>JAQISU010000009.1:3170000-4370000 GCA_029339505.1 Unio delphinus | reverse complement strand
ATGAATTTAGATACTTCAGAAACATTTATTTGCTAAGTTTCATGCCAAGCAATACGAAAAACATATGACTGACGTTCTTGAATATTCGTCTTTCTTTAACGACAAGCTAAATTTAAGCCAAAGTCATTATTCACATGGCACAGTGATTTCATACATACAAAGTGGCTTCAGACACACCAACCGGTCATGCATGCACAAAACATAAATGCATAAATGGTTGCTCCATTTGTTACTTGTGACCCAACAATATTGTTTGGACTTGGTGGAAAATCACCAGGTCTAGTGGGTCACAAAGAAGGATCATTCTTCTTCTTTATCTTTTTAGGAGGACTGTTAATGTTTCCAAGAATGGCCTCTGGCACAGTCAGATATATGGAAATAGCCTGTGGCTACAGCCCGTCCAAGGGACAGCAGTTTTCGGTATATGAAAGTCATTTGATTCATTTATGGCAGTGACGTAAGTGTTCCATGCCCTGCAGAAGAGTTCTATGTCTATGGCACTTTTCTGTTCAGCAAACAAGTCACCCTTCTACCACAAGTTGTACAATTTGCAGGAGGGATTCTTGGTACTTTCCTGCATGGGAATCGTGAGCTCTTCCTTTCTAAAGCAATGGAAACATAATCCTTGACATGCACTATTAAACCTTGATTTCAAGCATGATCTAGTATTTTATAGACAGTTTCCTCCTCTCCCTTTAGCATTCACAAAAAGAAGGTGTTAAATTAATGGGCGAGGAATTAAGTACATTTTCTGGTTTCATTTCTAGTTGAAATCCTCAGTCTTTGTTATAACTTTTGTTTTGATGATTCAGATGGATTCGTTCTTATTTGCTCAGTTCAAGTCTTACAATTCTATCTAGTTAGGTCAAAAAGAAAAATAATAACTATTTATATCTCTCTTTAAAAGATATTTCGGCAACCACTATCTTCAGGTGGATTGTTCAAACTATTATAATTAAAATATCTGCTTGACTGCCTCGCACTGAGTGATCTCTATATCCTGAACATAAATATTAAATAGCTACATGTTATTGATATTTCTTAGAGCGTCTTCAATCATCACCATTAGAGCGGTTAATGAAAACCGTCTTCTTGCTTTCGACTTGGTTTTCCCGAAAGTTTACCTTAATTCATTAGTACACCAGAATTAAAGCACTGATGCCTGGGTCCAATTGGATCATTCTAACAAGCTGTGAAACCATGAAGCAGCTGACATCTGAACTCCAAGTTCAATAAGTTCAATTGACATCCTATCGTAGATCATAAGCTTCGATGAGGCTGGCAAGTTCAATAATAAAATAATAGTTGGTATGTTTTTTTTAAAGTAAAATGTTTGTGGGGGAGTAAACAAATGATATAATACTTGCCTGCTATTATGTATTACATAGTTATGCTCTTGCTCACTGCTCTGATGACATTTATTGTAAGTATTGTCAGCGTACTTGTATATCAGAGTAGGATCAATTGGTGTTGATAGACAATCATCCTCAAAGAGGCTGGCAAATTCGGTGATCCATTAATAACTGATAATAATTCTCATATTAAAATGAAACCTTTGGGGGGGGGGTGGCAAAGCTACATGTATGGTATTCAACCATGAAGATGCAGTTCAATGTGAAAGTGATTTAATCTCAGACTTTTTGTGCTTTAAATTAGGCAGATATACTGGCATAAAGCTGATTAAAAATTACATACTTGCATTTGTGCAATGTATAGTGTCAACTGTGGAGGGCAGATTTAACATTGTGTGCAAGGCAAGTGTATAGAAGTAAAAATAAAATTCATGCGGTTTCATCTCATGATTTTGTTAGGTTTTCCTGTTCCACCTGTGAGTGCTATAGTGACATGTTGAAACTCATTGGCAACATTGTTCGGTGATGTATTTCTGGTTTATGTATTTTTTTAAAACTTGCTTCGTTTGTTTTATTTAGCTTTGGTTTCCTTTTTATCTCTGCAAGTAAAATAACGCCAACGTTAGTGGTAAAGATCATTCTTTTTGAAATAATTGCATGGACGATTTCTGTTGTTATTTGTTATCTGGTCTATGCTTGCTCATGCCCAGCATAGTTATGGGTTGATATATTTTACCGATGAACCGCTTAGGTCCTAAATGGCCTAAGTTGTACGGGTTCTAACCCCAGCTGATTCGTACCAAAGATTTATAATCACAAAATGGTACTTGCAGCTAGCAGCAAGAAGGGTGAACAGACCGAAACTATTTCAGACAAACAAAAACTATTTCAAACGAAACCATTTCAGACAGACAAAAAAAGAGAGAGAAGGATAAATAGCTTCGGTTTCTCACAAAAAAGGCTGCTACGGAGACAAATCAAAATTGTTATAGTTTCAACCGAATATTTTATCAAGTCCGATACGATATCTTGATCTAGGGTTATGCAAATTTATCTTTACAAATCCATGTGGGATTGACTGAGTGTGACTAAAGAAATTTCTAAAGAGATTATAATCCATATCTCCACTGCACCAGGTCTGGTGAATATTTCGTAGCGTATGTGTGTCAACTCCATTAAATACAGCAAGAATATTGCAGTTATCTCTGATCACTTTTGGTATTTGTGTATATCTGTGAGTGACATATATCACATCAGTATTTTTATGTCTACCTCTGGAAAATATCCTAGCAGGATTCTTTTGATTGTCTAGCATCACATCATCATATACGACTAAATTGTTAATACGTCCATCAATAACATAAATGCTAGGTGCTTCCTCGATATCGGTTATAAATTCAATAATATCCTCATCGATTTCTGATTTTGCTTTCTCGTAAATATTTTGAACACCTCGTAACATCGCTGATCGTTTACACTTGGCGCTACCAAATATAGTTTATCCCATTTCATCCATCTCGTTATCAAATTAAGTAACAACTGTGTCTTGCCATTTCCAGATGGTCTCATTATAATCATGCGAATATAATTTGGTAGCGCTGCATGATGCTTAACGGGTTCTTTTGTTTTTTCATCGCCGAAAAATCAATTACATTCATGTTATTGTATATAAATTATAGATCTATATTGTGTGAAATGTAGGACGCGTACACCAACAATTGATCCAACACCTACCACAACTAAAAATAGCAGAGAAGCTATCACTGGCAAGTGTGAAGGAAGTGGTATAAAAAATTTAGATTCGTTTAAAAATGGGCGGTGATATTGCAGCCAAACTAGTAAAATTACCGGGAACCTCCTGAGCAAAATATCCGGGAGAAAAAACATCTTCCGGGATATAGTTATTGTGGACCTGGAATCAGACTCGATATCCGACTCGATGATCAAAACCATCCCCGACCCGGTGAATATTCAATAAACACTATTGATAAGTTGTGTCATGCTCATGATGTTGTTTATAAAAGCAGCAATCTGCATCACAGACATATCGCACATGTGAAATTGATTCATGCGTTGAATTATATCACTGATAAATCCTTCAAAGAAAAAAATTTGCTTCATGGTTGATAAAATCGGTGATGGAAAGTAAATTAATGTTGGCTGCTGGTAATTAATAATAAAATGGAATCTATTTATTATTCCCCAAGGGGATACTGGATGGGTAAATCAGCAATCGGTAAACTCGCTAAAGCCGCAAAAGTAAAAAATAGCACAGCAAAGGATTGATTATTTAAACAGGCCATATGGCAGACTTATCTACCACCGCCTAAATAAAATAACTTCTTGCATTTTGACATCAGCGTCCCTAATGAGGTTCATCAAGCTGATATATTATTTATGTCGCATGATAGTGTTTACAAGTATACGCTTACCGTAGTTGATGTTGCGAGTAGATACAAATAAGCAGAGCCGCTGAAGACGAAGTCATCAACTGAAGAAGCTTCTGCGTTTGAAAGGATTAATCGGCGGGGTCATCTGCAGTGGCCAAATCCACTTCAGGTTGATCCTCGCAAGGAATTTCAGGGTGCAGTGTTATCAACAATGAAGCAGCATAATGTCACCATCAGACGAGGACATACTGCACTACATTGCTATCAGGCAATTGTTGAACGATTTAATCGGACACATGCTCAGCGGTCATATGGATATCAATACGCGAAGGAATTTATTCAGGATAAACGATCTCGTGAATGGGTCAAGAGATTACCAGGTGTAATTACCGCGCTAAAAGTTAAAATAACTCGAACAATTAATATGAAACCTAACAATGCGATTAAAAAGAAGTATATACCCGTACAAAAACCGCAAAATGATTTTACAAAACACCGAATACTCGGCAATGTCACTGTGAGATATTTATATGAACCAGGAGAGCTTGAAGGCGGTGAAAAAAAAGCTACTGATCCTATTTGGAGTGTCACCGCACATAAAATATCTAGTATAGTAAGATCTACGGGTAGACCAGCAATCTATAGATTAGATTCAACTGCTCCTCAGCGTGGATTTACACGCGAACAATTACAGGTGATACCTGAGGATACTCAATTACCACCGCGTGGTCTTAACTAGCACCGCTGCGTCTGTTGCACTCAAAACAAGTTAACACCACATCTCTGGTATGACCAACACTGCTATCTTTTCTGTCTGCGGTAAATTGGTGAGGATCTTTATCCGACCAAAACCAACGCATTATACAATTACAACTCGCGCAGTGATTATTATGTTGTTGTTCCAGTGTAATTATAAATTCAGCATCAATATCAAATTCTGTTATTTTTTCTATCCTGTTTTTTGAACAGTGAGTTTTTTTCTGATTATGTCATTGTTGACAATATCACTGATTGTGGTGTTATTATCATCTAAAACAACTCTTCGAAGTTGATTTATTTTACGTACTCTAGACATTGCTAAGTAAACTAGATTTGACCACTCGATGCGGTCATCTACGATCCAAACAATCGTATCGGATATAGTCAATCCCTGCGAGGAATGTATCGTCGCTGCGTATCCTAGCTTCAATGGGGATTTATCAGCACGCAATGCATCTTTAACAACACCGATATCAACTAACACAATATCATTTAACACGAGAATTTGTTTTTCACTCTGTCCTGGAATATTAACTTCGATATTCTGTCTTCGTGTATCCGAAAGCCTATAACACAGCGGCACTAGAAGTGTTGCGAATTTTTCTTTATGCGTGCTAAATAACTTCATCTGAAGTGTATCTCTGACTATCTTTCTACTTGCCACTATCAAATCGTTTGACCTACATGCTTACCAAAAATCATTTAATGGGGTTTCTGAAATTTTTTTTACGACCTATTTCACAATGGATTTTATCCGGTTGTAATCTAATTAGTTTCTTGAACTCACGTAATTGTGGATCAAGTGATCTGTGATCAGTATTAATTTCTTCATAATAATCTACAAAATTCTTCAGCCAATCATGCGGGTATAAACATGGTGGTGGTTGACCATGATCGCCACACATTATCACTTTTGTATTCGCTAGCAATAGCCAATCATGAAATATTTTTAATATATCTAAAGACACTGTGCATATCTCATGCAAAATTATGATTTCAGGAATATATTTCTCGCCCATTCGATCAGGAGTCCATTCGTCACCGTGCAAGCATTAACTCCTTGCGCTGTTTCATCTCTCTTGCAATTTTGTGTGTTGGTATTAGCAAAATCATGTTTGATTTCCCTCGAAATAATTCGATCGCACGAGTCATCTTCCCTGACCCACCAGAACCGCTTAGATAACTGGTTGTATATCTACATATTGGATCGGAACACGAAGGCGAACTAGATAGTTCTGATATCTGATTTTTTTCCAGAAATTGTTTTCAATTGTAACAACTGCTCATTTAGAATAATCACGAAATATTTCCTTTTTAATTCCCCATGATCCCCAACTCTCGTAGGAATTTGTAAATTTAGCCACTGCTTCTCGATGGTTTACATCTGTAGAAAATGAATCAGTGGAGACTCTAACCGCGGTGTCAGGAAATTTATTTATCATCGACAGTAAATTGATAGAAGAATAAGCCAGCATAGAAGCCCTTAGATGGCTATATTGAAGATTATATCCGTCGTTGTAAGTAACAATTGTACTGAATGTTGTTCCATCGGACACGAAAGCGACTTTACGATTGACATTTATACCACTAGATGTTGTATCTGCGATAATAAAATCGTATTCAGCATCATCTATAATTAATCTTGAAGAATATCGATTGTGATCATATTTTCCACCCTGAATACTCTTCTATCGAGATCTATTACGTGTTTATTTCTGACTTCAAATATCTCTTTGGACCATTTCACGATATTTTCTTCATCGAGTGAAGGGAATTGTTTCTTGTTTTCGCTAATTATATTATCTAGACTATCGGGTTGTGGTAACCAGACTTCAGTTTGTTTCCGATATAATATAATTGTTTCACTGAAAATCAGTGATATCAGCATTTTAGAATCAATCATATACCATAAAAACGCTATTGGCATCCAGTGCTTTTCAGAGATGTGTCTACCAAATCAAACAAAACAACACGGATGAAGTCCTTTAGCTACTTCAAATGATACCACACGAGCGAATCCGGTTAGATCATAATCTGGTAGCGGCCCATTAATCACAACACGGGTCATTTCGTATGTACGATGCCCAAATCGTTTGAAATACTGAGAGCATTCTCCGTACCCGAGAAAACTCCCTGGATAACACGCGACTGTATCAACCGAAAAAATACTTTCGGGTTATATTTGGTATTCCGTTATCCAACATTACCATATTCTACGCAGCTTGACTGAATATCTGTGAGAAATTCAGCTCTTGTTGGTTTCCATAGATTTTTCTCTCTGTCGAAATGAGCTGCAACTGACGAGATTGTAAAACAGTTTGTTAGTAATTGTTCGTCGTAATCGGTTGAAAAACACGAGCTAGTTTTCTCATCTCAGTACGGAATATTTCGCCTTTAGGTCTTACAAATTGATCGAATTTACCCTCTTCGTCTTCAAAACTTTGAAATAAAGACACTGAGACAG
This sequence comes from Unio delphinus, assembly GCA_029339505.1. Classification (NCBI taxonomy): domain Eukaryota; kingdom Metazoa; phylum Mollusca; class Bivalvia; order Unionida; family Unionidae; genus Unio; species Unio delphinus. The sequence continues at coordinate 4,363,035 of JAQISU010000009.1, read as the reverse complement.
GATCGTTTCTACTTGACTGATAAATAATATCAAATAATTTCTCCTCCGGAGAACTCCACGGGTAGATATTTTATGGTTTTATCCCGCGGAAATACTGCTATCGCTGCGGTCCACGCGTGTACATTATGGTCAATTATTTTGATTGGAGATCCTCTCGATTTATATTTTGATTCGTGTAATACTTCTTCTGTTATCGTCGTTGAGATTATTGGAATGTTTAGTATCCGTTTTAGTTCGGCTACATTTTGAATTGTAGCCCCATTCTCCCTAACTGTTAACACCGCTCCGGTGGCCTAGTGGTTAGAGCGTTCGCCTTGGAAGCGGGAGGTCGCGGGTTCGATCCCCGGCCGAGTCATACCAAAGACTTACAAAAATGGTACTAACAGCTGCCTCGCTTGACGCTCAGCATTAAGAGGTTAGTGTTAGGACTGGTCGGCCTGGTGTCAGGATAATGTGACTGGGTGGGACATCATGCTACATGTCTGCGGCATGATGCCTCAGTGCTAGACATCACTATAAACTGCCTCACAGCAGACATCGTAGCGATATGACTGAAAAATTGTTAAAGCTACGTTAAAAATCCTAATCAAACAAACAAACAAACCTAACTGTTAACCCCAATTCCTTTATTTTGTACGTCTTAGATCAGTCAATTTGTTTCCACTCAACGCATTTGTAAAATGCTCTATTATTCGTTCTGCTACACAATTCAGCGACGAGTGCTTCATTGTTTGTAATTTCTCCATACTCCGTTTGCCATTTAGCGAATAGATCCCATAAACAACCGCGGTTACAGTATAGGATCTCTCGTAATACGGTTTGTCAATTCCAGTCAGCGTTCCTGGTTTGGCATCCTGACTCACAGTGACAGTTCTTTTATCTTTCAGGATGGGTTCAAATTTGTCGCGGATAATCCAATTTCCCGTTTCTGAACGAATAATAAATTTCACTCTAGAAAAATACTTTGTCTGGTCAAGACTACCATCAATTTAAAATGTTGACCTACAGTGAGATGCTCAATCGCGCTTGGATTCATTAAATCCCTCATGGATTATATCTATCATACTTCTATCACTTATTAGACCCTTATCAGGTATGGATTTTCTATCGAGATTGAATTTAGCATTTTTCCAAGATGTAATTTTCCATAATCTCTCAAACTCCTCCATATTATAATTAAAACAAGTATTTAAATTAAAAATTATATATATAATGAATCATTGTAAGTGGCTTTTAATAGGATCAGTAACTGTCTGTAACAAATCATGCAGAAATGAATTCTGCGGATATCATTCACAAAGCCTACGACGTGGAAGCTTAGGTCCGTAACCTTGCGTACGATGTGGGGTGGGTGTGAGAGGAAAATAGCAGTTGTGTCTGAATTGTGGTGGTAAGCGATACAGGGAACTTAAGCGCTATTATGATAAGCGAGTCAAAAACTCTCCCCTCATCGACTCCATCCCTGACAAAATCATAAGAACTCCTCATGTCTATATTACTAGATTCCCAAGTAATAATTAAACCAGATAATTAATTAGACAAATAATATGTATGTATATAAATGAACCAAGAATTTCAACCACATCCTGTGATTACCAATTATGAAGCATCTCGTGATGGTATTGTCAGAAACCGCAGGGTGAAGAAACCAGTAGGGGTTGTCAATAATCAGGTATTACTTATATTTGGTGCTTGGGAAAAATTTCTCAACCACCGGATAATATATGAATGTTACAACGGATTGAACAAAGATAGTCTTGTAGTTGATCATATTGATGGATGTCCAGAGAAAAACAAATTGGAGAATCTACGAGCTATTACTCAGAGTGAAAATATCAAGCGGGGAGAACTGTAAAACACTCGAAAAATGCGAGAATTGTAAAATCTATAAATATAGCAACTAACTAAGAAAGAATATTTCAATCGACGAAGGCAGTTGGAAAGTATTTTGATATTTGTATGCCCTTAGTACGATATGTTGCAGAAAATATTACTAAATCAGCATTTTCAAAGCGTTTTAAAAGCTGAATTCAATTCGTATATATCTGAATTCTGTTTTGTGTTGTATGTATATTACATCAAGGGCAATAATTCGTGTGGGCTTGTATATAATGTTTCCGATAGAGATAACTCCTTAGTTGTTGTTCCAGAAATACTTCAGTGATCCCATAAGAATAATCAACTATTCGTTCTGTCCGAAAACGAATCAATTAAATATTTTCTTACAACAATAGTATTATTTTTTTTATACTTTTTTCAGGTATTTGGACTTGTTGGGATGTTCACATTCATCGTAATTAAGTATAAATCAGAGTAAAATTCACACCACATTATTGATTTCCGTGTATTAGTTAGCTTATATACAATGCTGCATATTATATATTTGGGGCTTTAAGCCATTCGAAATTCAATAGTGAAATTACTCTGCGTCACACACCGTCACACGGTGTTAATGTGTTTTTGCATTTACATGGGGTGATTTTGTTGGGGGTAGGGTGGTATCACAGTTGAATGTAGATATAGCCCCTTATGTGTTGTATTGTATTGTCCTTTGTAAATAATGTTTCATTATCAAACCACGCCTTATTGGAATTCGAAATGAATTTCGAAAATATGAATGACATTATAAATGAGATTTCAAATTTGAAAGATCAAAAAATACAATTGTCGGTTCAATTAGATTGTAATCAGATTCTCTCTGATTTTCAAGATCTTGATGATAGCGCCCAGATAAATAAATATGTCCTGCCAAGGCAGTATTCACTAATGAAAAGAATTCAGCATGCGGTAAATGATTCACTTGCATATTTTAGCGATATGAACAAATTCATCCCTCTCGATGCAGCAGTCGAAAAAGTCCGAGCTGAACTCGGCCAACAATATCAGGTCAGACGCACAATAAACTCAATAATTAAAATGATTAAAGATATCATCAAGCAGAATAATGCAATTGAAAACACTGTGAATGATGAACATCACTTTTCTCTCTCGACTGTACCAACATCGTAGTGAACACATCTAAACACAAACCTAACACTAATCAGTTTTATACTACATGTACACTGCATACGCTATTTTGCAGGTATGTGATGACTCACTACGTGTTTGACAATTTGTATGGGTTGAAATTCTATAGGTCTCCATTGATAAAAATCATCGAGACAAAGTATCTAAGGACAGGTATGATCAATTACTATTTTTTTTGCACCGGTGAACAGGGATGTAATGAAAACACTGTCGTGAAATTCAAAAGAAGTTTTGAGGGTGGGTGAAAATCCATGGATTTTCCGTTTACAATTTGGATCATATACTATATATTTATAATGATTGGGGAGTCTTTAACAACTAGATTAGCTCGCGATCGATTAGTCGCAATAAAGAGATTTATTCCTGTAAGAGATTCTGTCAGACAGTAATTACAAGCGAGGCAAGAATTTCAAACTGGTTTTGCAACGTGCACTGAACAATTATTTAAACCAGTAACCAGAGCAACTGAGAGAGTTGTTACTGCTACTGAGAAAGGCGTTACTGCTACTGTACCAATACTTGAAAAAATAGCATGGGAAACTGAACAATCACAAAAATCTTTAAAAACACTTCCTGGTGATATAATAGCTGTTACACAACCTGAACAAGAGGGCGAAGAACAGGAACAAGAGGGCGAGGAACAAGAACAAGGTGATATTGAAGAAGAACAAGAGGGTGATGTTGGTAAAACTCAAAGAGGTGTTTCTTTTATAGAAAAATTTACCGAAGGGGATAAAACACAAATAAAACAATTTCAATTATTAAAGAAACTCTTATCAGGTTTTTGGTAATTTTGCTGCTAACAGCTATCATTCAAGAAGAGACTTTTTAAAAGATGAGTACAAGGATAGTAGAATAAAACGCGATGACTGGGTTGATTGGTTATATAAAATAAACGAAGAGGCTGGTAGTTTAAAGAAAAGAGAATTGGGGTATAAAGAGTTTTAAAAAGGGATTGATGATTATGATATACAACAACAAGAACTCGAAGAACGACAAGAACAAAGAGAAGAACTACAAAAACTACTCAAAGAAAAACGTCAAGCACGGATTAAAAAAAACAATCACCATCTGATCGAGAAAAAGAGGGTGCAACTGGTAAGGGATATCATGGCAGTGGTCTTGTTCGTAGTCCTAATAATATCTTCGGGAATATGTCACGATTAGAAATTCTCGTAGAAGGAAAACGAGCTGGAAGTAACTCACCGGAAATAATTAATCAGGCAGCTGATATCTGCAGACGACGATTTGAGGGTGGTATCATGGACATTGGTGTATACCGAGAGTTTATTGATGAACTCGCGGACGGTTACCATAGTGACTAATTTGATGACATTTTGTTGTAAATAGTTTACGATTTCGCGATTAGATAAATGTCATTTAAATAAGATGATCATACACTACAACTACAATAAACCAACCATAACTTACGTACTAAATTCACGATTGCCTGTTGATAGGGCTTATTATGGAGTTGGTCTAGGTAATGTCATTGAAGGGTTACAAGGATGGCTCCAAAAATAGCACCAATCGCAAAACAATTATCGATGAAAGCTATTGATGTTATTCGTGATAAGGGTATTATCGCTGTTGATGATGTTGCCTGGAAAGCATTTTCCGCTGCAAAAAAACTACTAGCGTTAGTTCGGCGACGAAAGAAACCACTGTGGAAACTACCATCTACGGAGATTATGCCTGCGAGTATTAGAAAAAAAAATAAACAAAACAGTGGATGAAAAAAATAGCATCGTTGAGCAGCGCCCACGAAAATATTACTGCAAATATAATTGCGGGAATTGGCCTGAATCCCCAATCGAGATCGCGATTTAGATCAAGAAATATATAATAAAATGTTCAAATCGTCCCTTGACACAGTGTTTGATTTAGATGCCCCAGTGCGTAAAGGTGATTCTGTACGCGATTATCAATTTCATTCGTTTAATGCAGTACAACCAAATAGTCGATCAAGAATCGAACTTCAGGTCCAGGATACCAGCAAATACTTTCTACTTCGCTGAAGCATTTATCAAAGTAGAAGGAGAAATTGTAAAAAAAATGTTGCAGCTACAATACAATATGGAAATGATGTCAAAGTCGGTTTTGTCAATAATGGTATCATGGCGCTATTTGAGAGTGTTAGATATATGATTGATGGAAGAGAGATTGAATCTATAGAGCATGATGTTGATGTTGCCACAACAATCGTGGGGTTAGCAAGACATTCCAATGATTTTACAAGATCAGCAGGCCCATCTATGATGTTCGCTAAGGATATTACTGATCACGCTGATCACAATAAGTATCTTAAATTACGGACACCAGTAGCTACTGGAATTGCTGATCAACCAGGTGATACTCTTGCACACGAACCAAGACCAGCTAGTCATTTTGATATTATAAAAGGAGATAGTATTCGTTACAATCTAGGGTTTGCAACACGTGTATTAATGTTGCAAGGATAGAGTAGATTGTTTTCATGCGCGATTCCACTATCATATATTTGGATTTTGCAGAAATGTTAGAAAAGTTATTTATGGGGCGAAACATACAGTAGTCCTCGTGCAAAAAGACACTAACAATGATACAATCAGGAGGGTTCCAGCAGATCCTGCAAATCCAAATGCTGACAATGGTAAAGTAAATATAACAAAACTCTCATTGTGGATGCCAGTAATGACTCCATCAATCACCACAGAAGAAACATTGCTATCATTTATGGATCATGCAGGAAAATCACTGCTATCATGGCTAACAACAGCGACGGATATTAAAGAGGATGATGTTAATGGTGTATTTACATGGCACATGGCATCAAAACAAGGAGATTCTGCACCTCGGCATATATTTGTTAAGTTACAGGATAGGACGCGATAAAATAACCAAACACGCACCCAAATGATATTTGATCAAATCGGTGTTTCTGAATTATCGTTGAGGATAAATAGCCAACAGGAACCATCCGAAGATATTTTACTTAATTACGATCAAAACCAAATAGCACGCGCGTATCATCGTTTGCTGACATTTATGGGACGCGATAATAATGTGGATACTGGTCTGCAAATAGCACAATTGGATTTTAGAAAACTATATCCCATCTACTACTTCTCGTTGGAACATCTTGACTTAACCAGACAGTCCGTCGTTGACATACATTTCCGAGCTCGTGTAAACCCTCCTGATGGTACTAATTACAGAGCAGTTGCTGGCATACTCAGTGATAAATCAATGCTACTCGACGGTGTTGGTGAACGGATGAGAGTAGTTGATGCGCCAGTGGAAAATATGTAAATATGTAGACAATTAGATCAATCTGTTATTAAATAAAATGTCATTTAGTCATGTTAGTGTCACGTTGACTCCTGGTCAGATTAAAACATTGCAATTGGATTCAGCTAAAAAATGTCAGATGTCAGGTGGTCAGAATAAACTATCACTGACAACTCATCAGATTAAACACTTCAATGATGCTATCAAGGATAAAAGGGTGTTCAGGTCACACTCTCTGCGGCCGCAATCAAAGACATGATAAAATCCGGCGACATTTTTCCACTTCTCGCTGCGTTACCAGCAATAATTGCAGCGGCCGCCCCAGCGGTGGCGAAAGGTACCGCGTTAGGAGCCCTTGGTAGAGCGGCAGGGATGGCACTAAAGAAGGCGACTGGGCAGGGATATAAAAAATGGAAAGGGTCTAAGACTACCAGGGTCTAAGACTTCATGGTACAGCGGAAACGGCCTTAGAATACCAGGGACAATTTAATAACAATATCGCAAGAACCTATGGTTCCAATGTCAAATTTTGATTTACTCGACGCTGCTAAAGAAACTAGTGATAATAAACATTAGAGGTGTTTTTTTTTATGAGAGATCAGTTACCACAAGAACCAAACAACACTGAAACCGGTATCATTAATCTCGATAACAGCACCGGACCTGGAACTCACTGGGTTGCATACGCGATTGATCTGCGTGTAATTGTTTATTTCGATTCATATGGGTTAGCGCCGCCTAAAGAATTTATGCATTATATACATCAATTAAACACCCCTCGTTGGTATTCCACGCTACCAACACAGAAAATGACCGACCCACCAATATGCGGCCTAGAAGTATTAAATGACCTCGACGCTATTGCATCATCAACTAAACCACCCCATAAAACCGTACACGAATATACTAGTAATTGCTTTTGAGAGAGATCTTAAAATATAATGATTGATATTTGGAGAAGATTTCTTTCAAGCCTAAGAAAACCCACCACAGAAATATATGCAACCAAGGATGTAAAAAAAAATAATCGAAGATGAAATATCAGAACTGCTAAACCTCTCAAGTGTTGATCCTAATGAAATAGTCGTATTTCAAGATCGTCAAGAAAGATTGAAAACGAGTAATGTTTCCCTTGATGATATTTTAGTTAAAAATCGGGACGCAACTGAAAATACTAACGCGACATTTTCCGATCAGGATAGGCTCAAACCGAGTGTCCTCGTTTTAACGATCACTTATAAAATATCAACACTTGATAACAATTTAGAACTATTAAAAAAAACTACGCAATGAATATGACGACCATATAACTAAATTTGATCATTTTTCTGAATTACAAAGAAATATAATTGACAAGATTGATGCACTGATATTAAATTTCTTTGGAAATCCACCGGTGACCATACGGAAGCTAACAGAGATAAAAAAAACTGCTATGTTAAACTTAGCAGCAATCCAATCTAAATATGAAAATCATGTAAAACAGTTTTTAACTTTCGCAAAAATCACGTTGATAAGTTATTGGGGGTCTCATTTGATAAACTCGACATAAGACTCCCGGATATTAGAAAATCCATCGAAGATATCAAAAAGACCATCGATGAAATCAGCGATGATTTAAAGAGAGTGATAGACGTTGTTAAAAAAATAAAATTTCCTCATGAGACAACCAACAATGTGATATATACGATCAAACACGGATCATTTATGTGGACACCACAAAATAATATATTAAATATCACCGCGGACGTCAAGGGTATTTATCGATTAACACTAGTGTCACCAACTCAATTTAATATTTCATCGACGAGTTCATCTGGAGTCAACAATATGATATCAACGATCATCGACAAGGAAACAACTGAACGATTCACAATAACATCCACCGATAATAACTTGGCTAGGGTTTCAATAACATGGTATGTGGAATTTGTAGCAGATTTGGGTAAACAGCTTAATTGAAATTGTTATATGTTATTATAAATAACAATGACAACAATGTTGCAAACATCACAGCAGTATCGCTATGATCAAGTCAGAGAATTTCAAACTAAACTCAAAACACTCACCGAAGAATACCAAGTAAAAATAAAAACATATCGGCGAAGGTGTACCTTCGTTGACGTTACCGTGTACTCGGTATCATGTGTAATTACTGGAACTGGTATTATACTATCTTCGTTAACAATGATTGCCCCGATAGCTGTTCTAATTTGTATATCCGCGGCGACAACAATCGCGGGAATAATTTCAATAATAACAAATAATATCATCATGTAGCCAGCGTAAATTACAAGACTACGTAGTTAAGTTCCATGTTGTGTCCAACGCGTACTCGCAATTATCCTCGATGATATCGTCCTCCCTCGATGACACATTAATATCCGAAAGTGAGTTTTCCGCGATGGTACGTATTTATGATTCCGTGATGTCAAAATTAGGAAAACAGCACGAATATAATGGCAACATCTCAAGAACTATTTCAACGAATAGTGGAAAATACCACCCCGGTGAAAACCACCATCATCTCAATAACCTCAACCAATCCTGAATTCAGTGTAAATTTCCCCACTGCGATTCCGGTGAAGGAGATAGCACTGGCAAAATTACGAGTATACCACAGTTGGCTTAATATTAGATCAAAACCATTTGGAGGTCAGCAACCGAATAATTCCCTGGTGTTTGCGAGTAAGAATAAACCAGACGGGATTCCAGACTGGAACGTTGTTTCCTTACCATCTGGGTCTTACCAAATTGAACAGATCAATAATGAATTGCAGCGTAGAATTAGATCTATTACGGGAAAAGAATCGAAAATCGCTATAACAGTTCATGAACCAACACTATCATCCGCGATTGAGATAAACTCACCCGGATATGCCGTAGACATCTATCAGAGTTCTCTAAGAACAATACTTGGATGGCCTGAAAACCCACCTCAGGTATCATATTATCAGAATCTCTCCGAACCTAAAAAATCTGATTATATCACGGATATACAATCATATCATGAAATCATCCCATCATATCGAGATGAATTGTCTTTTTTTTAATATAAAACATGCAAAATTAACCGATTGATTTATATTTCTCGATAAGAATACTATGCAATAGGATTTTGTTTTTGAGAGAAAAATTGATTCATACATCACCATTACACTTACGTTAAATAACATCGTTGATTATTTTAGCGAGATTAATCATTTACATAAAACACAACTAGAACGACTACGACGGAGTTTCCAGGAGCATCTTTTAGATATAGCGAGTTCACGCAGCGAGATCATAGCGTATATCGGGATATTAAATCAGCTTGTATCCGACATGGAATATATCAACAAACGAATAGTTCAAGTAACCATTAATGACAAGAATGGAGATAAACAAAAATTCCTAACTGCATGCAATATAACAGAAGCTGATTTACCCGATTTCAAATTTCCTGGATATAACCCAAATGAACTAAAAAAATATGTTAATGATATTATCTCGGAAAACTTTTCTCTGATAATTACCGCATGGAAGAAAATAACACAACCACAAACAACCATCTTCAAACATAATAATGATCTAGATGGTATTGGTAGGCATATTGCTCCTCAAAACGTAAATATATCCTCGGTGATTGCAGTACATCTAGTATGTGATGCCATCGACGGAAGTTACCAAATAAATCTCGAATGATCAAATCAAGTTCAACAGGGGTATATTTTATATTCATTTGCACCAACAGCTACGCCCGGATTTCTAATAATTGAGGAACCAACAAATCCAGTGTATATGAGATGTCATAATAATTCACTAACAAGAATTAATTTGAACTAACTGATCAATCCAATAATCTGATTGATTTACGAGCAGAGATTTTACAAATTAGTCTGTATGTGAAATCCTAAAAAGTTTTACCAAAACACCGAAATAATTTGTCTCCGCATCGCCATCGGCGCCGGGTCTCTCTGTGGAGACTGTCTCCGTAGCAGCCTTATTTTGTGAGAAACCGAAATAATTTATCTCTCTCTCTCTCTGTCTCTCTGTCTCTCTCTCTCTCTCTCTCTCTCTTGTCTGCCTGAAATGGTTTCGGTTTGAAATAGTTTTTGTTTTTTCTGAAATAGTTTCGGTTTTGTCTGAAATAGTTCCGGTCTGTTCACTTTCTTGCTGCTCAGCTGCCTCTCTTGCGCTCAGCATTAAGAAGTTATTGTAAGTACTTGTCGGCCTGGTGTCAAGATAATATGACTGGGTTCGCCATGATGCTACATGTCTGCCGCATGATGCCTCAATGCTAGACGTTGCTATAACTGCCATACTGCATACATAGTAGCGATATGACTGAAAATTGTTAAGCTATGTTAAACATCCAAAATTACAATACACGCTTTTGTCGATGAGTACAACAGTGTCACAGGTTAAAAGCTCATCGTGTAGCACCTGGCATACCTGGCTTCACATTCTACCATATTCATTAACATAAACGTAGTTGAATGTAACAGAAAAACTGAACATACATTCCGAAGCAGCACGTCCCGATAACTAATTGAGAAAAAACGTTGATTAGCATACATTGTTAATTGCCTTACTTGTTTGTTTTAGGAAGAAAGGTGGGATACACAGATGATTTAATCACAGGAAATGTACGGTATTAAAGCTTGAACCATGAGAACACTGCTGTTAACCGTTCATTATTTGTACAATCGATGTAATGCCAGATGAAACATTTCATTCTTGTATAGGAACACTGAAATATTTATGTTCACGAAGAGCACAGCTAAAAGTAAAAGAAAACGCGATAGTTTAAGGGACAAATGTCACGAAACGGCGATCTGTGGTATACGTTTCTGATAAGCCGATTTGCAAACGTCAGAACGATTCAAACTTTGACTGTCATGACTTTGAATTTAGATTGAAATTATGCCACCCACGTACAATGTAGCTAAAGGAGTGGTACATAGACGAAACTTCATCAACATTTGAAGCTCCCACTGTTATGATAAGCGACATGTATCAACATTTCTTATTATGGGAAACTATAACATTGATTTACTAAGACGTTCTGTTTATGTAAAATGTAACTGGTGCTATAAAATATATTGCCTATTAAATGTGATAACAAACCCTACACGAATAGCTTCTACTACCAAAACCTTGTTGACAGAACCTTTGTAAGTAGTTGTATGACTAAACTTCTGACATTTTAATTTTTCTTTATTGAGACTAAGAGAACACGATCCTCCAAAAATGTAACGCTAACTTGAGCTTCAATAAAATTACTCATAAATAATGGTCTAATAAAAGTGCATAAATAGTCAGAGCAATGGTTCTTCAAATTAATTGCAAAATTAAAAAAATATGTTTTTCAATCTATTGACAAGAATGTAAAAAAGTATTCGTGAAATTGTTTTTAAAAATACTGTTTTTAATTATGTGGATTCTCAACGTTATCTTCCATTACCATGTTCTTCAAATGTCAAGTGGATCTGTGCTATTGATACAACTCTCAAACAATCTCTGTTCAATAACTAAAATACAAACTTAGCAGACAAATGTTGTCTTGGAATATGCATGTTCAGTATAGACAATGTTAGTTCAGAGATTAACAAAAACTTGAAAGCAAACTCAGGTTACCGGGCTGCAAATTTAACGGGTAGGACATATGTTAATGAAACTTTGTGGGAGACAAAATTGTAAGCACTCTTTGAAATTAAAACTAGGCAAACCATGAAATATCTAATTAAATTGTTTATTTCCTCTGTGTATAAAAACATATAAAAACCCGACGTTCAGATAATATAGGCCTGTTCGACAACGGTTGTTACGTAACTTGACTTATTAATTCCCTAATATAACCATGATACAAGCAAATTTATATGCTGTGATGGAGGCCAACAAAAGCATAGAATTAACGCTATCCAACAGCATAAAATAATGTTAAAATGGAAAACAATGTTTGTAAAAATATTTTAATCAGTATCGCATGCGACTTTACCGATTTTCGTATCTTTTCATCGTGCCTATACCCATTCAATTTTGCGATGGTACCACATATTTCGATGCTAAAAAAATAAATGTGAAGCATACAATTCAAGCTATACAACAGTTTTTAATACGTGTAGATATGTTATCAATTACTTCATTTGTCTGTTCCAGTTATTCCAGTTATATCCCTTTCGCCCTTTCCGGCTAAACATTTTAACAATTCGACCGTTAATTTAGATAATCTGGTGCAAATCCCTAATAAATCGCCAACATTTGCGCCAACTGTCGCAGAGATACCACTGCGTAATGCATTATTCGACGCCCACTCAGTAGGACCATCGGAAAAGCACACATAAATAGTTCATGTTATATATGATTAGAATTACGACATCTTCTACCTGACATAAACATGGCTAGAAAAATCAGGCGATAAGACAAAGTGCGCGTATCTAACACACACCGGTAACTCCATCAAGTCGTTCCCCTGAAAAACAAGCTGACTAAATCTCTCTTTTTGGAGCAGTTTCCGAATCTCCTGGAATATGCAACCTGATTATTCTTGGAGATTTAAACGTTCACTTCGACTCTCCTGGAGACCCATACACATCAAAACTCTTAGATTTCGTTCATGTTTCCAGCCTTAAACAGCCAGTTAACCAACCTACTTATAAACATGGTCATATTTTAGACTGAATTCTTCATAGACCTGATGATAGTATAATACAGCCCACCATTGTATCCCACGATCTTGCATCAAATCACCTCTGCATAATATGCCATCTGGACGTATCAGATCCTAACCCTCCACCTTTATTTACTATTAAGAGAAACCTTCATAAGATACACAGAACCGCACTAATGCATGCCATCCAAGCAAACCTAACGACTTGCTTACCTCCTACAGCAGAACAACTCGATAATTGCATGCGTTCATTGCTTGAAAAACATGCCTCAGCCACCAAGTGCATAGGAATTAATTTAAAAGTGTTCTCTGTGGTAAAGCAGTGTTATGGATAAGCTTTGCACTGCTAAAAGAGACCGCCATAAAGCGAAGAGCCTTTGGCTTCCACCAGCTTCACTATTCATAAATAAATCTATGAACAAGGTAAGACGAACTTCACAAACATAGTCTATTTAGCAAAATTATTACACTACACTACTAAAATCAACGGAGAGTCTCAGCTGCAAAGAGCTATTCGAGATTATTACTAAACTAATGTCAAGGAACAAATGTACACCACTTTCAACTTCCTTCACTTCTCCAGTAGACCTTCGGAATCTATTTGCAAGTTTCTTCCATAACAAGGTACAAACCATTAGAGATAAGTTTGACAACATAATTTCAATTGACTCGTCGTCACCACACATTCGCAATACAGAATGTCAGGGATAACCGTTGGCAGCATTTCAACCTGTTTATGGATTTAGTACGGACAATAGCTATGAAGAGTGCACCAAAGTCATACGAACTTGATTCAATTCCAACATCACTGCTGCTTGAATGCATTAGATCCAGTACTGGATTCATTAACTCATATTATTAATAACTGTCTCTCATCCTGGGAATCTCCATCATTTTTCTAAACTGCCATTGTAAATCATCTGCTGTAGAAACCAACACTCGACTACAATGATTTAAAGAACTTAGGCCCAATTTTTAATTTCCCGCTTATATAAGTAATCTTAGAAAACGTTGTTTTAACCCAGCTTGTATCTCATCTGAATTCAAACAGTCTTTTTAGCAATCTATAGTCTGCATATCGTCCTTGCCTCAGCACTGAAGCTACCATTCTGAAAGTAGCTAATGAGTTTCTCTCTACTTTGGATAGCGGAAAGGTTACAGTCCTCACCTCGTTGATTGGTCTGCAGCGTTTGATATAATAGACCATAATATATTACTTTACCGTCTCCAGCATGCGTTTGGCATTCACAATACAGGCTTATGTGGTTCAAGTCGTTCTTTGTCAACAGGACACAAATTTTAATTGCAAATGTAATACACTCCAGCCCAGTTGATCTATTATGTGCTGTTAAACAGCAGTCTGTTCTTGGAATTGTTCTCTTTATTACATACACTTAGCCGCTCTCAAGTGTCATAGATAATCATCCAGTGTCTGACCAACTGTACGCTAATGACACCCACATACACAAATCTAGCTACCCAACTGAAGTTGATCTTACGAAAAAGGAGTAGAGAGGCGAGTAGTTAATGGGGGCGATATAGCCTCAATGTAAAATCCAGTCAAAAAGGGCGTGGGCCTGTATAGCCTCAAGATTTATAGCCTCAAGGGAAAATGCAGTTAAAAAGGGCTTGAGCCTGTATAGCCTCATAACATAGTGGGCCTATATAGTCTCAAGGGAAATTGAACATAGTGGGCCTATATCGCCTCAAGGGAAATTGAACATGGGGAATATTATTTATATTTGGGACTATCTAGCGACAAGGGAAATGGAGGCAAAGAAAGCCAATATCTTTTTGAAGTATATGAGTGGCCCTGAAAAGGGCCGTTATGTGTAATGTTAACAGTATATTGTTAACACAGAGGACATTTCACGGATCTTCTTCTCTTCCTTAAACTTCTCCTCACTACGGGTCCATAGAAGAGAACTATCTTTAAACGCTTTTTCCGATGATCACTATGAGAAGCTTTGTCTGTACGGTTTTAACGGACAGCATATGCTTAAACTGCTTCCGATGGTCACTATGAGATGCTTTGTCTTCACGGGTTTTACATTAAGTATATGGTTAAACTAGATCCGATGATCACTATGAGAAGCTTTTTCTTTACGGTTTTTACAGACAGTACGTGGTTAAATACTTCATATGATCACTATGAGAAGCTTTCTCTTAACGGGTTTTACAGACAATACATGGTTAAATTATTACAGTAGTAGTATAGGACGATCTTGTGACATTGGAAAATCCAGTCAAAAAGGGCTTGGGACCTTCTGGTTACAAAATTTCTTGCGACAATGGAAATCCCAGTCAAAAAGGGCTTGAGACCTTCTGGTGACAAAAGGTCGTGGGACCTTCTGGTGAAAAGGGAAATTTAACATGGGAATATTATTTGGGACCTTCTGGCGACAAGAGAAATTTAACATGGTGGGTCTAAATAGCGTCAAGGGAAATTGAACATGGGAAATATTATTTGTATTTGTATATGGGTCTGTCTAGAGACAATGGGAAAATGGAAGCAAAGAAAGCAAATATCCTTTCAAGGTATATGAGTGGCCATGAAAAGGTCCTTTGGATACTTCTTTCATTTTCTGCCGTTGTTCCACCACCAATGATTCCTGTTTTCTTTTTCTTTTCTTCCTCATGAATCCAGCTATGATGTCCCATAGCTCTAAACGTTTCCTGAACTTTGATCCATCTCTGATTTAGTTGATCAAAGTTCACTTTCTTCTTTTTGTTGTTTTGTTCCTTTCTCTCCTTAGCCCAGTTATCTTTAATCTTGATCACCTCTTCTTCCATCACCTTTCTCATCATTGCTTCTGCTTTCTTTAGTCGGTCTAGTCCCCACTTCACATATTCCCACTCTATCAAATTTAATGTTTCTTCTAGAAAGCACCTGACATTGATGACATTATCAAGTGCCTCCTTCAAGTCCCCTATTCTTATATATTTTGTTTTAATGAGTCTTCTTAATTTCTTGACTTCCTCCTCTATCATACCTTCTAATAGATCTCTCGCTAATTTCAAATTGCTTACAAATTCCAGATTACACTGAAATTCTTCCTCAAGTCTTTCCAGCTCATATTCAGCAACAATGATCCCAAACCAGCTGTCTAGGAGTCGGATAAACAAGTCGATGGCCATCTTGATGTGTTCGAAATTGAATGGCTCAAATGACGGATCGTTGCGTCTATATATATTTTAAGCATGGACGGAAAGGAAAACATCTCTTACACTCACTTTTGATACATACTATTCACAAATCATATAATTTACTATCCAATATCACACCATTTACCATCCACACACACGGGAAAGGGACCAAACCAAACCATATAATTTACTATCCAATATCACACCATTTACCATCCACACACACGGGAAGCAGCCAAACCAAACCATATAATTTACTATCCAAAATCACACCATCTACCATCCACACACACACGGGAAGCAGCCAAACCAAACCATATAATTTACTATCCAATATCACACCATCTACCATCCACACACACACGGGAAGCAGCCAAACCAAACCATATAATTTACTATCCAAAATCGCACCATCTACCATCCACACATCCAACATCTCACCATCTACCGTCCATTAAAAAGTAAATGTTTATAATCACACCACTCCTCTCTCATATCCATTGGCAATTTGAACAGTCTCTTTTCTATACATTTTGTTAGCCCTGAGAAGGGCTGTTTTTAAAAACTCCTAAATGCACCTGGATAATGCTGACACCTCCCAGGTCTAGTCCTGCCCACACATCTACTCCAATCATTCTCCCAATTGACTCTTGTGATTGGGAGTGCAGAGAAAGCTTGAGTGGCTTCACTATCCCAATCTTCCGTTTGAGGGAAAGTGAAAGCCTCTTCTCGCCTTCCTCTATTCCGAAACCGTCGTTGAAGTTGTGGCTGTTGCGGCTGGGGTTGTGGTTGTTGCGACTGGGGCTAAGACTGTGGTTGACGAGCTGATTCTGGTGGTGAAGTCGTCCTCACCTCAGGTTTCACCTGAAAGACTTTAGCCATCATTAGGTGAGGCAAGATTAGTCTTCTCTTGTCCTCCTCTTCTTTCGTTTTTTTTCCTTCTCTTCTTCTTCAGTTCTGGCCTGTTCTTCTAATGCCTCCATATACATCTCGTCCAGAAGACGTTTATCATTCTCCAGGTATATCTGAAGCTCCCTAAGTTTTTTGAGTCTGCTCATCTTCTTTCGGTCGATGTGCCAACGATAGGTAGCCAGACTGACGAGTGATTCTTTATATTTACCACCAGCGCGGACGTGAAGTAAAACACCCCTACGATAAACAAAACTTACATTATCCCTAGCATCACCAAAACACGCGGACTTCAAAGGAAACACTCATTCACTTTTTTACTTTACTCACATAAATTATAAATTTAACAAGTTATTTAAAAATACGTTGTGCTTATAGACGCAATTCAAACAAAAGTAAAAAGAGACTGTGAAGATAGACTCACTTCTATTTATTTTCTAACTTCCTCACATACCAATAGCAAATTGAATTATTAATTCGTTTCAAGAATATTGGGTAGCCCTGAAAAGGGCTGTTATTTTGTGTGTACGAGGAGGGATGACACTCTTTTATCGTCTAAGATTGCGTCCTCGTCTGGCAACAGGATAGGGTCTGTTTCTTCGGAAAGAGAAAGAGAACTCTTAGGTGTCAACACGAAAGTCTACAAAACTTCTGTCTGGTTCCTGCCGCTGTTGTTGCTGCTGATGCTGCTGCTTCTGTTCTCTCTGCTATCTCTGCTGCTTCTGAAGTCTATACTTCTCAGTCCATTTTTCTTTGTCTTTTTGAATTTGCTCTCTGAAGAGTTCTTCTATGAGGTCTTCCGTTACTTGCAGCATTCTAACATTCTCTATCTCTTCAGGCCTTGACATCCGATTGTGTCTGATACGATGCAGAGTGACGTAACCTTCGTTCAGTTTTGCTAGTCTTGAGCACATCTTCGTAGGAGGTAGAGACAAATAATGGAACACCAAACTGGTAGTAGTAGTAGAATTAAAGACGTTTTCGCCTAAAGGCATTTACGTCTGGTTAATATCCCAAAGGGGACTGTTTATTTAGTTAGGGGGGTGGAATGGTGCCACCCCCACCCCCCGCTTTGATGCACAATTTTGTGCTGTTTAAATTATATCAACCATCGGACGCAGTCAGTGGAAGAGGCGCAGGAGGGAAGTGACCGTAGTGAAAGGGAGGCGCTGTATCCAAGGTAATCTTTTAGTCTCATATTCCTAATGATAAATAGTGCCGTCTTGTAAACTAACAATTTGGAATAGAAAAACGTTATTGTGCTGTGTATATAGTAGGAGAAGAGAATGGCATATTTGTTCTAATTTATTTTGCTACATTGTGTAGCTGGGCCTGATGGCTTTGGGTTTTTAGCCACCTTATAGAACTATTTGGGGTCTTAGTTGGTTAATAATTTATATATTTAGTTTGCTACATTGTGTAGCGGGAGCTGATGGCTTTTGGGCTTTTAGCCACCTTATAGAACTATTTGGGGTCTTATTATGAAACTAACTATATATTGGGGGTGTTAGAGGATAACCCTTCAATTCCTTTGATTGGGGGGCACATCGAGGCGAACCGTGCTGTTCGCTCGTGTGGAGCCAATCCAGGCAATTCTAGTATGACTCCTAGAGCCTGTTTTCAGAAAGAAGTGCTAGCCAAACCCCTTATAATGCCCGTACGCTATCAGAAAAAATATATAGTCCTGATGGCTTAAAAAAGCCATCTTATAGTACTAATTTAAGTTTTGACACCTAAGTTAATATTTATTATGCCATTGTAGTATAGGGTAAAAGTAGGTATAGGTAGTTTGATAGATATAATAGAAATGGGAGTGAAATATAATGTGGTATATGTGTGTGTTGTTTCAACTAGTATACGATATTAAGGTCACCGTCCATATTTCATTGAATTATTTTAAACCCCTATTAGCCCAATTTGTCGGATGGCCATCTCTGTGGCGCTATCTGGGTCACTGGGGTAGGTTGGCAAAAATTTGCTGTGGCATACAGTCATTGTGACTGATTATTGTTACCCCCCTTCCCGAGCTTCCCCGACAGCACACAGGTTTTATGCCCCTTTTGTCGACATTTGGGTAAGGGTTTTTTTTGTGGGGGCAGTGAAGGGTAAATATAGGGTGGTTTTAATTTGTACAGCGATATGTGGTAAATACTGCCTGTATTGCTATACCGGGTTACGCAGGTGGGTTGGTATAAATTTGCCTGTGCATACAGTCGTTGTAACTCATTATTGATACCTCCCCTCCTGCGTTTCCTTGACAGCGTACAGGCTGCATGTCCATTTATATCGACGTCAGGGGGTAAGGACTTGGGTTGGGGAAGTGGTGGTAGAGGTTATATTGTTATATTATATACTGTTGATCTTATCTATTTCCCGGAGGAACTTTAGAATCAGATCTGCAGTTAAATTGGGGTTTGAGTTTTCAGAATAAAGAAAAAAAGGTTATTCGGTGTTTGAGCCAACTTTTCTAAGAGAGTTAGCAAGTTTATTTCTCGCTACTCTGTAAGTTGGGCATACATTGAAGACGTGTGATAGGTCTTCAAATTTTTGGCAGTGTGGGCAAGTTGTGATTCTTCCTGGATTGGACTTGAGATATTTGCCCATACTGCCGGCAAGTAGAGTTTTTCCTGTTTTAATCCTATTGATAATTCCTTCCAAATTTTTTATTGTAACCTGTGAACTTGAGTTGTTCCTGGATACTTGTTTTTGTATCGAGTAAAGTATGCGTCCTTTATGGGTAGTATCCCATTGTTTTTGCCACTTGTTAAGAATTTTGTTGGAAATGACGCTATACAATTCTGTTACAGAATACTCGATTTGTCCTATCTCAGTGTTGTTGAGATTAGTTTTTGCAGCGAGGTAGGTTTGGTCATTACCAAACAGGTCTATGTGAGATGGTACCCACATAAATTCAATTGTTTGATTAAGGTTGGCTAAATCGTTGACAAGTAGACTAACTTGTTTTTGATAATTGCCACGACCTTTGGAGAAACCAGATTCCAATGTTTTGAGGACACTGAGTGAGTCACTAATAATGAGCGATTTAGCGAGTTTATGTGCTTTTACCAATCTCAGTGCCTCTAGTATTGCCCCAAATTCGGTAGTATAGATGGAGCATAAGTCTGGGAGCCGACTCCCTATTGTTATTTGAAGTTCGGGGATAGTAACTGCTGCAGCTGTTCTATTTGGATTTGTTATTTTGGATCCATCGGTGTATATCTTGATATAGTCCTTATAGTTGGCGTCCAAGTTGTGTAATATCTTCATTCTTATTACATGGGGCGTGATTTCTTTAGATCCAAATGTTGTAGCTTCAAGATTGACTTTTACTGGTATGTTCATCCAGGGTGTTTTATCTGGATAGGCGATTTGTTCAGCTTGAAGGTCTATTATGCTTAGATCGTTGCATAATGTATGAATCCTTTTCCCAGATGGTAGAAATGGTTTTGCTTCTTGCTGAATGCAGTATTGCACTTATTAATTGTTATTTTGGTGGGGTGATTTGCTTTATGTATCGAGACTCTGACCGCATACCTTAGAGTAAGTTCATCTCTTCTAAGGGATAGTGGCGTTTCACCTGTGAGGATTTGCAGTTCTTCTTTTGAGGTGCTTTTCAGGGTGGCTGTACAAATGCGGAGTGCTTTGGTTTGAATTTGGTCAAGTTTTCTCAGTAGAGAAAATGCGAGTTGTCATGTACAGTTGACATCCATAGTCTAATTTGGATCTAATTAGGGCTCTGTAGATCATTAAAAGGGTATTTTGATTTGCTCCCCAATTAAATCCCTTAATGTTTTTCATTAATGCAAGATCTTTATTACATCTGCGAATCAGTTTTTTGATGTGGTATTTCCATGTTAGGTAATGATCGTATGTCATGCCCAGGAATTTGACTGTAGTCTCGAATTTAATTAATTCCCCTTGGATATATAATTTGGGTGCTTCTACTGTTTGCTTTTGTTTTGGTGAGAAGATTATGCCTCGTGTTTTGCCTTTGGAGAGTTTAAATCCCCAGTTATCGGCCCAGGTTCCAATTTTGTTAAGGCTCTGTTGTAGTTCATCTATGACCTTTTGACTTGTTGGATCGCCCGCTTTCCATAATGTGCTATCGTCCGCAAATTGGGATAGGTCCACTTTATTGGGATCGATGTTGATTTCCAGGTCTTTCATCATGATGTTAAATAGCGTAGGGCTAATCACACTACCTTGAGGTGTGCCATTCTCCAACTGTAATTCCTCAGAAAGTGTATCTTCTATTCTAACTCTGATGCGTCTATTGGATAAAAATTGTTTTATCCAGGCATGCATTTCGCCATTGATTCCATAGTGGTTTAATTTGGCTATGAGGCCATTGGTCCATACTAAGTCAAATGCTTTTTCCAGGTCCAAGAAGATAGCAGTCACGTGTCGATTGCTTTTTCTTTTATTGTTAAATGCTATTTTAATTTGTGACTCTAGTCGAACTAGTTGATCTAGGGTTGGTCGATTGTTCCGGAAGCCGCTTTGATTGTTTGATAGAAGATTATTACTTCTTTCTAAGAGGAGTTTTAGTCTATTGTTGACCATAGTTTCCATCAATTTACAGATTGTGTCCGTAAGGGAAATGGGTCTGTACGATGTTACTTCTGTGGGGTCCTTGTCCGCTTTTGGTATTGATATAACTATGGCCTGTTTCCACTTCTCTGGAATTTGTCCTGTGGACCAGGATTGATTGATCATGGCAATTAGTGCTGTTTCGATATTAGCTGGGATATTTTTATAGATTTCATATCCCAGGTTGTCTTCTCACGGTGATGTTGACTTTTTATGTTTAATTGCCGTTATCCATTCCTCTCTGGTAAAGGGCACGTTGAGAGTTGATTTCCTAGGGTCTCTATCTTTAAAGAGATGTGGATGTTGCTCTTCTATGTTTGCTCTATGTATTTGGAATTTTGCAGTGTGATTGCTGTTGCTGCTCATTCCGGCGAAATGTTTTGCTATAACAGTTGATTTTTCGGTATTAGTTATAGCACCCTTAATATTTGGAATAGTCTTGCTGTTTCCAATTTTCATGGCTTTAATTTTACTCCAGATTTGTTTCGAGTTAGACTGCTTAATTTATAATGTGGAACAATATTTTTGCCACGAGGTTTCTTTTGCAGTCTTGATTATTTGTTTCGCTAGTTTTTCTTTGTTTTTGTATTCCACATAGTCTGCTGATTTGTCCGTATGCCTAAATCTATTGATTGCTTTCTTCTTATCCTTGATTGCCTTCTTGCAGTGTTCGTTCCACCAGGGTATTGGTTGTTTAGTCGTTTGCTCAGTTCCGGTAGCCGGTAGTGGGAATACTTTGGACAGCTGCTTCCTTGATACTTTGAAGTATGTTGTTATTGAATTGATCAATATTGTCATCTTGTAAGTCATTTAAAGACTTATTTACAAGGATGTTCCGTAATGTAGTCCACTCTGCCTTATGTAATACCCATTTGGATAATTTTTTATTTGTATCAATAGGCTTTGAGAGATTAACGTTTATAATGATGGGGAAGTGATCACTGCCAAGTGTGGATTCTCTATCTACTTCCCAATTGGTGATTGCAGCCAATCGGGGTGTGCAAATAGTGAGATCTATTGCTGACAGAGAGCCATCTGTTGGTGAAAGACGGGTTTTTGTTCCATCGTTTAGTATGACAAGATTTCTTTTGAGTGCCCATTGTTCAATCAACGTGCCTCGCTTGTCTATGTGATCACCCCCCCCCCCCAGGATTTATTGTGAGCATTAAGATCACCACAAATCATAAACTCTTTTTTGCAACTAGTTAGTTGCATATAATTCTGTAAAAGCGCAGCTGATCCCCCAGGGTCATACACATTAAGAAGTTCGAAAGAAAAAGAACCAATGTGTATGTGTACTGATTGAAATTCAATTGTGTTTACTGTAGGGGTACGATTATTTTGACTAGTGTTGTGACAAAAGTAGGTGTTGGGTAATAGGTCATTAATTAAAATCCCTAACCCGCCCCCTTTTGCTCCGTTAGCCCTATTTAAATAATTGTAATTGGAGTAGCCGTTAATTTTTTTGTTGAAATTTGGATGTGGTATTAGTATGAGTTTCCTGAATGCAAATAATGTCGGGTTTGTTAATTGAATTTTGAATTTTATTTAATAATTCTGGTTTATTAATGTTTAATCCACAACAATTCCATTGCCAAATAATTAATTTATTTTTCCCCTTCTTATCCATTATGATGTTATGATTAATATATTATTGTTATATTCCTAATTTAAATATGCAAATGTGTCTCGAGTAGGTCATTTAAGAGTTTAAAATATGGTATGCTAGGTACCCTCTGATTATTAGAAATATGTATTATTCCTACTAAAAGGTCTTTAAGATAGTGAAAGATTTTAATGTGGGGGAATATTTCAATCCCACTGTCCATGGTTTTGCTATTCCCGTTATTATTATGAGTGCTGTTTAGTTTGTCGTGTGATTTAAGCACTAGAGGAGCTTTAGGGATAGTTACCTCAGTACGTATATTCTTAACGACTTTGGTGATATTGGACAATGTCGGTTTAGTTTGGTTAGGGTTGTGTGGTGTCATTATAGAGGGCGATTGTAAAACTAATTTGGGATTGATTTGGGCTGTAATGGTAGGTGGTTCCCTTATAGTTGGTGATTGATAGTTTACAGAGTTTGATTGCTTCTGTTCTATCGTGAAATTGGACTTGGTCATCTTATAAGGGATTTTTCCTGTATTCATTTGTGCTATTATTGCCTTTTCTCTAATGGTAAAAGGTCATTCCTCTGACGTAAGTCCATGATGTCCTCTACAGTTTGCACGTTTGAGTCCGGCATGGTTGCACTGTCAATTATGGTTACAACCACAGTTTCCACATCTCGGTTTATTTTTGCAGCCTATGGAGTAGTGACCCCATGACTTACAATTATTGCAGAACCTTGGTTTGTTGACATAGTCATCTAATCTGTACGAAGTTCCATGGAAGTAGACAAGTATTGGCGCCGTGATGAAAAATTCCAGTAGAATCTTTCTAGATTATGATCTTTTGTTGATCGTAGTCTGGTCACTTGTTTAATGTCGGCTCCTTGTGAGGTGAGTTCCTCCCCTATTTCATCATTTGTTAGATGGATGAATTGTTTGGGTAGCTCAAGGACTTTTTGAAAGCCCTTGGTATATACGATGTAGTTTCCTTGTTTTGGATTAGTGGCTCTATTAGGCATCATCTGTCGTATCTGTTCTTTGACTTGTGGTCCTTGATTGTCATTTGTATTGACGGTTGGGGTGGTTGCGATGGTGACCATGTTGCTGGAACTAATCTTGTTAGTGGCCGTGGAAGTTTTTTTAGCCTGTGTTAAAGACTTGTGCCTGGATACTTGGATTTTCATTGTCCCGATTTTCTCCAGTTCCATGTACTTTGCAACTTGTGACATCGTACTGCAGCGAACTATTATATACTTTGTTCTCGGTCTAATTATTTCAAAAGATCCACTATGCTGTTGGAATAGGGCTGCTGCTATGTTTCTTCCACTCAGGTTGAAGACTTTGGAATTACCGCTTGTGATGAATATGGTATGTTCCGGGCTATGGTACTTATTGTATGTATCTTGGCGGTGGGGTTCCTTCTTTATCTGGGTATTTGGGTTTTGTACCTGTCTGCTGTTACCCTTTGTATTTGGATTTGGATTTGTCCGTTTTTTGGTATTCTTTGCCTTGGATGTACCATTCATTGGGGTTTTTCTTTTGCTAGTGTCAGTTGGAGACGTAGTCGGTGCGGTTCGTCTGTACTTGTGAGATTTATGCTTATTTACTTTGGTAGTAAGCATTTTTATGTAATCCTCAGAGTCAGAAACCTCATCCTCTGGCGATATAATATCTTCCCTAATGGCTTGATTTGATGGCCCAGAGGGCTGGCTATTGTGATAAGTGTACTTTTTACCAGGTGCCTTTGAAGGAGATGCAGGTGTATTTGAAGGAGATGCAGGTATTTGCAATGGGAGCTGGTTTGTATTTGATGTGATAGGAGAAATGGGTGAAGTGGGTAGGGAACAAGGGGGTAGAGGGGTCGACTGGGTTACTATGGGAGGAGTATTTGAAGGAGATGCAGGTGTATTTGAAGGAGATGCAGGTATTTGCAATGGGAGCTGGATTGCATTTGATGTAATAGGAGAAATGAGTGAAGTGGGTAGGGAACAAGGGGGTGGAGGGGTCGACTGGGTTACAATGGGATGGGTTAAAGGCTGATTCAATAAGATTGGGGAGGGAGGGTTTATGCTATGAGTGGTGACCTGATTGTTACAAGGAGAGATTGGGGTCTGTGGAGCATTTGAAAGGAAGCCAGTTCCTTGGATTTCATCTGCTTTTTTTGGTGAGTGTTGCATTTATTAATACAACGTAGCATTGTGTTCATGAGTCCCGGGGAGTAACATTCATCGCACTCATCCGGGTTTTCATGTTGAGTTTCTTGTACCCAAGTTATTGTGGGTTGGAGTGGGAGGGTATAGTTTGGAGGTAGATTTAACTCTACCAATCCACTAATGCCACTCTGTATTGATTCTGTTCCTGTCATAGGTCTCTTGTTTAGTTCAAGAGTGGCCATGACATTAGGAGGGGTGAGTAGCGGTTTAATAACTGCAGGTGAAAGTGTTTGGTTTTCTGAGGTGACTTCTGGGATGTGAGATGTCACTTTCAGTTCCCGTGGGGTTACATTTCTAGCTGTATAGCTAGAGTTAAAATAGCCCACTGCTGTAGCGTAATTAATCGGTTTGTTAACCGGGGTAACAGGGGTAACATTACCAATTTTGTTCTCACTGACGTTGATTGAACTATTTGGAGTACTTGCCATGTCTTTGGCCAATTTCATTAGGTTATTAACCTTCTTGGTCACATAGCGGTTTGTGCTCATTTTCACCTTTGACCTTGTCTCCCGAGACATGTTAGGTTTACGGTGATTAGCGTGAGTATCGTTCACAATGTATACACTACTGGCGTAGTGTAGATTCTAGAGTAATGTAAACATAAAATATGGTTGTACTGGTAATAGTTATGTTTAGCAATTTGTAAACTGTATAAATTCTAGATGTGTAAATAATGCACAGAGGAGGTAGAAAAGAGTTTAGAATAGTATAGATAGTTAGATGACGAACAGCACAAAAATGTAATTGTAGAACCCGAAGGCTTAAGATGAAAAAATACTAAACTTTTGACTCCCTGTTCGAATGAGTTAGCAGCGAAGGTGGAAAGGATTGCCTTCTGCTTGGCGGGCTGCTGGGCCACTTCTGTAGCTTTATCTGCTTGGCGAGCTGCTAGTCGGGCTGCTGGGCCTCGTCTGTAGAAAAAACAGCTTGGCGGGCTGCTCCGCGGGCTGCTAGTCCACTTCTGCAGGTCGGGTAATCTGCTTGGCGTGCTGCTAATGGAGAACGTATAATTTGTCTTGTTTTGATGATTGTTGTTATTGTCGAATGTTGGAGGTTAATTATGTATTTTTTTAGTACAACTCCTATTTGGTATCCAGGCCCACTTCTTGCGAGCGGTAACCCAGTTGGCTATATAGTCGCTGTACTGCAAACACGTCTTAACAGGAAGGAAGAGTGAATACGAATGTGATGATGATGGTTCTGTTCTCTTGGGCTTTTGGTGGTGTTCGTACTTTGTACATGTACCACCGGTTAATGTGTGCACCGCACACTTCTTAGATTATCCACTGGGACGGAATTGTGCCACGTCCCAGGGCATGATTATGATGGAGGTTACCTCTGTTTTATATGGTTCAAGCGCGGACGCGATAGAAAACACCCCTGTACGGTTCAGGGTTGGAAACGTTTGGATAATTAGATGTGAGGGATAGAAAGAAGTCAAAGAACATCTATATTAATAAAAATGTAAAACAAATGACAGACGCATTGGTTTTAAAACACAACATTTTTATTCAGTTCAGATAATCGTCCAATGTTTCTTCTTGACTCATCATCATACATTTATCGTGTTGAATTTGACTGGGATGATCGATTTGACATCCATAACAATCTTTCTGATCATGTCTTTCATTGTATTCTCCTAGTGTCTGGCAAAGCAGGTGACTAAATGTTGTTCCTGTTCTGGCCATCTGGATTGCATTATCACTACTTCTTCTTTTTGGTCTTGGAGGTCTGCTTTCTCTGTAACCTCCCATTCCATTTCCATTGATTCTCCACTATTCAAAGAGGTACATGAGCTTTCCATAGTGTTTAATAGTCTAGAATGACTTCTCTCAAACTGTTGATTTCTATGGTATTATCGAATTCGGCATACAGAATGACATTCACCGTTTCGGTAAGAGCTCCTGAAAAATGAAGTTCCACACGCAGTTGACAAGATTTTATAGCGTGAAAATGTCCCTCGTTGCTTCCTTGGTCTGGAGTGAAATCAAAACCCCACAAAGTGTAACCTCCTGCATAATCGTCGTAGGAAATACCGTGACTGGTGTTGGTTCCTAACTGTTCTGTGGCTTCGTACAGCGACAATTACGACCTCAAGTAATTCTTCTGGTCAAAGTCGGGTTAGAAGGGTCGGGTACACAAAGTTTTGCCATCGCGACTGACTTCGATTTTCGATACTCCACAGTGCTTAGACTGTAAAGGATTTTGATAGTGGGTACCATTGAGGGCTACATTGCTGACGATACCAATGAATAAACGTTTGGGTAACTGTCCTTGGAACAGATGATCTTCGATCTTAGATCAGAGTCCAGTGGCAATGGTGAAAGTTTTTACTTCCACGCATCGTATCGGATACTTGGCTGTCGTTCTGCTCAAAGTGTGACTGATATCATTTCCCATTTTATCTAACACTTCCACACGACGCACGTATAACCTTGCTTCTTGGATAATGGTTTTGTATTCGTTGGCATAAGCTATCAAATGGAAAGCGGTACTGCTACGATTCAGTCTCAAGCGAATATCCACTCCGTTCAGCAAATACTTCTCTTGAAACCACATGTCCAAATGCAAACGATCGAACAGTTCTAAACTACGTCCTAGCAGAATTTTCTTTCGACGCATGTTAAACCCACATTTTGAGGATCGTCATCAAGGGTCAAGGATGTGTCGTTAAACTTATTATCACCTGCTATGTAAAGTTTCCATGCTACGCAAGCATCTAAATGAGTATTCTTGGCGCCAAGAGATTTTCGAGGTACGCTCGGTAAGGGTAAGTATCCATACTATTGCTCACCACTTTGTTATTCATGTAAAAATCCACATCGCTGAACAAGGAATGCATGAAATTGTTGACGGGAGCTACTCGGGCATCGGCTCCTGGAACGGAGTTGTCCGTTTTAATCACTTTCACTTTCAAATACAAGTAACTGCTGTTTAGATCGATGTAATCTTTGGGTTGCCCTTTGATGTCAAACTCGATGGGAGCTGAATCTGTCAAAGAGGAGACGGGATGAAATTCAACCCATTGGGCTTCTTGCATGGTCATCATCGTGGGTTCCATGGCAAAGAGATCCAGTTCCGACTTGGAACAGGCACAAGATTCTTGGTGCATCATTTTTTTTCTCAGTCTCTCTGTTTTACTATTAAAAATCAAATATGTCTAAGTCTCGAGCGGTTATTTTTTTTCTTCGTTTTTCTAGCTTTAGAGGTACTGAGACTTTTGGAAGGGTGTCTTCGTCGACGCTTTCTGCCTTGTCCTTGCTGTGTCCTTAGGGAAGCAGGAATGCCAGACTCGGTACCGTTCAGGGCATTTATAGGACTTTCTCGTCGACCCAAAATCTCTTTGCCCGTTTGAAGCAAGACATTTTGCTTGCTCTTAAAAAAGCTTCTTTGGGGTTTTGTTTGTTAATGAGGACATTGTGAAGAAAATCTTTTAAGGCGTGCAATCCTTGTGTCACCATCGGTTTCACAACAGGGACCACGGAACGAAAGGCTGATTTAAACATCTCCTAAACCATGTCCTCGTTGTCGAGCGACTCCTTGGTACACAGGATACATGATTTTTTCAGTTGTTTGAGAATCGTTTTTGAAAATGTGTTTCACTGTGACTTTCCTTTTGGTAAATGGAATATTTTGTCCCAATTCTCCTTTTATAGCAATGTTGACACTGTCAAAATACGACTTACTGACGGGCAAATAATGAGAATGTACAAATTCGGGGTGAACGTGATATGTATTGACACCTTCCTCGTCAGCGGCTGCGGCAGAATCCACTTTGAAAAGAATGACACGCAGTAACGGTACAGAGGTGTGTCCTACCACGTTGTACTCCACCACATCGGAGTACACAAACATCAAGTTGAGTCCTTGGTTCATTTCTACAGGGAATCGAAAATATTTTGCAAAATCCGAGTTAGTGGTTATGAATGGTATTTCATTTTTCTTGACCACCATCCTTGGGTATCGACCTAAAATATCATAAAATTCAGGACAAAAGGTAATGACCATCATTTTATCCTCTAAAAATTTCATCATTAGCCGACGAGCCACTTTATGGTACTCAAAGGTAACACTTTTTTTTACTTTCTCCATGGCTTTACCAAACAAAGTATTGAACCTGGTAGCAAGTGTAGTCACTAAATGTTGACTACTAAAATAATAACCAGCAGGAATGGTGAAAACATAGGTTGTCCCTATTGTTTGTGGGTCATCTGTTTTCTTTGTGTCACTGACAGTGATGCATAGTTCGTCTAAGGCTTTTTGCAATTGCTCGTCATACACTTGTACTTTGAAAGTGTTTTGATTTTCGACGATGTTTTCGATTTTTGCCGGGTGTATCATTTCCACTAAAGCCACTTCCCAATGAGCATCTTGATCCAAATGAATGGTTTGAGGTAATTTAGCGGTGTAACAGCACAACATGTTGTTAGGAAACACCTTCATGGAACTGTCACTGGGTAACGTAAAGTAAAATTGGTTAATAGTATTGTTCATAATTCCAATGGTCTTTTGTCCGAGGAGTCACTCAAGGTTAAAGGAGTGTCTAAAATAGGATTGTGATTGGAAGGGTGACTGTTAGGAGAATGACTAACGTTGGACGCAAGACTCCCAATATTGTTACTGCTGTTCCCGTTGTAAGAGTATTTCAGGGAAGGATTGGGAAGAAGATAACCGATGCAACTGCTGAGTAAAATAGTCTACAATTGTTGGTCACCTTGTTACAAACTCAAATTAGCAGCGGCTGCACCGATCACACAATACACCACAAATATTTGACAGGAAAAGACGATTTGCGTTTTAGGGACACGTTCTCCACACCACACCCACAAGGGTTACTTTTGTAAATCTTGCAGAGAAGAACTGGGTGAAGGAGTAGTCACTGTGGTCGCTGAAGCTGTATTAAAGGGCATGATGGTCACCTCTTTCTATAGTAGATGACTTGCGAAGCGTCAATCCAAGAATGAAAACTAGGAGGATATCCTTTCAAATGTACTTTGACTTCTTTGGCACGATGTTTTCCTACTTTACGGGTTCTTCTTTCGAGAATGCTTTCAATGTCGTACATGTCGTTTTCTTTTTTGGTGACACGTTGTAACTCAGGCAAGTAAAACGTTCCTTTTAATACTTCTCCGTTCATGTCTTCCAATTTATAGACGGTAGGATGACGATCACTCACTCGTCCAGTAACACGAAACAATTCGGTGGTACAGTTGGGAAAGTAAACTTTGTTGAAAGTGCGCTTGATTTTGCAAATGCGAACCCAATCTCCAGGGGTTAACACTCCTCCACCGTTCTTGGGGACAGCCATCGTCCGGAACGTACCAAACAGGCGCTCAAAAACAGTCACTTCGTTGTCAGGTGTCACATCTTGTGGGGTACGTCCAATGCTTCTATGGTAAGATTTATTGTAGGCTTGGACTAAGTGCGGTAAGACGTTGATGTACTTGAGAGTGTGTTGATGCGTAAAATATTTCCACATGCGTTCTTTCAAGGTACGTTGAAAACGTTTCACGATACTGGCTTTGGTTTCAGGATTTTCGGTGGTGAAAAAATGAATGTCACTTTTCTTTAATTCTCGTTGGAAAGCTTGGTTCAGAAATTCGGTGCCTTTGTCGGTTTTCCATCGAAGAGGCTGACGACCACTTTGTTTCAACACCAGTTGCAAAGCTCGTACTATTTCTCCGCTCGATTTGGATGTCAATGGTACGACCCAGGCAAATTTAGAAAAGACGTCGATGACATAAAACAAATATTTGTAGCCACGATTGTAGGTGGCTAAATGAGAGACATCGGCTAAGTCGGCTTGCCATTGATGAACGATGCCTTCCACTTGAGTGCGACTTCTGTGAAATTTTCGTCGAATGGGTTTGTGTAAAGTGTACGTAGCTTGTTCTTGTAACCATCGTTGTACTTCAGGTAAACGGAGCCTTTTCAGGCTAGTTTTTGCAGCACGATACAATTTCTGAATGCATCCGTAACCTGCAGGGTGAGTTGGATCGTAGTAAATTTGGATAATACCTTCCTCATGTTTTTTTTTTAATAAGGTACCTACTCTTCGATGAAGTTGATTTCGATGGGGCAAAATGGGGATTGTTTGAAAACGGTTTTACATGGCCGATGTGCCACAGGAGTCGACGTCGAGGGTACTGGTGGTGGTGGTATTGGCGGAGGTGGTAATGGGATAGCTCTAGTCTTCTTTTCTGTTCTCACTTCTGGTTTCCGTTCTTTCTGTTTCACATCTGTTGAAGGAGGAGTGTCCATCATCTTTTTAACCCAAGTTCTGAGTTCTTCTCGTTGGGGAGTGGGGGAAGGGGACAACAAGGAAGCTGCAATCTTACTGTGAATGGGAGTGCCAGTGGGTGTTTGAAAGATATCATGTGGTTCTTCTTCCTTGGGTAATGGTGGGTGACGTCTGTTTTGTCTACTGTAGATTGTGAGAGGGACGGATTATTCACAGTGTCTTCAAATCGGTCAGAGTGGGTAGAGCTGTTTGTTCCACAGCTTTTCAATGAAAGGCTTGCAGTCGTTGCAAGAGTTGACCGTACTTTTGCGATTTTTCTATTTCGGACAAATCCTGGCGATGCATCAAGGATTGCAATTCGTGTTGTAATTGGGACATCCTTGCTGATGATGATGCAACTAAATGACTTGAGCACGTACTGCACACAGTACTAATAATAATGGCTGCCTACTGAGAACTATTGCATTTGATACATGTAACAATTAGGATAAACAAAGTGTTTCATGGCCTAATGAATGACTAGTATATCTTTGAGTCAGGTAAAACATTATTTTATGTTCCAGTTTGAATGTTTTGCATTTCATCATGTTTATAAAAATACTTTCTTGGACATATGGATAATTGTTCTATTTCATATTATTACAGATTTTGTAAGTTTAGTGCCTGGAAAATTTGTAGTGTCTGATTACATGTGTTAATTACAGTATTTCTATTGTTTTTGTCCATTTTTTGGCAACCCATCTATCTATCAATTATTCACACTTTTGTTTTGAGGCCAAAATGTTGATTGTAATGATGCATAACTACATGTATATAGTATTATACTTCGCACACCTTTTGTGTGCTTGCTTTTGCATTGCTTAGATATATTATGTGAAAATGATATTCTAAGCCCGGGATTGACCTTACTATCATTGATCTCTGTCTGCCTCTCAAAACATAATGGTATTTAGTACATTTTCTTTTTTATGTTCATGAATTATACAAATTCATATTTATGTTCTGATATGAAAATTGATATGGGATTGGAATTTGACATTTTTTATGGAATCATTCAATCTTTTGTTCTACTTACAGATCAGATGAAAAACATAACATTCGTCAAACAATTCAAAGAAGGTGTCTATAGTATAACACTAGTTATAATATTCCAAATCAATAACAAAACCTTAGTAAATAAAGATAGTTTCAGTGTTGCATAATTTTTTGGCTTTCCCAATAAGAACAACAGAGAGCATGCTCTTTAAATGTACATTTAGTCTGAGAAATGGTGAAATGAATCAGTGTTATCTCATCAGGCAGGTTGATAACATTGAAAAGAGTTTCCGTTTGTCCTATGTGTGTATCACACATTAACTAGGAAAATATACTAGTATGTAAATAGCCCACTATATTTAATATTACTGTTCTCAGAGCAGAATATTGACTGGATAAGTTTTGCAGCGTCAACGTCAAACAGTTTGCACAGTTATCATGCTGGACCTGTTCTGTTTGAAAGTTTTTAATAAACATGGTAAGAAAACCAAACCAATGTGAACAGAATGCATGTGTAAAGTGTATGATTCTTAATATGATGGTAGACCTATGTTGCATATTAAGTATAGTTAGATTGGTGAGATTTTATTGGATAATATGTCCATTGTAAAATATTTGGTTTTTTAAGGTTCCATAAAGGGCAGTTACACAGAAATTCTTCTAAATATTTTTCTTGATTTTTGTAGAACACTTAAATCATTTGATCTCTTCAAAATAGCTGGCTGCCTATTCAAACCTTGGGGGCTAGATAAAGAAAAACATAAACTTTGGATTATGAGATTTTTCTCAGAGAGCTTTGCAAACTGCTAATTATTTTAGAAGGATATTAATTTGCATGCAATGCTAGCGAGTACTCTATAGTCATATGCAGCTAAAAAAAAACCACCAAGCTCTTGTAATGGCAGAAAATATGGCAAAACAAGAAGCATTTAATGTTAAATCATTTTTGATGAAAGAATTATGTGAACGTAATGTAGCAACTGTATAAAGTCTTAGATAAGACATTAGTTTGATCCGGTTCTGTATTTTGATTGAGTGGAAATAGCACAGTAACTGCAATGAACACGAATCTAAAAAATAGACTACAGCATAGCTGAGAAAAAATTAATACATGTATATCTAATATAAAATAGTTAAATATATAGATGCTGTTAATAAGTGATAGTACAAGAAAACAAATATCTTTGTTACATTTTTGTGTGTTGTGGTTAGTGGGTGAAGAGGAATGGCAGGTACTGATAAAGACATCGAGACAATGACAGCTGATGTTGATGACTATGTATTGAAAGAAATCACTTCCTCCATTTGTAAACGATACTTTGTCTAACAGACTATATATTGCCAGTTTTTCCACACAAAAATAATTGTTTGGAAAGAAACAGGGTGTTTGCATACATTTATATTCATAGTTTACTTACAGACTTGAACAACACTAGTTTCGAAGACCTGAGTATCTTTTTGAAAGTGTAGTTCCAAAATTGCACATTTGATTTCAGGCAACTATCTGACATCTTGCAAAGTTACTATCGTTTGGATAGTTGCTTCATCAAATTTCCTCCGACTACTGAAGCTAATTACCCTATTATTAATGTAGTAAAGGCAAAATCACAACTATTGAAATTAACAAATATTCATATTTATAACGATCTACATCTTATGTATAACCATGTGTATTTCATATCCAATGTTTCACTTGGCATTGCCAGTTTTCTGGACCAAAGAAATTCACAAATATTGAGAAATATTTTTGTTTACTTATATCTGAACTAGAAAATGACAAAGTCTTGAAGGGTCCTATACCCAGGTCATGATTTTCACTGCATATCAATAGGCTTCCACGTCTCATGTTGGTAAACGCTCGTGTAAAGTTTGAAACGATTGCTCAAATAGAACTTCATAATAATCTGAAAATGAACTTTGCTTGGAAATATAGTTTATTTACTGTTACCCTAACTTATAACCATTAGAGGTCAATATGAATATGATTCCTCCTCTAATCATTGGAAATGCTTGGATAAACCTTGAAAGAGATTGCTTGATAAGAAGTTCAGTGATCATCCATAAACAAAATTTGAATATAGTCTTTTTTTAGAGACTATGACCTTGACCTGCAGCCAACAGGGATAAAATATCCTGCATTCCTGCTATTATCCTTGGCAACACTTGTGTAAACATGTAATGCAAAATTGTTGAATATAACTGATGTTATCATCTGGAAATTAATTTTTGTTATGTTGTTGGAGAGATAGATGTACCAACAGCGATTGCTATAGGTATCTTGCATTTTTCAAGTTGGCCCGTACAAAGATATGTTTTCATTCTTTTTTTTCATTATTAAACTCATTTGGCCCCGATCATGTCTTTACACATGATCCAGTTTCTGCATTCAATGGCCAATCCCACAAGTTTGTTGACTGCATTAACTGGCCAATTCCGTCTTCAGTCAGTTTAAATGTGTGATAGATCTATCTGTGATTGCTTACAAATGGGGTCTTTCAAAGAATCAGACGAATATTAACCAATCTGAAATGATTTTACTTTCCTTTGTGCAAATTTAAATTGTTCAGAAACCAAGGGTTATTAATGGAGGGCAATTTTACTACACATGTTCTGTTAATGAAAAATCATAAATGATTGCGGATGTAAGACTTTTGATGATAAGAGTGAAATGAAGATCTGTTCAGCAGTTGGATATTTTGAGATTTGGATTCAAATATAGAAGTTTCTGAGATTAAATCGTCAGAAGAAGATGATGCTGATAGCAATGATGATAGAGTACTTGCAGATCTAGCAGATGGAGCTATCATCCTAATTTTGTAAATAGTGTTTAAAAAGTTGTGAAAGACTAGGACAAATAGAAAACAAATACATTACTATAGACAAATTCATTTGGAATAATTGGCGAAAATTTTGTGGATTTTCAATGGATATAAGAAGAGCAACTAAGGTAAGAGTGAATGCATGTGCATGATGTTTACAAAATTATTCAAACAGGTAAAAGCTCTTGGGCACAAGCAGCTTGACACAGCTTAGTGCTGCTGTGTCGTAGCAGCAGTGATAGTGATAACAGTGCTGGGGCTAAATGAGGTAACACAGATCAGTGTATTGTAAGCATATGCTGAACTGGTTCAGTTATATAATTCAATAGAGGAATTATTGTTACAATTCAGTGGCCTAGTAGTTAGAGTGTCTACCTTGGATGTGGGAGATCACAGTTTTGACCCCTGCCGAGTTAAACCGAAGACGTACAAATGTGATTCTAGCTGCTGCCTCACTAGGTGCTCTGCATTATGAGGTTAGTGTTAGGACCGGTGGTCTGCCTGGTGTCAGGATAATGTGACTAGTTGGGACATGAACAGTCTCAAAGTGACGAGAGATCTGCTTGAAAGTATGCTACTGGAGAAAATAGAAATGATGAGAAATTTAATCCTCCCACACCATGTGAAAGCTGGAAATTTGAAGGAGGCCCTTGATAGTGTCATGAAAGTCCTGTGCTTTCTCGAAGATGTGTTGGTTTGGACAGAGTGGTCATTTCTAACGTGGGAAGTTGACCAGATACAGAAAGCCATAGACAAGATGAGAAAGGTGTTGGAAGTACAAGAGCAGCAGAGAGGGTGAACAGACCAACTAACTTTTAAGCAAAATATTTTAAGCTTCCTTTTACCAAATAGAGCCTTGGATCAGATGGTTATATTTTAAGCAAAATATTCTAAGGCTCCATTTGCCAAACTGAGACTTAACAATTTTAGAGTTCTGTTTGTCAAACGGAGCCTTCCTCAAGGGTAAAAAAAAAAGACGCCATTTAGTTGACGTTCACCTCCTCGGCTGCTATGAAAATCTTCGATTTTTACTAACTAAATATTTGATCAAGTCCTTAAGATTTCACAAACAAACTAATTTGTAAAACCTCACCTCGTAAATCAATCAGATTATTAGATTGGTCAGTGAGTTTGAAATTAATTCTCGTTAACAAATTATTATGACATCGCATATAGACTAGATTAGTTGGGTCTTCAATAATTAGAAATCCTGGAGGAGCCGTTGGTGCAAATGAGTATAAAATATATCCTTGCTGAGCTTGATTTGATTGTTCGAGATTTATTTGATAATTTCCTTCGATAACATCACATACTAAATTGAGCGCAATCACCGTTGAAATATTCACATTGTTCGGAGCAATATGTCTACCGCCACCTTCTGGATCATTATTATATTTCAGAATATTTGCTGTAGAATTCTTCAATTTTTTCCAATTATCGTGGATTCTTTTGAACCCAATATCAATAGCATCGTTAAGTTGTTTCTTTAGTTTATCCGGGTTATATCCAGGGATTTTAGATGTTTGAATATCCTCTTTTGGGATATTGAATTCTACTGCAAACACTTCTTTATAAATTTCATTCATTAATACTTCTTGAATAATTTTCGTATGAAATGTTTCCATATCGTTGATGATTTTGTTACCTGTTTGTACTACACTAATAAACTCGTTTTGGGTGAGAGAGCTGGATTTGATGGATATTAACAATAATGAAAAATCATTATTCATCTTTGTTAAGTTTTCTTTGATTAGGTGGGTGTAAAATATCATATTATTTTTATTGTCGTATCCTATAAATTTAGGAGAAAAATCTTGATAACTTTTTATTGGATTATCAGGTTTCATCTTGTCTGTGACATAATCGGATTTCTTAGGTTCGGGTGGAAAATCCTTCGAATTTTCTCGCGAGTTATCCGGTGGTAATTCAGGCCATCCTAACACGGATCTTATAGAACTCTGATAAATATCTACAACGTATCCTTCTGTATTTATCTCGATAGCAGATGATAGTGTTGGTTCATGAACTGTTATAGCGATTTTTGATTCTTTTCTAGTGAGAGATTTTATTCTTCGTTGAAATTCAGCATTGATCTGTTCGATTTGATATGACCCAGTTGGTATAGAAACAACCTGCCAATCTGGTGTTCCGTCTTCACGATTCTTGTTAGCAAATACCAAGGAATTATTCGGTTGTTGACCACCAAATGCTACCGATCTGATATTAGGCCAGCTATGATATACTCGTAGTTTTGCTAGCGCGATCTCGCTCACGGGAACAGGAATTGGAAAATTAACACTAAATTCGGGACGTGTTGAGGTTACTGATATCGTGCTTGTTTTCACCGGTGTTGTATTTGTTACTATTTGTTGAAGTAGTTCTTGCGACGACATTATTATTATTATTCTGCTCTAATTTCAGCATTGTTGATCTATACAATTGAGTCATAGTTGAAAATTCGCTATCTGATATTGTTGTGTCATCCAACGACGATGATATCAATGAGGATAATTGTGAGTAACTGGTAGATGCAATATGATATTTAATTAAATAATCATGTAGTTTACTCTGGCTACACGATGATAGTTTTTTTGTGATCCCGGTTAATATACCAGCGATTGTAGCCACTGCGGAAATAGCGATTGGAACTACGACCGGAGCAATCATTGTAACCGAAGATAGTATTATTCCAGCAGCAGTGATTACTCCTGACACCGAGTACACTGTGATATCAACTGTGGTTATTCTTCGTTTGTATTTTTTGATTTTTATTTGATATTCTTCACAGAGAGAACTGAGTTTAGTTTGATATTCTCTGACTTGATCATAGCGATACTGATTCGATGATGGAGTCATTTTATTTTAAAAGCGCTAGCATTTTCAATTTAACTTTTTACTTAAATCCGCTACGAATTCTACGTACCACGTTACTGAAGCCTTGGCTAGATTATCATCTGCATTCATTATCTTGAATTGTTCAATTGTATTCTTGTCGATGATCGTTGATATCGTATTATTGTTAACTTCAGATGAACTCGACGATGATATATTAAATTTAATCGGTGATACTATTGTTAATCGATAAATACCCTTTACGGTTGCGGTTATGTTTAAAATGTTATCTGTAGGTGTCCACGTATATGATCCGTGTTGAATCGTGTATACTACGTTGTTGACGATAGATTTATCATGAGGAATTTTTACTTTTTCAATAATGTTTATCATCTTCGTTGCATCATCCTTTACTGCGTTGTTGAATGTTTTAAGTTCATCGATGGATTTTTTAATATCGGGAAGTGTTATTTCAATTTTATCAAATGAGCTCCCAATAAACTTGTCTATGAGGTTTTTACGAAACGTCATAAATAGTTTAGTGTGTTTTTCATATTCGGATTGAAGAGTTGCTAGTTCTAATATAGAATCTTTTATTACGGTGAGTTTTGGTTCAGTCACCGGTGGATTTCCAAAAAATTCTAGTATGGGTTTGTCAATTTTGTTAATTGTATTTCTTTGTGTTTCACTAAACTGGTCAAATACAACTATATGATCATCATACTTATCATTAAGCGATTTCAATGAATTCACTGTGTTATCATATGTTGCTAATTTATCCGTAATCGTTGAAACAAGTACACCTGGTTTGAGTTTACCCCCATCAGAAAATAACGCGATAGTATCCTCTGCTGCGTCTCGTTGTTTAACCAAAATATCATTAAGAGAGATATTACTACTTTTCAACTTACCCTGACGATCTTGAAATACAACTATTTCACCGGGATCAACATTTGTTAGGTTTAATATTTCGGATATTTCATCTTCGATTAGTTTTTTAATATCCTTGTTATCAACGGTTTCAACTCCACTATCAGGTTTCTTCAGCGATGATAAAGGTCGTCCCCAAATATCAATCATTATTATAGAAATCTTTTTATTATTCAAATCCTATGGATTTCTAATCATATGGATTTTCAATCCAATGACCGCTAGCGTTTCTACCGCTAGTATACTCATTTACTACTATATGAGGTGGTTTCGAAAATCTTTTGGATATAGCATCAAGTACATTTAATACTTCATTACCACATATTGGTGGATCAAGCATTGTTTGTGTTGGTAACGTAGAATACCAAGTCTTCATTGGAAGGGTTTTAATATAACGCATAAATTCTTTCGGCGGCGCTAATCCATATGAGTCAAAATAAATAATCCCACGTGGATCAATTGCGTAACAAACCCAATGTGTTCCAGGTCCGGAGCTGTTATCTAAATTAATAATACCGGTTTCAACATCATTTGGTTGTGCCGGTAACTGATCTCTCATAAAAACCCCTCTGAAATTTTTTATTTTTAATTTTTTAGCGGTATCAATTAAATCAAAATTGGACATAGGAACTATATCGTTCCTGGAATTCGAAGACCCTTTCCGCTGTACCATGAACTCGGGGTTCCTGGTAGTCTTAGACCCTTTCCTTTTTTTTTATACCCCTTTCCAGTTGCCTTTTTCAATGCCATTCCTGCTGCGGTACCAATAGCTCCTAATGCTGCTGCCTTCGCTACCGCTGGGGCTGCTGCGGCAATCAACCCTGGAATCAACCCTAACAACGGGAATATACCACCAGTCTTTTCCATGTTTTTAATCGCGCTCGTAGAAAGAGTAACCTGAACTCCCTTTTTTTCTTTCAGCGCTTTATTAAAATGATTAACCTGAGTTTTCGTCAGCGATAGTTTATTCCCTCCGCCATTCATTTGATTAGGTTTCAGCGTTATTGTGGTTCCACATTGCTTAGCTGATTTGGATTGTAATTTTTTTATTTGACCAGGTGTCAATGTGACATTGATATTACTATACGACATTATACAAAATAGATTGATTCTAAATCGCAAGTGATTCTAAATTCAATTATAGATTTTCAACTGGTGCATCTACTAGTCTCATTCGTCCACCAACACCTTCGAGTATCATTGATTTATCACTAAGAATAACAGCAACTGCTCTATAATTCGTGATAAGGAGGGGAGCAACCCCACCAACTGCTGGACCAGTCGGACGGGTTACACGAGCTCGGAAGTGTATATCAACTACGGACTGTTTCATCAAGTCAAGATGTTCTAGGGAAAAGTAATAAATCGGATACAGACCTTTAAAATCCAATTGTGATATTTGTAGACCAGTATCTACATTTTGATCACGTCCCATAAATGATAGCAATCGATGATAAACTCGTGCAATATGATTATTTCCATAATCAAGTTGTATATCCTCTGCTGGTTCTTGTTGTCCGTTTATTTTCAGCGAGACTTCACTACACCCAAGTTGATCAAATATCATATGACTTCTTTCTTGATTGTTTAATCTCGTAATATCCTGTAGAGCAATAAAAATATGACGTGGAGCTGAAACACCCTGTCGTGCTGCCAAGTGCCATGTAAATGTACCATCAATATTAGAATCCATGGTATCTGTGGACGTTGTCAACCAGCTTAATAATCTCTTTCCCCCTTGATCCATAAATGATAGCAACCGCGGTTCTACTGACAATGATGGAGTCAACACTGGCATCCACAGTGATAGTTTTGATAAATTTACTTTACCATCAGCACCGCCAATACGCCAGATTGCATTATTATCATCACCCTTTCTCACTAGTGCTACAGTATGCTTTACTCCATAAATAACTTTTCTGACGTTTCTACAAAATCCAAATATATGATGGAGCGGAATCGCACATGAAAATCGTCGACGATCTCCTTGTAATGTTGCTATTCTTGTTGCAGCTCCTAGATTGAAATCCTCATCATTATTTATAATCATATCCTCGATACCACCAGCAGCACCAGCAACAAAATTAACAGGATTAGCAGCACGATCCTTTGGTTGTCTTATAACAAATGGATTTTTACCCGCTGTATTTTTAACATCCTTTGCAAACATCATAGATGGACCGGCCGATCTTGTATAATCGTCAGAGTATCTTGCTAGCCCTAGTATTGTTGTTGCTACATCAACTTCACGTTCAATAGATTCGATTTCTTTTCCATCAATGAGATATCTAGCACTTTCAAATAATGCCATGATACCATTATTGACAAAACCAACTTGGATATTAGCTGCATATGGTGTATTAGCTACAACATCTGTTACAAGTTCACCTTCAACCTCAATAAAGGCTTCAGCGGGTAAAAAGTATTTACTGGTATCATGAACTTGAAGTTCAATTCTTCCACGAAGATCAGGTTGTACTGCGTGATAAGCAAAAAATTGATAATCACGTACAGAAGTATCTTTAAGCACTGGGGCTTCCATGTCAAATGCAACATCAGGGTTTTGTTTGAACATTTTTATTATATATCCGATGGTCTAAATCAAAAATTCTGAAGAATTTTGAAATTATTTTAAAATAGTTTCATATGAAAACCCCAGGAATTCATTTAGAGAAAATCGATTTTCATGAAATTATGTCGACGGATTAGCCAAAAAACAATACAAAATCAATAAAAAAAACATCGAAAATTCGATGAAACAACATATTTTTAGCCTCACAAGATAAAAAATCTGATCAAAATCGATTTTCTCTAAATGAATTCCTGGGGTTTTCATCCTCGATTTTCATGAAATTTTGTCGATGAATTGCATAAAAACACTAGAAAAATGAGTAAAAACACTAGAAAAATGGTAAAAAAAGTAAAAAATCTAACAAAATTAGCAAATTATAAATATTTTATAATATAAAAATTAAAAATTAAAAATTCTAAAGAATTTTGAAAAGAATTTTGAAAAGAATTTTGAAAATAATTATTTAGTTGGGTGTATTTTAATAATGATGATGAAAATATCTGATAATGAAGATAACGTAAGTAGAATCACAAGTGATTCTGACACAAGTGATTCTGACATTAATGTTTCTGATACAAGTGATTCTGACACAAATATTTCTACAATAACCATAACAACTGAGCATCCTATTCAAATAAATAGAATCACAAGTGATTCTGACACTAGTGTTTCTACAATAACTATCATAATTGGAAATCCTGTTCAAATAAATATTTCTGGAAATACTTGTATTTCTAACGTTTCCGGCGAATCTTCTTAAAACCACTTCCCGAAAGCCCACTTCCGGCTATCATATTTGCTGTTATATTATCCTGGGCGTTAGTCATTAACGACTGTAGTTTTTTATCCACGGCGTTATTTATTATTTTACTAACCTGTGTAGGCATTACTGCAGTAGATGGCAGTGAAGTCATTCCAGAAACACTAGTGTTAGAAATGCTAGCATTTCTGGGGTTTGTTGAAAATCTTCGTGATTTCACTAGCGCTGTTAGTTTATCCCGAGCGGCTGAAAACGCCTTACTAGCAAGATCACCAACAGTGTTAATACCCTTATCTCGGATAACATCAATTGCTTTCATTGCTGCCTGTTTTGCAAATGGAGCTACTTTTGGAGCCATTCTTGAAAATAATCCCATTATAGTATTACCGAGACCATCTCCATAGTATACTCGGTATTTTGGTAATCGTGAGTTTACCACGTAGACGTTAGTTGGTTTATCATGGTTGTAGTGTATGATCATTCTCTATATAGAAGTATTATACTTCTAACACTAGTGTTTCCAAATGCTAAAGCATTTCCAGTGACATTAGTCACTATGATAACCGTAGAAATTCGAAGAATTTTCGGCTAACTCCTCAATGAAATCTCTATATGTTGCAATATCCATGATACCACCTTGAAATAATCTCCTACAGATATCAGCTGCTTCATTGATTATTTCCAGTGAGTTATTCCCGGCTCGTTTTCCTCCTACAAGTACTTCTAATCGGGATATATCACCAAGAATATTACCAGGACATGTTACACTAGCGTGAAAATCTATAGGATTTTTACCAACTAAACCACTACCCTTTTTTTTAGTTGTACCAGTTGCACCCTTCTTAGAATCAGCCTCTGCCATTATTTGTATTTCATCAGGGATTGGGTCTGCTGTGTATGCTGGTGGTGCTACTGTGACCCCCTTTACCATAGCTAGAAATTGGTCATAATCAGATTTTATTTCTTTTGTGATTTTGTTTTTCCTCTTCTTTGCTAAAAACACCTTATTTGCCCAAACTTCTAACCCCTTTACAAAATCCTTAGCCGTGTCGTCTTTTAAATAATTAACTCTCTTCGCTTTTTTAACGTTGTCTTTGGTAAATGTAGCTAATCCAGCAAGTGTTGGGATATTTCTGATTGTATTTAACGCATCAACTGTAAATATATTTTCAGGAGAATAATCCCCTTTTGAAACAGGCTCCCTCTTCTTCTTCTTCTTCTTCTACTTCTTCTTCAGGTGGAAATGCTTGCGTGAGTGAGGAAATATCAACATCACCTAATCGTTCAATTTCTTCCTGAAGTTCTCGTTGTTGTTTTCGTTCTTGTTCTCGTTGTTCTATAGCATCTACAAAACCAGCAGGAAGTGTTTTTAATGATTTTTTCGTTTGTTTAGTTCGTTTTGATATTTTCTCTAACACAGGGAGAAAGGACTCTTTTTGCGCGCTTTCTTGTTTAGAGATTGCTGTTTTCACATCTGTAGTTGCCTTGACAACTGGTTTGAAGAGTTGTTCTGTATCCTCAGAAAAATCAGTCTGAAATAATTGCCGCTGTTGAAGTTTTTCGCGGATTCTATCACGAAGGGGTAATATTTTCTTAAGAGCTTCAAGTCTCTCTCTAGCTAATCTCGTTGTTAATGATTCTCCTACCATTATTGAAAGAGTATCATTATTGTTAAATTAGAAATGCAAAGCATTTCTTTGCAAAGCATTTCATTGCAAATCATTTCGAAAGAAATCACTAACTAAAAAATGCAAAGCATTTTAATACTTCCTTGTTGTTACACACATAATTTTACTTCCTCATACCGTACTGGTTATACAAACAAAGGAGGCTCTCTACGCGTGGGCTCATCACCTTCAGAGTTTTCCATTAATGTTTTTAACTGTCTCACTTTACAATTAATAAGTCTCTTTTGTTCATATTCTAATCCTAATTGCTTACGTACACGTTCAACGATGCTACATAATGGTACGAAGACATTAACATCTTCAGTATTTACTAAACTCTCACGTATAAGCTTTTGGATATTTTTGATTAAAAAATATTTCTTAGATAGAACATATTTTCCTGTCTGTTCTGCAAATTGTATATCCTCGAAATTGGTCATAATTTGATCACAATCCAAACCTGAACATAATTTTACATTTTGATCCTTCAACTTATTGATTTCAATAATAATCAATTTGAGATTTTCAATATTCATATATATATAAAAATATATTTGTTTAAATAAAGTATT
Source organism: Unio delphinus (assembly GCA_029339505.1). Classification (NCBI taxonomy): domain Eukaryota; kingdom Metazoa; phylum Mollusca; class Bivalvia; order Unionida; family Unionidae; genus Unio; species Unio delphinus. Next base: position 4,318,189 of record JAQISU010000009.1, on the reverse strand, counting down.
TCAAATACAAAGTATTTTCAAAATGAATTCTGGATACACTAAGGTGTTGATCATCTTAGTATACCCAGAAGCTTAATGCGATTATAGGTGATTATGATTATATATAATGAATGACGACTGCACATTTACCGTTTTAAACCCCCTTGGTGTTTTATACATCAAGCAGCGCGCTCAACGGTTAACCGACAAACACATAACAATAGATTATAGGTGAACAATGAATGAATTGATTTCAATGACAATGACGACGGTACAACAATAGATTATAGGTGAACAATGAATGAATTGATTTCAATGACAATGGATGACGCGGGCTATTCTACATTCAAGTGTAAACAAAACCGCAAAATCGAAACTTTGGTTTTGAATGTCAATAATAACGTTCATACCACGTGTGACGGTGTGGTTTTGTTTACACTTGAATTTCGGCTAATGCCCAATTATAATAAAGACGAATTTGTATATATACATTCATTACGACGAGGTGATATAAAATAGGTGTAGTGATTGTAATTATTTGTTTGTTTATTAGCGATCACTGACAACGTTGAAAACACGCATAATACTTGAAACAGACATTAAAAAAAATGTTTAAATACGACGTGTTTATAAAACAGTTCTTGAAATTCGAAGAATTTTAGACTTGAAAAAAGACAAAATTGATTGTGTTTTGTTCGGATTTATTTAATTATAACAGCCAATCAAAAATCGAAGATTTTCCGTGTTTAAAATCCGTAACTCTGTCATTGATGATTTGTCACACGAGTTATACCTAACGGAGTTATCTCCCGTATTATACATAAATAAACCGAATTTTGTTTTTAAAACGCTTTGAAAAAGCGGTCTTGGTTTTATTCTCAGCAACGCATTGAATAGAATACGGATAAATATCGAAATACTTACCAGCTGCGTTTATTGATTGAAATACTCCCTCCGTGTTATCTTCAGTATTAAACGATCTTACAGGTCTTTTCCCAATTGATTTATAAGTACCAGTATTTCCAGATGCAGTATTCTCACTTTGTGTAACAGCTCGTAAATTATTCAAAGAATTATTAGTCCTAATACCATCAATATGATCAATAACAAGACCATCCTTGATTGATCCGTTATACACTTCGAAGACGAAACGATGATTGAGATATTTCTTATTTCCTCCAGCATTAAACATCAAATAACCCATACCATTATCCCGCCCAACAGATTTCTTATTTTTACTGTGTCTAACAACACCATCACTAGAAGCTTCGTAATTTTTAATAACAGGATGTCTTTGAAATTCTTGGCTCATTTGTATATATAATATATCTATTTGTCTAATTCGTTAATTGGCTGAATTATAACATTAGAAAATCTGCCTAAGTAATCTTGAGCAGTTTTTATGATTTTGCTATTGATGTCGTCAGGATTTTTGATTCTTCGCTTGTCATAATAACGTTTTAACTCTCTATAACGCTTACCCCCGCAATTAATGCATAACTGCGACTTGCCTCTTACACCTACCCCACAATGCAAGCATGGTAGAGGTCCCTCCGAACCATTTCTCACACTCTGCATATGATACCCACAGAATTCATTTCTGCATGATTTGTTACATGGAGTCTTTGATCCAATCATAAGCCATTTGCAATGATTCATTATATAAAATTTTCTTATTTAAATACTTGTTTTAATTATAATATGAAGGAGTTCAAGAGATTATCGAAAATTAAGCCTTGGAAAAATGTTAGATTTAATCTCGATAGAATCTCTGATATACCTAAAAGTCTAGTAGATGATAAACCATTATTGAGTAAAATCAGCGACTGTTTTAATGAGTTTAAGCGTGATGGAGCATCTCATACGTGGTCGACATTTCGAATTATTGATGAAGATGTCAATATACCTGTAATTGATGCTACTATGAATGATATAAGAGCAGCTGTGATACTTTCACACCTTGGCGGGAAATCTCTACTGAAGTATTTTTTTAGAATAAAATTCATTATCGAAGAGGAAGGTGAATGGATTATCAGAGATAAATTTGACCCAATCCTTAAGGATAAAAAAACTGTTATTGTGAGTAGAGATTCCAAACCAGGAATTCTAACTGGAATTGACAAACCATACTATGAGAAATCTTACCCTGTAACAGCAGTTGTGTATGGGTTATATCCAATAAATAATAATCCTAATATTACAAAACTAGCTCCGATGTTTTCATCATCAGTGGATTTGCCACTTAATTGTGTAGCAACACGGTTAATAGAACACTTCAAAAATGCATCCCGAGGAAATAAATTAACTGATCTACGAAGAAAAAAAATAACCGAATGGGAATTGACAGTGAAACAACGCGGGGCAACGATTTCCGATATAGCTAAATTAGAAGCATTATTAAAATTTCCAATATCGGTAGCGACAATAACCGGAGAAGTATTATACGAACCGAAATATCAATCGCGAGGAGCTCCAATTGAAATTATTGATCATAACAAACACGCGTGGACACCAGCGGTAAATATATTTCCACGAGAAAGAACTGTTCGATATATCCCCCGGAAATTTTCCGGGGAATTTTCTAGGGATGGTTTAAAAAATGAGTATCATTTTAATGAAGAGAAATTATTTGATGCTATTCACGCGTTAACCAAAGACGACCCTGTGTCAGTATGGTTACTCAGGAGTAATGAGGATCCGGAAATAGGATTTGATCAGTTTGTAAAACCAAATGGTGAATTATATCGAACTGAAGAATTAGATACTAGAATGAGAAAAATCGCTAATGAGTACTTAGAAAATTCTAAAGAATTTTCTGTAGAAAAACTACTTACGGATAGTTTTACTATTCCATCAGTGGTAGCTCACTTCGCACGAGAAAAGAATTCATGGCACCCAACACGAAGTGATTTTCTGGAGGACGTGAAGTTGAGTTGCGTCGAATTTGGTCATGGAGGATTGTGGAATACGAAATACTCACGTGATGGTATGATTTCAATTGATATATCCGCGTGTTATCCTGGAAGTTTTCTCGGGTATGGAGAATGCTCTGAATATTTTAAACGATTTGGACATCCTACACATGAAATGACTCGTGTTGCGATTAATGGTCCATTGCCTGGAACTGCTAGCAGTTCTAATTTTGATTTAACCGGGTTCGCTCGTGTGATATCATTCGAATTAGCTACAGGGTTACATCCGTGTAGTTATCTTTGGCTTGGTAGACATATGTATGAAAAAGCGTGGATGTCAATTGTGCTATTGCGGTATATGATCGATTGTGGTATGCTAATATCGTTAATTGTCAGTGAAGCGATTATTTGTTATAACGCTCAGAAAGATGTTTGGTTACCAAAACCCGATCTCGAAAAAATAATTAACGAACAACGAAAACAATTAGGAGATGGAAATTCGAAGAATTTCAGCGAGGAACAAATCATAGATTGGTCTAAGAGGTTATTCGAAGGTAGTAATAGAGAGGCTAAAGATCTCGGACGAAAAATAATCGGTAAATTCACTCAAGGTGGAAGATTTGACAATGCAAAATACTCTTCTAGATTAATCATAGACGATGAAGAATACAATTTCATAATATCTGATTTAATAAAAAAAGGGAAATTTGTAACCCGTAAGAACGCTTTTCTATCAGGGGAATTAGATGAGGAAGCTTACAAATCTGCGAGCGGAACTAATAATGTTTGGGTAGATGATGTCCTTCGAAATGGTAAGAAACTAGGTACGGTTGTTACCTACTGTGATGGAAAAAGTTGTCAATACACACATTTGAGAAGTTCTATGCTAGCCTATTCTTGTATTAATCTATTCTCGATGATAAATAGATTTCCTAATACCGCGGTTAGAGTAGCTACTGATTCGATGTATATCCATGAAAAATACAAATCAGATGTAGCTAAATTCACAGATCCTAAGGAAGCGTGGGGAAATTGGAGGTTTAAAAAAGAAACACTACATGAATATTGTAAATCCGCAGACGTTGCTATGGATGATAAATACTTGAAAAGTAACCATAATATCTCAGAGATTAAATCAGAATTTTCTACTGCACCGCCTGTATCCGATCCGATTTGTAGATACAAGACAGTTTATTTAAACGGCTGTGGTGGATCAGGAAAGACAACTCGTGCAATCGAATTATTTCGTAGAAACGCTAGCGTTTCTAACATGATTGTGTTAACACCAACTCACAGACTCGCCAGAGAGATGATAGCGCGTGGAGTAAAAGCTTGTACTTATCACAGCTTCTTTCGATGGAAAGGCGATAATTGGACTCCTGATCGAATGGGCGATAAATTCATTCCTGATGTAATAATCTGGGATGAAATATGCACGGTATCGTTAACAGTATTACAGACATTTCTATCATGGTTGTTGACAAAAAACACAAAAGTCGTCATGTGCGGGGATCACGGCCAACCGCAGCCATTTGTTGGTGGATCTCCACATGAATGGCTAAAAGGATTTGTAGATTATTATGAAGAGATTAATACCGACCATAGATCACTTGATGAACAATTACGAGAATTCAAAGCGCTAATTAGATTACAACCGGATAAAATCCAATGTGAAATAGCGCGTGAAATAATCTCTGAAACTCCCATGAATGATTTTTGGGAAATGTGGAAGCCAAATGATTTAATAATCGCGAGTAGAAAAATAGTCAGAGACGCACTTCAGATGAAGTTGTTTGCGCTACATAAAGAAAAATTTGCAACACTTCCAGTACCACTCTGTTATAGACCTAAGGATACACGAAAGCAGAATATCGACGTTGACATTCCTGGACAACAACAAAAGCAGAATTTAGTATTAAATGATATTGTGCTGGTTGATATCAGCGTCGTTAAAGATGCATTAGGTGCTGATAAATCCCCATGGACGTTAGGTTATGCAGCAACAATACACTCTTCACAGGGATTGACTATATCCGATACAACTCTTTGGATAGTAGATAATCATATTGAGTGGTCAAATTTAGTTTATCTCGCAGTATCCAGAGTACGGCGAATAAACCAACTTCGAAGAATTGTTGTTGACGATAATGACAATACAATAAGTAATATACACACCGATGATAATATAATCAGAAAAAAACTCTCTGGTTATAAACAACAGGATACAAAAAATAAAAGAGAATTTGACATTGATGCTGAATTAATTAAGACACTAAAGCAACAACAGAACAATCACTGCGCGAGTTGTAATTGTATAATGAGTTGGAATTGGTCGGATAAAGATCCTCGCCAATTCACCGTAGATAGAAAAGATAACAATCTCGGTCATGTCAGAAACAATGTGAGGTTGACTTGTCTTGAGTGCAACAGACGCCGGGGTGACAGCACCTTAGGTGCTAGTTAAGACCACGCGGTGGTAATTGAGTATCCTCGGGAATCACTTGTAATTGTTCGCGTGTAAATCCTCGCTGAGGAGCAGTTGAATCCAGTCTATAGATTGGAGGTCTACCCGTAGATCGTGTTATGCCGGATATTTTATGCGTAGTGACACTCCAAATAGGATCAGTAGCTCTTTTTTTACCACCCTCAAGCTCTCCTGGTTCATATAAGTACCTTACAATGACATTACTACCAAGAATTGGTTCTTTTTTTGAAATTCCTTGGATTTCCATTTTGATAGACGCCTTCTTAATAGCGTTGACAGGTTTCATATTAATTGTTCTAGTAATCTCATTATTGATTGCGGTAATCACAGCTGGTAATCTCTTGACCCATTCACGGGATCGTTTATCCTGTATGAATTCTTTTGCGTATTGATATCCGAATAACCGCTCAGCAAGGGTTTTATTAAACCGTTCAACAATTGCCTGATCGCGATGTAGCGCAGTGTGTCCTCGTCTGATGGCGACATTATGATGTTTCATCGTAGATGTAACAACACCTTGAAATTCCTTGCCAGGATCAACTTGTAACAGATTTGGCCAGCGCAGAGGACCTCGTCGATAAATTTTTTCAAATACAGAAGCTACTTCAGTAGATGATTTTGTTTTTAACGGTTCTGCTTGTTTGTATCGACTTGCAATATCAACTAACGTTAACGCGTATTTGTAACCGTTGTCATGCGGCAGAAATAGTATATCAGCTTGATGAACTTCATTAGGTGTTGTAACATCAAAATGCGAATAGTTAATTTGTTTAGGCGTTGGTAGATAAATTTGCCATATTGCCTGTTTAGATAACCAGTTTGCCGCTGTAGTTTTTTTCACCTTTGATGCACTAGCTAGTTTATTGATTGCTGCGTAACCTCTCCAGTATCCTCTCGGAGAATAATAAATAGATTCCATATTAAAATGCTAGCATTTTCAATTACCAGCACCTAACATCAATTTACCCTTCATAGCAGATTTTACCAACCACGAAGCCAATTTTTCTTTGAAGGATTTATCAGGAATAGCATTTAACGCATGAATTAATTTTACATCTGCGAGATGTCTATGTTGAAGATTACTGCTTTTATAAGCGACATCATGAATATGACACGCCTTATCAATAGCGTTTATTGGATACTCGCCGGGTCGGGGCTGATTTTGATCATCAAGTCTGATATCTAATCGTGTTCCCGGTCCACAGTAGCTATATCCTGGAAGGTGCTTTTCTCCTGGATACTTTGCCCACGGTGTTCCTGGGAGTTTTGTCAATTTGGCTGCAATATCACCTCCTCGTTTTTTTTTAAAGGTTTCGTGGAAGTAAATCTAAATTTTTTCGTACTACATTGTACGCATTTACCAGAAAGCGCTGATCGATTATTTTTCGTTGTAATCGTCGTCAAGTCATTTGTGCCAGTACGTGTCCTACACTTCACACAATATAGATCCATAATTTATATATAACAGTTATGAATGTAATTGATTATTCAGCTACTCGACAACGAAAACCTATTAAACATCATGCAATGTTACCAGATTCTATTCGCGCGATTATCATCGGACCATCTGGAAGTGGTAAAACACAATTGCTACTTAATTTGATAACGAGATGGATGAAGTGGGATAAATTGTACATGATTGCTCCGAGTGTAGACGATCAACGATGTTATGAAGTGCTAAAGGATTTTAATGATGCCGCGCGAGAAATTAACGGTGATGATATCATTGAGTTTATAACCGATATCGAAGAGGCACCTAGTATTGATGATATTGATGGAAGTATTAACAATTTAGTCGTATATGATGATGTTATGTTGGAAAGACAAACAAATCCAGCAATGATATTTTCCAGAGGCAGACATAAAAACATAGATGTGATATATGTTACTCAAAAATACGCACAGATTCCAAGTATAATAAGAGAAAATTGCAATTTAGTATGCGTATTTAACGGTACTGGAAAATACACATTACAAAATATTTTTAATTACTGGTGTGACGGTGATATGGATTTTAATAAATTTAAAAATTTCTTTAGTATGGCTAGAACCGCCCCATACGGATTTATAACGATAAATTTAGCAGACTCTCGGACAAGATATCGTATCGGACTTGATCAAATATTTAGTTAGCGCATTAGCAGCCGAGGAGGTGAACGTCAACTAAATGGCGTCTTTTTTTTTTACCCTTGAGGAAGGCTCCGTTTGACAAACAGAGCTCTAAAATTGTTAAGTCTCAGTTTGGCAAATGGAGCCTTAGAATATTTTGCTTAAAATATAACCATCTGATCCAAGGCTCTATTTGGTAAAAGGAAGCTTAAAATATTTTGCTTAAAAGTTAGTTGGTCTGTTCACCCTCTCTGCTGCTACAAGTATAGAAAATTAAAAAACCTAGGCAGAAGAAAGAAAAAGAAAAGAAAAGAAAAAAAGAAAGAGGACTTTGAGAAAACTTGTAAGAGTTGGATAAAGGTTCAGGTAATTTTAGTGTCATGGGACATCCTGACTTTGGTAAAATCAGGAGCTGACGGAAGAACTGGAGGAAATATGTATGTATGTATGTATGTATGTATGTATGTATGTATGTATGTATGTATGTATGTATGTATGTATGTATGTATGTATGTATGTAAACGAAAACCCGGGGTTGTCCGAGCTGAAGTCGAGTATCACTGTGCCACCGCTGTATTTGTTTCCCTACATATATGTAACACTTGCTTGACGAGTCACATTCACATGGTATTACTAAAGACGAAATTCCGACTATATTGGATAATTTATCCATCCTTGTATAACCAATTCATTAGGTACAACATTGCTTTAATAATCTTATTTATATATAATGTTTTTGTTAAATCTTCCTTGAATACAGTTACCATTTTGTACCTTGACCGTTCAATGTGATAATTTTTTTTATTTCGCTTTGACAGACATGTAGTACGGATAGAATTACAAGTCTTTAACAAACTTCAATTTATAGCGTCTGTAGTTAGCTTCATACTGATGCATTCAACAATTTACATTATTTCAAAAGTGTCAATGTAAATAAATTAAAATTGTATGTTCGTTTTTTTTCTTTTTTATTTATATTATCGCTTGCAGGCTAATATAAATACTTATGCAACAGCCTCAACTATGCATCAAAAGGGATTGCTAAGCTCTGGACATGACACCAGGTAGAGACCATTGTCACAGAATTAGGCGAAAATTTGAACTGATTTTTGTTGTACTTGAATTGCAAACGAAACTCACCATTTTCTTGATTTCGTCGTACACGCATTACCTGGGGTGATTAAGTGGCGTGTAACGATTTGCATGTGCCAATTTGTAATTTACATGAAATCCGAAATACTCGTTTTACGTGGTGTACGGCAAGCTCGATGTGATTTATGTTCACCTATTGAGAGTATATAAGGCTTAGGATTTATCATAAATTTTTACGGGAACCCAAATATCTAATCGAAGGATAGATAACCTCGTCTTGCAAATCTCCAGCCAAAGGGGTGAGTGTTAAATTTACATTTCGTTTTATTGTGAATTTTATTCAGATTATCATTTCGTATAATGATGCTTTTATTGCAATTAAACGTGGAATATTTGGAATTACTAGTCACTTTTAGACTTTAAATACAATATCGTAATCTATGGCTTAGATTATTTTTGAGACAACTATTATTAGTCTGGTTTTGTTTATTATAGCTAATTCAGTCTGATTCAGTCTGATTCCAGCTGATTCCGTCGTTGATTCCGTCGTTAATTCAGTCTGATTCAGTCTGATTCCAGCTGATTCCGTCGTTGATACCGTAGAAGTTCATCACTGATAGCGCATCTAATAACATCGTTGATACCGTCTCTGATACCGTAGCTGCTAACATAGTTGTTACATTGTTTCTGGTACCGTAGCTGCTAATAACATCGTTGATACCGTAGCTGCTAATAACATCGTTGATACCGTAGCTGCTAATAACATCGTTGATACCGTAGCTGCTAATAACATCGTTGATACCGTAGCTGTTAAACACATCTGATACCATCTTTTGATAAACGTCTTTGAAATCGTCTGATTTGTTGTGGGACATCTATTGTTTGTTCTGGAACATCTCTGTATAAATATCTGAATGTGCTTGTGCCGTTAATTTGTGCAAACGGAATTGAAGTATCTGTCTGTGTGTCGAACTGTCTGTTCGTCAATATCTGTGTAACGTGTAAATATCCGGAAAGCTAGAAGTCCGAGTGTCGGAGCTGTCTTAGAGTTGTAAAACGTCCGGGTCAACATCTAGGGGAGTGAGGAACCGTTGGTTCGGGTAGATGTTGTATGCTGTCTGAACGTATAACTGTGGTGGATCCGTGTAGGGAAACGTCCGATAATAGTATTGGTCAACCCTCGGTTCTCGGGGAAACTGGGAGACGATTCAACTGTTGCTGAATCGTGCGGTTATACAGGGGAGACACATAGGTGTATTGAAATTGTAATATAATTTAATACATTGTTGTATTTGCATGCTTATGTCAGATCGCAATAATATTTCAAGTGATCACATAGATATCAATAAAAGCTAGCAACTTGATTGAATACAAGTATATGATCGGGCTAGTTATCGCAATCCATCGTGCGATAGATAGTTTGTCGTTTGTGTTTATTTTTTTTCGTAAATCATTCTTGCATTTATTTAACTTTCGTAAAGGATTCTTGGATCTGTGTATAATCCAAGAGATCCCTTTACATCTGAGATTCCTTTTGTATTGTTATTTAATTTGTTCATGTATTGTGAATGGTTGTGAGTTTAATTGTGGGTTGAGTGCATGAATTATTGTGTTGTTACATCTGTATTTTTTTCATTTGTAATTTATTACATAAATTTATATTTTCTTTCACAAATTGTGTTGGTATTGTTCATTTAATCCACCCTCCTCTCGGTAACAATTCTGTTACAACCATAGTCCATGATCCTACTACGCATGTAGTGCAATTAGCTATAATCATTTTGTTCACAACAGCTATAGTGCCCATGTGCGGTAAATAAATATAATCTCAAACAAAGGAAAAACTAAATTATGTTCATACAAGAACAAAGTGAAATTATAAGTTTTCTTACACGTGTTTAATGATTTTAGACTTTAATGGAAAGTATTTAAATGATTTGCTTATAATGTGTCACAAGGCAGGAGACGAGCCCTTCATATTTAAATTAATATTTCATACTTCATACTTTGTTTAGTGTCAATTGTTCACTATAAAGTAACTTCGGTCATATTCTGAGAGCAATTCATTACTGTTATGAAAGAAAAGAACAATAGCAATAATGAAGTTGTTGATATAGAAACTGCAGTTTATCGTGCTGTACAACGTACTAAAATTTCGAAATGGTTTATTTTGCTCCTTATTTAGATATGGGAAACATTACTGATGACTCAAAATTTCCAGATTTATGTTTGTATAACAAAAATGTTGACATGAAGAAATAATTTTAAGATAACGTTTCTTTTACAAAAGGACACAAAGCAACTTTTGTATTTCAGTTGACAAGGAAAAGAAGCAGATAAAGAGAAAGTCTGATAGACTTTACGATTCCTAAAACAAGCACCTGTTGAGAAATTCAAACTGCAGTAAATGAAAATAGTATATTGATATCACATTACTATAATATTTGTATCATGTACTGAAAGTTTGTTTTCATTGATAATAAATGTACCGATTTGTAAAACATGTCGACATGTCGAGTTTAAATTTGGCTCGCTGTATTTTGAAGATTGCAGATCTAGGAAGGTTTTAACATATACCTTATGAACAATGACGAAATATAAAATGTACAGTTTGACAATTTACTTTTGCATTACATGCAGGACGCTGAATCAATAAAAATTAACCAGTATAAACATTCAGGCCAAATATTATCGCCCTATTCATCTAGCTAATGTTTATCCATGTAACTGCAAATAGATCTCTGGCTAATGTCTGCTACTTTGCATTTGTTACTGTCAATTCAAGAGCCAACTTCATTAGTCCTTTGTGACGGCGAATCTTATTTTTAAAGTCGCTCTGTGGGATTGATATAACACTGACTCTGCTCGTAAATAAAGTTCCCTCTGTGTTTTTAGCATATTTCGCATACTATCTAATCTCATTATTCGCATTTCTTAAGATGTTGAATGCAATCCTTTAAGTTTTCAAAAGTAGTTTATATGTATTTCCTAAGTTAAAACCTTACAATCACTTGCTAGTGTCTTAATAAGCAAATGATTACATTTAAAAGGATGGAGGTGCACGAGTACGAGTTTGAATATTATTTGATCTATTTGTAAGCATTCTCGCTCAGCATGTCATTTAATTGTTTGCCCTTGTATTTATAAATTTTAAAGCATAATACGGATTTATATTGAATAATAATGGGATATATCCTGCTTTTGAATATAATTTATTGTTTTCGTCAACACGCTTATGTTAAAAGTGATTTATCCTGTTCAGTTTGTTTGAATACCCTTCAAAAAAATAGAGCATATGAGCTAAGTTTCACATACCAAATTGAGTTCTTTTAACGATAAATAAATGATGTATTAACGATGATACTCGTACATATATGCACATCAACATCGTTTAGATAGCAGTTGTTTTTTTAATTATTTTATTAAATCTTATTTAGACGACATTAGTAATTTTAAATGTAAGCTTCTTTATAATCAGAAAAAGGATAGGTTATGACAAAAATTCAAAAGGAGACGTAGGCTTATTTACAAAGGATTTGGCAATCAGCTATTATTGTGATTATGCAACTACCCAAACTAATAATTGGTCCGCTGTCCTTTAAGTTCAAAAGTGGTTGTCATATTTGCCATATTTTCAAACCAAATTAACATAACGAAATTACCGATTTTACAAAAATAAATATAATTTTAGCTAACACCAAGATTGCATGACTTTCATTTTAAATTAAGACAATTGTTGTTCACAAAACGATACATTCTGGTATATTGTATAAAATGATAGGAAGATATGCAATCAAATAATCCATTCTCTTTCAAATTGTATCAAATAACAACAAGGGATAATACCAAGATGGAACATAGATTCCACCATTCAGTCCATATTTACGTATAAATAATTGTATTTAGTATGTTTTTAGGCATCCACCACAAATGTGTATATGTAATACCAACAAAAGTTCAAGTTAAAAATGATTGTTTGCAATGACGAAACCGTAATGACACTTATCGTAACTCATCAGTAAACAATATTCGACATGAGCAGTGTTGGCAACGAGATTCAAAGTCCAAAGTGTACTGAGCTGCTAGTCCGTGAATGAAAAATGTAGAACAATCAACAAGAAAAGCAGTGTCCGTAAACCTCTTGACAAAACATTTTTCATGTTTTAACGTATAGAATAATGCAACTGGTTTCAATGGCGTTTACACTCATGATCTCTTTATGGTGGAATAAAGTATAGAAATAGTTATTTGACTTCATCCAAAGCGTTCCTATTGATTCTCTCTCTGGCTTCCACGTTCCAGTCCAGTTAGCACTGCCATCACAATCGTTTCTTGGCCATACTTTATAGAGAAAGGGTCAGGAACCTTAGACATACTACCAATGGTGACAGATCCGGTTGCCTAGTGGTTAGATCGTCCACCTCGGATGCAGAAGGTTGCGAGTTTGAAACCTCAGCCGAGTCATACCAAACACTTCAGTAGTTGGTTTAGCAGGGATACGGGATAAATAATACAAAGTCTCCGGTGGTTCTTGTACTTTAACCAGAAGTGAAGATGACTAAATGAATACCATGAAGATGACATCCATACAGATGTGATATTTTGGTATGTAATATCCATTTTCTTCGATACTATTTGCAAAGTAATGAATATCATTTTGTACTCAGACGTTGAAGTTGTCTCCTGGAGACTTGTCGAAGGAGTGAACAATGAAATAGGAAACATGTTAATGTAATCGGCGGTTGCATGTTAGTCACGTGAAATGCAATCAACTCACATAGTACTCACTTACGACTCGTACCAGAGAACATCATGTATTTGGACACTGGACATCACTGTATTGAACATGTAATACCAAGATAGTAAACGCAAACAAACAATAAAAACAGTGGTTTACAGTTCTAAAAATGGTACTAGAAAGTGCCTAGCTTGGTGATCAGCATTAAGAGGTCAAAGTTAGGATTGGTCGGCTTGGTGTCAGGATAATGTGACTGGGTATGACATCATGCTACACGTCTGCAGGACGATGTCCAAGTGCTAGAAGTCACAATAAACTGCCAACTGCGGACAGAGTAGCGATATGACTGAAAACTTGTCAAAAGCTACTTTAAAAATCGAACTCACACACACAAACTCATAATACTGTTTTTGAAAATTGCATGTATTAGGAAGCAAGGGGAAGCAACTCTTTTATGAATGCTTCGCTTATTAAAAAAAGTAACATTTCACGCTATAACTCTTGCCGTCTCGTTGATATCTTTGAATTATTTATATTACATATTGTTCTGTGGTTAAATCATATATGTTGTGTTCTATAACATTTATTTTCACTGTTATATAAAGGGTTGCCCAACACTATTCTATTTAAATCGAATCCATTTCAGAAAGGAGACAACTTAACCATATGTTGTCATTCAAGTAGCCTGCTTGTTCCACCGGGGTGGCATGAAAATTACTTTAAAAAATGGATCTTTTTAATTGAATCTTGTAGTTTGAATTCTCTTCCCTTCTTGACGAATTACGAATACCAGTGTGCACACTTTTGTTGCAGTACTATCAATGTCCCGTTTGTGTAGAAGATAGCATACGTTTGCTGAATATGCAATTATTGACACTTCCTTTTCCCAGGTATACCTCAAAGTGTCACATCTCCAATATACACCAAATAAAGAGATATGTATGTTGTATATGAATATAACGACGAATAACTATTTTCGGAAAGGTTATTATACCAATAAATGTGAATGTTGTATGAGAGACGGGATTAGTACATGTATGTCTCTGGTTATACCAGAATATATTTAAAAAGCACATCATCAGTGGTAGTGCTTGCACGTATCCGTATATATGTCAGACATGGATTAAGATCTTGAGGTTTGCGCGAGTTTCAGAACACATACATGTGGCAGAACCACGGCATGAAATCAGCAGATTTCAAACTTTTGATCAGTATATTGGCGTTAAATCAGTAGGATTTATGTTCGATATATATTGATTCGTTTTAAAGGAGTTTGGCAACAAACGAAATGCATTGTTTTGCAAAATAAGTACACTCTTACATATTACAAAAAAGTTTCCATCAATGAACCATATTCTTTTGTAATGTCAGTGAAGTTCTGGTCACATTATATAACATAGACAATGAAAGTACCAATATTACTAGGTTATTTTTCTTTCTAAATTATTATAATGCTTAGTAAAATTTCCACTATGTATCACTGACTACATTCGGCACAAATTTTTGATTCCATTATAAAGTTTAGATTATGTTTATATATAGTACTGATGCGTGTCAAACCTTTAAGGTCATTCTTTATCATTTTCTTCACAAAGACCGTGCGCACCTTTACTACAATAGTACAATTTCAAAATATAGAACCAAATCGTCTTTATGTTGATTACATATTTTAGACAAAATTATTTTCAAACGAATCTTGAGGATTCATTACATTTGTGTTAATGTCTCATTTAGGTGTCAGATGACATAAAATGTGATATTTAACAACCGAAACTGAAGCCCAAAACTTAATCAACAACAGCGGTCTGGTACCTGGACAATTAATACTTCAAATCTTTAGATCAACCATTGGAAAAAAGTGTCATTTATATTACAAGAAGATACTTGATTTTGGAGCATCACATTTAAAAACCAGATGTGTAACTCAGAAGTAAACAATCGAAGTGTTATATAAAATTGTCATGATTTAAATCAACTTATTTACCTCTCCTTGTCGTCTGTCTGAAGCAATTCTTTACATTGCTCTCTCTGCATCTCTCAAAGGACCTTAATCATTAGGTAAATCATATGATAAATAACTTCTTGCTGATAATGATATAACGGAAAATATAATGTTGTTTTCATAAATAAATTTAGGAAAAAGATTATTGTAGTTTTCATTTAATAAAGCATACTTATTTCGTCAGTTTGGAGCGTTCTCTTCGTTACAAACATTATCATTCCTGGCACCGCATCCACTCATAAATGTAGTAACTTAGTCCTGGTTATTTCGGTGAGTGTTGCAAGTGAATTGGATGATCGCGAAATTACACATCTCGTATATTTTTATTGAACAGACAACTTACTTTGATGGACGATGATACTATCTCAGTGACCCTTTCTAAAAGACATATTGAACCCGTGACGGTTAAGAATGAGCATACTCGTTCAAGCTGCAAATCTTTCACTGCTGTGTGTATTCTTTAATACACCAAGACACATACTGGTTAGCTTCTCTATATATTTATATATATCATTTATAAGTGTATCAAAGGATAATAACAATATACATAATACTTACATAATATACAGATCAATGACGTTTAACTAACTGTGAATCTTATCTACCCTTAGTCACGCACCAGTAAGTAAGGGCAATACACATTATTGTAAAATCCGAAATGTTTAACGTGATAGTCCTATTGTATCGTATGTATATATGCAGTGTCAATTACAGTCGTTTCAATCGTAGTTATTGTCCCCCCTTGTCTATTATATAGCTATTTCTATGTAGGTTTGGTGACAATTGCAGTTGTTAAACAAACTACTACAAGCTAGCTATACCCATTAGATATAAAAACATTTCGCACTAGCTGTTGCAGGCATCATTGTGTGCGTGTTTGGATTTCTAACCTAGCTTTAGCAACTTGAGCCATATTACATTGCGTTATGCCAGTGTATATAATGTATAGCACTGAGTTAGAATGCCGCACACATGTAGCATAATTTCCCACCCAGTCACATTATCTTGATACTAGGTCATCCAGTCCTAAGACTAACCTCTTAATTTGCGTTGACACAAAAAAGCCGAGGTTCAAACCCGTGACCTTCCGCATCAGAGGCATTCCCTCTACGTTCTAACCACTTAGACCAGGGGAGCGGCATGAACAGCAAAGGAGAAGAATCAATCTAGAAGGCTTAACGAGTGGATGCACACAGTCTCAACATCACAAAAATAGAATATAAAAGAGCAATTTAATTTATTTTTTGTTAAACTGCAACAGAAATTTAAAATATATCGAATCCTCGATCGGTCGATTCAGAGAGAAAGAGGGACAGACAGACGTACGCAAGGTCATGTAGGCGATCTGGACTATAGAACCGACGTCCTTCAGCTTCAGCGGAAACGCTCACAACTTCCCTAAACTGTGGATCGTGACAGGATAGAGAGTGCGAGATTAGTCCTTGAAGTATGATACTAATCTCACGTGGTTTTTATTTTCAGCCGAAAACATAGGTACGTGTTTGCGGATAATTATCAATCACTTATCATTCTTCCGTTGTCAATTGCTGGACTACAGTAGGGATTCTTAAATGCAACGCTCTAATATATATGGCTTCGTATACTATACATTACACTTGTCCCAGTTATGAATTATCCAATTATCAATGTTCCGATGGTAATTTAATTACTGGGCTATATATGGGATGCTGTATACCGAACTCCATGTTAGATTACTTCGAGTAATAAATGGCATGTAAACACAACAGTATTGAATATACAAGACGACTGATATATTGTTTTCTTCAAATATATGATTGACAAAAGAATATTATTTGCTGTTTGAGTCTTCATTTGATATCAACTGTTACTGTTGTGTAAATGCTCAGCACAACATTTGATAAAACAAAATGATTCCAAACGCATAATTGGACCTTTGCGTGACGTTTCTGGCAAGAGATGGAAACAAGTCAGTTAAAAACATAAACGTCAGTAAACGTTTTACTGAAAACGAAAATCGCGTCCAACGTAGTAAAATGTACTTCAGGGAGATATAAACATCATTTAAACACTGTTCAAAAACAAAACGCAAATGTTATTGCTATTATCATTGATTTTTATGCTTACTGGGAACAATTCCCCCACTGACATCCCAAGCCCACGTGTGCGTATTGGACAGTGGCAAATGTCGCTCTGATGTTTATATTGAGGTCACACTTTGGCGGTAATTAAAAAGCCATATCTCGTGATCCAATGAATGAATATGCGTCAAGTCTTCTCGACAGTGAAATGTCTAACAAATTAGCATTTCCCGATCGTATGCTGCAATCAGGTTTGCCTTACTTTTGTTGCATCTGCTTCAGACGGACATTGTGTTGAAGAGAACATTGTTTTACCAGTATGTGCTAATACTGACCACAATCACGATTTACCACAATACATTTTTCACCGAATTTTGTTTTAAAATATAGACTGCATTTGAATAGTCCTCCTGTATTATACGGCATTGGATATATAGTTTTAATATAAAGAAATAAATTGTTTGCATCGTGAAACATTAATTCTACATTACAGGTCTTCACTACTTGTAAGGAATGGTTTTGATAGGGTATCCTCGGCCGAGACAGGAGAACAAGTTTAGTGACCAGAATACAATGTTCTTGTATGAACGTGATTATTATAATAATATTTTCCTACAGTAGTTCAAATGCAATGATTTAATATATAACAATGAACTTCATGTGTAGCGCATATGATTGCATTGTACTTGACTCTGTCTCATCTACTACACTGCTCGCTTTGTTTCAATGGGCAGTCGTAGGACTCATATAAAAGCTTTAAGCAAACAGAATTAAGATGATTTTGAACGTTTTTTTAAATATAAATTAATAATCACTTTCCAAATGTAATTTATATAAATTATAAAGTTAGAAAAATTGTGATAACGTACGTTCAAACCCCATAATATTTGTAAGAGAAAATGTGTTATTGTAAGAAAATGTTTACTGTAAAATCTTTCATTTAAAATATATATAATGTTGTGATGAAAAACTCAAGTCAATATCATTGAATTTAAATTTAATTTCAAATCTGTAGATGCCAGAACATATAACGGAAAATTATTAAAAGTGAAACAAAACTTATTCTTGTATTTATTTATAATAAATAACGTACATTTCGTATTCCTTGTCTGAGATCTGATCTGTCCTTCCAGAATGAATCATACAGAAATACCAGAACAAAGTTCTACTGCTACCTTAAAACATACTGACAAGCAAACCCAGAATTCGCCTTGTTTGTCAAGCCTGTCTAACAAATGCAGGACACACGCTTAATTTAATGATTGAAATTATTATTATTATTATTATTATTATTATTATTATTATTATTATATATATATATATATATATATATATATATATATATATATATATATATATACAAAAATTAACATCACTAGATGAAGAGCAATATTCGAAAAGACTTCTTTTGAAGTACGAGGAAAATAATATGCTAATAATATATAAACCTGATACAAACGATATCCGCTTCAAATGACAACAATTACCTTGGACTGGAACAAACAAGCAGCTGTATGATATGAATCTAACTTGCACACTACGAAATATACCAAATTTATTTGTCTTCTAATTGTGTCCAAATGGACAAAACATTGAAAAACGTCGGGTACAAATTACCAATAAATGATCAGTAAGGTATTGTAAGTTATTTGATTTAAAACATTTCAACGTAAGCGCTGGGTTTGTTTACCAATATGACATAAGCAAATGTAGATTAACATGTTTTGCAAAACCACATCCTAATATAAATAAAGTTGGACAAAACATGTAACACGTAGCGCATAACTTAAAATATAAGCAAGCAGAAGCATTTTAAAAGTCAGTAACTATAGGTGAATTGAGTATTTAGGTAACTAAACATCTACAGGTTACGATGATATGAAGGATGAAGCAAACCTGTTTGAATAATAATCAGATTCTACGTTACTAAACATTATATGTCATAACTGAAATTTAAATGGAAGGCAAAAATACCAATTTAAGTTGACATGTATGCTGAGATGGAGTTCATACCTTACTTAATGTTTTATTTTTAGTAGTTGCGATTGTATTCGTTACGTAAGCCTAAAATGTAAAAAATCAGATTGCCCAGATGATTAATGTGTAATGTGAATGTCGACTAATCTACCTTGATTATATTAAGTTTATTACCTGTTTATATATAAGCCATATTCAGGTTTATGCAGTTGTAATATATGTGCTCTATACCAATGCAACTCTGTACATTTCGAATTAGTCAAATGCTATCGAATGAACAAAAAAGAAGGTGATATTACATTGCGAATGTTGAGTACTGATAAATGATTCATTGCTATGCATGAATATTTCAATACTGCTTAACGTTGACACTATCACGTAAGGATCACACAAATTCATAAAAAACAGAATATCTAATGGATTGATTATGTAAGTACAAACCTAACTCAAGTAAAATTAACTCTCGTAATTGGAATCGTAGATATATATGTCAAAGTGATAAATTTAGATTACAATAGCAAAACGAAAGACTGTGAATATAGTACTAATACACGAAATTTTTTTTACACCAGGATATAAAATAGTATGTATTCTATTCATAAAGGATTGTGCAAGTTAGCAAAACAATTATGTTGAATTAGTCACAAGTTCCTAATCATCGATTACACACACGAGTAAATTATGCAGTGCTGATCTAGAGAAAAACCCAGCTGAAAACAAATTGAAAGTTTTCCAGTTCTAATTTTCTTTATTAGTTACGTGATTAAAATTATCGTCTATAAATCATTACAATAAAGAAACTTGAGAGACCTTTACCCCCTTAACCTGGGGTTTTCGTCCATCAGCTCCGTCACCAGCTTGATTACGCCAATCCCAGTCTCCACAACATGTTTCGAACCGCCAATGATAATCAGGGTATTTGCTATTTAAACATGTTTTATTCTATGCATTACATACATAAGAAATTAACGCTGGTTCTGTCCTCTTTCCTTCATATTCGTGAACGTAAAGTGCTGATACATTTTCGTTTTCACTGAGCAAACCCTACAAATAGTGATGCCACAACTGTTAGTCAGTGCACATTCACAACTATGCAAACCATCATGCTACTGGTAATTCACCAGAACATTTTTCTCAGTATTTCATGAAATGAAATTTCAAGAAGCAAGGTTAAAAAGTAAATAAGCTCCACATATATGACAAATGGACCTTAAACAAGATTACACAACACCATGTGTGAAAAGACAATGAAACATCTTTGCCATTGGCATGGAGAAAATTGATAATTTGGGTACCACTTTAACAACACTTTGGTTGTATAGAAATGCCCAGTGATAATTCCAGAACCAGGCAGAGACACAATGACCACGTGGAGCGATTTGTAGTCTTATTTTCACAGATTTCGACTGTCACTTTCCATGAAATCCAGAGTAGTATCATGGGACCGTTTGGGTACAAGATAAACTTTAATGTTAAAACTACACCTTCTAACCAGGGGCTCCGAATGGCCTAGTGGTATAAAGCGCTCACCGCCGTTACGGATCACTGCTACCTCACCTCTGCATAGGTTCGAGTCTCATGCTCGGCCAGTGTGGGTATGTGAGAAAGCTTGCTGCTAACTTCTCGTAGGTCGGTGGGTTTTTTCCGTGGTTTTCCTGTTTTCTTTCTCCACCAATAATACTGGCCGCCATGTATAGCCTATCCTGTGCTGAAAAATGGCGTTAAACCCAACAACACATTCTAGCCAACACACTGTTTTGACTGACCAAACACTCAGTCATCAATTGGCCAGCAATCATACCAACCAACAGACGAGTTGGTAGAAATATACAGACACTATCCACACCATGTTGTACACTATCATTGGTCTTTTGACCTTGAGTGGTCGTTGAGGCACTGTGCTGCTGAACATCTGACCAGTTCCCGCCATTTGTCTCAATCATGTGCCAATGCCTGTGTCTCCACAAAGTTATTCCTGGTCCATTCTGTGAAGTTGTCAGTCCCGTTTTTAACTCTGTGTACCTTTCCTTCTGCTACCCTGAACGCTGCCCTACAGTATTATTGTGGATAGACTGTTGGATCTAGTGACATGGCTATACCATTTCCGCTTTGATCTCATTCAGACAATTGTGAGGTCTTTATAGTGGACTACTTTGTGCTACGAACTTTTACAATTTGTGATGTGGTCCATATAAGATATGCCAAGGGTGGTTATGTAGCGTCTCATTTTAAGTGCCTCGATACTTCGCTGTAATTCAGCTGTCAGAGTCCATGCATCACATGAATATAAAATGACTGAGATGACTAGTGTTCTCAACAGTCTCATTTTAGTTTTCAGACAGGTATGGGTCTTAGCTATCACGTAGTCGCCGTTGTTTGTGCTGTTCGTCAGTAAATATCTGATCTTGATCTCTCTTCCGTGATTATGGAACCAATATATTTCACTTGAGCTACTGTTTCCAGTTTCTGTCCACTGACTTTAATCTTGGCTTAGATTTGTTTGCCACTATTTGTCATCAGATTTGTCTTCTCGGCGCTTATCTCCATGTCCAATCTGGAAGATGTATCATCCAGTCTCTTCACTAAGATCGTCTTCACTGCCTGCCAGCCCGTCATTGTCGACGGCAAAGCGGAGGCTGGTGATGTTACGCGCCCAATGCGGAATACATCACAATGGTTGTCCAGGGCTTCGCTCATGATGAGCTCTAAGTAGATGTTGAAAAGCGTAGGTGACAGGATACACCCTTGCCATACTCCGATTGGTGTCTAGAACCAGTCTCCCACGAAACCTTGAGTAATTACTGCACCGGTAGCCTTGGCATACAGCTGCTTGATTGTATGGGTCAACGATTGACCAATATTGTACTAATTCATTGTGACCCACAATGTCTCATGCCACACTATATTAAAAGCATTTTTTAAATCTTTGAACACATGATAGATGTCTTGTTGATGTTGCAAGTATTTTTCACACATAACCTTGAGCTTGAATATTTGTTCTGTTGTGCTTCTTCTACTCCAGAACCCTGCCGATTCTTCAGCAATTATGTCTTCTGCTGGTGGGTTTAGTCTGTTCAAGATGATATCCAGCATCACCTTACTGCCATGGCTGATCAAACTGATAGTTATGTTAATTTGGCACAGCTGAAGAATCCCTTTTTTGGTGAGTGTTATAATCAGTGACCGGGTCCACTGTGTTGACCATTTACCTGTCTGCCATATCTTGTTGTAGATTGTGTTAGTAGCTCTATCACCGAGTCCCTCCAATCATTCTAGATACGTTCAGCTAGGATGTTGTCTTTTCCAGCTGCCGTCCCATTACTATGTGCTCGTATTGATGACTCCATCTCTTTTTTGAGAATGGGGAAAGCGTCATCATTTGTGGAGTTTGGAACTTCAAGCACCTCTGGGTCTCCTGTGGATGGATGCTTGTAGAGTTGTTTACAATAGTCAGTCCATCTGTAAGCAATGTCACTTGCTTCTTTGAGGCATTTTCCATTTTCGTCTTGAATGGTACTGACTCTTGGTTGCTTCTGTCTGGTGAGGTCTTTCACAATTTGGAATTCCTTGTTGTGTTATTATTTATCAGACTGCTCTCTGTTTCTGTGCACTTTTGTCTCATCCAATCTTATTTTGATTTCTTACATTTTTAATGATATTCTTGTTTATTTCTCGGTACTCTTTAGCCCTTCTTGTGTGTCAGGTGTTTTAGAGGTCTCATCGGGCATCACACAGATTCAAGATTTCTTCTGAAATCCAGGGTGTTTTCCGTGGGCGATGCAGGTCAATGATATCCTTGGCTGCTATTGTCATGACTGTATTGAAAGTGTCTATCATTTTAACATTCAAATCCATCACAAGGAGGGAAGCAATTTTTTCTCCAATTTTGGCTTGGAATGACTTACAGATGTTAGGGCCATTCAGTTGTTCATGGTTGAATTTGAGCCTGACATTCTTTGGCTAAATGATTTTCTGCAGCCTCACTCCGAAGTTTATAATCACGACGTTGTGATCACTCCCAACATCAGCACCTGGGAACGTTCTTGTTTTTGCTCTTTTGATGCCAGATCGGTAACAGTTTTGAACCAATATGTAGTCGATCTGGTGATGATGGGTTCCATTCGGTGCGAGCCATGTCAAGCAGCGTCAAGCCCAGGGTGTTGGCTAGTACCAAATTGGTCTAACTTGCGAACTCGAGCAGCCGTCTCCCTCTTTCATTGATAAGTTCATTGCTAGAAGGTCCACAATTATCATCCCATTCTTTTAGAGCATCTTTACCAATTCTGGCATTCCAGTCACCTTGGATGATGAGGATTTCCTTTTTAAATATCGTTTTGATAATACCCTTGTGTTTGTTGTAAAACTCCTCTATTTCTTCATCATCATGATTAGTAGGACCGCTCCGGTGGCCTAGTGGTTTGAGCGTCTGCCGCAAAAGCGGGAGGTAGTGGGTTCGAACCATGGCTGAGTCATACCAAAGACTTACAAAATTAGCACCCACATGCCTCGCTTGGCGCTCAGCATTAAGAGGTTAGTGTAAGGACTGGTTGGCCTGGTGTCAGGATAATGTATCTGGGTGTGGACTGCCTCACTGCAAACATCGTAGCGATATGACTGAACAAAATGTTAAAGCTACGTCAAACAAACAAACAAACAAACATAATCAGTAGTTGGAACATAAACCTGGATATTTATGATGTTAAAGGGAGATGCTTTCATGCGAACGGAGATGATTCTGCTAGATATGTTTATAAGGAAGGCTACTCCATGTATGGACTGGTCCATCTCTCCACTATTGAAGAATATATGCCCATCTTCAGTTTAGTGTTCTCCAAGAGCTTTCCATTTGACTTCACAGAATCCCAGAATGTGCAATGTTTAGTGTTTCATATCATGTGTCAACCCTTAGAGTCTTCCGATTAGTGCCAGTTCTAATGTTCCAGGTGGAGATGGCAATGATGTCTCTCGCTCTTATTTTAAGCAAAGTACCAGCAGAACACTGGTCACCTCCGTCCTAGTGGATAACGGCAGGCGCGGCCCTTATTTACCCGGGTGACAAACGATCCGGTATGGTAACTTTAGATTTGTCCAGCATTATCAGTGTGTCTTAGGCATCCCTCTCCAGACCAAAGAGTTGCCAGTAGGGGATTTCGTACATCGCCCAACTGCCTTAGGGTCTCCTTTTGGAAGTACTCCCTTAGTCTTCGGCTAACCATAGCCGACCTGCAAGGCAGCAAGAGATTTGTGTATTGGCGGAAGCTTAATGATAGAAAATATAGTGTCCAAACACACATAAACATCCATGAAAACCGCAGGACAGCTTATACAAAAATATGCCATCACTCTTGAAAAAAGAAAGAGTGCGCACATGCTATGCACACAAACATACTATCATGATATCATACACAAGATATATGTGTGGAGTACGGGATTAAGTTTTAGTTTTGACAGACATAAAACATAAAGACAAATACTGACAATGATTGAGTAGTATATGTTTGTTCCTGATATAGCTGAGAGGTATTGAAAATGGCATTTGAGTGTTGTCTAGGTGATTGATGTTATTGATAATCAGGACAACAACATCTCCTGTGCGGGGATTTTCATTAAGGGTACATCTAGGCAAAGTTGTTCGACCTGCAAGAGGTACCATGCTGCCTAAACGTAGGCTGATCTGCTTCCAGGTCCTAGTTCTTAACCTGCGGAACTAGGGTCAGGTCTGCCTTTTCTGTCTAAGTTGCTTGCCAAGTCTACCCTTTTTATCGCTTTTTTATCCCATTACTTCTATATCTATTGCATACACCTGTCTCTGAAGTGTGGTCCCTTTCCTTTTTCTCCACCACCCAAGTCTTCTGTATCTTCTTCACTTCATCGCCCTGTAACGTAATGCCATGTATTTGCATCCTTGATCTGACTTTCTTGTGTTAAATTAGTAGGATCGGCGTTATCAGCAGGTGGTAGTCCATAAAATAATGACAAACGGCCCTTCTCTTTGTTAATCACATCATGTACGCTACGATGTTGTTGACTCGATGGCTGGTTTCTGAATCAATGAATGATACAAATGGCAGTCATGACTGACTGATCATTAATTAACATCACCTCAATGTCATTACGGTCTTGCGCGAAGATTTATTGTCTGAACCGCACTGTTCCTCATTAGAAGTACGGGAGGGAGTAAGAGCCACACTTCCGTACACGTTTACATATGCACAGCATTCTTAACATGTCAGCTCGTGTGAGAAGTGGTTACCTTCCTGATGGCACAGTGTAGCGTGCAAGCACGGGACTTACCCTTTTATTTCCGTGTATGTCTCAGCTGATTTGCGTCGAGGTAGGCAGGCAGCACCCACAAGAGATTTGACTAAATACCTTTTGTTAAGCACATTTTCCCGGCGTTTTTGGTGCCTTTGTGTGTGTTTTTGTTTGTTTGCACGTGCTATTGTTGCTTGCTTTGTTTCTTTTTTCTGACCATCCTTTAGTTTCGGCTGGTTCTTGTGACTTCTTTTCTTTTGATGACAATGTTAGTTGTTGTTTCGGTATCTCTTCCACTCTCTTCAAAGGGCTTCCTGTTCAGATGCGTTTAGTTTTCAAGCAATTATAGTAATGCTGTCTCATCACTATAACTTGGATCTGAGAGTGTTTTGTTATTTGCGTGGGTGGAGGTGGAATTCTAGCTACCGGTGTTTTTATGGTTGATGTATCTTGCACCGATTGGGTCTGCGAGGTCTTGTTCTTCTTCTCCTGTTGTTTCGACGTTCGTCCACCTTGTCCAGATATCTTTCAGATGGAGCTGCGGACACAATTCTAAAATCTAACCCTTTAATTGTTGTCATAGCCTGGTTGGAACTCATACTTTCAATGTCTTACTGTATAATCGACTAGAAGCTATTCTCTACTGTGCTAGTCGACGAGTAGTGGCAAGATGGACGCATTCAATGCTTTATAATTTGTAAGTGCCGATATAAAAGAAAAATGCTTAGAGTGAAAGTAAAGATCCTCATAAAAATGAAAAGATCACCTAAGAGAGACAGGGAATAGTATGTTCAAAATTATGTTTGCATCAACCGTTAATCAACACCCAGCATGTTTGGTATGCCCAGTTTACTCGATTGTGAAAACTTGCAGAGAGAATTGTAAGGACTGGTTTCTTCTTCTTCATGAACAACTGACATATTCTCTAAAAGCAGTTCATCATGAGTGCTTTGATACTGTTGAAAACATTCTGAAGTAATCATAGGCATCCATCGATCGTGTAATGCCATTTTGGTATTAATAATCATTACGTTCCGGAACTAACAAATGAAGGATAGCTATTATTACCATTAAACTACATTTCAATTGACGCATCATGTCTAGAGAATTAACTTCAAAAATACGCTAGTAAATGTTCTAATTGGAATCTAATACTACTCCGATAAATGAACACAATATTTTGTACATAATTCGACACTCAATTATTGTACTTTCTGATTATTTCACTGAGACAATACAGCATTCTTTCTCATACACTCAATGGTATCGTCTTTTCGACGGCGTAATTATGAACTTGATTCAAAGCGAACGTGTTCCTGAGTGATGCCTGTCATGTTGTTTACATGAACCTAAACGTTTTGGGGTTTATCGTTGAGGAAATTTGGTTTAAGCACACACCAGGATTTCAGGAGTCTGTGTACGAGTTGTGTGTTAGATGTCGTTGATATTCCTCATAGTTCTTGATTTCGAACTTTACGTTTTTTTGCACAAGAGTTGTCGATGAATGGTAAGGTCTAGGTCATGTGTTGTACTACAACTTAGATGCGTTTAGTCTTCAAGGACGTCAATACAGTTATTGAGTGGTCACGCAAGTCTTTATATCAATTGCTCAGATATACTCTTCTAAGATTATGGTCGGTACTTCTTCCAGATACTCTTCATACTTTTAGTACTTGACTCTTTGTCAAATATTTGCTGCTTTGCACTTGAATAAAGCTATACATTCTACTAAAACAACCATTTTTTCGGGTCAAAAGTGTTATCCTTTCAGACAAGCGAAACAAGAGTGTTCTTATGTTCTGGCTATTGTGATATAACGACTGTTTCCATCTTCTCCTTCTGATGCAGGTACTACTCAAGTAAAAAAGCGCACCTTCATCTTAGGTCCACGCCATCATGTTCATGTATAACATTTCTTAAATGTTTATTTTATAAAGAATTGTTTCTATGCTGCAAAGAAGGTCACTTGTCAGCTGAATGTTTCCTGTGAAGTGGATCTCATGTTACAGGGTTTAAAATCTCTCTCCTTGCTGCTTTTGATCTCGAGTGACATAATTGCCGCACAATTCTGAACTTTTCTATCCATAATCTCAGAATAGCAAACAAAGAAGAAAAAAGTTCGATGGAATGTTTCTCGCAGTCAGAAAAATAACTTTCAATATGGCGAGAAGGGTAATATGTTGACATTATTCCTCTTCACTCTAAACGCTTGAGTACAACGATGAATCATGTATCAGCAACCGGACTTTTCTAACCTCAAAGATCCTTTTCATGGCCATGGGCGTTTCTAGAAATACGTTTTCATCAATATTGTTGTATTGCTTAGTAGAAGTGGAAGTTGGATAGCAGGTGTTTGCATAACGCTTTATAAGTTACTAAGACCTATTACTGGGTAGTATGTGAGAGCGTTGGTCAGTAGTTGTAGCAATTGGTAAATAGGCGTGAGCACGGATCAGTAAAATTATATATTGCATCTATTTACAGTTCTTCCATTTATATCGATTTATTTTTCAGCATGAATGCGTAATGTTCTTTTCCCCTTCGAATCCAAATGCCAATATATATATATATATATATATATATATATATATATATATATATATATATATATATATATATATATATATATATATATATATATATATAATTTTCATTGTACCCGAAGTGACATGAACATTTGAAATTCATCTCGTACCTCAAGTAACAATTTGGCACATATGTCCCCGTTACTACTTACTAGCTACTACGATAATATGTGTATGCACCTATGTAAATTTAAGTTGCTAAACGACTGTCAAATGATAAAAACTGCATTCATCTCAAGAAGTATAAAATTGCCACAATTTAATACTCAGAACATTTAATCTCTAATGGATTATATTTATAATGGTTCGCCCATGTGAATATATAAGCAAGATACTTAAGATCCTATTCTGACAATCGTACACTCATTATTCCCACAAAGGAAACAATGTCATATAGACAACGTTCTTTGGCATATCAGGTCCAAGGAAAAACGAACGAATTGCCCACTGAACGTAGACCCCCTAACCAGTGATCCCATTTAAGAATGCTCTTAAAACGCATCCCTATTTCGAAGGCAAAATCCAAACTTAAAGACCTAATAATGTTTCCTACCTTGCATATTTGCCTGACATATATTTTTAATTTCATGGTGTTTTTTGTTGGTAATCATATAATTATAAATGTTGTTTTATATTATCGGTGTTTTCCAATGGTGTAAGAGCGTAACGCTCCTAACGATTATACTTTTAGTTGCTATGCAAAGCCCTCATTATTATTGTTATTATTATTATTATTATTATTATTATTATTATTATTATTATTATTATTATTATATAATTTTATGATACTAAACGGATGAATCATGTTTGACATTAAAGTGTCTATATTTTCTTCAAGCAGTCCAGCTTTTTTAATTAACTCTAATTTGATATAAAAAAAAAATGTTGCTAGGGAAAATAGTTTCGCCTTGTCACACATGTTTATTGCACGGCATCACTATTTATTCAATATACGTTATGAATATTCTATGAAATTGTCAAACGGATAGGCATTATTGACAACATGGGTCTCTTTGCCTGCTTATCAACTAATCGAATGTACATAACTTGGTTAGTCAGTGAAAATGCTCTCGCTTTTGTCTATCTTTATTGTCATATTTTAACAAAACATATCCACCATTTGACATTTTGTTTGATATAACATATTTATCCGTCTTTGTTCTCAAACAACAGAGCTGGGATTACAAACGATTCAATGTTTAAAATAAATTTTAAACTTCGTGTCATGAACATTTACGTTAGCAGTGTCATATGTTATTTTGTAATCATACAAGTATTGATGTTATGATGGATCTGAGCAAACAACTTTGTTTCTTTTGTTCTAAAGAAAACATTTCATACATTTTCGACTCGAAAATGCCCAAGTAAGCCATTAACAACAAGTCGTATCTAATATCTTATACAACGGGTTCGTAATGGTGATTTGCCAGGTAATGGGTGATGTTTAAAACCTAGATTTGACAGTTCTCAGATGAATTGAAATTTAAATAAATATATCCTACATATTTAGTAAAATCACATTGTTGACAGTCTTTAATTTAACATTAAATAACACGTTATTCTAAAGAGCTGATGGCAAAAGTCGCAATATGCCTGATTTTAGCTACAGAAAGCTTCCAAAACACAAACGACAAGCGACACCATTAAAGTTTTTGCTCTGGTGTTGGTTACAATGTTTAGGCGAATGTTTGATTGTGGGAAAGACATGCATGACTTGAACCCACTGTTCAAGAAATAAAGGTAATATGAAGTTTTGAAACCGCATGTGCTATGATATTTTATTAAAGAAATAACATACGAAATCTTTTTTTGAGCCCTGTTTACATGGATGTTTGTGTGCGGTTTCGACCATATGGTCTTAAAACAAGTAATAGAAAAGACAAAAAAGGCAAAAAGCTCTGGGGGAAAAAATAAACATGCAGTAAAAATAGAATTAAAGGTATTTATGGTATTGCGAATTACATCCAAAATAATCCTATACTGATAGATGAAAGTTCTGAATAAACGTTAGTGAAAATTTAACTGAAATCCAACACTGGAAGTGTTGATGTGTCTATCATGGCCATTGTAGTGGTGATGTTCCAGTCAGTTTGATGTTGGATCACAAAAATACAATCTAAAAGGAGATACGTATTTGAAATGTCACTATACATTCAAGTCTATTTCCAGGAATTAGGGGCCCCATGTAGCCCTGTGGTCTAACGCGCTGTCCGTTACGGATCACTGCCGTCTCACCTCTGTCTGCGTGGGTTCGAGTCTCGGATTCGGCCAATGTGGGTATGTGAGAAACATTGTCAGTAGCTTCTCGTGGGTCGCTGGTTCTTACCAGGGTTTTCCGGGTTCTTCCTCCACCATCGATTCTGACCGACAAGTATAACCTATCTTGTGCTTACAAATGGCGTATAACCCTTAAAAAAAATAATTTCCAAGAATGGGTTTCGGAACAACATTTGGTATGTAAAGTGTATAGATGATTTCAGTAAATAATATTCACACACAGTGAACTAGTGGACACAATACTAATGCATTTCGATAAATTAAAGTCTGCATAGTGAACTAGTGGACAAAGGAATAATATAATTGATATTTCTAAGACCCTTAAGTACGAACTAATAATTTTTCGAAAAACAACATTACGTACACATGCACTTCACTCTAGGTCACAAATAGCATTTTCTATAAACAACTATTAACTACTGGCATGTATCCGTCATGGAAGGCTCCAGAGTTTACAAAATAAAATATTAGTTATAGTTTAAAGTCAATTTCTAAATTTAGAATATAACATGTAGACAATAACAGGCAGACTAGGCATTGTATAGTGAATTTCCAAGTTTCTAAACTAAGATTAAAACAACATGTTTACGAAACCATATTCAATAATGTATGTCAGGTGGAAAGGGAACTTTGTTTGCGCATCAGCACATTCGAGGACATGGTGTTTATTTGAAACATTCTTTTCATTT
Organism: Unio delphinus; assembly: GCA_029339505.1. Taxonomy (NCBI): domain Eukaryota; kingdom Metazoa; phylum Mollusca; class Bivalvia; order Unionida; family Unionidae; genus Unio; species Unio delphinus. The sequence continues at coordinate 4,287,029 of JAQISU010000009.1, read as the reverse complement.
GTATTTTTGAAGAACAATATTTTTTTATATTTATTTCATAATACTGTACGTTCTTGTTGGTTTTGATTCTTTATATATCTAATTATTAGCTTCTTATGACATCTTCAGTCATAGTTACTTTCCAGCTTAAAAGTATCAAAGAGAAAGTGAGAAAAGCTTTTTATCATCTGAGGTGTTTACAAAACAATCTTTTTTGTCTTCTAACGTGTCTTGCTATATTAAAATATATCCAAAGATCGATGAAGAGATAACCTATTTATGGCACACAGTTCTTCGAATCAGTTTGCAGGTCATATTGTAAGAAATAGTCCAGGCAGGACCCTAGGATCTAATCTTTTCACGAAAAGAAAATTATATATATAGATTGTTAAAGATTGTTTAAATATTCGAACTTTGTCACGTTGGTACCGTTAAGCACAAACACAGACATCATACATTATATATATATATATATATATATATATATATATATATATATATATATATATATATATATATATATATATATATATATATATATATATCTGTATATATATATAATTGAAAAAGCACACCCTATCAAATCAAGGTGAGATTTGAAGCCTTTTATTCTGTTGGATACATATTTCACCAATCACTAATGCATGTGATTTACGTATAGAAAATATGTATAAATAATTCTGAAATTTGTATAGCGAAAGCAATGTTTCTTTTGTGAAAAGAATATTTAAAAGAACTTTTTCATTATAGGAATAACCCCTGGCGGTATTGAGGTTCCTTGTTGTTAAAAGCCTAAAACGTCTCCTGTTTACTGTCCTTTGTGTGAAAAGTCTGTATGTTTAATAATATTCACATTACGTTGATGGTGTAGCTAATTCGCATTTGATTACAAGATATATTTTACTATACCTGCCGAATGAAGAACGCCACTCAATGTTCTATTGATTGGACTTTTGATCTGATGATCTAATGTTCTGGATAGAGTTCAGAAATATAAAACCTATGCGTCAAACTTGTTATGTATTATATGCAAGCACATGTATGTGTACTTCCTTGTGAATTCTCATACAGACATCGACCCTTAATTGAAGTATGGCACGTAACATATAGGTTGACAAAGAAAAATATCAATGGAATAGACTTATTTTCTAGAAAATGCTTACCTCTAATGTAACTTATGAAAATGTGATAATTAACGGTAAACAAATGTCCGATAATAAAACGCTAAATACAATATTATTAGTATTATTAGTTGATTGTTTAGATAAATCAATGTCATTATATATATATATATATATATATATATATATATATATATATATATATATATATATATATATATATATATATATATGTATTCAGGTTAGTCAGAGCCTTTAAAAAACAACCCTTGATCTGATCATGCTGATGATTGCATCCACAATAATACCTCGAACTCGCCTTGCGAAGGTCCTTGTTTTCAGATATCATCAAGGTAACGCATACAGCGATAACATAAATTTAAATATGAATTTCAACACGCAAGCATAGAGATATCAGCATTAATCTGTAGTCAATGTTGTTTTATTTATCAGAGGCGTAAATACTAGGATATTTGATGTCAAGTCATGAATGACATGTAGCAAACTGTTCGTGACTGATTAAAAAAGCGAAACCATTGTTTTTACCTCACAGGAACTTTTTGATACCCACCCTTTACCGCAAACAATACTTTACAGCAAGAGCAACATTAAATTCACAGTCAGTACAAAATTTGGCGTCACTCTCCAGTTATCGCTCATTGCAACAGCATGGCATGAACACTTGCAAAAAAAGATGCATAGCTGTAGCTGATACACATCAGTTTCATGCCTAACTTGCTGTTTATGTCACTAAATACATGAATGTTACTTAGTGCTATCTAAACATGCCTATTCTAACGGTCGTTTGATTTGACGAAGTCCTTACTACAAAACGTAAAAATGTTCAAACCACTGCTGCTCGAGACACCTTGTTTACCACGAGTCCAGCACGTTTCATCCTTGCTCTATTTTGTCCACTTACAACCTGTTTCATTAACAACAATCTGAAATAAATATCAAACTTCTCGATATTTACTCTCATTTTCCCATGCTTGTATTTGCATTATTCTATCTATTAAAACCAAGTTCCAGGAAACGTTCTTTTACATATGACGGTCCAGTTCCTTAGAATATACGGTATCTTACATGATCATGTTCAATTACGCTTGAATGCGACTTGATTATAGTAATTGTCAATGTTTGTAAGATTAATATATAATACACGCGACATTGTCTAATTGTGTAGGATCTTAATATTCATTGATTTTAGCATTTCGTTCCTTTTCATGAATACTACATACTTTAGAAATTAGTATGCGGAGGGTATTAATTAATCGGTTCCGAATCTATGTTGAATGGGTTGCAGTTGTTAGGATTCCACTGCGGCAAAATATGTTAATGATCGTCTAGGTTCCACAAATTAATTGCATCTTAAAATTAAAGGTCATGTTTAGTGCCAAAACATCTCTGTGTAAAAATGTAAGATGTTATTTAATCTTGATAGAGATGGATGTTGGATATTAACTACATTTCTTGCTCTAAAACGATCCGATTTAAATATGAACTTTTATTCCCGGTTTTGATAAAAAGAAATCTCGTTGCATGGACGAATGGAGACTCGTGTCATCTCTGAGGAATATACGTATCCAGAAGCAAGATGTTTAGCGTTAGAGGCAACTAAATCAAAAGATGCTGATGACACTTAATTTTATGCTACATTTCCGATTATACAAGTTGACGTTCACATCCTCTACGATCACATAGGTACACGGACGGTTGCAGATCAAGTGATATATTATGAGAATTCTAATTTATTAAGGCTAACCTTTAATCAGTGGTTTGAATGGTTTACATTTCTCAGTCATAGCCTCGCTCAGTTTGGTATCCCCACTAAGTTTATCGTGTAGTGACAACGTTCCATTATGCATGACTTCATTAACAGTGATTTAATTTTGATGAAATCTCTTATCAATCTTTTTGGTAAACAGCTGCAGTTTAGTGTACAGACTCTCATGATGTCCATCTGTAGCCTACATGATACACTGTTTCTGGACTTCTCGTTGCACTTATGTCTTTCAGTGTGTCCTGTTAGCACATGCGTGGTCGGTTTTGGTATCTTCGGCCACGATTTAGTTGCCAAAGAAGACATGTTTCTGCTAGTGGGTGCTATCCTTTTGTTGACATGGCCTAATCAGCGAAATTAACTTGAGTAGAGTTGCCATGATTGTTGTTGTCTTAGTTTTATCCACGATTTAAAGGTTGATAACCATACTTGCCATTCGAGTCAAAGGATGGAACAGAGAGCCTGTATATTGACATATCCAGCTGTTGGATGCGTATGCGTTATACAGGTTTCTGAGTAGTACAAGAGTGAACCGAGGACCACTGTGGTATACAACTTCAACTTGTTAAATGTAGTATTGCTGTGATAGTCTAGTATCCTGCTGTGAAGCCTTTCTACTGACATTCTTTACGGATCTCCCTATAAAGTGAACAGCCTTGTTTTATAACGTTAGCAATTAAATGGATCGCCGTTTGGGAGAATCTGTAATTTCATTATATTCCGTAAGAACAGAGTAATCGGGATAAGTTAGGCCCTGTTAGCTGTAGAACACCTGCACACATCAGAGGAGTTGATCTCTGTTGATGGTATCAGAGGCCTTGTTGAGCTGAGGAAGAGGGAGTATATGTTAAAGTTTTTCTTAATCAGTTCTCCTGAAACTGCAAAAAAGTAAAGGTCTTGTCAACCGTACTTGTCAAGTAAGCGTCCTTGTCAGAAGCTGCAAAAAGCTTCAGGTAGGTTAGCTTCTAACATAGTAATCATTCGGTTCAATATGACCGGGGCAGAGATCTTGCAAGTGACGAAGAGTAAGGAGATGACCTTGTGCTTGCCACAGTCAACTTTGCTACTTTTGTTCTGAAAGAGTGAAACGATCATGGAAATCTTCATGACTCGTTTATTCTGGAATATATCAAGAAAAGCTTCATGTGCACGTGTTGTAGCTGTTTTGTGTATTTCCACTAGGATTCACGGAGCAATGTTTGAGTTAATTTGGCTGGTAGTTTTCTTGATTTCGTCAGCTGATGCTGGTGTATTGACTTCCTTTGGGACTGATTGTTGGGTAATTTGTTTGAAAGCGGTGAGGCCGGCAGAAGACGGTCTTTCTAGTAACCCAATGTAGTTCTGGCCTTTAGTCAGCTGCGATACATTTGCTGAAAGCAAATGTATGGGTCATGTTCTTGAAGGGCATTAAAATATTTGCAGTGAACTCAAGAACTGTTTAGCACATAAAGTATCGGTGAAATGCTGTACTTCCTCTGCTTCGTATTCTAATTAATTTTCTTTAATCTCTTACAGTTGTTTTCTGGGCCTGTTATTTTAAGTGTTGGAACTTGCCTGCCTTAAATGTAAGACTTTGGTCATTTTCCATTCTACAAACGTTGTGTTCTTAGCCTGGATAAACTAAGCGAAATGCACGTTGTTTTCGTCATTCCACTCCTGTAACACGCTGCCATTTTATATATATATATATATATATATATATATATATATATATATATATATATATATATATATATATATATATATATATATATATATATTCAGCAATTATGAACATCTTGATTCCTTGCTGACCATCTATGAATAGTATGATGACTTTGTTAACATGAATTATATGAAGACGTAATATGAGAGTACTTTCATGCCACAACCTGTAGCAAGGACCTTAACTCATAAACGTTTTTATCTTCTGCTTTATGATCTTGTAACATATTGGACATAATGTACATTTTCCAGCGCAAATATGACAAAGACAATGGTGTGTGCAGGGTAGAAAGAGCGTGTTTCTCGCTTGAGTTTTGCACTTGATACATGTAACCATTGCTTTCAGGGATTTGTTCTCACGCAGAATTGTCTGTGTGTCTGAAAAAGACCATACCTTGTTATAATTATATAGTATGAGGTTCAAACGGCACACTAATACCCTAATAATGTGACATTAGAAAGGGTTCAAATAAGCAGTATACCATTAGTAAACCCAACACAGAGATTTACAGCTAGAAACAGGAGATTATGAAAATCAAATGGGATATTATGTCTCATAAACAAGAATACAAGCATTTTGTCAATCAATAAATCGATTATCATATATATGCAGTTGTGCGTCCATCATTGTAATTTATGTTTTTGAGTGTGAGTAAATAACCAAGCGATGCTTAGTACATAAGGTAGTATATACGTGTATTTATCGACATATCATGTAACATGAGTCAAGTATATCTGGAAGTGAACTAATGGGTCCTTTCATTGGAGAAAACATTTGTTCCATGCATAGGCCACATTTTTGATATTCAGGTTGTCTTGTTGCTCTCCTATAACAGCAGGACAAATACTATTTGCCACCTACAGACGAAAAATTGAGCTGGCTTTCATTTTATATAGACTGATTCCGATCGTACCATGGGGATATTTTGTGTAAAGTGTAATGTATAATATTTTGTTCACATAACAATGGCATCTTTCTCTAACAAAGATTAAAAGCGGGTCGCTTTTGAAACTACAATTATAACAAAGCAATGTTATCTTCAGAGTGGGATGGTAAAAATGGTTGAAGTTTAGGGACACAATAGCTGATCGAATTTGAACTTATCAAAAACAAATCTTCTGTCAGTCACAACCATTATTATTTAATTATAGACACATGGCTGCTCATAAGCCATCGAAGAATCCATTAATCGAAAATAATACTCAAATCTGAAGATATCAAACGTCGATGCAGATTTTGAGTTTTCGTGATAATTAATATATGGAAAAGGTCAAATTTAAAATATAGATTTCCATTAAAACGTAACTACCACAAACAATATTTTTAGCGAATGACATGTGTTATATATTTACGAGACAGTACAATTTTGACATGAGAAAGAATTTATCAGAAAAAAGACGCATAAAATATAACATTGAAAAGGACAGTTCAATTCTTCTACTTGAAATGGAATATTTGAAACATGCTGCAAGGCACTATTGTCTAATTTATTTTCTTTACGTTTGCGATTTACGAATACATTAACCAGTCCATTTAATATGAACATAATGGTTAGGATTTATTTCACTTGGAATTAGCGTCTAAAAATTACGTTGTCATTATCTATAATAGCTCACAACATAAAGTGTGTATATATATATATATATATATATATATATATATATATATATATATATATATATATATATATATATATATATATATATATATATATATTATATATATATATATTCGGAGACATACCTCCGTTGTCATTTTCTGTATCGCATTCTGTAACTGCAAAAAGTCAAAATGTTGCTGTAATTTCACATCATAAAGTTCTTTTCTTAAATAGTAAATGCTGAAATTAACGCAAAAATACAACGTAGGGTGCACAACAATATCCAACTGAAAGATTCCAACAAGAATTGGATTTGTATATGTTGTTATATGACTAAATATATGGCAACAAAGAGAATATGACTCAAGGACCCGACCTACATATTTTGGAGTCCCAATTCTTAACAAGAAAAAACTGGATATTTCTTAAAAAGATGCTGCATTGCAGTCAGGTAAACGAAGTTACGCTGCACAAATAACACTTGTTTCCAATGACTAACAGTCTGGAACAGTCTATGTTGTATGTTAGTGTAATTGCCTTCGCAAATTCTTGCGATATAAAAAAAAACTTGTGACAGTGACGCCATTTTCCCGTTATATTGATTTATTTTAAACTCAGTTGTTAAATCACAATCTCTAAATGTTCCATTTGTGAGGTAAACATCATACCTGGATTGGAGATTTTAGAATATTGAAGTCAAGGTTACAAATATGTTATAAAGGGTTTTAGTATCAATTAAATATACAAGTTTTTGCAATTGTCTTTAGCACTTACTGATACTGTTACGATAATTTGCAATACCTTCTTTAACATATGGTGTAGACCTGAAGCTCTGGGATCGATTTCGAGGCAATTCGGAATCGCTATCTGTTGGCAAAAGTTCTCCTCTGTCCTCCTTCTCCAGTAGAACATATAGCATGTCCTCTGCTGTATAACCCTTGGTGTCTGATAAGAAAAAGGTAACGCATTATACCATTGTGACAGAATTTTATGATACAGTTTTAGCAATGTTGACTACATATATAACTATCGAGATAATTGGCTTAATTGGAAATTACCAATTTAGCATAGATGAATAAATACCTAAATAAATTAAAGTCCTTCATGTTGATGTATAGTGTCTAATGATGGTTATAACCCGATGGGATAATTATAGTGTGGTAAGTATAGGCCATGCATAAAAGAGATCTAACACATATGAAACATTATGAAATATAAATTATCACTTAAAACAATTAAAACGACTTTTCCATTTTGGTTACACAAACTGTTTGTATTGACCGATACTATTGCGATCACTATCATCCATAATGTCGGTAATTATAAATTTATTAGAATGTCACGAATGAAAAAGTGACTTTTGATTAGGCATGTTGTTTAATGTTCAACTCTGTGATATTACTGATCTTTAAATACTTGAATTTATATGTTAACATTAATATGTTTTTGAGGATTGCTAAGTGTAGCTGATATTTTTTAATTAAGGGACGAATGAAAAGCAGAAAAAAAAAGATTCATCGAACACTTTTCAGGTAGGTAAATACAATTAATACCTACCTTTACTTATTAAAACATCAATTGCAGTGGCGACTGCGCTTTTAGAATATCCCATCTCAATGACAGCTTGTGCAGCATATGTATTTAGCTGACTTGGTTCATCTACAAAACAATACGTCATTTACATAAAATTATTCAAAGATCAATAAGCCATTTACATATAATTATTCAAAGGTCAATAAGAAATTTACATACAATTATTCAAAGCGCCAAAATAGATTGAGAAAATCACTGAATTCAAATACTTCCTTTGACACGTTTTTCTAATGAAAGTATATACATAGGATTACAAATATAAAAAAATAACAGTTGAAGCCCTAAATCGAAATTCACAAACTAAAGTGCATTTTTATAATTTATCTATCTGAACGAGACTGACCACCTGCAATAAACTTGATCATCATAGCGAGGCCGATATACATCATTGTTGCTTATAACATTGAATACTGGGCTTATCTTATTGGTCTGCTACAATAGGTACTCATCAGTAGTTTATTAAATCAGTGGGCATAATTAATTATATTTAAATTTCAGAATAAAACTGAATTCGCAGACAAGAAACACTTTACGACTATATATCATTTGTAACAAAAAGAAGTTAAACAAATTCGGTATAATCTACAAATTATTTATTTTCTAAGTTATAAAGTGAATATTTAAGCTACACACGCAGTATTCATAATCAAATTCCAAATAATTAGGTATATCCTTTGATAAGTCCAAAACGTATTGAATGCTTCGAATGAATTCCAATAGTCTTGAATGTCCCAATGTACCATATTAATACAAAAAAAACCATAATGTCTTTGAATGAGTTCACAAATATCTTAAATAATGGGAAATCCAAAGACCATCAGCTCTTATTAATTCCAATGAATACTATAAATTAATAATTTATAGAATTATATGTGAATAAAACAGTAATCTCTAAGAAATAATTAGTTTTGTTTATCAAGTCCCTAATCACACATATACAAAATTTAACGTGACCTGCAACGTAATATAATGTAAAACTCTGTAAACATGACTGATATCACACTGCTTGCTACGGAAACATCCTATTCAGAAATAACTATAATGTTAAAGTACAATAGCACTCATAGACAAAAGTTAAGAACACAATATATATATATATATATATATATATATATATATATATATATATATATATATATATATATATATGTTCAACACAACATTCTATTCATTCTATACTCGACACTTTCTTAGCTACTGCTTTATAGACGTTTATAAGTTTACAACATGGGAATACACATTTTACTTTAGATACAAACAGTTTGCCGGGGAGGTAGCATAAAAGACGAAATCTACAACACAATAGCATCTTTTAGTACTGAATTTGGCTTACTTTTGGCAGAAAAACAAACGTAGTTTTCCGTTTCAATTTCACATATCCAACGCTTCAGTTCAGTGTGATAAAAAGAAGTCATTGTGCATGAACCTTCTCACAAAAGTGCCAAGTGTGAAGATCAGTGTATTAATGACCACGTCCACATAATATATGTAATTCGGATGAATAAAACGACTACTAACTGTTAGCAGGTAAGTACTTGAAACAGCAAGAGTCTAAATTATATTATAACTCAAGTGTAATAAAGTGAGAACATTCAGTGATTCCTATGAGGCAAACCAATTAATATATATATATATATATATATATATATATATATATATATATATATATATATATATATATATATATCGTTGTTTCCTTAGGATTTTAATGAATAAGATACATTGGGGAAATAAAGCAATTCTTATGGCTCGGATCTTTACTAATGGAGAACTGAACACTGTAGTATGCATTCAACCGAATGATGTTAGATTTGGGAAGCAATAATAAGTTCTTGTGTGCAAAAGAGGAAGCGAATAAGTATAAACATTCAATTGGAAATCAATCCTACGTGAAAAGGTATGTTGGTACATGGATACGACACTGTACGAAACGTTATTTAAAAACTGTGTATAAACATTTATATGTAAGCACAACTGTCTGCTAACAATAGTTAAACATGTAATATTTAGCTATTGTATATATTATCGGTCTAGTTTCTTGTTCGGGTTTCAGCTAAGATTTTGGTGTTTTACTCCCTTAGCCGTGTCATTTGACAAATAAATACACGAGAAGTTTTTCACACGTTAATTTGTTGTTTTTTTTACAATGAAATCAGACAATAATGTTACAATTTCCGAATTTGAAGAGACAAATGAAGGAAGATTATGGATATTGATTATTAATAAGCTTATTACAGTTTTACAATGTAATTAATATGTCCTTTATCATAAATCCTCAATCTTTAAACATGAATGCACATACTGAAAATATAAATATGACCCACACCTATGTTTAGTGCTTAATGGATATATTTATTTGTAATGTTGAATGAAATGTATTGCCTTGCGTATGTGTAACTCTTACCTATATCGTTTCCTACACTGAGATGTTGCGAATCTGATTGGTTAGCCAAAACATTGTTCCTCTGAAATGTTGAATGGACCACAACCCCTTCTTCCTATATAAAAAAGCATGTCCCGAATTGAAGATAAATTCCAAATATTATTCACGTTATACTTGTTATTTGTGTTATTAAGCTGGAAACATCTGCGATCAAACCCAACTAGTTAAACTCATGACACTTCATTTGTTTTGTATCTAATTTAGCACACTAGACTAGCTTTACATTTTAGACTAGAGACAAGCTCCACTAAAAAGGACTAGTATAAATTCTTTACTCACATACGATTTCTTCTGTCCTGCATCTATATTAAAATGTTTTATTACGCGATTTTAAAGTTATCTTGCAGACGACGAAGATGAATGCAGTGGCTCAATTACATAATCATATGGATAATTCGGCATTTTTTGAATAAAGAAAAATCCCTGCAATAGTCAGTGAGGGACACCACTGAAAAACATTGAAATATATTAAGTATGCAATGCAGGTATCATATAATGTCACTCAAGCAAAGCATATAACTAAAACACACTCATACATACTAGTATAATTATATGATTCGTAGTTTTTTGTAGTGATTGCATACATTTATATGGCATTATCTTTACGTGGCCACTATATACATTTTTATATTTGCTAGTTATAAATTGACCATAAAACGTGTAAAGTCTCAGACAGCATATTTAATATCTTTCACGATTCGTAACATTCATCCAACATATATAAAGGTGTTATGTATATTTGATTTAATTTGTGTTTGATTTAATTTGATTGTCTGTTAGTTGCTATTGTAATGTAACTTTATTTACTGGCATAGGTTCAGTTTTGACAGATTTTGTTGTTGACATAAACAACTTTATCCAGATATTGTATCTGGTGCTGACCTAGTTCCTGACCTTGATTCAGAAATCAATGAGTGTTGTAGGAAACACTACACAAAGTTCTTTAATCTTGTGTATTCTTTCTCAGAGTAACATCCATAAAGTAAAATCCAGGCCATACGTGGAGTACGTGACAAAAGCAATATCCGTATTGTTCAATTTTCGAGGTAGTAATGCTAAAGAACTCGCGTATTTCATTTAACAATTGTTGACTGTTCTTAAATATGAAAATAATTTCGTGATTCTAAGTCTTTATGGGTATTGGGTATATAGCGAAATGAACGAAAAGGAGACCTTCTTAAATTCATACAAACCAACACTTGGCCGATATGTTCTTATGCGACTTATATGGCATGAACAATAATATCATACAATAAATAAAATCTTGTACAAATAATTGAACGTAATCCATTAGAGTTTGGAATAAGACTTGTATGCATTTAACCTTTCCAATGGACAAATATGCTCACGTCGCGCGTCTTCTAAAGAGAGAGAGAGAGAGAGAGAGAGAGAGAGAGAGAGAGAGAGAGGGGGGGAAAGAAATAATCAATCAATTTACCACCCCGACACATGATTGGCCAATGACACCCATGTGACCACTAAGGGGCCATTCAGTTGCCTCTTCCATGCTCAGCTCTTTGCCCTTACATAATAAGTTAACAATTAGACCCATCCTCATCACACCATCCATAAATGTTCTTACGTAGGCGTAAGTAGTTTTAGGAAAATTTGTAACTTGTTTGCTGCCTAAAAAGAAAATAAACTTGTCCAACGAAATGAGTATTTCGTTTATGCAGATGGTTCTATAAGAAGTACTCAGTTTATTTACTAATATCACTATTAAATAATAAAAGAATCTGCAATTACTTGAATGTTTTGCTACATTATGTATAATTGTTAAGTTTCATGTGAAAAAGTTGAACACGAAAAATAACAAACAAATACGTAAATTGTTTTGTGTTTGAAAGTGCAAAAGTTAAAGGCTGAAAATTGTTTCTTTACACTGTGTTATGCGAATTGTTAGGGGAAAACATACCTCGTCAATTTCATCTGTCATTCTTTTGACAAGCTCGATGAAATCCTGACCTTTGACTTTCTGTACAAATGGGCATTGTGGAAACCATCGAGCGTGTTCGATCCAGGGTTCATCCCCTGGATCCCAGTTCTTGAGACCTCCATCACAAGCAAAGCATCTGACAACATCGTTGAGACCTTTAAAAACAAAACGTGTATTGTCATTATGTATAAAGGTCCAAGGACATTTTACCTTACAAGTGGATCAAGTCCTTACAAGTGATGTTACGGAACAAATATATTGCTATAGGGTATTATCAAAATGGTTGATCTGCAAAATACAACGCACGGCAAAAATATATTATGCATAAATTTTGGGTTTAATAGCAAAAACATAGTTTTGAATGGTATATATTAAACAAAACCGTCTTGTAGTACATCTGTATGCATCATGGACTAACATGTTCAAGTTTTTTTGTTCATGTTCTACATAATGATGGATATTTGCACTATTTGAATACACATACATTTGTTTGGAACATCGTGTTAGTTTCAATTTACAAATCAATTTTCAATCAGTTTGTAGAAAAGATGCATTAGGACCCAGTCAAAAGTGCGACGCTACCTAAATAATTACAGAAACATGAATTACCTGTGTAATAGAACCCTGCCTGAGCAGCTTCTTCAGGTCTTTGTGTCATAGATGACGGCCATTTTGTGAAGGTAGATAGGCGCTTATTATAAGCCTGATATTGTGGACTTCTAATGTGGTCCCTATCTGTAAAGACTGGGGCAGAGCTGCCACCAGTGGCTCCCCCTGGAAATACATTTACTGAAGAGTAATTCTTTCTTAGTAAGAAATGGCAACGGTTGAATATATAAGAACAATCTATAAATCTAAATTTAAAATCTTGAAGGCGAAAAGGAGAACCTGAACAAGCTCTGCAAATAAGCTCTCAGTTAAAATAAAATGAAATAACCTTCAGATGTGCGACGATAGATTTGTTTCCTTTGTGTTGAGTTCGAACCATTTAATTTGTACACCTCGTCATAAAAATGCTAAATTTTGGAATGGCAACGAAATGATTCATCCACACGTCCACCTGATTTCGCTTGACTACACGGTGCTATGCTGTTCGATACGTAAAGAGTTTTGAGTCGGATTCCATATACTACATAATTGTATAATCTTTTCAATGCAAGATAAATGTATTGACCAACAATTTAAAAATGTAATTGATAATATCTTTTGTAAACCTTGAACCGGCGAAACTAATATATTTTCTTAAAAGCAAATGCACTAATGTATTGAGAATATTTTCATGACATTATATAGAATTAAAACATCAGGAAGATCATTTTCTCCACTGACAGATGTATTCAACTCAACATGATATACATTGAAAGCAATACACTCATCAATTAACAATACTAACACACGTCTTACAAAGAATACGTTAATACAGAAAGTTTTTAATTATATTTTAACCAAGGTAGATTTTCGCCGAAATAAGACATTTACAGTAATAAACCATGAATTTCCTATACTTCAATATATGCATTTTCTTTATATAACAATGACGTTAATTTTCAGAAAAAGGCAACTGACTGAGGGTAACTATTGGAGGGCCAGTAAGATGTCTTCTCTGTAGTTTTATTGAATATATCTTCAAGCAGTTTATTATGTGAACAATACTAAATTCAATCATATTTTAAGATTATGCAGATGCCCATTTAATCAATGCAATATCTTAATAACCTTTGAGAAATATTGGCCTAATGGTCAATTGCAGTATATATATATCTATATATATATATATATATATATATATATATATATATATATATATATATATATATATATATATATATATATATATGATGTGTGTGTGTGTGTGCGTTTGTGTATTCATATATTCAACAAGGTACATATTTACGTATATAGTACACTTTGGTGGGTAAGTAAGAGATTAGGTAAACAAATGCGCAAATATATAGCCTGACGAATTTGGAATATAAAGTAGTGGCTTGATACGTTTTAGGTGTAACTATACATTTGAATTGAGATAGATACAGTTAGAGCCAACAGATTATTGATTTGGATTTACAGTTTAATGTGTGTTGGAAATACTAACTTTAGTTCGTTTTAATTTGATACCGGTGTGTATGAAACGATACATACCATTGGTGGCTGAACGTGAGAAATGCTCCCTTCCTGGTATCGTCTGACCTGATCTGATTTGACTCTGAAATATGGCTTTGACAATTTACAGAACATATCTGATGATGTAATTGAAAATATATTGATATACTCAAAACGATTTTTAAAGATATATGGGATATATTATGCAATTATTCAGTTCTATGAAGAAGGCAATTAACACAATACTGAACATATTATGCATGAAATGAATTTAGGAAATATAGTTTAAAAATATAATAGATTATTTGCTAATCTTGTAATGTACTTTAAACCTATAAGTTAATTATGTTATAATCTATCTAACGTACGTACTGAATTATTGTAGGGGACTATAATAATCGAAGCGTTGTAGAAACTGATAACACTGTAATATTGACATATACAATATCATCTCCTAATCAAGAACAATTGAGATCAATGAATGGCACCGCAGATTAAAAGATACAAGAAGACTAAGCTAAGAAATGGAATGCTACGTACATTCCAATTTACCAGTAGCTCATCCATGACACATTTATACAACATATTCCGCAAAACATCGAATATTATCTTACAAAACTACTTCAAAAGAGATAAATAATTGTAACTTGATCCTAAATACAGTTGTAAGTCTTTTAAAGTCATCTCTCGTAGCAAAAATTAATTTGCTTTGATGAGCTCCACGTACTTGTCGACGCTGCTAAATGTATCAGAAAAACAAACAACTAGATGCCGCAAAGAATTCAGTCGCATCTTGGAACTTAAAGCCGATTTGAAAAAGAGAAATTAATGGATAATATTCACTGATATGTGGAAATAATGAATTGGCAACATGGGGGAAAAAACAGATTGACGAATTCATAGTTGCCATCATTCGATAAAATTCACTGCACATATTTCAGACATCGATCACATATTTTGGACACAATAACAAAATTCAGCAAGACATCTAATCCAAACCGACAAACTAAACTCTATATCTTCCATCTAGCAGCCACCCAATGCACCTTCACCCAAAACATCAAACGCTGTTAATCATGTGGAATCAGGAGAATTTGTTCTGATGATATAGCTTATTATGGGCTGACCCAGCACATGACAAAGCAGCACTATCAACAGTGATCTTACAGCGGAAGCGATACATACCCATATAATGTGTTAAGTCCTCTTAGAATACGATTTAATAGGAAATATCGGACGAATACCTTTTATAGATACCTTCCATCTACATAGCAACAAGTAGGTAGAATCAAATGACAGCATCCTAAAATGATTACAGCAAAGTAAGAGGTTCATATTCTGCGTCAGACCGTTACTGTTACAGCTGTACCGAAAACTGTAACTACCTCTTTTCATGCAGGACATAAAGCATCCAGTAAGTCGGCGAAGCAAAGAACATAATGTAATGAAAGCATTTCCACATATCGCCATATCAAACTAAACAGAAAACAAATAAGTATGACAAATTATGGAAAGTAATACTTAACGGAAATCTTTCTTTTGTGGCCACACTTTCAATGATGCAAGACTAAAGTTGATCGCTAATAAGTTAAAATAAAAACTAATACCTTTGAAACTTTAAAAAATTCTCTTGGATTCACCCGCTAAAATTTTTTTATAACAGCAGCTTAAATAAAAAACTAATTCAGATGGGCAATGTCCCCTGCATGGATAACAATAAATTTCGAAGTTACTTTCCGACAAAAAATCCTGTCTTTATTTCGCTTCCCTAAGCCATGGTGTCCGTTTCTAAATCTGCGTGAAAAGAAATCAAATGTAACAAATTTATTTTGTTTATGTCATGTCATGTGGGAATGAATTGGGGTATAGAAGTCATCAAGGAGAGATGGTACAAATATTTTTTCTATTTTTATTATTGTTTAAATTTTAAAATATTTTGTGATTTTTACATGATCATTTATTCACCGTTAAGTTTGCATTGTCAGAATAGTACAGTATGTTTCCATACTACATTGTTCCATTACGTACAACACGTGTATCTACAAATAGTATCATGTATTAAGAACTACTCTGTAACCAAACCACGTTCACTCAACTAGCAGATACTTTAACGCTCGGTTGATTATATTTGTTTGTGAATGAACTAAACAAGCTCTTTCGTCCATTTAAAATGTAGAGATGCTATAGTTAACGATGGGGACGAGTTCCTTGAGTCACAAATGAAACTTTGATACAAGCAAACGAATGAAGGTATTATTTGCTATGTCCGGAGCAAACGTCATAAACGCAGTAATTGAACATACCATTCTGATTGTTTGGACACAAATTATGGAGAAATAGTCGTAGCTTCTCGCACATTGAATAGATCAAACTATGACTTACTTTCTAAAGTCTATACTACTAGCATATAAAAGCATATTGAGACCAAGGGCTGTCGCACATCTATCAGATAAACCTTGTTACAAGGCACTAAATTGGGAAAAAATGCAACCGATACGCTTTGTATGAAACAAGGAGATTCAGAGCTAATAAACCAAGACTAAGAATAACTATAATTTACGTTTGTTGAATTAACTGCCACACAACAGCTGCGTTGCAAATATTCCCCGTTTAACTATTTTGATACGATGTTATGCTAGAGATAACAGCCACATAGTTTATTAGCGAAGTCCCTCCAACAGCGAGCTTGCAAAATGTCACGGCATAAACATAGGTAAGGGCATAAACATAGGCAAGGGCATAAACATATGCTTCCTTTAACACTTAATACGAATGGCAATACATATTCTCACATGTTATGCTTTGTTGAATTTCCTCGACATGCTTTCATAGTTAGTTCTGCAAATCTAAATGACACTACCCATGTCATTCGTTTCAAACCTTGATACAGCATTTTACTATACTTTCGACTACATTTCTAACTTAAATCACATTCTTTTAACTGCACTCAAAACAAAATAAATGTGATTTTCCAAAGAAAAGTTGTTGATAACATAAATCAAAATAATTACTTTTTGCCACATTATGATTGCTAAAAGTCATCGACAGAACATAAACAGAGTCGGTTACGCGCAGGTCCATCCGCTGCTCAAATGATATGTGCATCGCAGCTAATAAATCCATTACATCTTAAGAAGAAACGCAGAATAGAGCTGGATCGACAAAATGTTAACCTCTCCATTCAATCCAAACCAACAGGAAACGTTGTTTCCAAGAACATTCATTCACAATATGACCCTAAATTTCAAGTTCAAGTAGACCAAACGAGACTTTTTAAACTATTGCCGAGTGCTGGACGAAGTTCAAAGGTCGCTGGGCGCTACTATGTCTTCATTTTGTTACTGTGTATTGAGGAATCTAATGTTGTACATTTATATTGGAATACAGCATACATTCAATTAATTTGTTTCTTGCAGTGTATTATTTTTATTAAAAAGCCTTACGTAGAAAAACGATAGAATAACAATAAGGTTACTGCATTAGTATGGTAAAATATGACGTCCTTTTTTTAACTCAGACTCCCGGATATACACCTGTCAATCCCAAGGTCATGCAGTATTACTTTTATAAAAAAACGTATTCTTATTTACCCACAAAAATGCAGTAACCTATAATTATCGTGATCTCGTTCAAGGTCATTCAGGACAAAGTCAGTGTTATACAGCAAGACGGTTGACGATTCAGCTTTAGGTACATTAGCACAGTCAAGACCTGGGATTTATTTGGAATACTCTATTCGTTTGGACTTTCATAGAACTTCTGGAATTAATTTACAATACTGTAAGTTCCTCATAAATGTTAATTTAACAAATTAACTAACTTTTTTGTAAGGTTTATAAAACGTGTTGGTCTTGCTTCCTTCTACTACTGAGTTTAAAACCGTACAGTCATAACACAGTTAGTACATAATCGTAGAATCTAAGTAGAATGTACTGAGAAACAATAATGCAAATCTTGTGCGAAACCCGTTTTTTATATATATAAATCTTGCCCGCTTGTCCCTCCACTCAAAGCAATGGTGTCCAAATTTACGCCAAAATGAGATGCTTACTTTGTATTGATTCAGAGTGCCCACACCAAGAAGCGTCTCAAGAAATTGGCAATCTGGCGATTCTTTGATGTGCTCTAATAATGGGTCTTTGTCAGGTCTCCAATTTTTGTGCTCAATACCGCACTGAAAACATTGTACTTCGTCCGCTTTGCCTGCAAAAAACATTTTTTTTTATCTTACCATGAGAAATTTATCTGTACTTTCATCTTAATATTTTAAAAGACATTCTAAATATGCCGGATAGAGCAGAAATATGCATGCAATTATCATTCATTACATTTTGTTACCTTTACAACTACTGAGGCTACTTTTACTACGACTGTCACTAAAATTAATTCTAATAATAATGACGGAAACATATCTAACGGTGACTTCAAATTAAATATAAAATTTATCCAATCACATAATTGCAAGCTGTATTATCCAATACAGAAGGGATTTTTAACAAAATCAACAAACCAACATTTTATAATACTAAAAATATGATGGGATACACCTTCAGAGGTAATATCGGCAACTAATGTTAGAATATTTGTTACACCCACCTGTATAAAATAATCCTGTCCTGGCCATTTCTTCAGTATTAAGGTTGATAAACTCTCTGAAGGTAGCATATGATGCTATTCTTGCATCGTAAGTACTATATCTTGGATATTTCGGCGATCGCTGATGATTTCCGTTCTGTTCTTGTGAATCATTAACAGACGGAGGAATTACACCCGAACCTGATGATTCTTCTAATCGTTCTATACGAGTCGGATTGTTGTTACTCGCTGTAGCATTATGCACATCATAATTTCTATTGCGCGTTTGGTGAGAGGGCTGTGACCGAGGAGTTGAAAGCACAGATATAGAGTCTTGTCCTGCACAATCCGGCACAATTTCTCCTAATGATGACTGTTCTGCAGATAGCGAATAAGGATCTATACTGCTATTCACAACGTCCATAAGCGAGGCCGGCTTTCTATGGTTGGTACGAAAGATGGGATGACTTGATATTGCGAACGTTTTTTCTAAATTTGGAATGCAGGTTTGACTGTTTAATTCTCCTTCCTTCTTCCTCGGAGGTATCATTACGTTCATTTTCTTTCGCTCATGCTTTAAGCTGATGACATCTTTCACTCGATTCATATATTTGATCTTTTCTTTCAAACAGTTTTTAACTGCGTCGTATTCCAACTCAAAAATGCTCCCGTATTCATTCGAAAGGTCTTGCAAGATGTTAGCCAAACTGTCTGTTTTGTCTACAGCATAAGTAAGCTTATTGTCGACTAAGACAACGTTCCGCCTCAGTTGATTTAAGCTACAAAGACATTTGTGAACTGACGGAAATATCATGTAACTGTTTTTTGTCATATGTGCCTGAACCTCATAGTTAGAGAATGACTCCGGGAAGTAGTAAATTGTTTTAAATAGTTTATCGATGACAATAACACCATTTTGAATCATTTCAAAATTTTCTCTACAAATTTCCATCCGATAATTCTTTCTCGCATCTTGCAAAAGTAATATTACAATGTTGCAGTCGGTTAAGCTCGCCATTGTGAATTAGAATGCTGACAAACACTTGCTATATCACTGGAAAGAATCAAAACGCAGGACACAAATCATTTTGTAGTTGCATGAGCTTATACATGTACTTCCTGATTAATGCATCCTTGGATCTCCTCGCACTTGGAAACGTGTCTGGTCATTAGCATTTGCTTTACGAGCAACATTGTTCTTCCCAAGTATTTCTGAATAAATAAAAATGCAGAAATAAATCAAATTGTCGGAAGCAATTGTTATAAAATAACTGCGTTATAACTTTATTCACCTAGATAATAATTTTAACTCATGTAAGTTAAAGGACAGTCACGTCATGGAACACGGTACCATTCTGCGGACGAATTGCATTGTAAATATATATTAATATTCAAAGTTGTCTAGCTATATTAAGCTGGTGAACTAACTTGACATTCCGTCAAAGATTGAAATGATATTCTTGAAGGTTTATATTTTATAAGATGGATATAGTCATTATATGCTAGCAGCTTAATCAGAATATACGTATAATCCACAAGAACAGTTGCAGGCTATATAGTGTTTGTCTGCTCGTCACACATTATGTACTTGTTGACTTATGTCCAGCTCAAAGCGTTGTGGTGGGACAAACATCTTCAATGTACACGTGTCTAGTTACTATGTCAAAAGCAGGCCATTCCCGCTTGTATTTTTATTTATAAATTAATATATACCATGAATATACGTAATGTTAAATGTTAAAGTGTCTAAAATCATTATTAAAGTTAAGTTTCATGCCGAATCTACGTTTTGCCAGAATGAATCAATCGTGATCAACACAATAAAACACATGATTCAGATTTTTGTCATATGCAGAATGTCTACCACACTTGAGACAAATCTGCTTGTACATGTTTTACATGAATATAAGTATCACAGAGATAGACAGGTGTATATTTGGGAGTCTGATGCAAAATAGCTAGATTAAATAGTTTAAATTATTATGATCCACGAGGTATTTCGCTTCTATGCAAACCTATTCCAAATGTATTGCAACACTGTTGATGTTTGGCATGTGATGATATGTGCCACGATATAGCTAGGGATTTTAAAAAGAAATTCCAACTATGTTTTTCTTTTGCAATATTTAAAAACATTTTACAGAGAAATCAAAACATTATAAAATACGTTTACATATTTGTCTTTGTATGTTTTACAGATCAATTACTGTAATTTTTCATAATTTGGAACTTACATATTCACTTTAAAGTATTATTACTTCCAATGGAAAAAAACCATTAATATTGTGAGCAGACTATCCCCTATCCGTATGTCACTAGAGCTGATGACAACTGTTGACACATATATTCGTTAGTCGACTCTCTTTATCCCTCTTTCTTAATCTTTTGTTTGTCAATTGTGGTCACATTATGTTCTTCCTTTTCTCTTTACCTCAATCAAATATAAACCATATGATATGTAGTGTAAATGAAGCGTGAAATGTGTCTCGGGACAAAGTGCCTTTCCCATACCTAGTCTTAACACTGTGCTAGGTAATAGCATCTTGTCTAGTACCACGGAATAGTCCAGCCACCCGTTCGATGCGCCCATTTTTTGGCTTAATTTGACATATTTGTGGCAGCAAACTTTATATCAGCAGGTTTCCGGAGGAAAACAATAAGCGTACTTGAAACTGCATTCATGTGTTCTCATCCATTTGTTACAGCCTTTATCTTACGCTTTTTAAATTCTAGAACTTGTCATTTTGTTCTCCAAAGAGTTCATTGTTTCTCGCCAGCTATGACAGCACAATATTGACACGTATCTGAAAACAGGTTAGCCATTATAGTTGTGAAAATCATATAAGTTGTGGTTCTCTTGTATTCATTTTGCGTCAGATTTTAAAACAAACGCAGTATCAATTGTTCTGTCATTGTTAGCAATTTGATATCTAATACTTATTTTAAAAATGTAGTAATGAGAGGAATTGATTATTATTTATTGTTTTGTTTCAAGAACCCTGTTGCAGTATAAAGGCTGGTGATTTTGAACTCACTGTGAATTACCAAGTTAGTATATAGCTAGCACATAAGTGTCTGTTTTTTTATAGAAAGAACGCTAATTAAAGCAAATTATTGTACACATATTTTACATATTAGACATTCTGGATAGTTTTCTACGTGTTTAAAGTGTACACTCGCTGATGTCCCAATTCGATTATTTAGATTGGAATGGAAGGATTTTGTATGTAAAGAGCAATGCAGCTTGATTTGGGGGGAGCTTATTTGCTCTTGTACATAAAGTCGCCAGTCCACAACCAGTTTGCAACCATAACGTTTATATTTGGATTGAAATGGAATTATGTGCACAGTTAATTGAATGAGCGCTGCAAATTACACAGCATACACATGCTAATTATACCTACATCCTACGCCTAACGAACAAAGGTATCCCAGTGGCTTATTACATAGTTTATTACATAGCTCAAACGGCGACTTTGACGCTCGGGAATAGTTCACGTTTGTCACCACATTCTGTTTTACATTCTGAGACGTAACATATTGACTCATATTTTGGATGTTCTTCATATTAATCATTTGCTAAAGTACTATATATGTATACTGCTAATTGTGCTTAAGATGGTTCACACATACATATTGTAAAGGTTTCTTTGTTTAGAGCTAAGTCGTTTTTTTTAATAAATCTCGGCAATGGTGACTCAGTACTAAATGGAATGTATAAGATCCTATGTAGTCTGAATTCATCAGCAAATTTCTTCAATGTTCAATTTTTAAAACAAAATTGTATCAAAATAAACTTTGTTTTATTTTAAACCATTTGTATCAGTGTGCTGCTAGTAATGACTTTTTTACAAAAGGTGAATACGATTAGACATGGTCACATGTTACGATAAAGTCATCAAATTGAAAAAGCACCTAACCTGTTGAAATCATCTTGAAGAATGTTACAATATTTGACTTCTGTGTCCATCGTCTCCTCAAAATTTCAGAAAGATATCGAATCAGCTTCGATCCCTTGTAAAGTAATGTTCATGAATTCAGAGTAGATTCTATTATATTCGTCAATAAAGTTGATTAAAGCATGCGTGATCAAGGCATAACAAACAGATGAGTGTCTGATAACGCTGGACGATAATTCCCACTCTATGTCATGTATTCGTGACAAACCGTACTAACCTGATCAGTATACCACGCACTATGGAGTGTGCAGTATGCGAGGGACTGGAAGAACGCGCCAGCAGATTTTCGACATGATCTCTGATAATTCTCATGGAACGTTTGGGTATTATTTCAAGAAATGGAGCAACTATTCTCGATACACATCGAGTTTCTTTGAATTGTTTGAAGCGACCAGCTATGTCGCGCATTAATCCAATATAGTCTTTAATGTTTAAGAACAAAGGCATTATTATTAGTGTTCCTTCTCCACAAATTTAGACTAAGCAATTGCGCAGCACTTGTACAAACATGCACATGAAATTTCTAACGAAACCCAACGCAAGACAATTTTCAATAGAAGCCTTTAGGTAAACTATGGTGGCTAAGAATCACCATATCATCGTTATACACCGTGTCCGATCTAAGTCCGAATACAATCAGCCAATAGACAATGCACCTCATTCGTTCTTTTAAGCAGTAACATGTATATAACACTGTATGAAGAAGGAAGTAATGAATATATATATATATATTTAAAACTAGTTAAGACAGAGCATATAGGACTGAATATCTCCTGGGTAAATTCCATCTAGACGATAACAATGATACTAATCAAACGTTTAAATTGTTGATAACTGTGTTTAAAAATGTCTTCCATATACTTACCTCTAACAAGGTGTTTTAGCCACATAATAAGAAAGCCTTTCAGTGCAGCCAACTATTTCACATAAGTAGGCACAGACTAATGACACTTGACAGGTCATAGTGTGTTTGTCGAACCTATTTCGTGCTCTTGCTTTTCGAGAATAAGCACCAATTAAGCATGTGACGTCAGTTGATATAAGGCATATTCATTCATTTTTAATTACGGCTCTAACAGCTATAACAATCTTATCTTTTTTATTCTCTATTCAATGCATTATGTATTACGTTGTTCAGGCTGGCGACATTTGGTAACTAACCGCGGGTTTGTCGACCCATAACCAATCATTGGTGATTTATTGGGATATATGCATTTTCAATTACAGTTCTAAGAATTTTATTTACTGTTTTCTCTTCATGCGTTATATGCTCTCTTTATGTATGTTGTGTGACACCTGCATTACTTGAACTATAATATACTCATTGGTCAGTGATGCATTTTGAACAGGGTACATCGTACAGTATGTAGTTCATACAGACATATGATCTCCGGCTCATGATTCAGTATGTTGTCTATTCTTCAATTACATGCAAAGTCGTTTTCTTTCGTGTATTGCCATATATTGGTAGAAAAAATCAACATTAGGTCCGTCTTCAGAGTACTTTTAATGCTTTGATTGTAACCTCATTAATTTAAAAGGGAACTGACCATGCAGTCTAAACTGAACTATGAACTGATGACAACTGATGACAACTAATATATGTTAATCAGTAAGTAAAACTAGTTTGTCACTATCCCATTAAAATTGGTATACTACCTAGGAACGTGAATAATCTCCTTACATGTAACTTATGAACATAAAAATGTATTATACATTCAAGGTCGAGAGTTTAAAATTGAAGCTACTACGTAAATAATTTACAATGCTCAAAGTACATTTAGACATCTGAGCAATAAATAATATTACTGAACTAAGAAACATTTATCAGTCACAATTTGCAATAATAAATATGCAATGTTTATTGTTATTAATAACGTTAGGTCATTATTATGGTCCAGACATTACCACCATATCCTCCTGATTAATAGTATCCTAAACCTGACACCTAACCAAACAATTGTAAATATTAAAGTTTCCGCTTACTAAATCCACAAATGGAGTAACGTCTTGTCCGACTGTGATAACACATGCGTATTTTTGTGTGATTACGTATGTGTACTAAATACATATGGTCACCTGAGTAAGCTACTATTTTTAGTTTAGATTGGACGTAGACTAGCCTGTGTTTATTAATAATGCATGTTATTAAATATTTCATTTCAAGTACCATTAACTTAACGTTGTTGTTACAGTCAATATCCAGTAGGTATAGGGAAGTAAAAATAATCACACTTCTTTATATGGTAAAATGTGCCCGTACTTTCTAAACTAATTCCGGGAACAAGGCTAAATAAAAAATAGCGACTGAAATATGGAGCGCCGCCAACGCTATAATTCTGTTAAAGACTGTGACCCTTAATACATGACACCAATACTATCGAATCAACGGATCTATTCCAAATTTAAGAACGACCACCTATCATACAGAATAAATCAATAAAAATTTAAATTGCAATGAAATATTGAATATAATTATGACTAATAATAATATTGAAATGGTCTGCTAATGATGGATAGAAGATGATATTAGCATGAGAGAGAGAGAGAGAGAGAGAGAGAGAGAGAGAGAGAGAGAGACTGTGTATTGGTGAATTACTTCCTTTCCAAGTAAACATTACACTTTAATTAACTCTGAATGACATCTTTTAAATCATTCACTCTGAATTTTATGACAACACAAGCAGCTAGAAAATGAATGCATATCCTTTTTGGGAGGAGTTACCTGTTACTGATGGCATTAATCATGACACAGAGGCGTTGATAGGGGAGGGGAGGGGCAAAGGGGGACAGATGTCCCCAGGCGCCAGACAAGTGGGGGCGCCAACGTGGGCTTTGAAATAGATTGTATTGGGTGATGGTGATTTTATTGATGAAAATAATGGGTTTCAGAGTTGGGGAGTGGAGGAGGCGTAAAAATGAATCGTATCCCCGAGCTCCAAACACTGTAGCTACGCCTCTATCATGATACACAATGCACGCTCATTAATATCGATTTCATGATAACAGCATTGAAAAATTCTAACAATAATGTAACCTTGTAACGAACTTTCCTGGCTCACTGGTAATAATAGTAACATTAACTTTCATTGATATATTGTGTAGTTTTTTTGGTAATATCACCATTACCTTTTGGGTACCTGACATTCCTTCCTCCTTAACATTCTTAGTTGCAATATATCATCTTGTCTCAGTTATGTTTTTCCTGCAATCTAATATAATGATTAATTCGCTTCTTTTAATTATATAATAAAAAGAATAGTGATTGAGTATTAAACAGAAGTGGACCGTCGTTAATGATATGCAGAACATCGCGCGGTCACTAACTCGGGGTATCCTGCACCACATGACCTTTGGTCCGCTATGTTTCAACAATCATCTACTAAACTATGCGTATTATACCCATAACTATATAAGATGTATCGACGCATTCGCATTTTATTGTAATGGAAAGTAGCCAGTAAGTAATGACTTCCTGGATATTAAGAGTCGGTAGTCAGCTGTTCTACTCTAAGCGAATACAAGTGGCTGATATTTTAATTCAGAGTTAGTCATGACATAAATTGCTAACGACGTAATATAATGCAATATAAATAGTTGGTATTAAAATATTTCTTTTGCATTGCTGATTACAATAAATTTTGTAAAGTTAAGAAAACAAAATGATGTTATATTTCATACCTTCCGAGATAGAAAATGAACCCACCAACCGTTTTGGATGTTTTGTATGAAATACTCCCATTCATAATTATATGCATTTAGGCTGAGTTGGAAATTTCGAGAAATGAAAATTCGGATGCACAACGTCCATCATAACAATATAAGTTTATATTTTCTTACCTTGAAGCCTCTTTTCTAGTCTAAGGTTGTTATTATAGGTCAGCAGTTGTGCCACCTGATTGAATACACACATAATAGGTTCCTACATGGACGACGTTCAGTTCACATCGTCGTGACGAATAAGGAAAAGGAGAAAAATCCAACAACAAACACACACAGGCTAAAATCAGTTTAGCAAATGTAGGGAAATTTCTTATTTAAACGATTGCATATACTATATAGGACCACCTAGATCAGGAAGTAATACTTACTAGTATGTGGATGCAGTGTACAGTCAAGTTGAGAGAGATTAAATACCAGCTGACAATTGATACGACGGATGAAAAATAAACCGTTTTGTGCCGTGGATCGATTACATATAGACCTATGGTGCATTATGGACGTAAATCTGCTGTGTCTAGTACTGCCTGGTGTAGTATGATACGTGCAAGGTGATATTGTAGCTAGCATGATATTTTGGAGAGTGCAATTTACAATTCGTACGTGAGTGTTGTTTAGACGTATGGAGCCAATACCAATCCAACTCACCGAGCAATGTCAAACTATGAGAATCTCGCTCTTAATGAGGAATAAATAGATTACATGGTGACAACAGACAGTACTGTAAATGCTGGCAGGTAAATGGAATTAGTAATCAAAAAGTGAGCAACAATAATCAGCAAACATGTATAAAATTGAAGCACAAAGTTTGCATACTTCAAATGAGATATCAACATAGATCAGAAAGATTCTAGATACAAAGGTTACATTTTAGATTGTGATGATAAAATTAGTTATAGGCAACTTTATTATATCTAGTCCAGATGGTAGCAGCCTACCCTGGACAAGAACAAACAACTATCAATTGATAATCAAACTTAGTTATTCCACTGCACACTAGAACAGAACTTATTTTCTTTCCGGGTGTGTTCAATTGACATGACACAAAACAACAAATACACTTAGAGTAATCATGGTCATTAAATAATCAATATCGTCCTTTAATCGTATATGGGTAACCAATCTGGGGTTATGTCTTTACAGTGGTTGCAAGTGACAAGTAGCTGAACAGGCCCGTGGTATCAGTAAATTACCTCGAAGTGTCGAACGGTCATATTGTGACCCTTGCGAGTTAGTCACTTTCCATTAATCGTTAGAACTGGAGACTCCATTGTCAATATAAACGAGTGCTTTTGCCATAAGACTATCAATGTTGAACCAACGCTGACAGTTGCCAATGATTTTTTATTACATACGAACTTTCAATGAACAGAAACCCAATTCAAAATAGTTCAGGTGTGGTAAGTTGTTGATTACATCGAACTGAATCTGTGTCGGAAATGATTTGAGTGGGTCACCAATCTCATTCCTACAATGTAATAATAAAATGCTGGTATTATAGTTGTTGTAGGGGTTAATCACTTTTTCAGCACAAGATTGGCTATACATCTGTTGAAGACCACTCATCGGTCCAAGCTGAAATAGCTGCCATAATCTCCATCAACAGACCTAACCAGATTGAATGTCTCAAGCCAAGATGACTGCTGGATGCGAAGTGATGTCTAACTACAGTGGGCGTTTCTCACTGATATAAACCTTATCCAGCAGTTATGTGGTTGTTTCCTGGCGACGAAGATGTAGAAGACGAATGTTGCTGAGTTCCGGCAACCATTGAAATGGAGATTATGTGTTGAGCTGGACGTCAATTAGCTTCGTATGGGACGATCGAGCCAAACAGGAGCGCAATATTCAGCTGTTGAATAAGATAGGGCCAGTGCTGATGTCTTGAAAGTCTGAGTACTAGTGCCATAGGTTGAACAAGTTAGGTTGGTAGTAGGTTTTTTCGAATGCTCAGTTTTGCTACAGTTTTCTTCAGGTGTTTATAGAAATTCAATGATGTGTCCAGAGTCACACCAAGGTATGTTGGTGCCAGGTAGTGTTTTATGTGCTGCCCATAGAGGAGTATGCAAAGCTCATGGTTTGCATTTGAATGCGTAAAGTGGAAAGCGCTGGAGACTGTCTTTGGTGGGCTTGGTTGTAGGCACCATTTCGCGACTATGTTTCAGGAAAGTCATCGATATAAACATTCAACAGACTTGCGAAAGAAAAGAACTTTGTGTGAGCCATTAGACTGACGTCTCCACGAGCTTCTGCTCTGTGATGTCAACTCTGAGGCACCTGTCGCGAAAGAATATTTCGACAGTCTCAACTATTAGCAAGGCATTTCTCTGGAAAGTTTCAACAGTAGTCATGCATGTCAGACCGTGACTTGTGGTAAGTGGCGGGCACCATCATTTGGTTTGACAACAAGATGGACTTGAATTGGGGGTTGCTGCTGAGCGATGCCAAGTCGGCAGAATTAAACTTCGGCTGAATCGCGTGAAGTTGAATGACCCTGAGCATTTTTTCACAGCGTGTGCTACTAACAGTGTCCAGGGATTCAATCAGGTGATCTGCTGTATCTGGGTCTTCGGAGGTTTCATACTACTTGATAAGGACCTGATTCACTTCATCCAAACATCGTGCATAGAATGAACGAGAGCCAAAAGGAGGGACTGACTGAGTGGCTGTCTTGGATACGGCTCTTTGGAAATGGTGTAAGTTTCCTTGATTGGGATGAAATGAGCATGTATAAAATGAATATGCTACGCTCCAATATGTCACTGTACTTCGTCTAATCGGCTTTGCGAAGGTTCTAATGGCGCTTTGAAGAGCTGTGCACATTCTGCAGTTGACGTTCAGAATGGATCAGTATTGTTCGGTGCTGACTGTGTGGGAAGTCGTCTAGAACTGGTTGGCTTACTGGCTGGGGATGGTCACCAATTAGCTGACCCAATAGAGGTCCAGTGAGTAGTCCTTTTGCCATCTTGCAGAATGAACGGTTCTACGTTGTTGGGAGTCGTAGATCAGAAGGATGGCATTGTTCATTGCTCACTCTACCAAGTGTTCCACGCATTCATCGTGGTACGAGTAGCCCGACTCAGGATGTGGACTGTAGAAGTCACCAATATATATGGCAGGGTGTTTGAGAGTCAGGAGCATATTGTTGTTCCAACAGTAACTGGTCGGTTTGTAGACATTAGCAATATGTTACCATCCAACCTGGACCACATCGCAAAAGTGGAGGAACAACATTATGACTGTGGGGTATAGTGCTGTTGATGGTTTGCTTGGCTGCTTAGGGACCATCGATGTTACTTTGTAAAATTTGTAGAGCCGGTCCAATGGCTTAAAAGTCAGATGAGACTAGCACGTTGATGGATGCTCTTGGTGATTGAACGTAACCGAGATTCAATGCTAAATTTGGTTTGCAAGTTGGGTCTTCTGCTTCCCAAGCCTTGGGCGAAGCCTTGGCTGAGTACTGACGTTGAGCGCGATGTTGACGTAGGTGCATGCTTCTCACTCAGAAAATAATTAATTATTTAGCTGGCTCGAGAAAGTAGTGAAAGTCGCAGAAAACAAATGCGCCCCTGAAACTCATAATATAACTCATAGCTTTATCGAGAATTATATACACTTAACACATTTGAATAGGCTATTACGAAGCTAAATCATTACATGTTTTTTCGATCCGAATTTATTTTCCGAAAGTTGGATCTGGCAGGAACGTTTCACAATATTTCTTGTGGAATTCCCGATAACGTACATGTGTTAGATATGTAATAAAAAATATATTGAATATCGTAAATATAATTGCTTTTGTACCACCATAAATTTGCGACAGGCACAACCGTTTGTAAGCAATGATATGTTTGTAAACTATTTTGTCGTGAATAATGAAAACACGATGGTAATATTAAAATTTAACAAGGTTACTCTGGAATTACAGTAAATTCCTTACTGACGGACAAAAGCAACGTACTGGTCCGGTTAAAAAGTATCTTTAGTACTTCTAGACTTTAGTGTCAGTATCAGATGATTGCAATTACCTCTATTGCCAAAGTAAACAACACGAAGTGTTTTCGTAACTTCTATTAAACGTTTCAGTGATTTACACTGTGCATGAGATACAAATACAGACATGTAGGTGCTTCATTCAAATTAAAAGCAGCAAATCCCAGATATCGGAAAGATTTTGTAAAATACTTATTCGGCTTGTATTTTCTTTTATTGCCCACCCTATGCCAACAATAGTAGATATATTCTATTGATTGTGTTGGCAAAATTTGATCAAACCCTCCTGGGATTCATAGTGCATATGCTCAAATTAAATTGTTGAGACCGGTATATCTGTTTGGTTTATAAAAAAATGTGACTCACTGCTGTACGAAATCCATGTATCTTTGCCAAACGTACTTGACCGTAATTGTACCTAATCTTTTAAAATACACACCGGATAACAGTCACTCCTTGCTGACATTGGAATTGGGATCTGTCTGTAGGCGCTTAAGAGCATATTATTAATAACTCTGTCGTGATTATTGCACTTAGTGAACGCGTACGAAAGTATGGAGGAGAGTTAGGGACTTTGAAGATATAGAATACTGAAAATATCAAATATAAAATATTTTTCAATATAATGCTTAGCACGAAATCAAATTATAATATGCAGCACAAACTAAAGCATAAAGTCAAAACAAAATGTGCAATAGCGCAAACATGTGACTTAAAGCACTGCCATTATGTCGTATCTGAATGTAATCTAGCAGCATTGAGGGTGGACATACCTTTTAGTTGAAAGGTCATTTTTGAAAATAAAGCTTACGACGAATAATGAAACCTACAAGGCCAATAACGCCAAACCCAAGCCTCCAACTAACAGAGTTTCTCTAATTGGGTTACTTCATTTCTGTTACTTTATCTTTTGTCGTTTTGTTTCAAATTTGTATGTTCTGCTTACCAATATGACGTTTCATTGAGGTCGTTTTCACCCTCTCCGCTGCAGCAATTAGATCATTATTTAACCAATCTTTGTATCAAGACCTACACGATATCGCAACCTAGAATCATATAAAATTATCGTTATAAATCCGTGTGGGGTAGCTTGTGCACGTGAAAAAGAATTTTTTTAATTTAATTATATCCATATCCCATGAACACAAAGTCTGGTGAATATTCTTAAGTACATGTATATGAAACAACTCCATTAAAATATAACTGAAATATTAGTTATATCTGATCACTTAAGGTATCTGCGTGTATCCCTATGTTGCATAAATTATATCAGTATTTTTATGTCTGCCTCGAGAAGATATTATTGTCGGATTTTTATTGTTTGTCCAGCATTGCATCATCATAAACAACTAAATTATTAATCAAACAATCATGTTCATCAACACTCAGCGCTTCTTCAAATATCAGTGTTAAAATTAATATCATCACTTTCTTTGTTTAATAATTTTGCATTCTCATTCAAATCTTGAAGAACATCGTGTCATCTCTGATCAACTGACGGCGCTGCTAAATATAACTCCCACTTGAGTGATCTCATACGTAGATTAAGTAATAATTTTCTTTCCACTTCCTATTATCATCATCCTAATACAATTCGGCAGCGCTGGATGATGCTTGGTTCTTGTTTGTTTGTTGCTGAAAAATCAGTTGAATCCGTATTATAAATATATGAATTTATATAATGAAGATTTAAAACTCCAACCATTGATTTAGCCACAATTAAACACACAAAAAATATGAAAAAATAGCACATGGTAGAAAATGCCCTGTTGCAAAAAAAAGGAAGACTTAAATCACTGCAAACGGCGGAATCAGAATATTGTATGCAGGATTTGATAATGTCCTGCTAATGAACTATCGTAAAGAAACCTACTCTATTCAAATACAATATGGAACTCAAAGTCATGCATATAGTCGAGGATCATGTTTCATCCAGAAGAGACTCCAGTCCAACTTACCCATTTGGCCTCACCCATTCGTACACACCAGCAATATACTTACGCTCCCCTTCCGACAATCGTATACTCATTTTTCTCACCATGAAAATGAAATCATATGGACGTTATTTTGTATACCAGGTCCAGCAACGTGGAATGATATGATCATTGAAATTAGACACAAAGACAGTGATCCCTTTCAATAGTGCTTTTAAAACACCTTTTCCGACTGCAAGAACTACGGTAATAATGTTTTCTACCTTAAATATTTTCAGCGATTTGTTTGTTTTCTAATTTCGTGGTGTTTAGTTCTTTTTTTGGGGTGGGGGGGGGCGGGGAAGGGGTTTGTTATTGTAGTCATGTCATTATACATGTTGTAAAGCGCTTAAATCTTCTAAAGATTAGGAACTACACAAAGTCCTCAATATTATTATTATTATTATTATTATTATTATTATTATTATTATTATATGCGGTACTTATTTATGAATTTCAGTATATATAGAGGGTTCTAATTTAGTTGCTTTGCATACTAATGAAGTATATACTAGTCTCTCGGCAGACGTCTGAAAAGAAGAAGAAGAAAAATTCAAGATAAGATGTTTCTACCTTTTAACTTCTGAGAATCATTTATCATATTCTTCAGTGGTAACAGTATTTTCACATCAACTGCTGTGGTCATATCGTGGATTGATACACTATTTATTTAGGACCAAGTAGACATCATTAGAACTCTTTTGGTGCGATGCTCTTTGCTGATGATGCGGCTCTAGTGACCCATGCAGAGGATGCCATCCAGAGACTGTTTCGCTGATTCATGCAAGCAGTTCATGCTCCCATTAGCTTGGAAAAGACAAACTTGAACACGGAAGATGCCTCCACAGCCCCATCCATCAAAATCGACTGTGTCACCCTGGAAGCAATCAACAACAACTCTTGCTCGATATGGAGCACACCAAGGCAAGGCCCTGCTACAGATAGCGAGATCCTGCAGCGTGGATGTATACCCAGCATATACTCCCTGTGGAGCAAACGCCTCTTTCGATAGCCGAGACACGTCTGACGCATGGAGGATGGGAGGCTGCCAAAGAACATCCTATATGTACAGCTGGCCACTGGCACGAGAAGAGACGGCTGCCCCTCACTCCATTTAAAGAATGTGTATTAAAAAAATGGACATAAAGGCGTGCAACATTTCACCCGATGGCTGAGAAGTGCTGGACAAGGACCAATGCACGTGGATATTGACGGTCCGCATGAGCACATCAGTCGGTGATATGAGGAGAGGCCAGCTGGCAGCAGAGAAAGTGACAGAAAAAAAGAACGTGGCAGCATTCTCAGCAATTCTAGACATCCCAAAATGTATGCACCAACTAAAATAGGGACTGTTCCTCGCGCATAGATATGCACAGCCATAGCAGACAATGCCAAAACCACAGAGACAGAAGAATCGACAAATGCACTACTCACATGGTCACCCGAGGCTGAGCCACCAATGATGAAATAACATAGTAATTGTACAAAAGAACAATGTGCTATAATTGCTAAATGAAGATGCATAAGCCTGATTAATCATACCCAGCTAAGGTCCTTTTGGACTAAAGGTAGATACCAGATTTTGTTGGAATTGTATAAGAATCAAAGCATTTTTGGTTTAGGAAAGAAATCACATTGGTCAAATTATCAGGGCGTAGAACTCTGTTAGATAATGATATAAAAGGGCTAACAATCAAATTCTGACACGATCTCGTCAAAATCAAGCTTAGCACAATATTTGGATGAATCCAAAAATAAATATGGATGTTCTGTGGGAAATCAAAAGTGTTTACGTCAAATAATTAATGACTATAACTCGACTACACTGTTGCAGTAAACTGTCAAACTCAGCCATAACCTTATCAGATACATGCACAATTTGGTTGTTGTTGTTGTAATGTTTATAGATGACGGCGAGTATTATTGGTGGAGGAAGAACCCGAGAAAATCTCCAGAAAGTACCACCGACCCACGAAAAGCTACTGGCAAGCTTTCTCACATAACCTACATTGGCCGAATCTGAAACTCGAACCCACGCAGACAGGTGAGATGGCAGTTCTCTGTAATGGAGAGTGCTTTAGATCATTCGGCCACTCGGGGCCCACACAGTTTGGTTGAAATTTAATAATATGGGAATTATTGTTCAGAACAAAAGTGGATAGGTCTAACAATCATGGGTTATAATCAGCTACATGATGATGTGTTAGACTGAAAAACTCACCCAAGGTCTTGTTAATATCAATATACTTACCACACTTAAATAAAATGGCAATAAAGGGAGTTAACTCCATGGAAATTAAAGTGAGATGGTTATCAGGAAGGGTAAACAAGGCCACTTAAATGGTCATCTTTACCTGAGCCAATGGTGTTTCTGCTGACACATTTTAGTGGCTTTCCTTTGAATGAAAATACCTATGACACACAAAATATTTTCAAAAAACATAGCTGTAACAATACCAGTGAATAGTCAAACACACTTTCACTTATTTGTTCCATTATTTAACCTTCAACATTATATATTTATATATACTTCTGCAACACTCACTCACAAAGCAAATGTTGCTTATCGACCAAATCTAGCTAGTAAATGTATTTCTCATAAATCTTATTAATCCTCTGCCATTCATGTGTGCAATCAAAGCATGGTTGAGCCTTTCCAAAAAAAATCTGAAACAAATGTCACTTGAAACAACTGATACTCTACTGGGCAAAACAAATTTCAATGAAATCAATATAAGACCTTTTTTTCTTTATAACTGATTAGTGTTGAAACCATCGATGTTATTCTTCTGTAATGACTTTCAACTTAACTGCTGTTGTAGACATATTGGCTGTCAGACTGGTACAATTTTCATTTCGGATAAAGTACACACATTGGAATTATTTTGGTGAATACCTCAGATCACAATGTTTATCCATTTAGGCAGAATAGTGACAGGAAGATATTCACAACAGCCATCATGGCAGCCATACTTGACAAATAGCAAGCACTATTTTAATTTAGGACCAACTAGAATTCTTAAGGTGTTAATTGGCGAAAACCCATTGTTGACGTAGTCTTCCATTTGGGAGAGGTATAGGACATATTGAGTGTTAGTAATTTTCACTTAGAACCATACAGACACAATTATAACTTTACTGATCAAAACCCCATGTGAAAATGACTTAAAATTATCAAGATGGTCACATACTGAATGTCAGGTAAGCACTATTTTAATTTAGGATCAACGAAACATTTTTTATAAATCATTGACTTAAAACCCATGTCAGTTTGAACATTAATTCATCACAGGTAGTAATAACACGATTTTCAAGCTAACCACTGTGGTAATACATATTTGACCTCAGATCAGCACCATTTTATTTAAGACCAACTAGACATCATAAACTAATTTCGTTGAAAACCCCAGGTCAATATGGCATTATGCTCTTTCCTAACACTAACCTCTTAATGTTGAGCACCAAACTAGGACACTGTTAATACCATTTTTGTAAGTCTTTGTTACGATCTGGCCAGGGAACAAACCCAAAACCTTCCTCACTCAAGGTGGGTGTTCTAACAACCAATTCTCAAAACAAGCAAAGATTCCCACAGACAGTCTCTCACTCTACTGGCTCGAAATAATTTAAAGGTCTCAAACAATAAGATCATTTCTTCCTTGAAGCTGCTGAGTGTCAAAATCTCTGATAATCACAAGTGATAACAAGAATTTCAACCGCTACAGTGGCCTAGTGGTGGGAGGTCAGTGGATTGGTCCTCGGTTGAGACATACCAAATACTTACAAAAATGATACTAACTGCTGTCTCAAGAGCGCTCAGCATTAAGAGGTCAGTGTTAGGACTGGTCAGCCTGATGTGAAGATAATGTGACTGGGTGGGACATCATGCTACATGTCTGCTGCATGATGCCCCAGTGCTAGACATCACTATAAACTGCCTCACTGCAGACATAGTGATATGACCGAAAAATTGTTAAAGCTACGTTAAAAATCCGAATCAAACAAACATACAAGAATTTCAAGAGTCACTTGAAACAAGTAGCTATCACAAATGTTCTAGTGAAGGCTTCATATCAATATGTCATTCCATTTATAAGGAATATCGATACCGTGTTTATCAAGATGGTTGTCATACTAAATTTGACATTAGAACCCTTTTCATTTTGGACATAATAATATCATAATAAGTCTGATTTAAAACCCCATGCTGATATACCATCCATTCAGAATGAGCCATTATAATAATTTTTTCAAGAATGCCACCAATAGTAGTTGCCTGAGTGGAAGCATTTACATTAGGACCTTGAATTTGAATATGTTTCCATGACAATCATCCAAGTAGTCTAGGAGCAGTGATAATAAACGTTTGTCATTGGATAGAGGAGCAAGACAGACAAACAAGAAACAGGCAATCCCAGAAGCTCTTCTGGTCCATGACCGAAACCAGAAAAATGAATCAGATTCCATATCACATGTATGTCCATGTCAATACTGTATAATTAAAGAAACTTCATTGACATCATTTAAGATAAATAAAATATCTTAAAAAGACTTCTATACATTAACTAGTACATATGATGCTAGATCAGGACAATTTTCGTTCAAGCTCAACTAGACAACATAAGAAATCTATACAGGAATTGGTGCATTATCTTTTTCACTTTTCATATAATATATATACACCTATCCTAATAGTCAACCAAGTTCTGCAGTCACCTGGTAGACACAATAGCCATTATAATTTTCCCAAAAGTAATTTTCGATATTACTGTCATGTAATCTGTGGTCACCTGTCTTCTGGTCAGGCGCAATGTGTTTATTAACCAGTGAGTGGTTTTACACTGCCTTCTGCAGACACTGCAGCATACGAACAGTAAGTGTTCCAAATATGCTAATTAAGCTGCTTATCGTTTGATGAGCAAAGCATGGTACATATAAAGGTATATTTCATTGAAACATTTAATTGTTTGCGTATACTTAACATACAGAAAAACTGAAAGGTGTCTCTAAAAGCCAGCTGCATTATGTAGACAGCACAGGTCAATGAAGTAGTCACATGACAAAACAAATCTACTGTAGATACAAGTTCTATACTGTGACAGCAACTGGTTTCTGGTGTTTACTCTTGCAACATATTCAGAATTATGTGTGCTTTCTTTCTTTAACAAACAGTATGTGACTTTCATTTAATATTTTCAAATTGCTGTACAACAATATTGAAAAGGGTATAATTGTTGCTATCTGGTGACTATAGGACTTCTGATGTTTTTGAAATGAAGGTTGTAAGAGTTGTGTAGTCATGTAACTAGAAATGCAAAATTCAAGTACCTGGTCAAATGTAATCAATGCTGTGATTTTGTCTACTGTCAGCGGATTTAAGACATAACAAATATAATAATCACAGTTTCTCAAAAAGTCAATCATTTTAGGCAGGTATGACTCAAGTTAACATGATTTAAGATTGCTACTTTTCAATGTTTTCATAGGCAATTGACTCTGATCCAACATAAATGTTAAAGTATCGAAAATGGGGTGGGAAGGATCAAAGCCCTAGGGAGCTTCTTTTCTGTACCTAATAATCAAAGGTAATAACAACAGTCTTTTCTGTACCTAATAACCAACGGTAGCAAACAAAAACCCACTGTCTTTTGATCTTGGAGAATTTGCTTAATATCTCAATTGTTGAAAGTGTGAACATGTGAACAACAATAATTTCATGTCAAATTAAATCTTCATATCCTTAAAAAAAAGTCAGTCACTTGCTTCACAATTGCATATAAAGCTGTCAATTAGAAAGTTTATTTAGGAGCTGTTTCAACTGATTATGAGATACAAAAGTGTGTATACCTGAGAGAGAGGGAGATGTATAAATGAGTGCACGTACATAGTAGTAGTTTTCTTAGTCTGACTGGGGTGTACTTGAATTGTCAGATAAACCAACACAACAAATTACTAGCATATTTAGTTGCTGATAAATAAACAAAACATTATTTCTCTACAGGAGAGAACATAATATCTCTCGTCATTAACAGGTCAAATACAAACAAGCAAAAAACCATATAAGGTCACTAAAAA
Organism: Unio delphinus; assembly: GCA_029339505.1. NCBI lineage: Eukaryota > Metazoa > Mollusca > Bivalvia > Unionida > Unionidae > Unio > Unio delphinus. The sequence goes on along the minus strand of JAQISU010000009.1, from coordinate 4,248,474 downwards.
AATATTTTATTATTTTTCATTTGTTAAACAGTTAGACTAAAACAGGACTTGGGCTTGTATGATACTTTGCTAATAATAATACAAAAAAAAGATAAAAAAATAATTTGAATGCCTTTGGTGCTAAGTAACTTTATCATAAATGAGGAATGGGAGTTAACACTGCCATCAAACGCCACCTGTCTACAAAAACAAATCCGCTTTAGCTTTTTGCCATGGATGACTGTTGGCAACACAATTTTTTTTTTTAAATAACATATGTTTTAAGCTTCTCTCTGATTCTTTTATAACAAAGAAGACAAATAGAAGATATTTCAAAACAATTTAAACATACACATAGATGTGTGCAGTGCAGTAGCAAAATCTGTCTGATTGCTTCTCTACAAACCACACACTGCATGTTTTTCTGAAGCCTCTGATTTTCTTCATGAAGTCGCTGAACAGTACCTGTCAATGAAACAGCAAAAATACTTCAGGTATGAGAAGATACTAGTTTGAATTAGGTATTATTTGAATTTTTTAACCAGCTAAACATACTTATCAATGATCTTTTAATACAAAAAATTAATTATAAACTGATTCGTTTTCAGAAGGGCTTGCTTCCAAGTATATTTCTCAAATGAGTAATCAAGAGATGGCCAGTAAGCATATAACAAGCAAGTAATTATACTGTGTCCCCTTGGCATGCAGTCCATGATTACCTGTCTTTTTTATGCTACCAAAGAAGATAAAACAAAGTATTTACCTATACAATGATTTCAGAGGTACTGTGTTAGATATGAGCTATTTAGTAGTGTATCAGACTGATGACAGTTACAAAAATACCATATCATGTAATTCCAGTTTATAATGAAAAGCCTGAGGAACTTTTGTAACATTGTGGAAACCTATTGAATGTGTTGAATGAATACATTTGGATCAAACTTTCTGATATAAAGAATCAAGTTTCAGATTATTATTTATAACCAAAACAAACCAAATGAAACATTTGTAACCGATGATACAAGTAAATGAAGCATACTCAACAGTTGCACAAGCTATGCAATTTATTTAGGAGAGAAAGATAGTTATTTCTTTGTCTTTTTACTGCCACATGACCTGGATTGGTAAAAGCAGATACAAAGCTATACTGATTACTGATTTGGAGTCTAGCACCATCATAGGGCCAGGAAAAATAAAAATAAATCTCATCAACAAAGAGTGAACCTGAGTGTCACAATAGTCTTAGATGACTGCATATAATTAAAAGCCGCATACAGAAGAACATGTGTAGTGGTAGTGGGAAATAATACAAAAAATTCAGAAGCAGCATACTGCATACAGAAATTTTTCTTTTATGACTCCTTAATTTCTATATCAAACACCAACCACAGTTCTACAAAAGGAAGATCTTTAGAAGAAAACTGAATGAGTACAGACTAAATATAAATGTCAAATAATAGTAGCTTACAGTTTGTCACATATTAAAATTTTCAACATCACTAATCATTATTTGCAAATATAAAACAGAGCAGAACAGAAAACAAATACCACACTCCTCCACTTTCTCACACCTTCAGTCACTGCCAATTTCAAAGTAATTTAAACCAATCAATTGATTCTTCCTCACTATCCACTATGTAACAAGCCAAACCAATGTATAAATGACATGTAAATCATAATCATAGACGTCAAATGGCTTTAATGTCAGTCTCAGCTGACTGACGTTAAGGCTATTGATGAAAATAGCCAGAATGCATTTTTAATACAAATAACAAAGAACACAACAAGTGCAAATTAGATAAAAGAAAGTCAATTTAAGCTGAGGAGAGTCAATGTTTTATAAGTTAGAAGGAGTCGATTAAGCAAAATAGAAATATATTAGATGTAATGAGAAAATGACAAACTGTGCATTATTCCAAGTTACAACCTGTGGTTAGTCAAGAAGACCTGCTAATTTTGTTGTTGTTGTTGTTCTTGCTGTTTCAGGGCTTAACACCATTTTACTGCACACGATACGCCATACATGGCGGCCAGTATTATTGGTGGAGGAAGAACCCGAAAACCCCCCAAAAGAACCACCAACCCACGAGAAGCTACTGACAAGCTCTTCACATAACTACATTAGCCGAATATTAGACTCTAACCCACGCAGACAGAGGTGAGACAGCAGTGGTGCATAATGGAAAGCTCTTTAGACCACTCAGATACTCGGGGCCCCTGCTAATTTTGTAATTGACATGTATAAAATGCGATTGTAATGGTGGAAGCACTGTTTGTGTATTTACATGTACAATGGTCCCATCCAATAAAGTCCTTGAGTATTATGGGCTGGTGATGGTGGGAACACAGTATGCGTATTTACATGTTCAATTGTCCCTTCCAATAAAGTCCTTGAGTATAATGGGCTGGTGATGGTGGAGAACAGTATGTGTATTTGAATAAAGTCCCTCAGAATATTGCTGTTCTTCCACTAAATTGATAAAATATTGTTTTATCATTATCATTAATTTAAAATATTTTCATTCTTGGCAAAGAAGAACAACTTTAGTGATATTTGTCATCATTCAAGACCCTATTCTTCTGCTGGTATGTATTTGACCTCATTACAAGAACACCTCACTTATAATGGCAATAATTTTGTTTGACTCCCATAAATAATATTATAAAGAGCGAGCACTGATCACTGTATTTAAATATTTGGAATGTGTTGAAAAGCAGATGACCTAATCATGAGCTCATTGTGTTGGGCAGGCAAGAAGAACGTACTGATCATCACATTACACAAAATATCTACAATTTATTTTTTCTTACTGGGAATTAAAATTAAAAATTACATAAAATGAATAGGATAGATCATAACAAACTGACGGTAATTAGAATGGCCACAAAATTAACTTACTTGTAATCTGTGCTCTGGGACCAGGACATGGTAAAGAAGATGTTTCCCTTTGATCGCCTGGAGGTAATTGACCTTTGTCACTAAGTTCGAGTATCACTTCTGCTATATCAGTGGATGTGTACTCTGTCTTACCTAGAATAAATATAAATGTCAAAAATATATAATTGTCATCTGATGTTTTTACAAGATCATAGGTTACTGGACTGTCATTGTTGGTTCTGTATACCGCACAAGCCATTTTGTCCCCCAGATTGCCAGTGCACAAAAGGATTTGTATTGCCATATTGAAAGCAAATTTTTTAGCAAATTATGTTTCTCCGAGAATACTTACCCAATCACATTACTTTAGGGATATTAGCCTGCTACCTCGCGAATCCAGCCCTACCAAAAGACGAAAATTCGTCTTTCCTGTCTATGTCATATAGACAAAGGGCAATAACTCTTGCCCATTACCTCCCCTTGCCGCCCGTTAGGTGTCGCTTCTTTAGTTTTTAAGCTGAGCGATATATAAAACACGAGGATGCTCGCATGGCGGGGTGGTTGGGAGGGTTTCTTAGTAATGTGATTGGGTAAGTATTCTCGGAGAAACATAATTTACTAAAAAATTTGCTTTCTCCTTTGAATACGTTCCCCAGTCACATTACTTTAGGAGAATAAGTAATAGGAGGAGGGAATGCGGAGCATCCGACCTCCACCCCGGGTATCCTCTAGGGAATGATGGTTGGATTCCCCATGTGAATGATAACCCGGTCTCCTAATTTTCAATCAGCAACACAGCCCAGGGTCACGTGATATGTGACCCTTTTATGCGGTTAAGAAGATAGTTATTGAAATCTTACCTACGAAAATTTATCTGGCGAATCCAGCGAAGCTAATAGGCTGTGCTGATTGTTGCACATGGGTCTGGTGGGCGTCTGGGCTGCCCAACACCGGACCTACTAGAATCAATGTTTGTCTCTGCGAGTACAAACTTGAAGATAAAACTGTAGAAGGCTGACTCTGCAACAGCTTCTATAAGGTGACTGATTTGCGAATTCTCAGAGTACGCCGAGCGTATAACCCACTACAGCCATGAAGCAAGGGCTTGAATGGTGATATCTCATATCCCAGCTATCACCAGAAGAAAGAGGTGCTAGTATGTGACCTGACTCACCTCTATGCATTGAAATGGTGCTAGAGTGCCCAAACAGGATCTTACATGGCTGTTGATCCTGACTTATCTATAAAGAAAGCGAGCTAATGACGACTCGTTGATCGCAATGTATGGTAATCTATTTTGGACTACGAAGCCTGGCTGCGTCAAGAGGACCATCAAACCCTCTGATCGAAACGAAAGTGAGTTCGGGTCACTAGAAAGGACATGTAACTCGCTCACCCTGCATGCTGAAGCTAAGGCTATCAAGAAACCCAATTTGTATGATAGTAGCTTTAACTAATCGTGGGTTAAAGACTCAATACTGTCTGAATTGAGTCATGTTAAAACCCTGGACAGATTCCATTTGAAAACAGGGTGAGGGATATAAGTCGATTAAATTTTTTTTTTTTTTTTTTTTTTTTTTAAATGTCTAAAGATCTGACAAATCTTTGTCATGGCTGATAGCACATGTACCAGAATGGCGGAATGTGTCTGATATCATGGAGCGGTAACATTTGAGAATAACTGGAGCCAGATGTTTCTCCTCGAAAAGCCAGAGAAAAGTTGGCCAGTTGAGGGATTGTGACACTCAGAGGAACAATGTGAATGATATGGTACCAGTCTCTGAAAACATGCCACTTGCCCTCGTAAACCTTCAGAGTAGAGGGCCTTCTTGCTCTCGAGATTCTCTCCGCAATCAAAGATTTAAATTGTTTGTCTTGCAAGGCTGTCTGGACAAGAGCCAAGCTTGAACATAAAGACGGTCCGGACAGGGGTGGAACGCCCCTGGCCGCGGTTGCTTGTGAATACTTGTGCTGACTGTAATCTTCCTGGGTAGATCTATCGCCTAGATTGAGTAGATCGGAGACCCAGGAGTTGTTCCATCTGAGAGGGGTAATCAGAACCATCTGACAATTCTGACCCCTTAACTTCTGGATTAATTCCAGTACCAAGACCGTGGGAGGGTAGGAGAATGCCCACAACCCTTCCCAGGTGATTGATCGAGCATCCACGACCCAAGCTTCTGGGTCTGGAACCTGTGAGATGAAAGGTGGAGAACTTGCGATTCCATCTTGTTGCAAAAGATCAATCATCGGACGTCTCCAAAGTGTGTCAATTGGAAGAAAGTCCGATTGATGGAGTGACCATTCTGTGTGAATGACTAGATAGAGTGTCAGCCAAGACATTGAGTCTGCCAAGAATGTGTCTGAATTGTACATTGAGGTGGAGATTGTCGAACCAATGTAGAAATTGCCAGTTCAGATTGCACAGGTCTGGTGATTGGTGTCCCCTTGTTTTGAGGCAAGGCACCACCACAATGTTGTCTGACATAATGAGGGCAGTTTGTAATAAGAGTTGATCCTGCCCGAAATGAAAGGCATTGATGACAGCCGTTATTTCTGAAAGGTTGATGTGGAAAGGGCTCGCCCCTGGCACCCACGTGCCGCTGACAGTATCGAAGTTCGGTAACAGGTGGGCACCCCAACCGTAGGTATTAGTGGCGGAACATACCGTTATCCCCTTGGGGTATCTCCAGAGTAATCCCTGTGGACAGCCTACAGGGGTTGTGCCATTGACTCAAGAATGATTGTATCTCTGGCGTGAGCATGACTGTTTTCTGGGATCGAAGGGACTTGAAAAGAGCGCAATTACGCTAGCAACGTCCTTTGTAAAGGGCGCATAAAAGGACGGCTGATCGGGATCAAGTCTGCTGCCGCATTGAATAATCCGAGGATCTGCAACTCTCTCGCTAAAATGCGCATCCTGTCGGAAACGGACTCTACGAGTGCAATTATCTGGATAATCGCAAACTCGAGGAAGCCTTACCAGATTCAGATCGGGAGAAACTCCACACCCAGATGGACCAAAATCCGGATTGGACAGAGATCAAACTTTATCCAGTTCACGAGAAAGCCTATATGACGTAAAGTGATATAAGATCGTTTCTGCCTTTGAGCAGAATAGAACTTGACAGATGTTTCTGGAGGATGTCATCCAAATATACTGCCGACGCAATAGATGAAGTCGAGCGGAACAGGGTGACGACGTAACCCATAACCTTGGTACTAGCCCAAGTGCTTAAATTTAGGCCAAAAGGTATGACATGGAACTGATAAGCCTAGTCCCGACAAGCACAACGGAGAATGTCCGCTACTCGTGGGATAGGGACGTGAAATGTGCGTCGGTCATATCTAGCCAGCTTATGATGGGGTTTAAGCGACGTGCCCTTCAGACATGCGTCACGACGTATCAGGTCTAGGTTGGCAGAAGCAGTCAGCGCATTGGCCATGGAATGGTGAGCTGCCCTGTTAAGAACCCTAGCTAACCGGGCCGTCGAATCCCAAGCATGTTCATTGCCAGATTTTTCAGCGATCCTGAAAATGGCTAGGGAGGCTAGGTCTAACAGTGAAGACGTAGCGACTACATTCGAACCAGCTTGGACGTGGCATTGAACACAGTTTTGTTCACTTTATAAGACAATGCTGCAGACATATGGACTGCTGCCCTATTTTATCCCGAGCCAGGACCTCAGTATTGAACGCATCGGAGTGAGTTTTGTACCATCGACCTGAAAACGACGCTGGTACTTGGCTTTCAGAAAAGAACGCCTTAGCATTTCCTGGATCCCCTATACGTGTCGACAGACGGTCATTAATTTCCTTAATTTTGTCGACTGGGGAAGGAGGCGGAAGGATAGAATCTCTTCCCCTTCATCCAGATCGACCGACGCACTAACCCTATAGTCGGTAATTGCAGCAGGAGGTGGAGGGCATTCTGAAGGGGCCTTAACACCCTAAAAATTTCCTCCACTGCGGCTTTGAAGCTGGACTCAGTCCGTTCCATAGTTGGATCTGCATACAGCTGATTTGCCTGTGATTCATCGCACTCACTATGTGCATAATCTTGCTCTGGTAAAGCATCCATATCGGGGTAATGCATACCAGGTGGCATAGATGACTCGATTCCGTCATCTCTAAAAAAGGCATTCACTCTCCCTTGTGGATGAGTTGATAGCCTATGGACGGCCGGCAATGCCGAATGAATTGATTGGTATATGTTTGGCCTGAACGCCTGCGACGGGCCGGCTATGACCGGCACCGACCGCTCGAATGGTCGGGTTGGATCGAGAGATTCATCGCCAACATCAGGGTCATGGTAGTGATATGTAACCGGTAGTACGGATTGACAGACGGAAACATCACTAGAATCTTCGTCAATCCGATTTGTGCGGATTGCGGTATGATAAAAGTCCCCGTGCTGGTACAGCGGTACAGTCGGACGGACTGGTATATGACTAAAATCTCCATACGGTTGGACGACCGGTGCCTGTTGGGCTGGACGGCCGGAGCCGGATGGACTGTCAGTGCCGGCAAGTGTCGGCTGGAAGCTTGGCTGGACAACCGGTGCCATTTGGGTTGAACGGTCATTGCCGGATCGACGCCTGGTGCCGGTTAGTGCCGGCTGGATGACCGGTGCCATATGGCTGAACGGTCATTGCCGGATGGACGCCCGGTGCCGGTTGGTGCCGGCTAGAAGGTAATAATAATTACATAATGCTTATGTAGTGCGGCCAGCACTGTGCACCCATCTACCATTCGCTCAGAGGGAATGTTGGTTCTGGTATAGCTTGCATATCTGTACAGCATACCAGGTGACCTAGATGATGCAATTCTGTCATAATTGACACTTTCACTAAATCTCCCTTGTGGAGAAGCCGTGAACATATGGACGGCCGGCACTAACGGCTGATTGAACTGACGAATGGTCGGCCTGAAAGTCCTGTTCTGGTAAAGCTGCCATATCTGGGTAGCGCATACCAAGTGGCATAGATAACTCAATTCCGTCATCTCTGATAATGTCACTAATTCTCCCTTGTTTTAAAATCACACCGACACGTATTTGACGTGACGGGAGGTGTACACCGGCGATACCGACTGATTTGTCTGGTATATGGTCGGCCGGAATGTCGGCGAAGGTCCGGCTATGACCGGCACCTGCCTCTCGAATGGTCTGATTGGACGGAGATACATCTATAACATCTCTCTCATGGTAGTGATATGTAACCAGTAGTACAGATTGACTGACGGGTACATCACTATAATCTCCGTAAATCAAATGTACAGCCGATGCAGGTTGATGTCGGCTGGAAGACCGGTGCCATTTGGGCTGAACGGTCGTTGCCGGATGGACGGCCGGTGCAGGTTGATGCCGGCTGGAAGGTCGGTTGCACGACCGGTACCATTTGGGCTGAACGGTCGTTGCCGGATGGACGGCCGGTGCAGGTTGATGCCGGCTGGAAGGTCGGCTGGACGACCGGTGCCATTTGGGTTGAACGGTCGTTGCCGGATGGACGGCCTGCATAGGTTGATGCCGGCTGGAAGGTCGGCTGGACGACCGGTGCCATTTGGGCTGAACGGTCGTTGCCGGATGGACGGCCGGTGCTGGTTGATGCCGGCTGGAAGGTCGACTGGACGACCGGTACCATTTGGTCTGAACGGTCGTTGCCGGGTGGACGGCCGGTGCCTGTTGATGTAGGCTGGAAGGTCGGCTGGACGACCGGTGCCATTTGGGCTGAACGGTCGTTGTCGGATGGACAGCCGGTGCCGGTTGATGACGGCTGGAAGGTCGGCTGGACGACCGGTGCCATTTGGGCTGAACGGTCGTTGCCGGGTGGCCGGCCGGTGCCTGTTGATGAAGGCTGGAAGGTCGGCTGGCCGGCCGGTGCCATTTGGGCTGAACGGCCGGTGCCTGTTGATGCCAGCTGGAAGGTCGGCTGGCCGTCCGGTGCCATTTGGGCTGAACGGACGGTGCCGGATGTATGGCTAGTGCCGGTTGGTGCCTGCTGAAGTGCCGGCTGAACTGACGGTGTCGGCTGGACGGACGGCTGGACGGCCGGCGAAAGTGCATAATAAAATGGATCCAATTGATCCAGCCTAGACTCCATGCGTCCGGACTTACAGGCCCGAAAGCCATGCACGGACCTGCGGTGAAATTTACATCCACTGGGCAGCCTAAACCATGTCAACATAATTTCCTCCATTTCCACATTGCCAACACCCATTTTGCCATTCATGCCTTCGTTGTCGACTTTGCTACTGAAACGACAAAAGAAGAGAACAAAGCACAGATTTAAAAAATTCAGCATATTATTAATTCGATAATACTATAACCGTTATTAATGGAGTAGTCAAATTATTCCGTGCCATGTTAACTCTTAATGACCACACTAGTTATCACCGTGTGCATGTTGCAATAGGTCGTTCAAGACGAAGTCTACTGAAACGAAAAGATGATAAACAAAGCACAAATTAACAATTCAGTACGCTATTAAGTCGCTATTCCATAACCGTAACTAACGAAGGAAGCGAAATGATTAAGTGTCGCGTGAATTCGTGACTACAACACGAAATTCCGCCATTAAATAGTCGCAACTGGTCGTTCAGAGACGAAGTCTACTGAAACGGAAAAGAAGATGAACAAAGCACAAATTAACAATCAGTACGCTATTAAGTCGCTATTCCATAACCGTAACTAACGGAGGAAGCGAAATGATTAAGTGTCGTGTGAATTCGTGACTACAACACGAAATTCCGCCATTAAATAGTCGCAACTGGTCGTTCAGAGACGAAGTCTACTGAAACGGAAAGAAGATAAACAAAGCACAAATTAACAATTCAGTACGCTATTAAGTCGCTATTCCATAACCGTAACTAACGGAGGAAGCGAAATGATTAAGTGTCGCGTGAATTCGTGACTACAACACGAAGTCCGCCATTAAATAGTCGCAATTGGTCGTTCAAAGACTTTTTTGAAGTCTACTGAAACGTCAAAGAAGATAAATACAGCACACATTATCAATGCAGCACGTTAATAGTCGCTAATATCGTAAACGTTACATACGGAATAAGCGAAATTATTGAGTGCTACATGTATTACATGCTTTGACCACGTTGCAACCTGGTCCGAAGTCTAGAAAAGGTGACAAAGTCACTCAAATTGGAAAATATTGTAAAATAATGTATACGACCTGTAGAGGAATGATTATCCAACACAGTAATTCCAAATTTAACTTCGGATGGTCAGAATTTACACTAAGATGGCTTGGATTCATTGGAGGTCTAATTGTACGTGTTTTCGCGTAAGCGAAGCTAAAAAACTAAAGAAGCGACACCTAACGGGCGGCAAGGGGAGGTAATGGGCAAGAGTTATTGCCCTTTGTCTATATGACATAGACAGGAAAGACGAATTTTCGTCTTTTGGTAGGGCTGGATTCGCGAGGTAGCAGGCTAATATCCCTAAAGTAATGTGATTGGGGAACGTATTCAAAGGAGAAACAGGAGAATATGAAACAGGTATTTGTCAAATAACTGCAGCTAACTGGATACAATCAAGAAACAATTCCAAGAATGTCAAAGAAAATTATGCCTCCTTCAGAGACTGTACTTAAATGTATCCAAAATCCTTGGTCCCATCAAATGTAAAGAACAAGATTTGTTTGATGAGAAGGATGCTGCCATACAAAGACTTCTGAATGAGAAACATTAGCTACATAAGGCCTGATTAGAAGACGGCACTCAAGAAGGCAGACCTTAACAACATCAAGAAGAATATCCAGTGCAAACGCAGAGCTGCAAGACTCAGATGAACAACAAGGCAGATGAGACTTAAATCTATGCAGACTGGTATAACAGCAAGAACTTCTATGATGCAGTGAAGACATTCTGTGGGTCACAGTCATTGGGAACGTTGCCAAATCTGAGTACTGACAGTGCCTCTATGCTCACTAACAAAGAAAAGAGACTTAAAAGATGGGCAGAACACTACAACAGCATCCACTATCAACAGTCATCAATCAGCAAATAACTGACTGCTCCAAATGGAAATCAACAAAACACTTGCTAATCCTTGAATGGTGACTGAAACTTTGAAAGCCAATGACCTACTGTCAAATACCAAAGCACATGAAAATTTAAAAACCCAGACGATCATACATGGTACTGAAACTTGTTGAACTCTTGGGAACTCTGGGAATTATACTGCAGGAGGACATGGATACAACTAGTACAAGTGAAAAAGAAACAGACAATTTTGACACAACCATTGGGGCATCTCCTTGATGTTGACGGTTGATAAAATACTTTCCAGAATTCTGCTGACTCATCTCATGCATGAAATCATTTAAGAGCTACTGCCAAAGAGAGTGTGGCTCCAGCAATGAACATGGGTAATTGCAGTGAGTCAACTCAAGGAGAAGTGCCAGGAACAAAACTACAACCTGTACCCAAAACTGACTGACATGGCAAAAACCTCTAACAAAGGCAGTGGAGGTCTGTGAAAGATATAGCAGAATTTGGTTTCCCAGATAAATTCATCATATTGGTTTGAAAGTTCCATGATGGCATGCCTGCTTGAGACATGGATGATGGTTAGTCACCTGAACCATCTCCAGTTATCAAAGGTGTAAAGCTAGGCTGTGTGTTAGCCCAGTATGTTCTCTGACATACTTACTGATGCCCTCATTGACCACTGGGATTGACATTAGTTACCAGACTGACAGCATGCTCTTCAATCAGACGTTACAGGAAGTGACTATTCCTGATCTCCTATTTGCTGACAACTGTTAAATGAATGCGAAATCTGAGTCCAAGATGTAACACAGTATGGCCATTGCCTAATTTGGCAAATGCAGTCCACATTGACAATAAAACCAATTCCAAAATTGCTACAGCAAGTGTGGCCTTTGACCAATTAAATGCAAATGTGTGGGAGGTCATAAGGATCAGTCTACAAACAAAACTTAAGGTCTACAAAGTGAATATGTGTTAGCAACTATTATCTATGCTTGCAGAACCTTGATGGTGTACAGACACTATTCTAAGAAGATGAATCTGTTTCATAAGGGCTACATGAGGAAACTGATGAGATAAAAGGACAAGGTTCCTGATGTATTTTCACATGGGTAGACATTCCAAGGATCCACACAAGAATAAAATTAAAATAAATAGCTGTTTACTTGTCTCAGTGATTTCTGAATCAAGGTTTGGCACTAAGTCAAAAATATAAACAGTGTTTCTATTATTAGGTGTTTATGAAAAGAGTCAGGTCAAACTGAATTTTCTGGAAATTATCAATTTCTTGTAAACAAAGTTACATTATTCTGACATGTAATGAAATTAAAAGAAAAAGATTTTTCAACTTACAAACAATTAAATTAAATCAAATATAAATTAAATCAAATATACATAACAGTCACTCCACCTGGCTGAGTCTCATCCATACAAGAGCTAGAGATATTGAACAGATGAGAATTGCAGAGGTAATACAAAAGCACAAGCAAGGAAAATTTCAGAACTGCAGCATGTCCTCTTTTGATCATGCAACCAAAGTGTTATATTCTGTGAAGAGTGGCACAGAAATTTCTAAGCACGCATTTGCTTGATCAGCCATTCACATATTCAGAAACCAAACCAGTTAAAAATGTCATGATCAAACTAGAAGAATGAATAAATACAATGCAGTGCAACATACACAAGTACTAGAAAAGAGAAAATCACTATGAACATAATGAGTCTAATATAACATTCAAATTCATGTAATGGGTTCTGATTTATAGGTTGAAAGGAATATCCATTACTGTCTTGTGAGATTTGTGATTTAAATTCTTTTGTAGTGATTATTAATGCAATTAACAGAACTTTGATAGAAGGGTTCTAAAACTTAAACTTTGCAACAAACTTCAGGCACTAAAACGTCCTGTCCACTACAGCTGCTTAATATTGAAACCATCACTAATGTTCATAAAAAACTCCAGCATACAAAATTTGATAACATAAACATGTTCTTGCATTTCAATTAACATGTTCACAAGATAATGGTCTAATTTGCACAATTTTCATTTAACAACGTTCACAAGATAATGGTCTTATTGACACAATTTTCAATTAACATGTTCACAAGATAATGGCCTTATTGGCACAATTTTCAACTAGGACCAACTGGATATTGTAAGAAGACTTTTAGTAAAATGCACATCACTTCAAAATACTTCAGGCAAAATGGCTGTAACAGGTTTGGAACATGGACACTAGAGTGATGATATTGGATGTCAGTTTGTCATATTTTCATGAACAACTAAAACCACACAATGTCTTTTATTGAAACAAGAGGACCAATTAGGCCTGATATTACTCACCTGGTTTACAGTGTACTATTTCACATGGGCTAATGTAGGGTTACAAAAACACATCATATCTAAAGTATCTTCCAAACCTTATATCATGTTAATTTTTCCTGCATCCTGATAAAAATTACTTCTGAAGATATAGGCATATATAAATATGCACAGTCTGCTGCCTTTAATCCAGGTAAATCATGATCTTAACTTTAATAACCCAACAGTTAAAAAATACAGCTTCAAGAGCAGCAAGAAGCCATGCCAATTTGATGCAAAATCATCTCATTAAATAAAATGTGTATTGGTCGCACTTACCTTCAAAAGTGCCCATATAGAAGATTCTGCTGATATCAACTCATATTCCAATTTTTATCAAAACTGGATAAGAATTATGGCTTCCAGTGGTCATAAATTTAGCAAACCACATCAACTTATCACCTTATAAATCGTACTTATTATGGAAAAAGACCAAGATCTTGAGGATAGAAGTACACATTTCATGTCTGAGCCAAATCAGATCACAAATATGGTTCCTGAGTTGTTACAAACACAGCCAATCAGACACAAGGTTACATAATTAATACTATATGAATGCTAACTACTGGAAAATGGTAAAATGTAGAGAACCATGTTGTACCATCATTATAGGGCTCAATGAAAAACATATCTTTCCTCCCATGTGCCAAAGATTGAAGATAAAATGGAGAAGATTGCAGTGCATGACCAACAGAAGTCAACTTTCATAGGATCATCCAAATGAGAGTGATTCAAATTGATTATAAATAGACAAATAGCCCTAACATCATGGATTCTAATTCACATTAAAGAAAGATCCCTATCAGTGAAGGACCGATAAGCCTTCTTAGTAGTGAAAATAATCAACATGGAAATAGTGGAAACTAAAATATGAGATGAACCCTTATAAGGTAGAAGACACACTTTTCACACTTCCTTCTTCCTTTAGAAGCCAAAGAAAAATCAAATGTATTACTATTAATAAAACAAGATTTTCTGCATGATAACCATCATTGTCCAGTGCCTATATCTTAGCTGTTATACATCAGAACTCTTAACCAATTCAACTATTCACTCAACCCCAAGAAAGGATGGAACAAGCCAAAGCAAAGTGTATACTCACAATGTGCAAGAACAAATTTGCAAGACAAGCATAATTTTGCACCTTGCTATATGCATAAATGTTTTTCTAGTTAAAGGCAAATATGTATATGAATTTATGTATATGATATGAAATTATGTATATGAAATTATAGTTATGAGCTGACACCTATTTAACAAACATAGAGGGAAAGTTTTTGAAAATAAGTTTCAATGTAAAAAGAAAACTGATATCAAACATAGAACACATCTTTATGCATTTGTATATAGCTGGAATGCAAACAAAAAAGACAACAAGAAGAGTATTTACCTCGTTTACGTAATTCAACAGTAGACCATTTCAGCAAGATGGCACTATGTAATATTAAAAAAAACCACGCCTATGTAAACTATCTCCCAAACTTAATAGTATGGTGATCTAAACTGTTTTTCTATATCGTCATAAAATTATTTCTCCAGATAAAGTCATACCTTGATGATTTAAATCCAATTATAATTATAATTAGAAATAGTCACTAACGTGTAGACTGACTCAGTCAGATGTACTCAGGCACTCAATATGTTTTTGCAAGTATTATTCCTAATTACACCATATCCTTAAAAAAAAAAAGCTTCATCAAAAAGTATGTCATTTACTAAAATTAATTTTAAATTCAATAGTTTCTCACTATGCTGTTTTGGGAGGTGTATTGATCAGTATGGGAAAACAGTAACAAACATCACTGTACTTGTCAACTTACCTTTTTAAGTAATTCATTAATTGCTCTGGCTACGACATCTCTGGAGAAATCCAATTCTGTCAGACATTTTTAAGCAGCTTTAGTTTCCAGCACACTTTGCTCATTTTCTGCAAAATTATACATGTAGGTTTATTTGAAATATTTTGAGATGATACTTATCTTACAACACAAACATACAACATAGATACCACAGAACCTAAAGCAATTTAGTACAAGCATAACGTAAACGTCCAAATTACTAAGTATACATAAATCATTTAAATATTATTACCAACAATCTGTCCAAGTTTTTATTTGTCTAAGTCAAGTGGTGTTTATACAAAATCTTACTAACATACTTATTTAGACATAAGCAAATCAAAGTGCCCCTGCTAATGGAGGTAGGGTGGGGGGAAATATAACATACCAAAACAATATTTTTAATTACTGTAAACAAATTTTTCAGATTTCTACTTACGCAACATACTGAAATTCAACTTATAAATAGGTTGTTTTGACTCTATTTAAACTGAAAGCCGCAACATCTCTATTTTTGAAATTTTGTACAAGGTCTACAAAACCACAAGCCAAGCCAGTATATATTGATCAACAATCAGAAAGATAGACATAAAAAATATTCTGAAATGTACCTGATAACCTGCTATTCCATCTGGTCCAAGTTTCTTCCTTATATATCCACAAGAAGGTGATTTCCGAATGTATTCAAGGATTGGGTCATCAAAATGGGACAGACTGGAAAGCTCTATAGCACAGAAAAAGCATCAGACAACTGTTCTTTCTCCTAAAATTGTAAAGTGAAAAATGTCACATTTTAAATTGAGGAATTCTCCACATTAACACAATGTACATAAATCTTGTCCTGTTAAACTCGTTTCATACATAATTGTAACATTAATTAAAAATTTCATATTGTCAAGAAACCTTAATTGGATGGCCTGACCCAGCCTCAAAATCTAATGGGAAAAAGGTATTGAATTAACTACACTGAAACCTAATCAACAAAACATTTGGTAAAAATCTAAATTAAATTTGATTATAACTTCAAAACTAAACTTTTTGTGCACCCATAGGGCACATAGGCTGCATTGTATGGCATTGGACCTGACACCATTCCTGCACACAGCACATGGGTACTGACCGGAATCTTTCAATGGTTGTAATTCTGAGCCACTGACCATCACTTTTGTCTTTGACAGATTCACTCTCAATCCTTTGGCTTCCATACCACTTTTCCACATTTTTAGCTTCTCCAGTAATAGTTCCATAGTCTCTGCTATGATGGCCAGATCATCTGCATACAATAACTCCCATGGGCATCCTGTCCGGAACTCTCTGGAGAGGGCTTCAAGGACAATGATGAATAGCAGGGGGCTGAGGACCGATCCCTGATGGACTCCGACTTTTACACTGAAGTCATCACTGTATGTGTCATTCACCCGTACTCTGCTCCTGGCATTTGTGTACATGCATTTTACCAGTCGGATGAGCCATTCCTCTACTCGAAGTTTCCGCATTGCCCTCTATAGCACATCCCTGGGAACCCTGTCGAAAACTTTCTCCATGTCCACAAATGCCATGTAGAGTCTTCTGTCTGAACCAACATGCTTCTCCTGCATCTGACGCAAGATGAATATCGCATCAGTTGTGCACCTTCCAGGTATGAATCCAAATTGCATTCATTGATGTCAACTTGCTGTCTGATGATACTGTCTGCCACTTGCTCAATAACCTTCATTACTTGCTCCAAAAGTTTCAGGCCTCTGTAGATGCCTCTAAGCTGGGCGTCACCTTTGCCCTTATAGCAGTTGATGATATAGCTCTCTCCCCAGCTCTCTGGCACATGCTCTTCTCTTAAGTTGGCATTTGTTAGGTCTGACATGATCCGACTGCCTTCATTTCCCGCTGCTTTCATCATTTCTGCCACAATATCAGAAGGTCCTGCTGCCTTACCATTTTTCATTTTCTTTAACGCCTTTTCTATCATGTCTGGGCTGATTTCTATTTTTGGGCCTTGCACCGGTTGTTCTTTAGTTAGGTGGTCAGGGTTCCAGGAAAATTCAATATTGAGCAATGATTCGTAGTGTTGTTGCCAGGCCCTATATTTGGCTTTATCGTCTAAAGAAAGCTGACCCTCATCATCTATTATGCATTTTTCAGCTAGAACATCCTGATTTTCCCTCCTCATCTACTTTGCAACCTTCAATATATCACTACCTTTAGGGTGGCTGAACTTGGCTGTAGCAGCAGCTTGCTTGGCTAAGAAAACAACTTTTTTAGCAGCACTTTTCGCCTGTGTGTACTCCTCTCTGCTGCCACCCTTCTTCCAGGCCGTGTAGCATCTCCTCTTTCTCTGTATTGCGATGTTGACTTCTTCATCCCACCACCCAGTCTCTTTCCTCTATATGCTCTTCTTTGTATGGCTACAAATGAAATGTCAGTGCAAATTTAAAAACTGCGCACACTAAATGAAGTCAGAGCATATCTTTTATCATTCATAGATATATTCACGTGAATTATTAAGAGTTATGTGCTGACCTAAATTTACCTTACTCAAAATTATGACATATCCAAGGTGCTACTCCATAAAAATTAGGACACCTATAATATTGATTGAACATATGCCAATACAAAATAAGTTTTATGCTTTTTATTTTCTTTTTCTTTTAAGAGAACTAAATATTTTTTCATTAGGATTGAAATTATGTAATGTCATTAGTTTGCCAATGTTGCAAAATGCAATTTTGTTCCCATATTAGTGACATAAGATACAATCTGGCAATTTGTATAGCGACAACCTTTTTGGTTGTTTGTACATAGTCATGGATTAGGAGTGCAAAGGGACATGAAAGGAAGACACAAACTTGGATACATAATGAACTAGAATCTATCTGTTGCATGAACAAATCCATTGTTCATATTGACAAACCAAGCATTACAGAGCACTGTTACATTGTGTTGTTCCGATTATCGATTATAATCATTCATCAGTTGGTTGAGCAAACCAATAAGATAATCGATTGTGAACTCCATAATCGATTGTGAACTCCATAATCGATTGTGTAAAGGGAGACTACTTTTTAGGTGTATGCAAAGCACAAAGGTTAGTAAAACTCGCAGCCACTAAAGTTGACCTGAAATTTATTAATCCCTTCACAACTACAAAGAAAAAACCTTATGATTCATAATTAGGAACAAATATTCATTATTACATGGTCAAGTTGGAAAATTGTCGAGTTAATAAATTTAAATACATTTTGTTGATTTGTTTCAGTTAAATTGCAACATCTTTAATAGTATTTATTTAACAATGACAAATAAGAAAACCATGCTCTTCTATACTTTAAATTATAGACACATCACATATGAACGAAAGAACTTCAGGGGACTGTAGCAGTATTTCAGTTACATATGACTGATCAGTTGCATTCATTTAACAAAGTTGTAGATCAAAAGTAACACACAATGTAATATTATGGTCAGGTCAAAGTATATATGTCATTAAAAGAGATTACTCCTGTAAGTTTGCAAACTTATTGATTTCTTAATCAAAGATATAACTGTGGAACATAAATTAATATTTGCTCTTAGTAACTGATTATAATCAATGATCAGTTGGTTAAGAGGAACTGATTATCGATTATGAATTTCTGACCGATTCCCATCACTATTGTTACATCATAATCTGCCTATGCTGACATCTGGCCTGAGTAATGTATGCTGTGTCATGCTACTGGACTATACCTGCATTCGACCAACCTCTGAAGATGCGAACAGAAACAGCTACAACTAAATTAACGACAGCTAATTCTTCTGGGTGTTTTTTTTGTATTATACTCTTATGTTATGCATTAAGGCTCAAATAAACAGACTCAAGACTCTTCGACAAAAAAAGGCTGTTCTATAGTGAGTGAAAGCACAAGCAATAGACTGACAAATAAACAATGCCCTTTTTCATTATAACTAAATATGCCTAAAAGAATTTATGTTAACAGTTCAAATATGGTCCCAAGCTACCATACATGTGATAACTATTTTCCACATTTTATACCCCATGTTATTTTCCTTAACTCATATATGCACATAACACTGCTTCATTAATAACATTTATACTGAATGAATTTGGGGAGTACATATGCCCGTGATATGTTTTGTCATTCCTTCTTTTAATTTAATGATGGTAATTAATGCTTATATATATATATATATATATATATATATATATATATATATATATATACATACATACATACATACATACATTGGGACCCCGCTATAACACACCCCGGTATAACACAAATTCGGATATAACACGGTCGTGGCATGGCTACCGAAATTTTTAGGCAATTTATTATTGGTATTTTTCTCAAAGACCAAAAAAAAAATCTTTTAAGTATGAAAAATAAAATACGTCAAGAGTTTAATTATCATTCTCATACTCGTCTAAAAAGTGCGAAAAAAACCTGTAGAAAATATATTATCCTTTTGGGGATGAAATCACACAAAATCGAATATAAAATAATCGTTGTTTGGCTCCTAAAATTTAAAAAATTAACAAATTTCTTCTAGTTTTGTGCCAGAATAAACATCGGAAATACGAACCAATTGCTGGGCCTACTGAGAACTTTGATCTTTGTTTATTGTTGAAAAATGACAGCTCATAAGTGTCAATATTATTATTTCTGATCACTGAGCAATGAAGCCATCGTGTCTACTTTGTGTTTGTCTTGAATGCATTACGAATACAATCGTTGCTCTAATAATCTCCGATATATGTTCTCTTAATAGCATACACAACTAAGCAACAGCCAATGCGGGGGTTGATAAAAGATTCTCACCAGAATGTATAAATAGATTAATTTATGTACATTGTTTATCATCAAAGTCAACTGCCGAGTTAAACTTGTTCAAATCAGGGGGAAATGATTTATACAGCATCAAAGAAATAAAAGCCACCAACATGTGTGTGTGGCTTGGCGGTGTTATTTTATGCAATCTGTTGACTAGTAAATTCGAATTCTGCAACTGAGAATTATAATTGACTTTGCCAAGAGCAAACGTGACATTAGCAGAAAGCAGCTAAAAATCAGAGTTTTTTTAAAAACATAATAACTATGGACAGATGAAAAATGTAATGGTATAAAATGTATACGACACAGAGGTCTCGGAAACGCTTAATTACGCGTATTTGAATGCAAATATTTGATCTGGGACACATAAATCACTCCATGCAGGAGTCCTCCGTACACATGCAAATAGCTGGAGACAAAGTTAGTGTTGATTACTTTATCATTTTAGCTGTGCTGATATTTACAGTGACATCATTCAGTGATTAAAATACAGCCAGTTCTGCCTGCTGTATTTATTAGAGTACATCAAAAGAACATGACGCAATAGCTGGGCAGCAAGTTCAAAGGACTTTGACTAGCACCTTGGGTGGGAAAATGTGCTGAAATTTACAATGACTGAATTCAGAGACAGAAAGATCCTGAGATGTACATGTAGTTATTATAAGAATACACTTTAGCTACCATTATTTAATCTACGGACATGTACTATTTCATCATTCGTTACGTACACCCGTTAAGCAATTTTTGTTATTTTCTTTTCATTGAATTCAGTCACATAATGATCTGTGACAAAATTGAATATTTTACATCCGTGTGTGGATATTTTCGATGGAAATATTTTTATTATGGATTCAATGTATGTTACAAGATTCGCTGGTGAGTACACGGTGTTGATACTCTTTTCATGCAATAGATTATACATGTATATATAAATTAGACACGTGTATGTACCAATGCATGGTTCTCTGAATAAAGTAATATATTATATCTGCAATTTCTGTTACCACAGCAAATGTTTTTCTCATTTTATATATACTGATCAAAAATGGTAATTGTGCCATGCATTTTTGCACCCGTCTTTATGTACCCCCCCCCCAATTAAATCCAAAAACGTGTTGGTATTGTACATGGTTGCTTATAACACGGTTCGGTTCATAGCCCGGTCGGATTCTATGGCTCCCAACTACCGTGTTATAGCCGGGTCCCACTGTATATGGTATAGGAGTTGACTGATCTAAGTTTCATTGGTGCGAATGGAGATCCTAGTTTGCTTGTCGAGAAAAATAATTTCAGCATTCAATGATCATTCCTGGGATTTAGGAAGCAATTCACTACAAGTAAAGTTTGTAAAGCACAGCAAAGATTTCTGAACTATTACGGAGATGTATGTTGTGAAGCTAGCCACAAAAAAGGGGGACATTTAATTGCTGAATGCATGAAATCATCATTCACATTATATATCACTTATCTTACATTGCAAAGTATGATCATAGGGTTTTAGAAATAAAATGTCATTACCATAACTAAAGTTCCTTATAAAACTATTGTTGGGAAAATAATACACATAATAAAGATTTGCTTAATACCTGATGTTTCTATTAAAACTTGAGAGAGAGAGAGAGAGAGAGAGAGAGAGAGAGAGAGAGAGAGAGAGAGAGAGAGAGATGTCAGAAAAGAAGATATTTTACATTTGATAAATTGCAGTTCTTTTGTCAGGTGGCAACAGTCATACCGATGTACTAAAGGTGATGCGGGATGCAAAAACCATGGAAGTAGTGCAAAACAATCATGTAATGATTTATTTTGTAATATTATGGTTGTAATGCTTGTTGTCAATAAAGTAATAACTATCCCATCTTTTTTAAATATTCCTTAATTCTGTCCCAAAACAAAATGAACATTGGTGCTAAAATATTGAGGTTGGTGATTTTTTTGGTGACATCTTTTAAAAGCCAGCACCATCCCTGGCATTGACTGAAAAAGCAAGGTAAGTTACTATGACGTATATCAAAACAAATCAGCAGCAAAAGAGACTGTGGCTTGGCAAAAACACAGCCAGCTTTACAGATGAGGCAAGCGGTTACATCAGGACAATCTATCTGGTGCAGCATTTTTCCATGCAAAATGTTCAGAAGCACTTCAAAATTATAATTGATATTTAATTTTTATGAAAGAATACCAGTAAGCAGTAATGGCAAAAGAAAAGAAAACAATTTACAAGAATACAAAAATAAGTGTAATAAATGAATCATTGATTACATCCTTCACTACCTCAAAATTTTCAGCAGTTTCTAGAAGACATTGAAAAGATTATTTGTCATAATGAAAATATATTCAAAATAAAGTGATCTTGACAATAAAATCTTGGTCCAGCGACATGGCATTAAGGACATAAAACAATAGAAGTCATCTCACCCATAAATTAAAGATTAATGAATTAAATAAAAGGCAACATTTATGTTCAGTTACCTATGCTGTAAAATCCAGCTTGAGCTAAAGCAGCAATATCAAACAATTCAAACTGACGCCAGGTAGCACAGGATGCAACACGACTACTGCACTGTTCATACATGGAATGTCTTGGCCTCTCAGTATTCTCTGTAGCAACAGATGCTGTGTCATTACCTAATCCCAAATGACAGTCTGAAGCCCGAGTATTGCTCTCATTTTGTCTTGATGTTACCATCGTCATTCTGGAATCTTGATAGATGCTACACCCAACTTGTACAGGATTCTCACTATCTAAAGAAACACTAAACTGTCTTGAAGAATTATAGTTTGGAGAATCTGTCTGTGCTGCACTTTCCAATGAATATTGCAGTTGGAAGTTGGAGTCAATGTCTGGGTTAGTGCTGGCAGTTGACGGATTGACATTCTCATGTCTGGAGTCATTTTCAGTCGTATGTTCAAAATCAGAACTCCTATCATTCGGCTGAACTGTATTTTGTATACAGTACTGAAGAGAAAATGGTCCATGCATGTGTTCCTCCTCTTTCATCAAACAGCAATAAAATACAAACAAATCCAAAACAAATTTTTTTTCTTCTAAATCACACTAGTGTGAATAATGCAGGAAAACCTAAGAATTATTTTGCCTGTGATTTACAAAAAGATCATTATTCATAGGATCCTAAACATTATTGTTCATTGTTAGTAGGTAATATACACATGTACAAGAGAAGCTGATTATTGGTGCTAATGTCAAAATATTTTGCAGATTAAATAGTACAATTTTGTTGCACAATATTGTCCTTTTTTATATTTTTGGCAAATTTGTATGGAATTTAAATGGCAATTCGTCCTTAAGTACAAATTTTGCCAAGGTAAATGAAATTTTAAAAGGCAATATGTCAGTAAACACACTTCATGATGACAAGTTCTCTTTGAATGTTTACAAATATCAATAGAACTGCTGCCACTCTGATCTTATTTCTAAACTCTTCAAAGCGCCACACTTCCAGTCATCCAAGCCTTATGAAAACCTGCAATGAGAATAGAAAACTATGCATTTGTTTTATCAAATGTTAACTTTAAAAAATCAGTAGGTAATATCAATTTATCATCAGGATATAAAGCACAGAGATAACAATTTAGCCCTCCATATTTAGCTTGTTTTTTGTTTTGCTTAGGATTTTGAAAATAGCTTTAACAATTTTTCAGTCATATGTCTACGATGTCTGCAATGAGGCAGTTTATAGTGATGTCTAGCACTGAGGCATCCTGCTGTCACATTTCCTTACATCAACCTGACCTGAGTCCTAACACTACCGTAACCTCTTAAAGCTGAGCACCAAGCAAGGCAGCTGTTAGTAGCATTTTTGTAAGTCTTTGGTATGACTAGACTGGGAATCGAACCTACAACCTCCTGCTTCTGCGGTGAACACTCTAACCACTAGGCCATCAGGGTGGTTCATATTTAGCTTGTAATTATTAACTGAGTAATCCTAATATAATGCACTTGATTTAAACATAATTTAGGATGTAGACACAGCTGTAAGGATTTTGAATTATTTTACTCCATTTTTTCCATGACATTTCTCAAATTATGAGCCAAGATGAAGAAAAAGAGACAACTTCTGAGTCTACAGCATACAGATCATAATTAATGTTTTTACATAGCAATGATTCACTTTCATCAAGCATGTGGCAGGCATAGTCCTGGATGTTTTGTTAAAATGGAATGGGAGTAAAATTAATGATATACCTTATAACTGTATTTATCCATCCCACCCAAAACCTCCATTAATGCAATTATCTGAGTTTGTATTGTTCTTTCCATGCTATAGTTTGGAACATAATGCAGTCAGTTGTTATGGACCCCTGATATTTCATAGCAGGTTTCCCTGTATAATTCATTCCTGATAGAAAACAATGGGATTATGTGGAAACTCCAACAATGGGAGAGACTTTGCAAGAAGCGAGGAATGGTCACAAAAGAATTTGAATCATATTGAAGCATTTAGGAAAATGTGACTTTTATAGGAATGGTGGTTTCTGTTGCTTTGTTTGGCAATTTTTTTTAACAAATAATAATAATTTTACCTAAAGTTCTTCATAAAGAAAAATGAACAAAAGTGATATTTAAAAACAAAATTAAATGGTTACTAGATTTTTTCATTTTACTTTTTCTTTCAAACAGAAAATAACCTAAATTATCACAATATTTATAACCTTCAATCTACATGTTGATTTGTTTAAAAAGTGATTTAAATTCCATTTTCTACAAAATGATTTTGCGAGCAGAGGATAAGTTGATGGCATGTCCAACTTTTTGAGGCAAATATTTTTCAAATAATATCAATGTATTAAACATTAAACATTTATTTCAATTTTCATGGAATAATAGTAATGTTCAATTCATATGTATTAATGTATAGAGCTACATTATAATATATATTAATTATTGTTAACTGTATTCAAAACAACTGCATCAAGTATTGACAAAATTTTGGCATGTTCATAGCATTAATGTTCATTCCAAGCTTAATGAAGGAAAAAATAAAGAATTACAATTTTGGCAAGTTCAATCATAGCTTAATGAAGGAGAAAAAAAAGACTTTACATTTTGGCATTTTCATGAATACTTTAATGAAGGGGGAAAAAAATGCAACAGGATTGATCTGTGCTGTGCAGTACATTTTGACAACTAATATAAACTTTCTTGTTTTAAAATTTATAACAATGGTCAACACAATACACTACTGGTACCTTTCTGGATATCTGAATTTATGTCTCCGAATGACAACTTCTTATCATCATTTATAAGCAGCTTTTTTTATAAACTCATGAAATTTCAGAACTTTCACTCATTTCTTTGTTCCAGAAATCTGAATAATAATAATAATAATAATAATAATAATAATAATAATAATAATAATAATGATTAGAACAAATGTATTTATGTTGAACTGATATATGCTATATAGACAGGTCAGATAATTCTGAAAAGGATTTGCCATATTTAATATTAAACCATTAAAAATGATTTAGAATGCAGATGGATAGATCTGTAGCATTTTCTTTTGTTTTATATAAATAAATATATATATATATATATATATATATATATATATATATATATATATATATATATATATATATATATATATATACCTAAATGTTTAACTCTTTCATCATGTATTAAATAAACAGATATTTTATGACAAATGGAAGTTTCCCACATTAAGCTCCATTTTATTCAACCACAAAATTTTTTACACAGAAAATCAAAACAGAGATCCAAGAGACCCAAATCAACATGTCCATTCATTCATAACGTGTAACGGTAAAATAAATGTCAAGCTGGAAACTATGATGTATTATTGGAAGTCAGCTCAGCAAAGTCCTCATTCTGTTCAACTAGACTTCTAAAAAATTCTTCTAGAGAAAAGTCTCATGTCTATATAGCTTTCATTTGGAGTTGGAGGCCTAGCTTTGTTTAGGAGTTATTGGAGCATTCCATTTTGAGTTGGAGGCCTAGCCTTGTTTTGGAGTTATTGGAGCATTCCATTTTGAGTTGGAGGCCTAGCTTTCTTTAAGAGTTATTTGAGCATTACAGTTTGAGTTGGAGTCCTAGCCTTGTTAAAGAGTTATTGGAGCATTACATTTTGAGTTGGAGGCCTAGCCTTGTTAAAGAAGTTTTGGAACATGGCATTTAAATGTTTGTTCTTCCAAATAACTTTCTATTGTGTCATATGTCAAATGAAACTTGTATATACCATAGGGACTTGGTTTATATTGTGGTAGCTTGTACCACAGTGCTTTTTCACTGTACTGGTTCTTCTGTTAGTAAAGAATATACCTAAATTCCTAGAAATTTCTTGTTACGAATTTAATGATATTAACATAGGAAGATAATTGAAAAGTTTATGTTTTTCACTTAAAAATTCACAAATTAGTTTTGTCATGTATGTCAGCATGGCAGCAAGGCAAATGGGATGTTGTGAAAGATATTCAGGCCAAAACCAATATACAATTAAAACTAGGTAGTTTTTTTTAACTTATTTCCTAACACATGCTGATGTGATCAGAACAAACAGTTGTGTGAATTATTTAGTTAAATCATTCATTACAACTATTAAGCACTCATTGACACTGGATGAACATATTATTTGGAATTCCTGTTAATTCAATCCAAGACATTATGGGTTGCATTATTGGTATATCAGGATATTTATGCTTGTTAGTACATCAGGACATTCAAGATGATTCTAATTAATTTGGAATATTATATACTTTTTGAGATATGATAGCATATTTAGGATTATTTGTGATTTAATTCACAATATTGTTTTTATAAAAGTTTCACTTTGTAACTTAAAGAAATAAATTAACTGATTTTGGTCAACATGTTGATTACACTTTTTTTCTGAAGCATAGTTTAAGAACTTTAATTGTAAAATCTTTAATTTTCTCCAAGAAGGGCAATTTTTTATTCTTATCATTTGTAAACAGATAATTCAAAATTGACACCTATTTTAGGCATAATGTATCCACAAAGCTAGTAATGTAATCATAATTTGTTTTTAAAATTAAAATCACTAGAGTTCCAGCAAAATATCTTTGTCACTAGTATATGGCAGTTTATACCATTAGAAATTATTTAAATATATATATTCAAGCTACACTGAAGAAAATCTAAAGATACATTAAAAAGCCTAATCAAACAAACAAACAAAAACTGAAGCAAGTCCAGAGTATTTTATAAAAGGATTTTTTGTTTTAATTTTTCACTAACAGGTAACAAGAGGAAAATTTGGTCTGATATTACTTACCTGAATTAAGTAATTTAACAATTTCCCATTTCATATTGTAGGCTTAAGTAATATTGCAAATTTATATGAACGCATTATATTTTTTTTCTATACTCCCAATCTTTATATCATGTTGATCTGGCCTATATTTGACAAAACTGTGATCAAACATTCTTTCTCTAGATATACATTGTCTTTGATCATAATCATAGTCATACATGATCCTGATAATAAACCAATTTAATAAGTTGTTTTAGAAATTAGATAATATAATCTCAATATTGTGATGTGTCACAAGTTCACCCCATTGGAAGCAAGGTATCTCATTAACACGCACTGATCTCACTGGTTGTAAATTCTGGCAATACATTTGTCAATACTTTTTAAAAATTAAAGCCAAATATATTACTATTAATAGTAATTCAAACTATATGTGGCTGAAGAGAGTGGATACTATGCCAGACAGTTTATTCTCTCTAACCAAAAACGTTCTTATATTCTCATTCTTTTCCCCCCATATGATTTTATAAAGCTTTTGTGAAGAAAAATACAAGTACATGTTTAAGAATTTTGAAGCCAAATTTATTTTCATAACTCTCCTTATCAACTTTTTTTTTCTATGAGATATTGATCCTCCAATAACATCGTTTTGGCCATGGTTGATTTGTAATGGTTAGACAAAGATTCAGTTAGTTAACCAAACCAAAATACCTAGTATAAGAATCTTTCAACAAGAAGTTTGCGGGTATCGAACCTACAATCTCCCACGTTTGCAGCGGAAGTTCTAACCACTAGGCCATTGGAGTGGTATTATATAATATAATAATAGGATGGAGAAGATATGCTAATTACCTGTTGTACTACAATGATATGATTACCGCCTCTAGTATTATGCCAGTGGTGGTTGGCCTCACTAGGAAATTACCACATAAATATGGTGCCTCACCAAGGTTGTTTCTTTCTCTTGACCAAAAAAAAAACACCAGCAATTAAAAGCGACGATTAATGATTAGTAAATACTTTGATTTTAAATATTTTTAAAAAAATATTTCTCATTTAAATATATTTTTTGTATCAATATCAATTTTGTTCTTCCAATGAGTCCAGAAAACTACATGAACAAAATAAATTACAATGGTGCTGAATCAATGTGGCACACATCATTTTCCAAGTCTGATAAAACATACGTATATTGTCTATAACCAGACATAAGCATATTATCAATTTTATTCTAGAAAACATTTGTATTAACACTACAGATATATGTTGATCCAACTATTGTCAGTGATTGTTATATCAGTTATACAACTGAGGATGAGATGATTTTTTTTTTGTTGTTTTTTTATGGTTTAACGCCATTTTTTCAGCACAATATAGGCTATACATGGCGGCCAGTATTAATGGTGGAGGAAGAAACCGGACAAACCCCGGAAAGAACCACCGACCCACGAGAAGCTACTGGCAAGCTTTCTCACATAACTACATTTGCCAAATCTTAGACTCGAACACACGCAGACAGAGGTGAGATGGCAGTGGTCCGTAACGGACAGCGCTTTAGACCACTCGGCCACTCGGGGCCCCGAGGATGAGATGAACATCAGATTCTACCCAGCGATAACAACGGTTACAACCTTTGGTTCTGACATTGGTTCTATTTACACTTACAATTCGGAGCCCGTTCGACAAGAATGACTGGAACTAAATGATTTTATTCTCCCAGAATTTCTTTCATAAAATGCAATTAATCGCCATAAAAAATGCCTTATTGATAATTTTTAATTTTTAAAAAAATCTAACTAATATGATCATAACAAAGGCATACACTTTTAGAAATCTGGGCAAAGAATAGCAAAGGTCAAGCTCAGTACTAGCTGGTGTTTATGGAAAACCAGACGAATTTTTATACAGTATTTTGCTTTGAATTAGTCATCTTGCCCAATTCACACAATCTAAACACAAGTGATCGATGCTAGCTTGACGTGAAGATGACAAAAATAATCTAAAGGACAACAAAATAATACAGAGTGAGAAAAATACCTTAGATTACACCCATGACCCATTCAGACATGTTTGAAAGGGTCATATGTCACAATGGGTCATTGGGGTAATCTAAGGTATTTTTTTCTCTTTTGATTGTTTTTTTAATTTCATATCAAGCTTGCGTCGAGCACCTGTGATTCTAAATTTCTAAAAATAGGTCTCCCTGCAGAATTCTTTATGGTTTGTAGTTTGCTTACCTTATAATTCACAGAATAATAAAAATTAATAGAGCAGGGCTCGAAATTAGCGGTAGTCCGCTAGCCCGAGGCTAGTAGATTTCCCGTCGGGCTAGTAACTTTCATAATGTTAATAGTCCGACGTGCTAGTAAGTTTTTGGTTATCAACAGTCAGCGTTTGTTTACTCAATACCCTAATAAAGACGTGACTTCGGCCGATGTTTTATAGAATCAACGCAGTGACCGTTGTAAACACAGTCATAATCTAAGAGTATATACTTATCAAAGTCCGGTGTAAATACAGATAAGATTTCAGCACTATTTGATTGTTTAGTTTGAACGAATATGAACAAAAATTACTTACGTATTTGATTGAGTTCACTGTGAGTACTTATAAGCGAGGAAACTCAATTCTGGCGATCAGCCTCGAACGATCAGTCTTAGCTACATTTGTCTCGCGAGTTCTCGTATTTTCTAAGGGACCGATCATTGTAACTTCGTAATCTGTGTAGAGACAGGGCAAGCCCAACACTCATAGATATCGGTTACATTTGTCTGTCTGAGCTAGTCTGGTTAGCGGAGTGCAAAGCCAAGGAGCATACTAAGCAGGGAACCAGACTTATTTGAGCGAGTTTATTCACGGGTCCTGCTAAATACCGCTTTGCCTGAAAATGACCGAAAAGGCCACAATAGTCCGACAAAGCCTGACCAAGCCACACAAGGCCATAAAAAGCCCTTAAAATTTAATGTAAAGTCAAATTAAAAAGTGTATTTATTGATGAATAAATTAACAAAGCCGACAAAATAGTTTTCAACATATTTATGCAGAATTAAATGACCGAAAATTGGGCTTCAAAGTTCCAAATCGAATACTGACTAAGTAATTACAAAGTCTGACAAAATCATTTAACTTATTATCGAAAGAAAGTGCAAATTTTCAATTTATTTTAATCACACAAAGCCAGAGAAAGTCATACAAAGCCTGACAAATCCTCACTAAGCCTCACAAAGTCTGGCAGTCATACAAGTTATATTAGACTAGTGTATTTATAAAAATAACAAAACTGAAGGCTTAGTTTTCAACATATTTATGCCGAATGAAATGATCGAAATAAATTTGGCAGCAAAGTTCGTATTCGAATAATGACAAAATCGTATGTAAAATGTTTATTCTTTTTTTTTTTTATAAATCTTTCATTTGAATGATTATCGAAAGAAAATACAATATTTCAATATGTCTAATTATACAACCTGACATAGTCATACAAAGTCTGATAAAGCCACACAACGTATGACAGAGTCGTGCAAAGTACTATTAGACAACGTATATTATAAATTATATTGACGAATAAATTGACTAATCGTTACGACTAGTTTCAACATAATTATTAATAATGACAAAGTACGGATGAAGTCTCTCTCTCTCTCTCTCTCTCTCTCTCTCTCTCTCTCTCTCTCTCTCTCTCTCTCTCTCTCTCTCTCAGTTTCTGTCATGTCAAAATGGACAAACGCCTTTTAATAATAATAATAATAATAATAATAATAATAATAATAATAACCGTATTTGGACTGTTCATCGAGCTTTCATAGTTGTACACTCCACAGACGGCTTTACGAATGCATACACGACACGTACAAGGGTATTATTCAAAATTAGTTGTAAAATCATAAGCTGTTACCCCATTACACTTTGCATGCATCCAACATTTGCACTTATCACAAATAAAGGAACTAACACCACATACAGCACAAGGTCAGTTCTTTTCTCTTTTTATTTTGGCGTCTTTTCCGAGCAGAAGCACTAGGCACATTGGAATTTAAACTTAGATGTTTGTTAAATATTAACAAGAAATACAATTTAGAGACATGTCAAAGATATCCGATGAAGCTAAGACAGAGTGACTTTTATAGTGATATACCAATGTTTACGTGACTCCTAGCATGTATAGGCATCATTTGGTATGTTGCATGCTTTTAATCTGTTAGTTATTCATATATATATATATATATATATATATATATATATATATATATATATATATATATATATATATATATATATATATATATATATATATATATGCTGGTGTTATATTTTGGGTTTTTCTTTTCAAGTTATTAATGATAAATTACTTTCTGTGATGAGTATTGGAGTATTGTGATGAGTTCCTGATTCCAATGAAATAACTTTATGAAAAGGTAGTGTAGCAGACAATGATGATTCCGAAAATTAAATTTTTAAAAGAATATCCATTCATATGTTGAGAGCCGAATTGGACAATACATGTATAACCGTTAAAAAATAAACTCTGTGATCTTAAATGGAAAACTTGACAAAAATGATTCATGCAAATTCATCCACTCTGCTCCTAACACTTTGCAGTCGGACATGGATTTTAGAGTGTATGTAAGCATTCATTCGATACAGAATACGTTTGAATGGTCACAGCAGGACACGGGTCGTCATAAATAGTTTCCATCCTTAATCTGTACAGTTGTTTGGCAATGCTGAATTTTACAGTGTCCAAATCCAAATAAATTATGTTTTTCTAAGGTTTCCTCAAAAATGAACTCACAATGAGTACATCAGTTGGAAATTATAAATTGATGAACAAATTTGTCAGATATAAATTATTTCAGTCTTTTTAAAAAAAATGTTTTCTAAATCGTTTTTGTTGATTATCTTTTATTGCATAGCGTTGCACAAAATCTAGTATTATGTTAAATCTGGTCAAATTCCGCTATGCGTCGACAGATATTTCAGCTATGATATTCTGGCAATCATAGCTGTCAGCTGTTCTAATGAAGAGACTTTTTATGTTTGGAAAAATATTATTATACTCTGTTTGCAATTTAGACTTTCGTCTTTTCAGGAGGCGACAATTACATTAAAGCATTGCATACTACGTTTTATCTTTAGCCTTGTATATGTTTAGTAAACAGTCTGCAGTATGAGGTATATAATAACTGTGTAAAGATGAGTATATATATATATATATATATATATATATATATATATATATATATATATATATATATATATATATATATATATATGATAACATGAGCTTCTCGAGACCTGATTGTTTTAATTGAAAGTAACTGAAAGTTATCTCCTTTATAATTCAAATGAATGTTACATACTCGGGAATAGGGCCGAAATTCGACGAACCACCTGAATCTGGAGATTTAATCATAATACAAATCAAAACACATCGGACTGTAGGTATAACGGTACCAATTGCGCAAGTCCAGGTGGATGGAGCTTGAGTAGGGAACCTTGCATTCAGAAATAAACAACATCACTAGCTATGATTGGTGGAATATGTAAGAGTTGTACTTTCTGTTAGTCTTTTAAAAAAGTTTAGCCGCTTGGCAACATGTGAATTTATGCTAATTCATATATAGACATATTTGGTATTTTTTTTTATCTTTTTCTAACATGTGATACATATGACTGAAAAAAAGTATGTTGTGACTAGATAACTCATACCCCTGTCTAGTTTCCAGATGAGTTATCTCTCTTAAATGCAATGGAGTACATGGTTCTGTCATTGTCACATTGACAATCTAACATTGTTCTCTATGACAGTGTGTGACATGCATGCTGAAGTAGGATAGAAAGTATATTTCTTTCACAAAACATTAGCAGTGAGGTCTATGGAAAAATAAGTGGTACCTTGATACCTGTACTAACATGTATGCTTTCACATTTCGCTTGATACAGATTTATCACATAACGATTAAAACCTAATTTCTTGTCATATGTCGCTAAAGTAAATATACGAGTTAAAACATACAGTTACTGTGGGCCTGTGGAGACGCTTATGTTACCAACCAAAGCCTTGTCAAGTACTTATAGGTATAACGGTACCAATTGCGCAAGTCCATGTGGGTATGGCTTAAGGTGTAGGGTCCATACGAATCAGAAATAAATAACAACACAAGCTATGATTGGTGGATTATGTAAGAGTTGTACTTTCTGTTAGGCTTAAAAAATAGTTTAGCCTCTTGGCAACATGTGAATTTATGTTAATTCCTATACAGATCATATTTTGTATTTTTTATGATTTTTTGAAAATGTCATAGACATGACTGAAAATAGGTATGTTGTGACTAGATAACTCATACCCCTGTCTAGTTCCAGCAGAGTTATCTCTCTTAAATGCAATGGAGTACCTGGTTTTGTCATCATCAAATTGACAATATAACATTGTTCTCTATAACAGTGTGTGAGATGCTCGCTAAATTAGGATAGAAAATATATTTATCTCTACAAATATTAGCATTGAGGTCTATGGAAAAACAATTGGTACCGTGATGCCTCTAATCATGCTGATGCTGCATGCTATCAACATGAAAGGGCATATCAATGCTTAGCGGATATCTGTGTATCTGTGTATGTGAAAATACCGACATAGATCGAAAACGTAACACGTCCTACAAGGGCCACTCAGAAATGCTGCTTTACACACATTCCTGTACAAGAACATGTATATGTAAAATTTGTACCGTTGTCAAGGATAATGACATAAAAATTATATCTATAAATGTTAAGGCCTGCAAGGTTCAGTCTTTAAACGAAGGGACATCTTCCACTGGGTAAAACAAAAGAGTGTATCTATAGTATGCTTGCAAGAAACGCATAGTACAAAGAGCGATGAGTTATATTGGGCAGCTGAATGGGAATACAAATGTATATTTAGCCACTGTTCTAGTAATATTGCTGGGGTTGCAATATTTTTTAGAAATACTTTTGAGTTCGTAATTCATAGAGAAAAATGTGACTGTCAATGAAGATTTATTATTTTAGATATTACAATTAATGGTAACAAAATAACCCTCTTGAATTTGTATGGTTACAATTATGATAATCCTAGCTTTCAGAGAGTTCAAAGAGGAGATCTTATTTTTTGAGAACTGGAATACTGTTCAAGACTTAGATTTGGAGACTTATAATATTTTACACGACAAACACCAACAGTCTAGGGCAGCGATTCAAGACCTCAAAAACGAATTGGAATTATCTGACCCCTGGCGAAATTCCAATCAAGACTTAAAGATGTATACTTGGAGGCAAAAATCTCACTTGAAACAAAGTAGATTAGATTACTTTCTTATATCAGATGACAGTCACATGAATACAGCTGATGTGTGTATCTTACCAGGGTATAAGACTGATCACTCAGCTATTGTTTTGAGTGTGACATTCTCGACGAGTCCAAGGGGAAAAGGATATTGGAAATTTATTGCCCAACTGTTGAGGAACATTGAGTACATGTATACTGATTTGGTCAAAAAGTGTATAACTGACACGGTAAATGAATAGTATGTAATTGGAAATAAAGATGACTCTCTCTCCATGTTTCTCTATCTTGTAATGATCAAATGTTCTTTGAATTTCTAAAAATGAAAATAAAATCTGAAACTATATGTTATTCTATTAGGAAAACAAAAGAAAAACGGGGAAAATTAAAGAAAATTGAACAGGAAATAAAAGAATTTTAGGTGGGACTGGTGAATAACATAGAAGGGGAATCTATGGAAAATTTAGAGGAGGAAAAAGCAGAATTAGAGGAATATAGGAAAAAATACATATAAGGTGCTAAAGTAAGATCTAAAGCTAGATGGTACGAATTTCGCGACAAAAAGCACAAAGTATTTTTTAAATCTTGTTAAAAAGAAACTGCGTCAATTAGACAATAAAGGAAATTATTTTAGATGATTGGATAAATATATCTGACCAAATAGATATTTTATAAGCAAAAAAACAGTTTTAAATGGAATTGTACAAAAAGTAGAACTGCTCAGCTCAATGATGAGGCTACTCAAGAAACTCTAAATAAATTTCTTAATCACAATATTAAACTTAGTCATGAAGAAAGAGAATCATGCGACGGTCTGGTTACAATTAATGAAGTCGGTATGTCTCTAAAACGGATGGAAAATGGAAAGGTCCTGGCTCAGATGGATCAACTGTAGAGTTCTATAAATTCTTTTGGAAGTCTCTTTGGGGATTTAAATGCATATCAATAAATTACGGATATGCTGTAGGAAAACGTTCAATTTTCAGACTCAAGGGGTCATCACTTGCCGACCAAAAGATGAAAAAGATAGAAGATATTTAAAAAGAACTGCATACCTATATCACTTTTAAATATTGACTATAAAATTGCTTCGGGAGCCATTGCAGCCATGATTAAAAAGGTTCATCCATCAATATTCATTGATACTCAAAAAGGACATATGAAGGGTAGATTCGTTGGAGAAAATACTAGGCTATTTATATGATATCATGGACCAACTTGAGAATGAAATTAGATATGGTTTATTATTGTTAATAGACTTTGAAAAAGCCTTTGACTCCATTAACTGGACCTTTGTGGAAGAAACTTTAAACTCTTTTAACGTTTGGTGATTCCGTTTGTAAGTGGTTTAACCTGTTTTGTAATGACTCTAAAAGTTGTGTAAAAATAATGGGCATATGTCATCATTTTTTAGACTAGAAAGATGATGTCGTCAAAGAGATCCCCTTGTACCTTATTTATTTATCATTGGGGTTGAGATTTTAGCTATAACTTAAATATAAATTGGATCAGTATGCCGATGACGCTTTTATTCTGCTTGATGGATCTCAACTTTCTCTTAAAACAACAATGAATATCTTGCAGGGTTTTTCTCTATTATCTGGACGTAAATGTAACATCAAAAACAATAGCTATTTGGATTGGAAACAGGAAATTCTCCAATGAAAGAATATGTCTCGAAGTGGGCCTAATTTTGTCCTGTTCTAACTTAACACTTCTTGGTATAGAATTTTCTCCAGAATTACAACAAATGGTGGAAATTAATTATATGAAGAAACTAACAAAGACTAAACGAACACTGGCAAGCTGGAGTCAAAGACACATGTCATTAGTTGGTAATTTAATTGTTGTAAAAACTCTTGTTCTGCCCATATTCTTACATCTTTTTTCAGCACTTCTACATCCATCAGCAAACATTGAAGCAAAACTAAATTAAACATTATTTAAATTTGTATGGGGTGGAAAAGTAGAGATAATAAAACGCGATATACTAGAATCCCCAGAAAACGAGTGAGGACTAAATATGATACACATATTTTCATTCATTATGTATATTAAGATAAGATGGGTAAAACGATTGCTGGAAAAGGAAAATGAAGAATGGCAGAAGTTAATCAATTCAACTGAACTCAGAAATAAAAAAGGATATTTGGATTTTAGGGAGAAAGAAATTGGAAGAACGTAGTAAGCTCATTAAAAACAGGTTTTGGTGAGATGTAATTTTTTTCAGTAACCAATTGGAAAGAGGAACCGCAAAGTCCAAACGAGTATCTATCAATGAATATTTTAAATTTTGTCCCCACTAAATTGTTCCATCAATACGAATCATGGAGAGAAGCTGGTTTCGAAATTCTGAAGGATCTAATAGATGACAACGGTAATTTAATACTTTTTGAAATAATAAAACAAAAACCTAGAAGTGTTGATTTCTTAAAATACCTCTCCTTAATATCCGAATTTCCAAAAGCATGGAAAGATGCCATAAAAAATATTTAGTACAAAATAATTCTGAGAAGCAGGAGGATAAAATATTGAACTTACAAAAACAAAATGTACTCAAGTTTGTTTACAAAGAGCTTTTAAAATAAAAAAGGCAACACACTGCTAAACATGAAAATTGGATGCAATTATTTAATAAAAATATAAGTAGTGAGGAGTGGTCTCAGATATATATCCGAGCGAAATCCTGTACTAAGGATGCTAAGATGATCTCTTTTAACTTTAAATTAATCCATAGAATAATAGCTACTAATGATTTTCTGAAAAGAATTAACATATTAGAAAACAACAAATGTACTTTCTGTAAGAGTCAAAATGAAAGCATTGAGCATCTCTTCTATGATTGCCATATTGCTTCACAGTTTTGGTACCGTTTTATTGAACATTTTGCACCTTTTTTCCCAAATATTGCACATTTTCCCAAAAAAGAAACATTTTTAGGAAGTGAACAACTGGACTGTTTATGTAATTTTTTCTTGCTTATTGTGGCAAAGTATTATATTTATACTTGCAGATTCAATATGAAAAATCCTTATATTTAGGCTTTTAAGCAAATAGTTGCAATGCATAAGAACTTTGAAAAATACACTGCTAAAGTAAATACAAAAGATGACAGATTTCTTAAAAGTTGACCCCAATAATGCATATTTAATATGTATCTGATTTTATGCCGAACAGGAACAAAATACTGTAATATCACAATGTCACCTAGAACGTGTGCCATATGCATGTGTGGATGTGTGTGTGAGAGAGAGTTTTCCTTTTCTGTTATTATTTTTATTATCCCTAGATTATCAGAATTGTTAGATTGTAAGGAGACCTTGGGATGACTCCCCGACCCAATGGTCAACCTATTACGGGGATAATAAATTTAATTTTAAAAAAATAATGGTTTTAAAAAAATAAAAAGAAAATGCTGCTTGAGCATAGTTAACAAAACACAATTCGTGGATGTCAGTGCGCACGATATCAATCCACCAGCAAGCAAAGGCTGCATCATTGCCTAAATATAGAGATTATGGATATTAAGATACAGGATATAATTGTTTGGAATAGCAGGTTCATACCGGCCTATGTTTGGTTTGTAGATGACATGCATTGATATGCCAAAATCATGTGAGCGTTCCATAAATTGATGCATATGAATATCAGTTATCAGTTTGAATAAAGTGGATCTAAAACCATTCAAGGCGTTGAAATGTACTATGAGAGGTCTATCTTATACAAATGAAATACGTTGTTTTGATATGCTTCAGATACATCCACGATTGCATGTGTTGTGTGACGCGCTCCTCTTTACGACTGAGTGTTCTGACATTGAAAGAGAACTTTGGAATCGGTTGAATTAAAAGCGTAAGTATTTATTCAGCTATTTGTGGCCATATAAAGCACATTAATATCGTCACGGTTTATATTCATATATGTGGGTGAACATAGCTTGTGTCGATCTTATTTTGCCGTAGCTCTAAACAATTTCAAGAATTTTAATCGAATCTTTATCATGATGCAATATTGGTGGATCAGTTTCTATGTCGCAACCGACCACAATGTAATATGGGACGTGTTCACCAACCTGTGCTGTATCTGATTGGTCCTGGTCGTCAGACAGGAACGCGAAGGACTTCGTTTTCGCTGTACCTTTATTAGCTTTAGAATATTTAACCATGTTCTGCCATTGTCAATAACTGAGGCTTTTCGCGAATTCCACCACAGTAGAACTCATGCAAGACAAAAGCAACTCTTGTGTTATGTTCTAAGTAACTGCGGATAAAATTTAAATGGAAACGTTTTGCTCCCGCGCTTGGTTTGTTGGTAAAGAAGCAGTAAAGTCTTCACTGATACATAATTTGATAGCGACTTTGAGCTTAACAGATCCATCTGGGCACATTTTGCACATACTGTGAGAGTGGAAGCTGACTAAAATCCTTTATCACAAGTAAACACAATAACCTGGATAAAGCGTTTCAATCATTTTTTTGTATTGTGTTCATAAACATCTGCACCGGAAATTATATCTCACCACGATTGACTTCATAGCAGTATCACTGCTATCCACGCGTCTAGTCTGTGTTGTCACTAATGGGATAAAAGACATTGACCTTTACAGGTATTGAGTAAAACTGCCATTGACCATCTAAAATCTATGACATTTAGTCTTTAATTACTTTGCTCTCTCGTCTTTGTCTTATTGTATTCTTTATACATCGTAGTAAAGATGTAAACATCTTAAAATCAAAATGACCTTGACAATAGCAACAATTAGATACATTGCACTTTTTCCTTTATGAAAATGAGACTTTTAATCTTACATTAGACTCTGCGAAATAAAGAAGCATGCCTTTCTCATTTGGGCCAAGTATGTCAGATCCTAGGTTGCTTTAATACCACCAGGAATGGCTTATTTTCTAGAGTGAGGTCCCACACCAACTAGAAAATTTCCATATATATATATATATATATATATATATATATATATATATATATATATATATATATATATCCAGCAATCTTAACAATTTGGTGAAACTTACTAATAATCCATTCTTTTGCAATATATTTTCTTTAGTAAATTCTCAATGCAGTGGTAACTGTTTTCCTTCTAGTTTGTGGTATTTGTTTTCGCAAATCTTGTCACCTTGTCACCATCTTCGTCTTTCATATTAATGCCGAGAGCATTTCGATATTTAAGTTACCCTTGACGATTTTCACTACTTAGGCTTCTATATTCGTTGTTGTTTCATCATCCTCACTGTAGTATCGACGTGTTTCGTTACCTGTTTTCAACGTAAGCACCTTCATAATTTCTGATACGATATGTTATAAAGCCATTTAAAATTTTACATGATAATATTAACTAGGATGTTCTGGTTCCTAATACAAGCAAATGAGCTCTGAATATGCGTTCGAAAAATTAAATAACTCTTTTTGAGCCTGTTTAATAAATTTTGAAAACATCGTAGGATAAAGAATCCCTGGGTCACAGCACACGTAATTTAACATTGTTTTATTAAAAGATAAATCTCAGAGAAAGCGAGGAGAACTTAAGTGAGTAGAAAAATACAGAGAGATTAACAGCAGGATTTAAAGGAAGTTAAAGAACTAAAAGCGAGACTTGGTTAGATGACCAATGTAAGGAAGTCGAGAAGAGCCTGAACCAAATAAAAGAGTACATATAGAAACAGGTTGGTGAAAGAGAAACTAGCTGACCCTAAATGCAAACAATCCTACACACCACAGTTATCGTCTTAAAAAATCATGTTATATCTGCTTCTCCTAACTGGATAGTCACATTAGCGTTAGGTTTCTCAGAATAACTTTTTATGATGTCTAGGTGATACTAAACTAATTTGGTGCTGATCTGAGATTCATTATGGCCGACATGGCATTCATGTTGTAAACCTTGTTATTAGTGGTCCACTTAAAGGGAAGCGTTAATAGACATGGCTAATTCAATAGAAGACTTCTAATGCTGCCCAGTCTGACAGGTTTGATATCGTTGCTCCTAATGATGGATGGTCATATTGAATTGTCTTTTCACGGAAAACTATGTGTTGTTTATTTTGTCCTTAATTAGCGTGGTGTCAATTTCACATCTGGTTGTCATGCTTGTCGTCTTGAGAATCTACTATTAATTAAGAATATCAAAGAAAGCTTCAACATCTAGTTGGCGAAATTTAATGGTCTTGGCTTTCTACACTTTGTAAAATAGAGATATGGTATAAAGTAGCTATTCAAGCTTAAAGACGTTATATATATATATATATATATATATATATATATATATATATATATATATATATATATATATATATATATATATATATATATATATTTATATATATATATATATATATATATTTATATATATATATATATATATATATATATATATATATATATATATTTATATATATATATATAACAAATGACGAACAATATATATATATATATATATATATATATATATATATATATATATATATATATATATATATATATATATATATATATATATATATATATATATATATATATATAAAATGACGAACAAGTTACAGTTAGGTCTTTACTGGAACATGTTTTTATTCATAAATATAATCAATTTTATTTGTTAAAAGTTGCCGAAACAAATACAACCAGAATCTGCAATTACATCGTTCCGCATTTTAAAGTATATATTTAAAATAGTTTGAAAATTACAATGCTAAATTGTTCAGAAAGGTCCATTAATAAACATTACTTTTCTGCAATGATTGTATTACATTTCTGAAACAACAACCATGCCGAATGAACATTATCGGGAAATACATTTTATAATAATTTTAATAAAAATAATATTTTATTTGTAGATCAAAAATTTTTTTTTTTTACGATGTACTCGTCGGTTAGTGTTTATATTAAACTTTTATTAAAAAAGAAAACAATATTTTACTTTTC
The DNA here is from genome assembly GCA_029339505.1 of Unio delphinus. Taxonomy (NCBI): domain Eukaryota; kingdom Metazoa; phylum Mollusca; class Bivalvia; order Unionida; family Unionidae; genus Unio; species Unio delphinus. The sequence continues at coordinate 4,207,091 of JAQISU010000009.1, read as the reverse complement.
GTTTTTTTTTAAACAAATAATTCGTCTATTTTTTAACATAACTTTCAGTTATATAGAAGTACCAGTCAAACAAGGAGGGATAAACTGCATTCTGTGAATTGTGGTTTTTCCCCTGACTGTAAATGATGTTTGACTACTGACTGTAATCTTCTTTAATATAGTTTCTGTAAATATTATCACGTTTTATAGTGACATGGAGGTCTAAAATGGTAGCACTTTGAAGAACTAAGACAACCAGCAGTTCCATTGAAAATTGGAAGTATTCACGAGAATCACGCCATTTTGAAATATGTTTATGAAAATATATATTGGTTTCATACATTTCATATACCTTCGCAAAAACGATAAACAACAAAGCACAAAATGGAATGAACAAATATAAATAAATCTTGAAAATATATTTAGAGATTGACAACAGTAATTAGATTATATTATACAATTACATACATATTTCATTACCAGAACCTTTAGAACTGATGTTTTTTTTGTGTCAGTTATGTATAATCATCTATCTGTTGTGATAGATTAGAAACAAAAACAAATATATAACATACTGCATAGTTCGCAGAAACAGCACGATAAATTAAAACAACCATCGGGTATTAGACAAGTAGTTTAGGAGTAGGTCATAGGACAACCTCTGTTCGTACAGAGAATATTGAAAAGACATCCTACATACGAGAAGAGAAATATCAATGTTGCATCTTATAGTATATGGCGACAGTGTTAATTGTTTGATATTGCTGTTTTTGTACCAGCTGGAAAAGCGTTGCCATATGGACAAACAAATTAATTAATAATAAATTAGTTTGAAATATTAACACGTAGTATGAGTTCTTTTGATAATTAAACGACTCCTGTTTTGAAGTTTGTTTATAGACAAATTGCATGAAGGATTTCATTTATCATTGGGAATATAACAGAACAAAACAAAATGGAATGGAACATAAAAATAAATCTAAATATATATCTCGAGGTTAACAACACTAATGAGATCTCATTGTCAATCATATAAATAATTCATTATAAAACAGTTCAAAAGAATGTTCCTTATGTCAACTATATTTAATAATCTATTTGTTGTGATAGATTACAAACAAAAGACATCTCATGCAATGCATCATTTACAGGCACGGTTGTGTTTTATTTACAACAGACTATATTTTTTTGATTCAGTGACAACATTTCTGTTAGCTTCATTTGTATGTCAGTTGTGTAATGATAGGGAAAAGATTGATCATTTTCTATTGATTACTCTATTGAGAATATAGACTGTTAATGACAATATGGATGAAAGTGACTAGAGACTAGAACATGTTACTCAGCTAACCTCTGAAGGAAACTCAGACAGAACCGCAGCTGGCAACTGTAATATTAGTAAGAATATATCGCACAAATAGATACTATATATAAAACTATAATTCGTCAGCACAAATTATAGTATCAGCAGATATTAAGATTCCGGTACAAGCTATGTCTTGTAGCTATCGGAATTCCAGACAAAAAACGGTACATGTAACAACAAGACAGAATGAGAGCAACCGTCGGGTTTTAGACCTGCATTTGGAAGCAGGCAGTGCGAGAACCTCTACAGGTACAGACACTATTGAAAGGTAAAGAATTCCTACATTTGAGAAGTGAAATAACCATATTCCATCTTATGGTATATGGTGACAGTTTGAATTGTTCGATATTGCTGCCTGTGTACCAGCTGGAAAAGGTTTGTCATATGGTCAAGCAAAATTATATAATAATAAATGAGTTGGAAATATTCAAACGCAGTGGTAGTTCTTTTGATAATTAGATGCATTTGGAAACGAATCCCATTTTGATGTGTGTTCATAGATTTATTGCCTTAAACATTTCATATAACATGGGAAATAGTAGGGAATATTACAATACACAACCAAATGGAATGAAAACTATGAATAAATATTAAATACATATTTAGAGGTTAGCAAAACTAATTAGATCCTATTATACAATGATATAAATAATACTGTATAAAACCCTTAAAGCTGATGTTCTGTATGTCAACTATACGTAATCATCTATTTGTTGTGATGGATTATAAACAAAATAATTATATCATGCAATGCATCATTTACAGACACGGTTGTGTTTTATTTACAACAGACTGTTTTATTTTCATTCTGTTATAACGTTTATGCTAGCTTCATGTGTATGTCAGTTGTGTAATGATATGGAACATATTGACTAATTTCCATTGATTACTCTATTAAGAATATAGAGGGACTGTTAATGAGAATATGGATGAAAGAGCCTTTATACTAGAACATGCTACTCGGCTACCCTCTGAAGGAAACTCAGACAGAACGCCAGCTGGCAAATGTAATATTAATAGGAATATCTGTCAAAAAAGATACGATACATGAAACTATAATTCGTCATTACATATAAGGGTATCATCAGATACTGAGATTCATGTACAAACTGTGTCCTGTAGCTATCGGAATTCCAGAAGAATGACGTTACATGTAGCAACAAGACAGAATGAGAGCAACCCTCGGGTTTTATACCAGTATTTGGAAGCAGGTAGTGAGAGAATCTCTACAGGTACAGAGACTATTGTAAGGTCAAGACTTCCTACACTTGAGAAGTGAAATATCAATATTCCACCTTATATTACCTATTGACAGTTTGAATTGTTTGATATTGCTGCATTAGCAAAACGTGGAAAAGGCTTGCCATGTGGGCAAAACAAATTATAAAATAATACATCATTTGGGCTCAATCATACTCAGGGGAAAATCTATCGTGAAATGAAAGTATTCTAATGAGGAGCGCCATTTTTAAGTGTGTCAATGCAAATATTGCATTTAATGACATGCATATAACATGGTAAAATATAAGGAATATTAAAACAAAGCAAAACTTGAAATGAAAATATGAATGAATCTCGAATACATATTTAGAGTTTAACAACAGTAATTAGACTCCGTTGTATAGTTACATGTATAATTCAGCATCAGAACCATTAAAACTGATGTTATGTGTTTCCGGTATACATGCTTATCTATTTGTAGTGATATATTAGAAACAAAATAAATATTCGGGTACTAGACGAGTAGTTTAGTATTAGGTCATGAGACAATAATAAATTCGTACAGAGAATATTGAAAATACAAGACATTCTACATACGAGAAGCGAAATAGCAATGTTCTTTATCACAACCTGGAAAAGCTTTGCTTATATGCGCAAGCAAATATATTTAATAATCCATCAATTTGGCTAAACCACACACAGTGGCAGTTCTCTAGATAATTGGATGCATTCGCGAGATGAACGCCATTTTGAAGTGTGTCTATGGACATATGGCCTTTAAGAATTTCAGGTATCATGGAAAATAGTAGAGAATATTACATAACAAAACAAAATGGGATGGAACATAAAAATAAATCTTAAATATATATATCGAGGTTAACAACACTATTGAGATCCCATTGTACAATCATATAAATAATTCAATATAAATCAGTTAAAACGAATGTTCCTTATGTCAACTATATATAATCATCTATTTGTTGTGATAGAGTACAAACAAAAGACATCTCATGCAATGCATCATTTACAGGCAACCGTGTTTTAATTACAACAGACTATTTTATTTTGATTCTGTGACAACATTTCTGTTAGCTTCATTTGTATGTCAGTTGTGTAATGATAGGGAAAAGATTGATTATTTTCTATTGATTACTCTTTTGAGAATATAGACTGTTAATGACAATATGGATGAAGGTGACTTGAGACTAGAACATGTTACTGAGCTAACATCTGAAGGAAACTCAGACAGAACCGCAGCTGGCAACTGTAATATTAGTAAGAATATATCGCACAAATAGATACTATATATAAAACTATAATTCGTCAGCGCAAATTATAGTATCAGCAGATATTTAAGAATCCGGTACAAGCTATGTCTTGTAGCTATCGGAATTCCAGACGAATAACAGTTCATGTAACAACAAGACAGAATGAGAGCAACCCTCGGGTTTTAGACCTGCATTTGGAAGCAGGTAGTGGGAGAACCTCTACAGGTACAGACACTATTGAAAGGTCAAGAATTCCTACATTTGAGAAGTGAAATAACCATATTCCATCTTATGGTATATGGTGACAGTTTGAATTGTTCGATATTGCTGCCTGTGTACCAGCTGGAAAAGGTTTGTCATATGGTCAAGCAAAATTATATAATAATAAATGAGTTGGAAATATTCAAATGCAGTGGTAGTTCTTTTGATAATTAGATGCATTTGGAGACGAATCCCATTTTGAAGTGTGTTCATAGACTTATTGCCTTAAACATTTCATATAACATGGGAAATAGTAGGGAATATTACAATACACAACCAAATGGAATGAAAACTATGAATAAATATTAAATACATATTTAGAGGTTAGCAAAACTAATTAGATCCTATTATACAATGATATAAATAATTCTGTATAAAACCCTTAAACTAATGTTCTGTATGTCAACTATACATAATCATCTATTTGTTGTGATGGATTATAAACAAAATAATTATATCATGCAATGCATCATTTACAGACACGGTTGTGTTTTATTTACAACAGACTGTTTGATTTTAATTCAGTTACAATATTTATGCTAGCTTCATGTGTATGTCAGTTGTGTAATGATATGGAAAATATTGACCATTTTCTATTGATTACTCTATTGAGAATATAGAGGGACTGTTAATGAGAATATGGTTGAAAGTGCCTTTATACTAGAACATGCTACTCTGCTACCCTCTGAAGGAAACTCAGACAGAACGCCAGCTGGCAAATTTGATATTAATAGGAACATATGTCAAAAAAAGATATGATACATAAAACTATAATTCGTCATTACATATAAGGATATCATCAGATACTGAGATTCTTGTACAAGCTGTGTCTTGAAGCTATCGGAATTCCAGATGAATGACGTTACATATAGCAACAAGACAGAATGAGAGCAACCCTCCGGTTTTAGGCCAGAATTTGGAAGCAGGTAGTGAGAGAATCTCTACAGGTACAGAGACTATTGTAAGGTCAAGACTTCCTACACTTGAGAAGTGAAATATCAATATTCCATCTAATATTACCTATTGACAGTTTTTATTGTTTGATATTGCTGCGTTAGCAAAACGTGGAAAAGGCTTGCCATGTGGGCAAAACAAATTATATAATAATACATCATTTGGGCTAAATCATACTCAGGAAAAAAATCTATCGTGAAATGAAAGTATTCTAATGAGGAGCGCCATTTTGAAGTATGTCAATGCAAATATTGCATTTAATGACATGCATATAACATGGTAAAATATAAGGAATATTAAACCAAAGCAAAACTTGAAATGAAAATATGAATGAATCTCGAATACATATTTAGAGGTAAACAACAGTAATTAGACTCCGGTGTATAGTTACATGTATAATTCAGCATCAGAACCATTAAAACTGATGTTATGTGTTTCAGGTATACATGTTTATCAATTTGTTGTGATATATTAGCAGCAAAATAAATATTCGGGTACTAGACGAGTAGTTTAGTATTAGGTCATGAGACAATAATAAATTCGTACAGAGAATATTGAAAATACAAGACATTCTACATACGAGAAGCGAAATAGCAATGTTCTTTATCACAACCTGGAAAAGCTTTGCTTATAATATGCGCAAGCAAAATTATTTAATAATCCATCAATTAGGCTAAACCACACACAGTGGCAGTTCTCTAGATAATTGGATGCATTCGCGAGATGAACGCCATTTTGAAGTGTGTCTATGAACATATGGCCTTTAAGAATTTCATATAAAATGGAAAATAGTAGAGAATATTACAGCACAAAAGAAAATGGATTGGAAAAAAATGAATAAATCATAAATACATAATTAGTGGTTAACAACAATAATTAGATTCTGCCATACAACTACATGAATAATTCAGTATTAAACCCTAGCAAATTAATTATTAATGGGAACATATGGCAAAAATAGATACGATAAATAAAACTATAATTCGTCAGCACAAATTAGAGCTAGATATAGCTATCAGAACTCCAAACGAATGGCGGTTATGTAACAACATGACAAAATGAGAGCAACCCTCGGGTGTTAGACCAACATTTGGAAGCAGGTAATGGGAGAAAATCCAATGATACAGATAATACTGAACGGTAAAGGCTTCCTACATTTGAGAAATGAAATAGCCATATTCCGTCTTATTCTATACGGCGACAGTTTGAATTGTTCTATATTGCTGCTTTAGCACAACGTGGACAAGCCTCGCAATGTGGGCAAGCAAAATGATTTAAGTACAAGTTAGAAACAAATCTATAGTGAAATGGAAGCATTCTTATGAGGAACGTTATTTTGAAGGGTGTCTTTGCAAATATTGCATTTAAGAATTTTATATGCCTTGGGGAAATGTAGGGAATATTATAACAATGCACACAATGGAACGATACAATATGAATAAATTGTAAATGCATATTTAGAGGTTAACAACAGCAAATATATAATTACATGAATATTTCATGACAAATTGAGAGTAACCATTTAATATTAAGCCATTATTTAAGAACAGGCACTTACACAATATATGTTCGTAAAGAGAATATTGATTGCTCAAGACATCCTATACATGAAAAATGCAATAGCCATGTTGCTATGTGACAAAGATTTGAATCGTTCGATTTTGCAGCTTTAGCTCAACCTAGATTGTGAAACAATGGCAACGGAAGAGAAATGTTGAATTATATTACTTGAATCAACCTTATTTACCGTGGAACTGGTTTTGAAAGCTAATAGTTTGTTTCATTTATATAAACTAAAATATCTGATCGTGTATATTTGGACCATTACAATAATCGAATGCCAGAAATATGAACTATAAAGAGTGTTAGATGAAATATATTTTGTATTACTCTCCGAAGCAGAGGAAAGTTACTTTACCAGACCAACGTCGTTCATATTGCGTATAAAAACATACATATTTGCTGCCTCACTGCCTTAGAATTATTCTTTCTTACTATGCCCAAGGCAACAGTTTCGTGTGCATTTCACAGCACTTACTGACTAGGGGTTGGTAGGTGTACATTCTACATACATATTTATAGTTTCATTTGTTTGGTTAAGTATTCGCAAAGGACCTTCGTAACTTGTGTATATTTATTCTTTCTCATGCATTCTATATACTTTGTGAATATGGAGTCTGAAGTTCGGACTTGCGAATAAATTATTATGGCCTAGCAAGGAGAAGCACAACTATATAATAATAGATCAACTGGGCTATGTCCGATGCAGTTTTCTTATAATATCGACAAAAGATTCTGAATAATTTAATGTCAAAACAACTATATTATTAAATATTTTCCTTTGATCATTACAAAGATTATCAAATATAAAGCAAACAGCTGAAATGCAAGACAAACTACTATTTGTGCAATTTATCATGAGCGCAGAATCTTACCAAGACCTAATCTCATCTATAGCATGTAAGAAAGCCATTCAAGCTAAATTTAACGTGATTACGAATATTTCAGAGAAGCCGGTGTTTCACATATCTTTGTGAATTCCTTGCATTAAAGTATACCCACCCACACCAGATGCGCAACATTAGCTTAAAGACACGAGGTCATATTGTTATGACCATGGCAGCTGCTTAATCAGCAGGGGATATGAAAGCATGGATAGTGCATGGTGTTGAATAAGCTCTGCAGGATTACCAAAATAGACTATTTTAATATTATTGCTCACATTACGAAACATATTTGTAGCCACGTTTAAATGATGGGACTGAGTTTTCACTGCCACTCAGATTTTGTGTACATCAAATTTATATGAAGTATGAATTACTAGTATCTGGCATGTTAAGTAGAACCCTTTACCTAATAAAGATCTGTCTAATTATAACGTCATTCCAAATTTTCTTTACAAATATATTTGAAAATAAAAATATAAACATTCATACTTTTGAAACAAATGTTAACACATTTTAACAAATATTTAGTTCCTAAATGAAAATGAACTATCAGAGAACAAATTTCTAAACTTTAAGTTAAACAATCATGACTGTAAAGTGCAAACGAATCTAAAACCTATTATCGTAATACATCTCTCAATCTCTCAACATCCTACTGGTAGAGGATAAATGTTTCTTGCAAAACATAATTATCTATGAAAAATGTTAATATGTAGAACGTAGGCGAACAAAAGTAATTTCACAACATGAAGGTAGAGCCAGATCTGACGAGTGACTATTCACTGTGAGTTCTTTACACTAAATCTTCTACCTTTTAAATGTTAGTCCTGCATTTTGTTATACAGAATTTAATCGGGTTCCACAGGTGCATGCCCAAACTATGCTCTTTCCTCAATGGCTGTTCCATCTTCAATTACCCTGTAACCGACGCTGTTCGCAGAAAATGTTCATGCTGCCTTGAAAGGTATCCCTTGCTGTCCTTTCTCACTGGATTCTGACGTAGTGCTTTGCCTATTAATAAAGGTTTCTTTACTAATTTAACGTGTCACATTCACTTTATACAAATTCATGTTCATCTTGTTAATACGAACTTTTAAACAACATACTATGTAAAATATGTCAAGAGAGCACTTTTAATATGAAGCATTACACTTCAGACCATAATGTTACTCCGAGAAACATTATTATTGTTGCATGCTACTCACTCTCTTCTCGCATCAGTTTCTGATAAAACAACTAGCCCTGGGTGTCACACTTACAAATACAAACATAGTATAGACATCGTCCCATCACTATTAAACGTAACTAGCTCTAGATTCACATTCATTTTTCAAAATGTGTAAAACAAATAAACATATCTTGATATAAAAATCACAAATGGCATACCAATCTGTCAACCATCAATGTCCTGGACTTACTTGAACAAACACATCGGAGAACTTAATTTTCTGAGGTATGTAGTTTGTTGCCCGTGAGCGAAACAACTATGGTTTTCACATACGATATCACGGCAGGACAAGACAGCGAAATCGACGTAGGTATTTAGTGATTGATAAGTACATTTTAATAGCAAGAATGTATTACCCATCGCTAATGAGTAGCAGAATTTACCCATAGTGGGTAAACTGGTTTATTACAATGATCCAAAAAAATGTCTTAATTATACAAATTTTTATATAACTCTAGGCACATGTCTGTGTTTTTATTATAGGTAACATTGTTAAATACGCGTAATGTTTATTAATGATTACATGTAATATAAATATTAGGTATTTAATATGTACACACAGGTGTAAAATTCTATTTTAATATAAGAATGTAGATTCCATAGGATCTACAACATCAGTACATGTAATGTTACTGGTACATTATCACATTCAAGACTAGTCATAACATTCAAGACCTGGAATCATTCGGAACACTCTTTTGTTTCGGACTAGTAATAAAACTTTTGGTTTATTTGGGTTTTAATCCACAACACGGTAAGTTCCTCTTAGATTTTCATTTTTTCAGAGATATAAATTATCCGCTGAATCTTTTATTTAGCTTAAGGGTAGAAACACTTATCACGTTTGTAACTTTTAAATCTATTAATTGTTTATCTAGGTGTAGAAACAATGATTTATGAAACGCATATATATATATATATATATATATATATATATATATATATATATGTATATATATATATATATATATATATATATATATATATATATATATATATATATATATATATAATCATTTTTACCTCATTGTTAAAGGTTCCATTTTGAGTATTCAAAGTCTCGATGTCAGAATAATTATTTACATAACCATTTTCGACGAAGATGATAATTCTTTCGTCCAGAAGGAATTCACCAATTTGATTTTGGGATTACACGTTTTAAAAAATAATAACGAATGCATAAATCTTTTGATTATGCTGTCAACTTTTATATACATTTCCTCTTTTTTCTATCATCAGTAAGATATTATTTCTCTACAATTCTTCTGATCTATTGCAAATTTAATTTTATACTGCTTGCATGCTATCGCATCATTGAATATAAATCTACGCTTCTAGTTGTCTTTTTCGGGTGGTTGATTGCGGCTAAAATAAGCACTACTGACTTTTTATGTACAGGACGTATACACAAATGTGCTTAATTAGGGCATTTTACAAATATATAAACTCTGCCAGTGTTATTTATTTAGTTTCAAAGATGTTGTTCACGAGAATATTTGCACTACAGAGAGATCAGAGTAATGAAGTAAAACATGGACAAGGCGGCAATACGTATTGGAACACATTATAACATTTTTAAGCAACAAATACTGGAGCTATCAAATTTCAAATGCAAAAATTAATATGGTGCATTATCAGATTATTCAGTCTTTCTCTGAAACAATTTTACCTTAAACAAATATTACAAACGGACATTGCGAGACCCAACGTGTATGCTCAATCCAAGGATCAACTTAAGTATTCTAAATTGTAAGACCACTATCACAAGCAAAACACTGCACATCGTTGAAGAAGAAAATACAATCAACATAATGCTGTGCATTTATAGACGCATCTGTGGATTCGTATGTCTTATGCTATGTCAGCACAATAATAACTACAAGATGTAAATAAAATGCTAAGTTGAAATATGTAAAGGTAAAACTACACAAAACCCTTGCGAAAGGTAGACATTGTCCTTCAGAAGTATTTAGCACAATTAAGTTTCACGTGTTTATCTTTTTCACTAGATGCTCGTTGCATTACATTTTAGAATGAACGTTGATGCACGTAATCTGTTTTACACACGGTCTGGTTTTTATTTCAATGCGCATATTCAGACTTGCAAACTAATTTCACTAGTCAAATATTTGTGCAGTTTTGCATTTGCACATTATGGACTCTGTTTGACAGATGCATGAGCTGTTCTTGTCAGTCGTAGATGTATGAATCATTACAAAGACATATTTTTGCCACTCATCATTTTGAATCATTTCACATATGTTTTTCAGGAAAAGAAACAGCACTAATATATTCATTTGCTACACATTTTTTTAAATATGTAATAAGTAAAATAAACCGCGCTTTCCAGTGTATTTCAAATGTCCCAATAAATCAAATATCCTCTCTCTACTAAGACTATAAATTAGCTTTTACTCTGTGTACTAAATCATACATGCAATGAATAAATCACATATTCCATCATATTTCCATATATAGTTTAGAAGTATTAATTTGACGATAAACTCATTCAGCTGATGAACAAAGCAATTTGCTATGCCACATTTCTAATATCTTAAGAATGTGTTTTCAGGCAACATTAGTATTAAATCTATTTGATAACTACGGCACCACTTTTGTATCACCAACAAATTCAGTCTTGATTTCCTACTGCAGTTATCTTTTGGAAACGTTTGTCGTACATTTAGGCACTAAGACGTTCCTGTCAAAACTGGGGAAGCATAAAATGATGTAATTTATGTTAGTTTTAATAGTCCCTGGCAATCAATTTTACGTGGACTGGCCATATATTATACACATAATAGCCATATATTCGACCTAGACAGGAATATCTGAATTCGTTAGACCATGTGGTCATTCATCAGACTGACTATGTTCATCAAAGATCACTAGTACCTGAAATGGGCAAATGATTTATATTGCGCAAACTTTAAATTAACACTACCAAATGCACAGTTCTTATTGCCGGGGATTTTTTTGTATAAACTTCTTGTCAAGTAGTTCAGAAGTACGTGCACACGTTTTCAATGTGCATTTTGTAATACTCAGTCTGATTCTTTGTTACATGTTACAATTACCATCAAGTGTTGTGCGTCATTTAACGAACCAGTTCTGAACCTCTTTGTTGTTTTTGTTTCGTTTCTTCATTATCTTAGACTGTAAATCAAGGGCGAAAATTATGAATGTGCAAAATGATTTATGTTCGGTCTTTTTCAGATATATGATTTCATTTTACCACAGATAAGTAAGGGAATCATTTTGGGGGAATTCAAGAGGTTTTCTTACCAACTTCAATGATTATTCAAAGATAATACTAAATGTTTTAAAATGAAAGGTTTTCAAGGTATCCTGTCAACATCAAAGAGCTTTCAGTTACGTACAAGCGATGCAATTCATTACCAGTTTTGAGTACCAGTTTTTATGAAATTGCCAATGCTAATTATATCTATATTAAAATCCATGAATGCTTAGTGGTTTCCTACACCTTTCAAAGAATTATCAGTATTAATTAGTGTTTGTTTCTTTAAATGTATGGCTTGAATGCACAAAACAGTTACTCTGCAAAGAATAATATAAACAAAGACTTTACAAAATTACATTTAGCCAGCCAAATGACCGTCAGTTGCTGGAAACAAGTTCATAAAATTTATGACAAATCGGGGTTTGCTTGAATAAACGTTTCGTTTTGAAAACGTATGTTTTTAAGCTCAAAATATGTTTACATTAACTTGCACATACTTTCTTAATCAGACACGTAACTTTTACAAATATCACAGAATGCATCACCATTAACATGCATAACTATTGAAATTCACATCAAGGTACATAAAACGCATTTTAATTTACAGAAAAAACAGATGTTACCTTTACTTAACTGGATATATTACTACGAAGAAAGTTGATTAGGAAAAGGCTCTTTTAAATTTGACAAAAGCACTTCAAATATATACTTATTTAAAAAAAAGGAATATGATGCCTTTTAGAAAAGCAGCTACGGAGGTCTCAAATAAAATTCTTCCAAACACTCATCCTTGTTTAGTAGCAATAGTTGTTTATCCTCATTTCCACTTCACGCAACAAAGTATACTTATCACTTCAACTACGTACGCAAATATAAAATATCTACACAAGTTAAATATACGTATTTTGAAGACTTGCTGTTTTCACTGTAAAGATAATACTTTCGTGATTTGAATCCATTAAATTATCAGATTTTTTATTTTGGTGCCTATTGGTAAACAAATTCGACATCCTTTGTGACATTTGCTGAATTGACAGGTAAGCGAAAGAATATATAACGGACGCTGGATGTTGAAAAATATTGATCTTCAGAACTTAGTAAAGGTACGAAGAGATGGTCTTAAAATACAGATCTGTATCTACGTTGATCAAAGATAAGAAAGAAGTATTATGTATTAGTATTAGTTATTAAAGATGAAAATTATAGTTGACGCAATACCCATAAAGTTGGGACAAAAACGTTAACTTTTTCTGTCAAAAACAAAATAACTTTTAGAAGAGTGTTCTTTCTTATGTAAATATATTTGTTAACAGTAATAAAAGAGAAGGTTTTTATAAAACTCACACAACTTGACAAAATGTAATACCTGTATAACTGAGGTTCACTTGTCCCGGTCTTTGCTTGATGTCAATTTGACAGCTGACACTGCGGGCTTCGAATATGCTTCAATGAACTCCATGGTCTATTTTGTCTAGACTTCATTCCTGATGCATGTGCAGTGGCACCTGACACTAGGTCAATAACAATTTTTGAGTACATCATCTCTTACTAGGAAAATAAATAAAATAAATGATTCTCTTCTTGTTAGTTTCATTTTAAATTTTGGAATATTAAACAAACATTATTTGTCTTCATTGTAATGGGATAGAAGTGATGAACATTAAATAACAACAAAAACAAACTGTAGGTTTGTGTTCTAATTATGCACTGTAATTTAGTTGCTATTGCTTGTGATATTAACCGACTTCTTCTGTAACATAAAATATTTCGATATGGAATCATGCTAGTTATAGTTATTCGACCTTATCTGTCCATCTTATTCCTGGTATTATTCATGTTCTGCTTTAGCGCACACACACACACACACACACACACACACACACACACACACACATATATATATATATATATATATATATATATATAAAGCGAAATAATGATGTATATATATAGATATATATATATATATATATATATATATATATATATATATATATATATATATATATATATATATTTTTTTATATATATATCTGTGTGTGTGTCTGGAAGCAGTGCCAGATATCAAAGGAAATGCATAGGTACTGAAGGGTAAAGTAGACATTCCCACAGTGAGTAAGACGTTTCAAGAGGGAAATACTCATGAATAACTACAAACGTATTTGAAACGTATTGAAGAAGTTGTGAGATGTTTTCAACAGCGAAATATAATGTATGTTTGAAAGTTTGCGTATTATAGGAAACAAATATTTATAAACCACTTTGTTTGGCAATTTGTGCAAACAGACTTAATATACGTTTTCTTCTATACCATTCTAATTTAGGATCATGTAGACATTATAGGATATCACTCTGATATAACAGGATGCGGATTATAATAAACATATTGAACGGTTTGTTTAAGAAAATAAATAAAATATAGTCTATGTATCTACAGAGGTAAAGATTTAATCAGATTAGATCCAAGTTATATGATTAACACTCGCAGATATCAATTGTCAAACATAGTGTCACTGACTATGATAATATAAACATATTTTTCAATGTTTATCAAAAAACAAATACAACATGGTGGATCAAACGTTTATCAAAAAGATATTTCATTTCATGTTAACTAGCTCAATCATACAGATACAGTTTTACGCCTATAATTTCACTCGTATTCATACTTCATCAAAAACTAAATGGCAGAGGACAGTTTATTAGGTTTCACCAAAATGCAATAAAAACACATTTGTATAGTTTTTAAAATTCTAATACAAAACCACCACCCGAGTATGCATATGTGTCTCTCAAAATAATTAACGACGCTATTAGCCTATTTACAAAGTTTGATAAACATAGGATCAAAACTACAATATATTAAGTGACAATAAGCTCATCCAAACATACGCATGATTACACTATTAGAATTCACCTATCCTGCTCGTACTAAACAATTAAATCTTGTATGCCGCATGGCTACGTACAAGTTCATTAACATATGATCATTTTCAGGGTCACTAAAGTGTTGACAAGCTCAGCAAATCTGATCCAAAGCACATTACTATTCGTGATTATCGTCATTCAAGATCTGGATGACTTGATCCTATTTGCCAAATTTGATCAAACTTTGTACAACAATAACGACTATAGGTTGGTAACATGCTAAGCAAATTACGTACAAGATCACCTAATTTATTTGCATGGATCCACTTTCATATAGCTCCAGTTATTTCTGCAAAATAAAAGTTTGATTCTAATGTATATTATTAACGTACAGAAAAATCATACACTCTTCTAGCCCGCTGATGTCATCGTTAAACAAAACCCGCAACTTATTCAGACCGCTATTCATATTGTTGTTATTTATTCCATTTGATTTACAGAGTAGCAATTATCGAGTAGGAGAAAAATGTTCAATACATTCAGAACTTATTAGTAAATCCTTTTTGCGTAAATAACCTAGATGGTCTGAACGACAGCTAACGACAACTATCGATATACATTCAACGTATGATCTGTTGCTCTGAACTCTTAAGTTACGAATGCATGGATTCCCTTTCAGAATGGAAGTCTTCCGAGATCTGAGAAATAAAAGTCAATATTAAAAGTATTTCAAATCAGATGAACAATACGGCTTCCATAATGGTAACAAACTAGACTAATCAGTTGCAATACGATCATATTCATATTTGTGGATACTTCTTATTATTCTTAATCCTATAGATACTAAACTTTATTCAAAGATTAATCAAATTACAGGCAGAGATTTAGCATCCAGTATGGAAAGAAGCTCAGCCAATCAGATACAAAATCTTATTAAATATGTGTCACTCTTGCTCATTATTGAAATTATATGCCATCTTTATGCTATAAACGTATGATCAAACTTGGCTCAACTCGGTGTGGCCACTTATTCAGCCATATGCAAGATTTACTCACTAACCTCTGTCGACTATGCACATTATTGAACATATTCAAGACAGTAACTATAAAAATTTCCATGATAAGTTTTATATTAACAGCCAGAATCAGAGACATGGCAACATGCTCACGTTATCATTATACTCTTAATGCAGCGCATACACAACAGTAAATAAATACATCAATATTTCAAGTTTGACAAAACTCAATTAGAGCTATTGCTTCTGGAATGGGTTGCAATCTCAGTCAGTTAGATGCAAAAGTATCTCCATAATCTGTATTGATCATTCTCAGTATCGCAAGTATCAAATAATTCGATGCCATAAATATATAGTCAAGTCTGATCGACATCGAGATCATGTATGATCATGTATGTGTACATAGCCTCCAGTAAGGTATCCAACTAAGCCCGTCAGTTGCATGACTACCTCATCCATATTCTTGGATCTGTCTTACCATCGACAAATCAAAAGAGTTGATATTATAAGCCGATATTTCGAGCCCGAACATAATTAGATTAAAACTATAGCCTCATGCGTTTAGCCAATCAGATGCAAACTCTCCAATTCAATACATTTTAATATCTTTACATAGCTTTATATACTTACTCAAGGTCATGTTAAACTGCTCTCTGCGACCCGGAAATTTGACTTTCGAACCGGAAGTCTCTAGAAGCTTCTCGTAGCCCTGCTTGAGTTGTAGGCTAAATATAATGGTGATGATATTACCTTGCTTTGTCCAACAATCGTTATTGACGGCATAATAAAGAAAAGAAGGTTATATTTCTCCACAACACATTGGTTATGTACCATTCTGTTAGTAATGACTTATATAAATGGTTCGTTTTTCTCTTTTTAATTTCGTACTTATTTGGATCTTATCATTTTTAATTTGGAAAATTTAGCTTTCTCCTTTTACTTATATTTTGAATATTAATCTCTTCGCTCAAAGCAAACTCGGTAGGAAACCAATATCAGAAGATAGGAAAGCCCAAACAGTATATGTAAAATATACATGTTTGACATGTTCACATTAAGTTTTAAATCAAACAAACTATAGTTAAACACTATATCTAATATAGCTTGCTTGCGGGCAACCCTAGTATTAGTACATTGATAACTTCGAAGGTTGATGTTAATACAAATTTATCTAAGACTAACTGAAAGAACTAACATTTAGATAATACTATCCACTGTACTTTATACTATTAAATAGACAGCTATACTAATCTGTATAATAATATTGTAAACTTTCTCCCGTTGTATATGACACTAGCAAAGATAGTAACATTTTAAGAAATTCTTGAATTGAACAGAATGGACACAATGCCCCTTATATCTTACTAAATTAAAATCAAAATAGTTTCGTACATTCCAGCTACATTACCCAATGATGCGTAAGCTTTAGTGAAGAAACTACCCTAAATCAAACCTCTGATAAACAAAGAAACTCTTTAAGAATTCTGAATTACATTTTTTTTTTATGATTCACTTAATCATCAACATCAATTTACGAGATATTGATGTTACTGTGGCATGTGTGTCGTAGTTGTGCTTGATTTGTAATGGGTGGAGGTAACGTCATTGGAATTGCATCAAAGCGCACAACATTCTATAAAAACCTTCAGACAAAGGACTGCTGGTTGTAAGCATGGACTGTACAGCAAGTGAGAATATATCAATGATATTTGATCAGCATGTGTTACATTACGACATAAAATATAGTTTATCAAGGTTTAGTTTGAAATGCGGAATGGATGTGCTTATGTGCATCAAAACCATTCACTACATAGACATTAAGTATTGGAAATAGTGGCATTACTTATAAGGTCAGATATAAAGAGTAATCTACTTAAAAACAATATAGAGAAACACATTGAACAGGTGACACAGTACATATACAATAATTCATGTTAGCAGATTATACAAAAGAGGTACACATTTACCCAAGTAAAACAGGACACACTGATTTAACATAGAATTTTCTATAGACATTGAATGGACATTAATGCAAATAGATTCTTTGATGTATTACAATCTTTAGAAGTATTACAAACTATGTAAATAAGATCTGGTATTCAATATTATTATTCCAAATACAATACTATAAGAGTAAATTTTGGGAACAATTGTAAGGTGGAATACGATCGGTTGAAATGTGGAGCTCAGTGTTCATTGGGTACAATATGTGTCACATCTTCATGATCGGCTTAAAATAATTACTATTACTTATTTCTAATATAAATTTACGTAATATCAAGTAATGCGAACTTTCCTTTCTTCTGCAATTTTAGCATGTTCTCTTAAATGAAACATTACTGGTCACTAAATTTGCAATATTTAATGTCGTTTGTAGTAAGGCATTGTATTATCATGAAATCTTGACAAGGATATAATATTTACTCCTAGTGCTGCAAAGGTATGATTACTGCCTTTAGTGTTATAATGGCGATAAACTCAAGGTGACATTCCATACTTCTGAGAAACTGAACTGTAAACAAACGTGCCATGGATAACAGATTTTCACTTCTTGACATATATCATTACCAGATTTTTATTTACAGTGGACTGATATCAAAATAAACACAAAAACATGATAATGATCAAACCCAAGAGATAACTAAATTTGTTAAAATCAATGTTGTAATAAGAGAGAAAAGGTAGGTTAAACAACACTTCACTGGGAATAACTGACCTGCGTCAAACGGACATAGGGACGGTTTATTTTTAATGTTTATACAGTATACGCACACAATATCGTTTTTTTCATTCGAAATTTTAACTCTCTTTTACCTGATTGTCGACAGGAGGTCCCAAACCTGTCAACTTGTTTGCGGTTAACATCCAACTACTATTTGCAGTAGTAACATGGCCGCCATATTGGCATGGCTGAATCTGTTTTCAATCAACAGATAAGATGTAGTTCGCCCTTTGATAATCTGTACAATGCACAACAAAACAAAAAGTCATACGATTTAAGCTTATGCAAGTGTGGGTGTAAAGACAGATAAGGTCTCAACGTTATTTGATCCTTTCATTTTGAATGAATAATGACAAGCATAACTTACATATTCGACTGAGCGTGGGCTGTGGCTACATACTCCTTATTGGTTAGTTTTGGTTTGCGGAACCAATCTGGTTCATTGATGTTGAATATCCTTATAAATAATATTACCAAAAAGCAGTGTAGTAGACCAATGCACAGAACGTTTGTTTTCATATAAATAAAATCCGTTCCCGTTTCTGCTTTTAAATTCTAGTCGAGTAATCTGAATCGTGAAATATAACAAAAACACGTTTACAGTACGTCGGAACAATGAACAAGCAAAAAACACTGTGTCAAACATAGTCTTAGCTTATTTGTAAGCTCACACATTTGATAAGTGACCTAGCATTTTCAGAATGATACTTTTAAGATCATCGCTTAATTTCAAGGTACTGAATCCCAAATGTTAACGTTACGTTTGGGTCATGAAAGTCAAACTATGACCCAAAAATACCATATGCATCATTATTTGACATATTGTTTGTTAGGTGGCATTTACCATTAATAACAATATGCTTATGTATGATATATCTAAAGTGACTCTGACAATATTGCCCCTCTTTACTTTGAAGAATAGGTGACGTCTGGCTAGGCATTTTTGTAATCTCTGGGTTGAATTTGATTAATATGCAAAGAAATAGAGTTTTAATTCTTGATCACTACACAGAAAACAACACTATGCATTATAGTATTCATTAGTGTATCATACCTTGAAAGTCAAATTTAAAATACGCCACTTTGTCTTGATATAAACACATGTAAGAGCTGCAAAAGTTAGAACACAGACAGCGAATACTTCACGAAAGCATCACTTGTTACATATCTACTCAACTAATGAGCATCTACTTTGTCCCTTAGTGGTCTCCTAAAACATGTTTTAGGGCACACAAGGCGTATTCCGAATTCTGGTTAAAATAACTGAAACGCAAAATGCGGAAGCAATTTCACTAAAGTGTCGCACTCAACACAAACCTCGCATGCAGCAATATATGTCGATACAATACGATCAAAACAGATATTACATGCAAGACCAAACGATGTTCTGAGACATACGTATGTTCATTTGTCTGACCAGATTAAACATTATGATATGCCAGTAGCTCAAAATTCCAAAACAATTGTGTAAAATGACTTTTTCAAACAACCTTGTATAAATTATTTAAGTTGCAAACCAACATTAAGCAGAATATGTTAAAATTATGGTTAACTACAAAACGAGCATAAAATACGCCTAAATTGTCATCAGTCTTGATCTGGAAGCAAACCTGAATAAACCCTTTGAAGTAGTATAGCATAATATTGAGGGATGTGTGCATTGTGTACCCCAGTGCTAGACATTACTATAAACTGCCACTATAAAACTTACTATAAAAGTGCAGATCACACACACACGTTTTTTACATGTTAATACATCATTGCTCTCTCTCTCTCTCTCTCTCTCTCTCTCTCTCTCTCTCTCTCTCTCTCTCTCTGAACATGCCAGGTTCATTTGTTTTTATGATAGTATAGCATACATCAAAACCTCAAAAATGTGTGAATGTACCCTTGGCAGGATATGTGTAATTAAACATGACCATTCGACATGATGCCAATTAAACAAACTCTTTAAATACATATGCTATGATAAAAGCATCATTTGCATTATCTTCAAAATGAAATGTATAGATAATCATTTAAGTTACATGACTACAAGTCTAATTACAGTTACTAATCTAGCAATTTACCACCACGTTCGGAAGCATTCGATAAATCTTACTTGGCGAACTCATGCAGGCAACTCCCGCTTTGTTTAATTAATAGATGTCCTAGTATGTATCTCGTCAACGAGCTTGAATAGCTGTAACTTACAGTCTAAAGAATTCTCGCATGTGATGGACAATTTCAATGATATATAAATCAAAAAAAGTATTGCTAAATTGAGACATGACGTCAATTTGCTCGTCATGCGTACACAGCGTTGTTGGAAAAGTCACTATTAGGATATAAAGGTCAAATACCGTCGATATCGAGTATGGACAGATTAGTTTGAGTTTGAAACCCCTGCTAAAAAGTTATAATATTGTAGAAACAATTAGTTAATTGTTTCACCAAGTCTGATAAGGAGACACAGTATTGGCTTCCCGAACAACCGACGACACCAGCATATTGAATTCATTGTTTGAATAGAAACTGGTGCAGGATAACTATGATCACCTGTTTGAAGTAAGGGCATTCTTCTACTGAGAAGTAGCTGTATGAAGGAATATATATATATATATATATATATATATATATATATATATATATATATATATATATATATATATATATATATATATATATATATATCTTTGTTATTAAGATTATTATCGTTATCTTGTGATGTTTGAGTGTAAATAGATTAAAATTGCTAAAACAATTCCCAAAAGCGTTTGGATCAAATCCCAATCAGTAAGCATCTTAATTAGATAAAGCTTAATTGCAGTCACACACATGTGATTTTGGTATTAAACAAAACATGGCTGACAGAAAGAGTACTGTATTTTTCCAACGCCTCACTAAACCGTGAAGGGTTTTAAGGTGCTCTAACTTATTTATTAGGAATGCAGTAGATTTTAATGTGCAGCTGTAACCGTGAGGACGTTACGGATGTTCACAAGAATTCCATGTAGTACGAAATGCATCCACAAGCAAATTACTTTGCAGAAATATCGGCGAAGAGAGCAAAGTAATATCTTTACAACGTTCACAAGAAATTGAGTTTGAAACTTCATTACGTTTTCAAATTACATAACTACAAATAAAACTTCGTATTCAGGCCATACTTGCAGTACGTGCCATTAGACATAACTACTTGTATATGTTCTCAAAATTTCTTGAGAATATACCCTCATCCGGGAATCTGGTTCGCTTCTCAAGTTACTGTATAACCTTTTTATATAGAGACATTAATACATGGTTGGGCTTCTGAATACTAGGACGTAGACATGATTTTTTGTTGCGAAACTTTGGAGATATGCATGTTTGTGTATTCAATTTTCCTTTTTAAGTGCGCATTGAGCACACATGAGCACAAATGAAAATATATAACGATGTGTATTTTCTGCTTCAACACCAAATTCTAAGAAGGAATTTTCGATCAGGTAAATGTAGTACAGATATTTTCTTCGGTTAAATGCAGTCAATAATAATAGGGTATTTGATATGTGAATCGCCTAATACATTTGACTTTCGCCCCCTCCCAGGACAGAAGCCGAAACGTTAAAAGCACTCTTACAGCTGGGTAGAGCATTGTCAACTCATTTACCAAGTTTAGTGAATTTTAACAAAGCCATTTATGGGGTAGTGGAGTTACGGACAGACGAACAGACCGAGGGAATCACAATTTCACCCGCTAGAACCAGCGGATAATTGTGTAATGACATTGATGGTCACAATATGTTTTATTATCAAGTTATTTACACACAAGTTATTTACACGAAAGCAATGTTGCTGACACAATCGATGCAACTTCAAACATAGCACGAAAACTCTCTCTCTTTCTCTCTCTCTCTCTCTCTCTCTCTCTCTTTCTCTCTCTCTCTCTCTCTCTCTCTCTCTCTCTTTCTCTCTCTCTCTCTCTCTCTCTCTCTCTCTCTCTCTCTCTCTCTCTCTCTCTCTCTCTCCGAAAGGCAACATTGTAATGCCACCTAGACCATAAACGCTGCGCATATATGAACAGCCGATGAAGTAATAGTCTATTAATACGGGATAGTTCAACAGCGAACAGGAAGAAGAAATAAAAAACATTTGTGTGTGTGTCCCATTTTCCTCCAGTTTTGTTTCTTTCTCCAAAGTTTATTTGATGTGCATATATATTACATTTTAAAATATCAAGAGCTTCTGCAGAACGCATGGGATTTATAAATATATATGGTCACAACAATTATGTTTTGGTTGGTTTCGTATTGAGCCATATATAGTCTTGATTCTGACGTCAGAAACTTAAAGAACGAAAATTTCAGAATCACGTTGAACAGTACTTTCATAAATCAAGTGGAGGGATATATAGCTTTTTTTAATCATAAGTATTTTACGCATTCTTATTATATATATATATATATATATATATATATATATATATATATATATATATATATATATATATATATATAACTAAAGATGTCAACATCATATTTGTACATATTTTATGTGGAAAATATTTTTTCCTTAGAATAAAATGATACATTATAGTAAGTTAATTTTGTTTTCTTTGGTATGATTTTTTTTCAATATCATGTTCTCCACTGTATTGCAACACTGATTAATTTTGTGTCGACACGTCATTTAGTGCCCATTGAAGTATGAAATATTACTTTATCCTTTAAGCTACTGGATAAGGCACTAAAACCATAGTAGTTAAAACATATTACTATTTTTTGTTTATCTACAGGCCAGCAATGATGACACTGAAATGTTGTTGATATTGTTATTTTGGGGATTAGCGTCATTTCCTAGCGCAAGATAGGCTATATAAAGCAGCTGGCATAAATGATGGAAGTCGTAGAGGGAAAAACAACGACCCATCAGAAGCTACTGCAAGCTCTTTGACATACCCACATTGACCGAGTCAGACTCGAACCCAAGCAGTTCATGGTGAGATGGCAGTAATTTGTGAAGTTGACCGCTTTAGACCACACAGCCACCCGAGGCCCCTCAGATTAAGAAAGCAAGACAGAAATAGCTGACTCCGTATTATGGCAGCGATCTTTAAGCAAACGCCTCAAGACCAACATATATTCCTTAAATTCAGAAATTATAAAATAATTACCAGAACAATGTTACAGAGCCACAGGTGTCCACTATATATTAAATCTAAATTAGGGATGTTCAACCTGTGTCTAAATTATGCACTCAGATAGTTTAGAAAATAGGGACATAGCCTCAAATACTTGACCGTACCTGGATTTATGGACCTGACCAGGCATAAGAGACATAGATTGGATACGGGACCCGTTGTGGAATATATGACCTAGACTGGAATTCGGAACCTGGCCTGGACTTGGCCTTAAAATTGGGGATTTGGCCTGCAATAATCCACCATATCTGGAATTGTTTACCTGTCCTTCAAAGTAGGACGTGGCCTAAGAATTCGGAACCTGACATTGAATAAAAAGGAAACGGTCTGGAATGAATAACATGTGTCAAGTTAAAGAACCGGTCTCGGACTCGAAGCATGTTTGTAAGAAAGAAAAGTTTCATAGAAGAAAATATTTTTTTTTAAAAAAAGTAATAATTATTAAAAACAAGGAAAGAAATAACTTTCATCCAACTGCCATTTTACAATCATATAATATTTGTTAAAGTATGAATTCAAGGTCTTGACAAATTCGACAAAAACAACAACGCATGCTGCAGACGAGGAGAACCATAACACTTACAACATTGACAACATAAATACTACTGCCACTACTATTGCTACTACAGCAAGTTATATTTACATACCAAAGACAGTATAATTTCAATTAAAATCAATTTTGAACTCATTCTCAAAACATTATCAAAATGTGAAAAAATATGTATCTGTGAATGATGCTTTAAAACACATTTGTTTGTATACATCACGTTTTTGAGATATGGCCTAATATTTTGTAATAGTGCCATCTCTTATGATAACAAACTTGCTTAATTCATCACAGGTCGGATCTTTTTTATATCTCCATTTTTATATCTCCATTTTTGTGGAGATGTTATGTAATCATGACTTCAATTTACCCATTAAAATATTATATATGTTTATATGTAACGAATTCTATCGCAAGTTCAGAATACAAAAAAGATCCCAGTAAATAA
The DNA here is from genome assembly GCA_029339505.1 of Unio delphinus. Taxonomy (NCBI): domain Eukaryota; kingdom Metazoa; phylum Mollusca; class Bivalvia; order Unionida; family Unionidae; genus Unio; species Unio delphinus. The sequence continues at coordinate 4,182,364 of JAQISU010000009.1, read as the reverse complement.
TGCTGCTGCTACTACTACTACTACTACTACTACTACTACTACTACTACTACTACCACTACTATGACTACTAGTAATAATAATAATAATAATAATAATAACAATCATAATGAGGACTTTGTACAGCGTCTAATCCTTGGAAGCTCTAAGCGATTTACAACTTCTATAATGATATGACTATACTACAGAAGAAAAAAAAAAAACGAAACAAAACCCTTTGAAATTGGAAAACAGGAAAACATGCTGAAAACATATAAGGTACAGAACATTATTAGGTCTCTAAGTTTGATCCTGCAGTCGACAAAGGCGAGTTTTAAAAGCACTCTTAAAAGGGACCACTGTGTCTTTGTATGGGCAATTCGTTCCATATTGCAATGCCTTGGTATGCAAAAAAGAACGTTGTCCATATGACTTTGTTTTCATAGTGAGAACGATTGTTAGAAGGGGAGCGTAAGTGTCTTACTGGTGTATACACATGGGTGAGGCCGGATAGGTATGTTGGACTGGAGTATGTTAGTGAAACATAGTACAGAGAACAAATTTTGTGTTTGATTCTGTATCGAATGAATAGCCAGTGTAGGATACAGAGCAGTGGTGAGGTGTGCTCTCATCAAGGTACTCTAAAGATGATCCAAGCAGCTGTGTTTTGAACTTTTTGAAGTTTCTGGAGTAGATATTGTGACGAACCAGACATAATTGAGTTACAATAGTCCAGTCTTGAAAGTACCAAGAACACACAAGTGTTTTAGTGGCATTAACTGAAAGATATTTGCGAATGCAACTGATACGTCTCAGCTGAAGATATGCAGGTTTGCATATGTTCATGACATGTTGGTGCAATTAGAGAGTACTGTTTAGAGTAAGGCCTAGGTTTTGTACTAACTGTGTGAATTTAATGTTGGTGTTGCTGATATTTTTTGTCTGACATAAAGGATGTGAATGTTAAAGTCTTTGTTTTGTGGTCAGAATGGCCTCCGTTTTATCATCATTCATCTGCAGCTTGTTACATGTCATCCATGATTTCACATCTGCACCTCTCTACTCTATGGATGGTAGCATCAACTTCAGTTTGGTGGCTAGACTTGTATATTTGGGTGTCATCAGCATACACTGGGTGATAATCGATGACACTTGAGAACGTCTGAGTGTATAGAATAAAGAGAACAGGTCCAAGAACAGACCCCATGTGGAACACCACAGCATAAATTGACTGGGCAATAATGTATTCCATTTGCAGATACAATTTGTGTCCTGTTGACTACGTAGGACTAAAACCACTGTAAGGCTATATTCTGAATGTCAAATACATGCTGTAGACGGTGAGGTAATGTATCATGGACTATTGTGTTAAATGCTGCAGACAAATCAAGGAGGGTAGGACTTTAATCTTTCAACTATCCAAAGCACAGAGAATGTCATTAAATACTTTCAGAAGAGTAGTTTCAGTACGAAATTACGCTTATATTGTCTTGGCGTCCGTCCGTCTTTGCGAGACGATGGCGTAGCTCTAGAGTCTGCTGTTTCTTTCTGACTCTATTTTCAGCATGCTTTCTATTTTTGTCATCCTCAGTTTCTCTAACTCCCTGCCTGACAGCTAGGCACCAGATGGGATGGTCATTAGCAGCGCTCTCCCAATTGTTGACATCGATGTTGGCCGTCTTCATGTCCCTCTTGCAGACATCTTTGTAGCGCAAGCGTGGACGTCCAGTCGGTCGTGTACCTTCTGCTAGTTCCCCATATAACAGGTCCTTAGGAATGCGGCCCAGGTCCATTCTCTTGACATGGCCGTGTCAGCGAAGGCGCCTCTCGCTGAGAATGGCAAACATGCTGTTGATGTTGGCGCGTTCTAGAACCTGTGTTGGGTACTTTGTCCTGCCACTTGATGTGCATAATACGCCGCAGACATCTCAGGTGGCAGCTGTTGAGTTTTTTCTCGTGACTTGCATAGGTGGTCCGTGTTTCGCTGCTGTAAAGGAGTGAGCTAAGCACACAGGCTTGATAGACACGCAGTTTGGTCTTCTCGGTGAGGTTGGGATTGTTCCATACCCGCTTGTTAACTCTGACCATCACTGCAGCTGCCTTAGCAATCCTGCCATTCACCTCATAATCAATTGAGAGTGAGCTGGAGATGTTGGACCTGAGGTATGTGAAGTTTTCACTGGTCAGCCCTGGTATGGATGTACACTCCATCGCTGCAGCCATTGAAGGCGTACTGGAGGAGAATGGAGAAGAATATTCCGAAGAGAGTTGGCGCAAGCACACAGCCTTGTCTTGAGGACTTCGGGCAGAATGCCGTCGCTTCCAAGAGCCTTCCCACAGTCGAGACAGTCTATGGCTTTTCCGAGCTCTTCCATGGTAGGCTGTGTGTCTAGCTCCTCCATGACAGGCAGGTCTGGAATGGCATCCAAGGCAGTGTCAGTGACGTTGTTTTGGGTTGCATATAGCTCGAGATAGTGTTCAACCCATCGATGCAGTTGTTTCCCCTGGTCTGTAATGTCTTCGCCTGTCTTGGACTTGAGGGGGCGGTCTTTGAGATGGGGGACCTGTCGCCTTTTTGATGCCCTCATACATTCCTCTTGCATCCCCGGTGTTGGCAGCTGTCTGTATATTATTGCAAAGGATAAGCCAATAGACGTTGACACAGTGGCGGGCGGTCTTCTGGGCGTTGTTCCTTGAATTCCTGAGTGATTGCAATGTTCTTGAGCTTGGTGCAGCCTTGTATGCCAGGAGGGCTTTCCTCTTTGCCTCAGTCACGGGCTCCATCAGCAGCAGAGAGGGTGAGCCGGACAACATTTTTAGACAAGTATTCACTGAAATCACGCTTAAAATCAATGAAACCAATGACATCAGGCCCAAAAGTCAATGACATCAGGTCCCAAATGTGTGTGTGAATCATGGATTAGGTAAAAAAAAAAATTATGAAAAAATCAATGAAATTAATGAAATCAAAAACTTTTCAACTATTACATTTTTTGGGAAAAGGGACTACAACATCGTTGTCACTCACCCTCTCTACTGCTAGAACTTTCAGTTGGGGTTAACCGAATATTTGATCCAGTCCGATACGATATCGTGTTCGAGGGTCATGTAAATTTATTGTTACAAATCCGTGGGGGGTAGACTGAGCATGACTAAAGAAATTTCTAAATTGATTGAAGTCCATATCGGAGCACCATGTCTGCCAAATATTTCGTAGCGTATGTGTATCAACGCCGTTGAATACAGCAAGCATATTACAGTTATCTCTAATCACTTTTGGAATCTGAGTGTAGCGTTGAGTGACATAGATCACGTCCGTGTTTTTATGCCTGCCTCGGGAAAATATTCTAGCAGGATTTTTTTGTTTATCTAACATGACATCGTCGTATACAACTAAATTGTTGATACTTCCATCGAGGTCATTCACGGATGGCGCCTCGTCAATATCGGTTATAAATTCAATAACATCCTCGCCAGCAATCTCTGAAGCGTTTTCATTAAAATCTTTTAGTACTTCATAGCATCGTTGGTCGTCTACGCTAGGGGCAATTAAATACAACTTATCCCACTTCATCCATCTCATTATTAAATTGAGCAACAATTGCGTTTTACCGGATCCAGATGGTCCGATTATAATTGCGCGGATAGAGTTTGGTAGCGCTGCATGATGCTTCACTGGTTCTCTTGTTTTAGTCGCTGAAAAATCAATTATATTCATATCTCTATACATAAATTATGGATCTATATTGCGTGAAGTGTAAGGCGCGTACTGGTACAGATGACTTGACGACGATTACAACTAAAAATAACCGATCAGCTCTTTCTGGTAAATGCGTACAGTGTAGTACAAAGAAATTTAGATTTGTTTCTAAACCCAAGGAACCCAAGGAACCTTTAAAAAAAAACGAGGAGGTGATATCGCTGCCAAATTAGCAAAACTCCCTGGAACCCCATGGGCAAAATACCCCGGAGAAAAACACCTTCCAGGGTATAGTTATTGTGGACCGGGAACAAGACTTGATATCAGACTCAATGATCAAAATCAGCCCCGACCCGGTGAGGAACCAATAAACGCTATTGATAAGGCCTGTCACCTTCATGATGTTGCTTATAAAAGCAGCAATTTGCAACACAGGCATCTAGCAGATGTGAAATTAATTCATGCGTTGAATTCTATCACTGATAAATCCTTCAAAGAAAAATTGGCCTCCTTTTTGATAAAATCGGCAATGAAAAGTAAATTGATGTTAGGTGCTGGTAATTAATAGCAACATGGAATCTATTTACTATTCCCCAAGAGGATACTGGAAGGGTAACGCTGCAATCAGTAAACTCGCTAGCGCCGCAAAAGTGAAAAAAACCACTGCGGCTCATTAGTTATCCAAACAGGCACTATGGCAAATTTATCTACCACCGCCTAAACAAATTCAATTCTCGCATTTTGATGTAACCGGACCCAATGAAGTTCATCAGGCTGATCTATTATTTCTGCCACATGATCGTGGTTACAAATATGCGTTAACTGTAGTTGATATTGCAAGTCGATACAAAGAAGCAGAACCGTTAAAAACAAAATCGGCCACTGAAGTCGCTTCTGCATTTGAAAGGATTTATCGACGAGGTCCTCTGCACTGGCCAAATCTATTACAATTTGATCCTGGCAAGGAATTTCAGGGTGCAGTGTTATCTACAATGAAATATCACAATGTCGCTATCAGACGAGGGCATACTGCACTGCATCGTGATCAGGCCATTGTAGAACGGTTTAATAAAACCCTTGCTGAGCGGTTATTTGGATATCAATATGCAAAAGAATTCATCCAAGAAAAAAGATCCCGTGAATGGGTTAAGAGATTACCAGGTGTAGTTGCCGCACTGAATAACGAGATTACTAGAACCATCAACATGAAACCTATCAACGCGATTAAAAAGAAGTCGATACCTGAAAAAAAAACAAAAAGATTTCAAAGAACCAATTCTTGGTAGTAATGTCATTGTGAGGTACTTATACGAACCAGGAGAGCTTGAGGGTGGTACAAAAAGGGCTACTGATCCTATTTGGAGCGTCACTACGCATAAGATATCTAGTATAACACGATCTACGGGTAGACCTCCAATCTATAAACTGGATTCAACTGCCCCTCAACGGGGTTTTACTAGACAACAATTACAAGTGATACCCGAGGATACTCAATTGCCACCCCATGGGCTTAACTAGCACCCTTGCGTCTATTGCACTCAAGACAAGTCAACATCACATTATTTCTGACATGACCGAGATTGTTATTTTTTCTGTCTACGGTGAATTGGCGAGGATCCTTATCCGAATACTGCCAACGCATTATACAATTGCAACTCGCGCAGTGATTATTCTGTTGTTTCTTCAAAGTGATTATTAATTCAGCATCAATATCAAATTCTCGTTGTTTTTTTTTTGTCCTGTTGTTTGTAACCGGAGAGTTTTTTATCAATAATATCATTATCGTCACCAATGATTCCATCATCGCCAATGATTTCATCATCGCCTGACTCTGTCAGGACAATTCTTCGAAGTTGATTTATTTTTCGTACTCTAGACACTGCGAGATAGACTAAATTCGACCATTCTATGCGATTATCTACCATCCAAAGAGTTGTATCCGATATAGTCAATCCCTGTGAAGAGTGTATCGTCGCTGCATAACCTAGCGTCCACGGGGATTTATTAGCACGCAATGCATCTTCAACAACATTGATATCAACCAGCACAATATCATTTAATACTAAATTCTGCTTTTCACTTTGTCCTGGAATATCAACTTCGATGCTCTGTTTTCGCGTATCCGATGGCCTATAACAAAGAGGCACTGAAAGTGTTGCAAATTTTTGTTTATGCAATTCAAATAACTTCATCTGAAGTGTGTCTCTGACTATTTTTCTACTTGCAATGATTAAATCATTTGGTCTCCACATTTCCCAAAACTCATTCATGGGAGTTTCCGAAATTATTTCACGGGTTATTTCACATTGGATTCTATCCGGTTGTAATCTAATTAGTTTCTTCAATTCTTTTAATTCATTATCAAGTGATCTATGATCAGTATCAATTTCTTCATAATAGTCTACAAAACCCTTTAGCCATTCATGGGGAGATGCACCGACAAATGGTGGAGGTTGGCCGTGATCACCGCACATGACGACTTTTGTATTCTTCAATAACAACCACTCAAGAAATATTTTTAAGACATCTTCTGACACTGTGTCTATTTCATCCCACATGATGAATTCAGGAATAAATTTCTCTCCCATGCGCTCAGGAGTCCATTTATCTCCCTTCCATCGGAAAAAGCTGTGATAAGTGCAAGCATTTACCCCTCTCTGTATCATTTCTCTTGCAAGTCTATGAGTTGGTGTTAGCACAATCATTTTTGTGAAATCCGTACGATTTTTCCCACGAAATAACTCAATTACCCGGGTTGTTTTTCCTGACCCGCCACAGCCGTTTAAATAAACTGTTTTATATCTACAGATTGGATCAGAAATCGGTGGTGCACTAGAAAATTCTGAACACTGATTGCTTCCTAAGTAATTATTTTCAATGGTAACATCTGCTGATGGAATATAATCATGAATCATTTCTTTCTTAATTCTCCATGATCCCCATTTCTCGTTGCCAGTAGCCTTAAAATCAGCCAGTTTGCTATTTATGTAAAATGAGTCAGTAGCAACTCTAACTGCGGTGGTAGGAAATCTATTGATCATTGAAAACAGATTGATAGAAGCATAACCAAGCATAGAAGCTCTCAAATGTGTGTACTGCGGATGGTATCCATCATTGTAGGTAACAATTGTACCCAATTTGGTTCCATCGGACATAAATGCGTCCTTACGATTGACATATAGGCCCTTATTCGTTAGATCCGCCATTACAAAATCGTATTCACCGTTGTCTATAATCAATCGTGAAGAATATTTCGTATTATCATCTTTGCCACCTTGGGTAAATTTACCGATTATTCTTCGTCCAAGATTTTTTGCTTCATTGTTTCTGATTTCAAATAACTGTTGGGACCAATCCATGATTTGTTGTTCATTAAAATCAGGAAACAGTTTTCGCTCTTCGCTAATTATTTTTTCTAGATCAGGTTGGGGTAACCAGACTGATTTCTGTGCTCGATAGGATATAATTGCTTCACTGACAATTAATGATTTTAACATCTTACAATCAAGCATATACCGTAATAACACTATTGGCATCCAGTGTTTTTCAGACATGTGTTTACCAATCCAAAGATAACTACACGGATGAAGTCCTTCAGCCATTTCAAATGATACCACACAAGCGAATCCGGTTAAATCAAAATCAGGAAGTGGTCCATTAATAGCAACGCGGGTCATTTCGTGTGTAGGGTGTCCAAATCGTTTGAAATATTTCTCGCATTCTCCATACCCAAGAAAACTTCCTGGATAACACGCAATCATATCAACTGAAATAACGGAATCAGAGGTGTATTTTCTGTTCCATAATCCGCCGTGGCCGTATTCAAGACAGGACAATTTGACATCTGATAAAAACTCACTTCGTGTTGGTTTCCACGCGTTTTTCTTTCTAGCAAAATGCGCTGCAATGGATGGTACTGTGAAACAGTTTGCTAATAATTGATCGTTGTCTTCTCCGTCCTCAGAAAACTCACTAGCTAGTTGTTTCATTTGATTCTGCAGTTCTTCAGTACGGTATAATTCTCCGTTGGGCCTTACAAACTGATCAAATCTGCATTCCTCGTCTGAATTACTATGAAATAGCCACGCTGACACAGGATCGTTTTTACTCAAATGGTAAATAGCATCAAATAATTTCTGCTCTGAAAAAAACTCTTCGGTTTGGGATAGATATTTTACGGTTCTATCCCGTGGGAATATTGTTACTGCAGATGACCACGCGTGCGCGTTATGATCAATAATTTCAATGGGGTTTCCTTTTTTTGATTGATATTTCGGTTCTTTTAATACTTCACCGGTGATTGTCCTTACCGATATTGGAAATCTCAATGATGTTTCTAATTTAGTTATATCCTGAATTGTTGCCCCATGCTCTTTTACCGTGAACTCCCACTCGGTTATTTTTTTTCGTCTTAGATCAGTTAGTTTATTTCCCCGGGACGCATTTGTGAAGTGTTCTATTATTCGTTCTGCTACACAATTGAGCCCTGTCGAATATTTCATGGGTGCTAGTTTTGAAATATCAGGTTTTTCATTGAGCGGATAGATCCCGTAAACAACTGCTGTGACAGGATAAGATCTTTCGTAGTAGGGTTTATCAATTCCGGTCAAAATTCCCGGTTTGGAATCCTGATTCACGGTGACAGTTTTTTTGCCCCTGAGAATGGGTTCAAATTTATCCCTAATAATCCATTTGTCATCTTCACGGATAACGAATTTGATTCGGAAAAAATGACTTTTTTCCCCAACACGTGAAATGATCACTGCTGCCTTTTCATCATTCATGGTAGCGTCAACAACACCATCAATTCGAAATGTTGACCAACAATAAGATGCTCCATCACGCTTGAATTCATTAAAACAGTCTCTGATGGGTTTATCAAGAATTTTATTCTTGGGTGTATTAGAAACTATATCAAGATTGAATTGAGCATCCTTCCATGATGATCTCATGTTTCCGTCTCTTGGACGTTTGTTACGTTTTTTGGGTCTATCGCGATTAAATCTAGGATTGATTTTTAATAATCTCTTAAACTCTTTCATGTTTCCGTCTCTTGGACGTTTGTTACGCTTTTTGGGTCTATCGATATTAAATCTAGGATTGATTTTCAATAATCTCTTAAACTCTTTCATGTTCCCGTCTCTTGGACGTTTGTTACGTTTGTTTCCGTCTATTGGACGTTTTTTTGGGTCTATCGAGATTAAATCTAGGATTGATTTTTAATAATCTCTTAAACTCTTTCATGTTTCCGTCTATTGGACGTTTTTTGGGTCTATCGAGATTAAATCTAGGATTGATTTTCAATAATCTCTTGAACTCTCTATCGGTATTGATTTTAGCATTTTTCGAAGTCAATCTCTTGCACTCCTTCATGCTATATATAAAACAAGCATTTAAATGAAAGATTTATGTATAATGAATCACTGCAAATGGCTCATGATGGGAAATGTAACCCCGTGTAACAAATCATGCAGAAAAAATGAATACTGTAGGTATCATATGCAAAGTTTTCGACGTGGAAGTCTTGGTCCGTTACCCTGTATTCGATGTGGGGTTGGGGTTAAGGGAAGATCACAATTATGTATTGATTGTGGTGGTAAGCGATATAGGGAATTGAAGCGTTATTATGATAAAAGAATAAAAAATGGACAATCCATCAGAAATTATGACCCTGAAAAAGTCTTTGACCCTGACAACATCAAGGATAAAATCATAAGAACCCCGCAAGACTACATCGAAAGATTTTCCAGTGATGTAATTATTGAACCAAACATTGAATTAGACAAACAATAGAATAGTATATATGAACCAAGAATTCAGACCACATCCAGTGATTACAAATTATGAAGCATCCAGTGATGGTACTGTCAGAAACCGTAGACTGAAAAAATCAGTTGGTTTTGTGACTAATCATGGGTATTTGATGTTTGGCGCTGGAAAGAAGAAATATTACAATCATCGTTTCGCATTTGAATGTTTTAATGGATTGATCAAAGATGGTTTTGTTATCGATCACAAGGATTCTAATCCGAAAAACAATTCTGTATCAAATCTGCAAGCTATCACACAGAGTGAGAATTTGAAAAGAGGGGAGACTGGAAAATACTCGAAAAAAGCGAGACCTGTGAAATCCTTGAACGAAGAAACAATTTTTCAATCGATAGCTAGCGCCGGTAGGCACTTCGATATTTGTCCGTCTTCTGTTCAAAAAGTTGCAGAGGGGATTTATCGATCGGCTATTTCAAAAAAGAACCAACAGAAAATTCGATTTAGTTATGTCTAATGCGTCATAATTTCCAATTAGAGATATGTCATTCTTATAGAATAATGAATTCTGAAAACATGAATAGCATCATAGTTGAAATAGCAAAATTGAAAAATCAGGATATCAAACTATCAGATGGGTTAAATCCTGATCAAATTGTGTCTGATTTTCAGGATATAGAATACGGAGTAAACAACAATAAATATATGCTACCCAAGAAGTATGCACTCATCAAAAGAATTCAGAATTCTATTAAAGACTCTCTTTCATTTTCCAGTGACATCAGTGTGTTCGTCCCGTTGTATACTATCGTAGAAGGAATACGAAAAGAATTGGGGTACGAATACGAATTGAAAAAAGAAGTCAACTCTAAAATTAGAAACCTACGAGCATTAATTCAAGAAAATTGATTACCCGACCCTTATCATTTTTGATTGCCCGACTCTTATCATTTTTTGATTGCCCGACCATTGATTGCCTGACCATTTATCATTCCGACCCTCATTTTTTTTAGCCGACCCTCAAGGGGGATGTCAAAAATCGATGGACGATGTGTCAGATTGATCAATGAAAAAGTGGGGAAACTCACAGTATTATTTATTTTATATACAATTATGTGACTTTCCCCATCATTTATAGAAGCTGTTATAGGATGAAATAACACTTCCATGACCGTGTTAAAAATCATCCGACATGTCACTGATGTCAAAAAGGGAGTTGCACGATGGTGTTAGGTCGGATTAAAAAATTGTTTTACAATTGAAAAATGGTTTCTGATTTCAAATAATGGTCAATGAAGCATTAACAACCCGACTGGCTCGTGAGAGATTAGATGCAATTAAGAAATTTATACCAATTCGTGACTCTGTAAGAAATAAACTACAACAACGACAGAGTTTACAAACTGATTTTGCTCTGGGGTCTGAAGAATTGTTTAAACCAGTAACCACAGCAACGAAGGGGGTAGAGCGTGCTATACTGGGAGATGATCCTGACGGTAAGAGAAAGGAAGAGGGTCTTATTTCTGTACTCGAAAAAATAGCAGCGAAAACTGAACAAACTGAACAAACTGATCCGAAAAAAACGACTGTTTCTCTGTTGAATAAATTTACTGATCATGCTAAAATAGTAATAAAAAAACCTAGTTTATTGAAATCAAAGGATTATCAAGCCTTTGGTAATTTTGCTGCTCAAAGTTATAATTCAAAAAAAGATTTTTTAAAGGACGAGTATAAAAATGATAGAATATCAAGTAATGATTGGTTTGATAATTTGTATAAACTAAATAAAGGGATTGGTCGTTTGAATAAGGATGAGATAGGATACAAGGAATTTCAAAGGGGAATTAGTAATTATAAAAGAGAACAAATAGAAGAGCGACAACGAGAAATAGAAGAACGGCAAGAACTAAAACGTCAAACACCAACACGGAGACAAACAAGAAGACAAAAAAAACAACAACTACCACCTGATGATGATGATGATTTAGAAGAACGACGTCAAACACCAACACGGAGACAAAAAAAACAAGAAGAACCTAAAAAACAACAAATACCACGTGATGATGATGATGATGATACTCTTGATTATTTACAAACCACGGATACAGACAAACTAGATGAAGCAGCTGGCTATAGCGGAAGTGGATTAGGAAATCCAAGGATTGGAAACATTTGTCCTGATAGTGTTATCAATGATATATCACGATTAGATGTTCTTGTAGGAGGATTCCGAGCTGGAAATAACTCTCCAGAAATAATTAATGAAGCAGCTGATATCTGTAGACGGTTATTTGCCGGCGGTATCATGGATATCAAAACATATCGAGATTTCATTGACGAGTTAGCAAATGGGTATCATAGTGATTAAATAACAATTGAAAACACTATTGTTTTTATAATAATGATCATCCATTACAATCATGATAAACCAACCCTCGTCTATGTAGTTAATTCACGGTTTCCAGTTTATAGAGCATACTACGGAGATGGCCTCGGCAATACCATTTTAGGATTCTTTTCAAGAATGGCCCCAAAAGTGACGCCGTTAGCTAAACAATTATCAATGAAAGCCATTGATGTTATTCGTGATAAGGGTATTAGTACTGTTGGAGATCTTGCCGGGAAAGCGTTTTCAACTGCGAAGGATAAAATAACATCATTAGTGGTGCGAAAAAAGAAACCGTTACCGTCTACAGAAGAAATGCCTGCAAGTGTTAGTAAAATTATAAATAACGCAGTAGATGAAAAACTAGCGTCGATGGTAAATCAAGGAGACCAAAGCAATATTGCAAACATGATAGCAGGAAGTGGCCTTAAAAAACTACGTCGATGAAAATGGAAAAATCGTTTACGATTTCACTATTTAGACTCTGATAAATAGAATAAAATGTTCAAAAAATCATCTGATCCAGCATTTGATATAGACGCCCCAGTGCGTAAAGATGATTCTGTACGCGATTATCAATATTATTCTTATCACGCAGTACAACCAGATCTCCGATCGCGAATTGAACTTCAAGTTCATGATACCAGTAAATATTTTCTACCGTGTGAGGCATTTATTGAAGTAGAAGGAGAACTTGTAACAAATGTTGCAGCTGATACCCCATATGACAATAACTCAAATGTCCGAGTTGGTTTTGTTAATAACGGCATCATGGCGTTATTTGAAAGCGCTAGATATCTCATTGATGGAAAAGAAATTGAATCCATTGACCGTGAAGTTGATATGGCCACAACAATCATAGGGTTAGCGAGATATTCTGATGATTATACAAGATCAGCGGGTCCATCTATGATGTTTGCAAAGGATACCTCTGATAACGCTGATCACCTTCAATTCATTAAAGTGTTAACAGCACAGGGTACTGCAGAAGGCAATCAACAAGAAGCAGCTAATCCAGAACGTCGAACTAGACCCGGAGCTGCGTTTGATATTCTCGGAGGCGTTAATGGTAATCTCAATTTAGGATTTGCAACACGCGTAGCAACGTTGCATGGGCAGCGTCGACGATTTTCATGTGCGATTCCACTACATCACATATTTGGATTCTGTAGAAACGTCCGAAAAGTTATTTATGGAGCCAAACACACAATAGCACTCGTGAGAAAGGGTACTGATGATGATGCAATCTGGCGTAATGCTGGGGTTGCTCCCGGTAAAGTCATTCTAACAAAACTATCATTATGGATGCCAGTGTTAACTCCATCAATCACAGACGAACAGCGACTACTATCATTTATGGACCAAGGAGGAAAGTCGTTGTTAAGTTGGTTATCAGTGACCACGGATATTAAACAAGACAGTGTTGATGGTACATTCACATGGCACCTGGCATCAAAACAAGGGGTTTCAGCTCCACGTCATATATTTATTGCGTTACAGAATGCTGCGCGAGTTGGTAATCAAGAACGAAGTCATATGATATTTGATCAGTTAGGTGTTAGTGAAGTCTCGCTGAGAATAAACGGACAGCAGGAACCATCCGAGGATATACAACTTGATTACGGTCAGAATCATATTGCACGTGTCTATCATAACCTGTTGTCATTTATGGCACGTGATCAAAATGTGGATACCGGTTTGCAAATATCACAATTGGATTTTAAAAGCCTCTATCCGATTTATTACTTTTCATTGGAACATCTTGATTTGATGAGACAATCTGTCGTTGATATACACTTTAGAGCCCGTGTAACCCGTCCGACTGGTCCACCAGTTGGTGGGATACCTCCTATCCTTATCCCGAATTATAGAGCAGTTGCTGTCATTCTCAGTGATAAATCAATGCTACTCGAAGGTGTTGGTGGAAGAATGAGAGTGGTAGATGCCCCAGTAGAAAACATGTAATTGAAAATCCGAAGGATATTTCCATTGAATCGTTTTACGATTTAGAATCAATCAATTATATATAATGTCATATAGTGTTATTAGTGTTACGTTAACTCCTGGTCAAATCAAAAAATTGCAATCAGAATCGGCTAAAAAATGTGGAACCACAATCACGTTGAAACCTAATCAAATGACGGGTGGTGAAAATAAATTATCGCTGACAACTCGTCAGGTGAAACATTTCAATGATGCTTTCAAGGATAAAAAGGGAGTTCAGATTACTCTCTCTGCGGCTGCTATTAAAAATATGATGAAAACAGGTGGTATATTTCCATTGTTAGCTGCAATACCAGCATTGATTGCAGCAGCAGCCCCAGCGGTGGCTAAAGCAGCGGCGTTAGGAGCCGTTGGTACTGCAGCAGGAATGGCGTTGAAAAAGGCAGCTGGACAAGGATATAAAAAAAAGAGACGATCCGTTCAAGGATTGGGTCTAAGACTACCAGGAACCCCGTATTCGTGGTACAGCGGAAAAGGTCTAAGACTACCAGGGACCCCGTATTCATGGTACAGCGGGAGATCCGTTCACGGATCAGGCCTGAGACTACCAGGAACGGTTTATTAATACAGAAATCTTCAATGGTTCCCATGTCCAATTTTGATTTAATGGATGCTGCTAAAAAACTAGTGATTAAAAATTTCAGAGGAGTTTTTATGAAAGATCAATTACCACATCAACCAAACAAAACTGAAACAGGTATTATTAATCTCGATAACAGCACCGGACCTGGAACTCACTGGGTTGCATACGCTATTGATCCACGTGGGATTGTCTATTTTGATTCATATGGATTAGCCCCACCAAAAGAGTTTATGCGTTACATAAAACAATTTCCAATGAAGACTTGGTATTCTACGCTACCAACACAACAAATCAATGACCCACCAATATGCGGCAGTGAAGTATTAAATGTCCTTGACGCTATTTCTAACTCCTTGGGTAACCCAAGGGGAAAACCACCACACATTGTCGTAAATGACTACACTAGTAATCGCTTTTTAGAGAGAGATATATAAAATATCATGATTGATATTTGGGGAAGACCTCTGAAACCCAAACCCGATGACACTGCAACTCCTGATTCTATCAAGGATATAAAAAAAAAAATTAAAGATGAAATCGCTGAGACGTTGAACTTAACAAGTGTTGACCCGAATGAAATAGTTGTATTTCAAGACAAACAGGGTAAATTGAAATCCAGTAATATTTCTCTGGATGATATTTTGGTTAAACAACAAAACGCAATCGAGGATACTATCGCGTTATTTTCCGATCAGGGTAAACTCAAACCGGGTGTACTTTTTTCGACGATTACAGATCGATTCACTGAATACAATAAAGAATTTGACGATCATTTGAGAAACTACAATGGTTTCCGTAGAAATGTCGTTCATAAGTTCTTTGGATCTCCGATTGTAGTTACACCATCTATCGCTGAAATTAAAACGTTTGTTGATGATCAAAAGGTTATCAACGAAGCAACAAAAACAACAACCGACGCCATTGATAAATTTATTGGAACCCCGTTAGATAAAATTGAACTAAAACTCCCTGATATTAAAAAATCCATTGATGAGACGAAAACTTCCATCGAAGGCATCAAAGGTGATCTTTCGAGGATGATAACAGCCATTGAAAAAACAAAAATTCCTCATGAGAAAACCAACAACTTAGTATACACAATCCAACACGGATCATTTGAGTGGACACCTACAAACAACACATTAGATATCACTGCAACCGTCAAGGGTATTTATCGATTAACACTAGTAACACCATCGTCTCAATTTAATATTTCATCGTCCAGTTCATCTGGGGTCAATAATACGATTTCAACGATCATCGACAAGAATACAACTGAAAAGTTCACAATCACATCTACTGATAAACATTTGGTTAGGGTCTCAACAACGTGGTATGTGGAATTCGTAGCGAATTTAAGTAAATCGTAATTGAAAACGCTAGCGTATTTAAAATAAAAATGGTTTCATCATCGCAATATCGCTATGATCAGGTCAGAGAGTATCAAACTAGACTCAAAACCTTGTCTGAGGAGTATGAATTGAAAATTAAAAAATATCGCAGGAGAATTACCGCAATTGATGTTACTGTGTACGCTGTGAGTGGTGTAATCACCGGAGCTGGTATTATACTGTCTTCAGTGACAATGATGGCTCCGATAGCTGTTCCAATTTGCATTTCTGCGGCAACAACAATCGCTGGAATAATTTCAATAATCACAAAAAAATATCCTCATGCAGCCAACGGAAACTACAAGACTACATAATTCAATTTCATGTTGTGTCTACTGCATACTCGCAATTATCCTCATTGATATCGTCATCGCTCGATGATACAATTATATCAGAGAGTGAGTTTTCAGCGATGGTAGATATATATGATTCTGCGATGTCAAAATTAGAAATACAACATGAGTATAATAACAATGACAACACAGATGGAATTACTTCAACAAATAGTGGAGAACACAAACCCAGTACAAACAAGCATGATCTCAATAACCTCAACGAATCCAGAATTCAGTGTGAATTTCCCCTCTCCGGTCCCAGTGAAGGAGATAGCGCTAGCAAAATTACGAGTATACCACAGTTGGCCAAATATTAGGTCAAAATCATTTGGTGGTCAACAACCGAATAATTCCCTGGTATTTGCAAATAAGAACAAAGACGACGGTACCCCAGACTGGAATGTTGTTTCCATACCAACCGGATCATACCAAATTGAACAAATCAATAATGAATTCGCGCGTAGAATAAAATCGATTACTGGAAAAGAGTCAAAAATAGCTATAACGGTTCATGAGCCATCACTATCATCTGCCATTGAAATAAGCACAGAAGGATACGTCGTAGATATCTATCAGAGTTCTATTAGAACCGTACTAGGATGGCCTGAATTACCACCCGGTGGAAAAACCGTTAAATTACCAGAACCACAAAAAACAGATTATATCACCGACAGGATAAAATCTGATAATCCAATAAAAAGCTATAGATATTATGATAAGTCGTATTTTTTCATTAGAGTAGAATATGATGAAAGAGCACGACTTATTCATCATCTTGCTAACCGGGATAAAATCACTGAAAATTTCACAGCTTTCAATAACGATATTTCGTTGTTGTTTATATCACTTAGATCCGGCACTCTCACCCGAGATGAATTTATCAGTGTCGTAGAAACATGTAACAAAATCATCAATGACATGGAAACATTTCATTCACAAATTATTCAAGAAGTATTAGGTGACAGTAGTCCTAAAACAAGAGATTTATTTGCAATAGAATATAGGATCCGCATAGGAGATATTCCAACATTCAAACTTCCAGGATATAATATCTCAGAACTACAAAAATCTCTCGATGATGCCATCGATGAAGGTTTCAAAAAAATCCATGATACGTGGAAAAAAACACCATCACAACCACAAACAACTATCCTGACCCATAATAATGACCCAGACGGTTGTGGCAGGCATATTGCTCCGTTCAATGTGAATATTTCAACGGTGATTGCGCTCAATTTAGTATGTGATGTGATCGAAGGAAGCTATCAAATAAATTTAGAACGATCAAATCAAGCTCAGCAGGGATATATTTTGTATTCATTTGCACCAACAGCTCCTCCAGGGTTTTTAATAATTGAGTCCCCGGTGAATCCAGTCTATATGCGATGTCATAATAATTCATTAACCAGAATTAATTTCAAACTCACTGACCAGTCTAATAATCTGATTGATTTACAAGAGGAGGTTTTACAAATTAGTCTGTTTGTGAAATCGTAGTGATTTTCGTCGTAGTGATTTACATGACCCTCGAACACGATATCGTATCGGACTGGATCAAATATTCGGTTAACCCATAGCAGCAGAGAGGGTGAGTGACAACGATGTTGTAGTCCCTTTTCCCAAAAAATGTAATAGTTGAAAAGTTTTTGATTTCATTAATTTCATTGATTTTTTCATAATTTTTTTTTGGACCTAATCCATGATTCACACACACATTTGGGACCTGATGTCATTGACTTTTGGGCCTGATGTCATTGGTTTCATTGATTTTAAGCGTGATTTCAGTGAATACTTGTCTAAAAATGTTGTCCGGCTCACCCTCTCTGCTGCTCCATCTCTTCCCAGTTTGTCTCATACCAGTCGGCATTTTTCCGTTCCCTCTTCCCGTAAGCTATGATGGCTGAGTTGTACACAGAGTCACAGAGATGGGCCCACTTGGAGTCAATGGTGTCATCAGGTGTCACTTTGGTGAGAGCTTCCTGCACTTTGCTAATGAACTGCTGTGTTTCTCTGGGTTACCTGCACAACAGGTGTTGATGCAAGGGTGAACGTTCTTCTTGGCATGCAGCTTCTTGGATAATAGTCGCACCTTACTGACCGTAAGGTAATGTTCCGTGTCGAATTCGGCACTGTGGAAGCTGCGGGTGAGGAGGACGCTGGCTAGTTCCGCACGGCTGGTGATGACTAGGTCTAGCTGGTGCCAGTGGATTGAACGTGGGTGTCTCCAAGACACCTGATGGATCTCCTTGCTTTGGAAGACAGTTTTGGTCACACATAGGCTGTGGGAGCAGCACATCTCCAGAAGTCGCTGTCCGTTCTCGTTGATCTTGCTCCTTCTGTAAAAGCCAAGACAGGCGGACCAGGCCACATGGTCGGCTCCCACACAAGCATTGAAGTCTCCTAGTAAGTAAAGGCCTTCGTTGTTTGGAATACTGGATATTGCCTGATCCAGAGCCTCATAAAACTTATCTTTCTCCTCGTTGGTGGAGCGGAGGGGTGAAGCAAACACGCTGAAGATGTTGACCGGGCCTAAGGATGTTGACAGCCGGAGGGCAAGGATTCTCTCAGTACCTGATGACGGAGGTTCAATGAAGACGACGTTATGGCAAAACCTACACCGTGCTGCCTAGGTTCATTCGAGAGCTTCCCGTACCAAAATAACGTGTAATTGGCTTCCCTGATGGTGGCCGCTGTCAGCCAGTCGGGTCTCCTGGAGACAGGCAATGTCGATGTTCAGTCGAAAGAGTTCTTTGTCAATGACGGCAGTCTTCCGTGCATCTTCGATCTAATGGAGGTCATTGGTCAATCCAGGACACATGGTCCTAACGTTCCAGGTCGCAAAACGAAGAGCTGAAGTTTTCTTATTTCTTCTTTGAGTCTTTCCTGGAGCAGAGTTTTGTGGCTCACTTGTCGAGATGGTTTCTCTAAGCTCCACGCACCCAATGAAGCAGGCAGGCTATGATCGGCAGTACCTTACTGACTGGGGGCTGCCCAGCGTAAGGCGGGTGTGTGAGACCTTATGATCTCTCCCACCGTCAGAAGTAGCCCCTGACGTCAAGCTCTTCGCCAATCGAGCTTTGGCTTAGAACCGGTAAACTGCTACTTCTCGGGTTGTGCCGACGCCATACGACGACGCAAAGAGCGTCCTCTCCAATGGAGCTGCGAAGCCTGGGCAGGGTGGTATGAAGAATCAGCTGTTGCCCATGCAGCAGATACCCCTCTCCACGCAGATCCCCCTTCTTTCTAAGGGAATGACGAATGTCGATACAGCTCAGGCACCAACGGCATGGCAGGAATTTCCGGAATGACATTGAGGTCAATGTCAGACCACCTTAGGGACTCCGTCTCCGGATTTTTGTTGGGGTTTACTCCCTTAGCCTTTCATATGAGTGTGTATAGCCGTAAATGGCAGCAGAGATTTTGGAATCGGAGTTTTCCTTCTCCTAGATGAGCTACCATCCAAGGTTTACGAGTCCCATCTACCCGAAGCAACTGATTTAAAGGCGCCAGTGGCCCGCCTTCGCCCCTTCTCCTGTTGGTGGATAACGCGGTCCGCCGGACTTCAAATATAAGCCACTCGTGAAGGCCAGGAGCTGGATTTTAGTTGACAGAGGCAATCAAAGACACAAGCCGTATGGGGGATTTCTGGAGTGGGGCGCTTCTCTCTCACTCCCTCCCCGGCAATGTCAACCTTACACCACAAGGTCTAATTACACTTATATTTTTAATTGCTATTATTCTTTTTACAACTAACACCAAACGGGATAAGAGCGATACCCCACATCACAACACATTGTATGAAAACCAGTGTTTCACGTTTAAGTCCTAACATGTATGTGTTGTCATGGGGCTAACATGTGTCAACAAGTACTTTAGAGATTTGCACATCTTCAGCTGTAGAGCTATGTTAGTTATTTATTAATTTCTTGTGTTTAAGTTATACCTACTGTACTACCACGCCTTTTTGTACAATTTCTATGCAGCTTCGATTTACGTGGAATAATTTCAATATTTTATATTCTTATTTGTGACTTAGCATAAGATTTTTGTTTAAGCAATATAAATTTACATTTTTAAGAAACATGTAGTACCGTAGGATTCTTAACGGACACGAGTAGGTTCATTTCTAAACCTATGTATTATTTTATAATTATTGTGCCAAAATGTAATGTGTATAGCTTACCGTATATAACATCAGTACGTGGTAATGTAAATACTTAGGTCATGCATAGTACACGGCGTTAGATGTATTTTCAGTTGATTGGAGTCGATGTGGTACCATCTGTAGAGCAAACCATACAAGTTGTACTGGGTAAGGTTTTTATTTGTGTTTTCGTTTGTTACACTATTCGGTTCCTGCGAATTATATTATATTGTCCAATAGCTGGATATTATATCCACACTTATTTATCATAATTCTTTTCTTATTCAATCCATTGATATTTAAACATTGTATTTGTATCACCATCAACAATGTTCTGTTGTAATTACTAAAACAAACCCGGTTACCTTGTTACATACGTAGGCGAGAGATCTGTGAACCTCAACCCCAAATGAAGGTCCATATGACATGTCCCCAGAAGCTCCTGCACTTAAAGCGTTTTCAGAGCATTATTGTAACCATCTAACACGAAGGAAGACCATTGGTGTCTCAACACTCGGCGTTCGGACTTGTCAATTATCAAAATCACATCCGATAGAATGAAGGAATAATATGAGCAGCAGAGAGGGTGAACCTCACAACTTTCCGAGCGTCGATTCGGAAATCTGAGGCTTCCACCAAATAGTAAAAAAAATGGCGTCTATTCGATAAAATAAGATTTCCTTATATACGCCAACGTCGTTGTCATCCACCCTCTCTGCTGCTAGTGATTTCATCACTAGTGATTTCATCACTGGGTTAACAAAAAATAATAAATGATTTCAACCAAATATTTGATCGAGTCCGATACGATATCGTGTCCGAAGATCATGTAAATTTATTGTTACAAATCCATGCGGGGTTGACTGAGCATGACTAAAGAAATTTTTAAATTGATTGAAGTCCATATCGGAACACCATGTCTGCCAAATATTTCGTAGCGTATGTGTATCAACGCCGTTAAACACAGCAAGAATATTACAGTTATCTCTGATCACTTTTGGAATCTGAGTGTAGCGTTGAGTGACATATATCACATCAGTGTTTTTGTGACGCCCCCGGGAAAATATTCTAGCTGGGTTTTTTTGATTGTCTAACATCACATCGTCGTATACGACTAAATTGTTAATGCTCCCATCAAGGTCATCCACGGATGGCGCCTCGTCAATATCAGTTATAAAATCAATGGTATTCTCACCTTTAATTTCTGATGCATTCTCGTTAAAATCCTTTAACACTTCATAGCATCGTTGATCATCTACGCTAGGGGCAATTAAATACAACTTATCCCACTTCATCCATCTCATTATTAAATTGAGCAACAATTGCGTTTTACCGGATCCAGATGGCCCGATTATAATTGCGCGGATAGAGTTTGGTAGCGCTGCATGATGCTTCACTGGTTCTCTTATTTTAGTCGCTGAAAAATCAATTATATTCATATCTCTATACATAAATTATGGATCTATATTGTGTGAAGTGTAAAACGCGTACTAGCACAAATGATGTGACGACGGTTACAACTAAAAATAACAGATCAGCACTAACTGGTAGATGTGCAACATGTGGTATAAAAAAGTTTAGATTTATTTCTACAAAATCAAAGATTTTACAATCCGGAGATGTTTTAAAAAAAAACGAGGAGGTGATATCGCAGCCAGATTGACAAAGCTCCCTGGAACCCCATGGGCAAAGTACCCCGGAGAAAAGCACCTTCCAGGATATAGCTACTGTGGTCCCGGAACACGATTAGATATCAGACTTGATGATCAAAATCAACCCCGACCCGGTGAAGAACCAATAAACGCCATTGATAAGGCCTGTCACCTTCATGATGTTGCATATAAAAGCAGCAATCTGCAAAACAGGCATCTCGCGGATGTGAAATTAATTCATGCGTTAAATGCTATTCCTGATAAATCTTTTAAAGAAAAGTTGGCTTCGTGGTTGGTAAAATCAGCTATGAAAGGCAAATTGATGATGGGTGCTGGTAATTAATAATATGGAATCAATTTATTATTCCCCAAGAGGATACTGGAGGGGTAAATCAGCAGTCCATAAACTCGCTAGCGCTGCAAAAGTGAAAAAAACTACAGCGGCGGATTGGTTATCTAAACAGGCACTATGGCAAATTTATCTACCACCACCTAAACAAATTCAATTCTCGCATTTTGATGTGACCGCTCCTAATGAAGTTCATCAGGCTGATATATTATTTCTGCCACATGATCGTGGTTACAAATACGCGTTAACCGTAGTTGATATTGCAAGTCGATACAAAGAAGCAGAACCGTTAAAAACAAAATCAGCCACTGAAGTTGCTTCTGCATTTGAAAGGATTTATCGACGAGGTCCTCTGCACTGGCCGAATCTATTGCAGGTTGATCCTGGCAAGGAATTTCAGGGTGCAGTTCTATCTACAATGAAAAATCATAATGTCACCATACGACGAGGGCATACTGCGCTACATCGCGATCAGGCCATTGTCGAACGATTTAATCGGACGATTGCTGAGCGGTTATTTGGATATCAATACGCAAAAGAATTCATTCAAGAAAAGCGATCCCGTGAATGGGTCAAAAGGTTACCAGCTGTGATTACTGCACTGAATAACGAGATTACTAGAACAATCAACATGAAACCTATCAACGCGATTAAAAAGAAGTCTATACCCGTACAACCACAAAAAGATTTCCCTAGAAACGCTAGCGTTTCCCAACCAATTCTTGGTAGTAATGTCACTGTTAGGTACTTATACGAACCAGGAGAGCTTGAAGGGGGTAGAAAAAGGGCTACTGATCCTATTTGGAGCGTCACTACGCATAAGATATCTAGTATAACACGATCAACTGGTAGACCAGCAATCTATAAACTGGATTCAACTGCTCCTCAGCGAGGATTTACTCGACAACAACTGCAAGTGATTCCCGAGGATACTCAATTGCCACCGCATGGTCTTAATTAGCACCCGATGCCAGAGGCATTGTGCTTTCACCCCGGCGTCTATTGCACTCAAGACAAGTCAACATCACATTATTTCTGACATGACCGAGATTGTTATTTTTTCTGTCTACGGTGAATTGGCGAGGATCCTTATCCGAATACTGCCAACGCATTATACAATTGCAACTCGCGCAGTGATTATTCTGTTGTTTCTTCAAAGTGATTATTAATTTAGCATCAATATCAAATTCTCGTTGTTTTTTTTTGTCCTGTTGTTTGTAACCGGAGAGTTTTTTATTAATGATGCTAACATCAATATCACTTATTGTTGTGTCATTATCATCACCAATGATTTCATCATCGCCACCTGACTCTGTCATGACGACAATTCTTCGAAGCTGATTTATTCTTCGTACTCTGGATACTGCGAGATAGACTAAATTCGACCATTCGATGCGATTATCTACCATCCAAACAATTGTATCCGATATAGTCAATCCCTGTGAAGAGTGTATTGTTGCTGCGTATCCTAGCGTCCATGGGGATTTATTAGCACGCAATGCATCTTCAACGACATTGATATCAACCAGCACAATATCATTTAACACGAGAATCTGCTTTTCACTTCCTGACTTTGTCAGGCTTGGAATATCAACTTCTATATTCTGCTTTCGTGTATCCGAAGGCCTATAACACAACGGTACTGGAAGCGTTGCAAATTTTTCTTTATGCAATTCAAATAACTTCATCTGAAGTGTGTCTCTGACTATTTTTCTACTTGCTACTATCAAATCATTTGGTCTCCACGTTTCCCAGAAATCATTCATAGGAGTTTCTGAAATTATTTCACGCGCTATTTCGCATTGGATTTTATCCGGTTGTAATCTAAGCAGTGCTTTGAACTCGCGTAATTGTTCATCAAGTGATCTATGGTCGGTATTAATTTCTTCATAATAGTCTACAGAACCCTTTAGCCATTCATGTGGAGATCCACCGACAAATGGTGGTGGTTGGCCGTGATCACCGCACATGACGACTTTTGTGTTTTTGTTTAACAACCACTCAAGAAATGTTTTTAATACATCTAATGACACTGTGCATATTTCATCCCAAATTATGATTTCAGGAATGAATTTATCACCCATACGCTCAGGAGTCCATTTGTCACCTTTCCATCGAAAAAAACTATGATAAGTACAGGCATTTACCCCTCGCTGTATCATCTCTCTGGCGAGTCTGTGAGTCGGTGTTAACACAATCATGTTAGTAGAAATACAAGTATTTCCACCACCACGATATAATTCAATTGCACGAGTTGTCTTTCCTGACCCACCACAACCGTTTAAATAAACTGTCTTGTATCTACATATTGGATCAGATACCGGTGGTGCATTAGAAAATTCTGATTGAATCTCATCACATTTTAAGTACTTTTCATCCATGGCAACGTCTGCGGATTCACAATACTCATGTAGCATCTCCTTTTTAAATCGCCAACGCCCCCACGCTTCCTCCGGATCTGTGAATGCCGCTACAGCTGATTTGTACTTATTGTGTATGTACATCGAATCAGTGGCTACTCTAACCGCGGTATTAGGAAATCTATTTATCATCGAAAATAAATTGATAGAAGCATAAGCTAGCATAGAACTTCTCAAATGTGTGTACTGGGAATTATATCCATCACAGTAGGTAACAACCGTACCCAATTTCTCACCATTGGATAGAAAAGCATCCTTACGGGATACAAGTTTTCCCTGTTTCGTTAAATCCGTTACAAGAAAATCGTATTCAGCGACGTCTATGATCAACCGCGAGGAAAATTTTGCATTGTCGTATCTTCCACCCTGGGTAAATTTACCGATTATTTTTCGTCCAAAATCCTTTGCTTGTTCTTTTTTACTTTCAAATAACTTCTTAGACCAATTTATGATTTCTTCTTCATTGAAATCTGGACACTGTTTTCGTAGTTCGCTGATTATACGATCTAGATCGGGTTGTGGTAGCCAAACTTCTTTCTGAGCTCGATAGCATATAATAGCTTCGGAAACAATCAACGATATCAGCATGCCACTATCAATCATATATCGTAGTAACACTATTGGCATCCAGGCCTTTTCAGATAGGTGTCTACCGAGCCAAACATAACTACACGGATGTAACCCTGTAGCGAGTTCAAATGATATCACACGAGCGAATCCGGTTAAATCAAAATCAGGTAATGGTCCATTAATCGCAACACGAGTCATTTCATGCGTGGGGTGTCCAAATCGTTTAAAATAGTTACTACATTCTCCATACCCGAGAAAACTTCCAGGATAACACGCGGATATATCAATTGAAATCATACTGTCACGATGGTATTTTGTATTCCACAGTCCTCCATGACCAAATTCGATGCAACTCAATTTAACGTCCTCGAGAAAATCACTTCGTGTTGGACGCCAGGAGTTTTTTTCTCTTGCGAAGTGAGCTACCACTGAAGAAATAGTAAAACTATCCGTGAGTAGTTTTTCATGGAAACTCTCTGGTGAAAAATCATTAGCGATTTTTCTCATTCTGTTATCTAATTCTTCAACGCGATATAATTCACCATTTGGTCTTACAAATTGATCAAATCCTGATTCGGAACCAGCACTACTAAGTAACCACACTGACACAGGATCATCTTTACACAACGCATGAATAGCATCAAATAATTTCTCTTCATAGAAAACATCCCCGGAAAATTCCGGGGGGATATATCTCACGGTTCTATCTCGTGGAAATATTGTTACTGCAGGTGTCCACGCGTGTTCGTTATGATCAATAATTTGTATTGGCGCTCCTTGTAATTTATATTTCGGTTCGTGTAATACTTCTCCGGTTATCGTCATAACGGTTATTGGGAATCTTAATGATGTTTCTAATTTAGCTATATCAGAAATCTTTGCACCGTGCTGTTTCACTGTCAGTTCCCATTCTGTTATTTTCCTACGTCGCAGATCAGTTAGTTTATTTCCTCGGGATGCATTTGTGAAGTGTTCCATTACCCGTGTTGCTACACAATTGAGCCTTGACGAAGTCAATGGTGAATATTTCATAGGAGCTAGTTTTGCAATATCGGGTTTATCATTTAACGGATATATCCCATAAACGATTGCTGTTACGGGATAAGATCTCTCGTAGTATGGTTTGTCAATTCCAGTTAGAATTCCTGGTTTGGAATCTCTACTTACAATGACAGTTTTTTTATCCTTGAGGATTGGTTCAAATTTATCCTTAATAATCCATTTGCCTTCGACTTCGATAATGAATTTTATTCTGAAAAAATACTTCTGATTGGAATTGCTTTGCTTGAAATCCTTTGGATTTCCACCTTTGGATTTCCATCTTTGAATTTCCCCTTTGGATGGAAATTGCTTTGCTTGAAATCCTTTGGATGGAAATTGCTTTGCAATTTCACCAAGGTGTGAAATTATCTCAGCTGCTCTTTTATCGTTCATAGTAGCATCGATGATGGGTACATTGACATCTTCATCAATAATTCGAAATGTCGACCAACAGTATGCTGCACCGTCTCGGTAGAATTCATTAAAACACTCCCTGATTTTACCGAGTATAGTTCTATCACCGATTAGACGTTTTGGTGTATCAGAGACTCTATCGAGATTGAATTTAGTATTTCTCCAAGGCTTAATTTTCGATAATCTTTGGAACTCCCTATCGAGATTGAATTTAGTATTTCTCCAAGGCTTAATTTTCGATAATCTTTGGAACTCCCTATCAAGATTGAATTTAGTATTTTTCCAAGGTTTGATTTTCGATAATCTTTGTAACTCCCTATCAAGATTGAATTTAGTATTTTTCCAAGGTTTGATTTTCGATAATCTTTGGAACTCCCTATCAAGATTGAATTTAGTATTTTTCCAGGGCTTAATTTTCGATAATCTCTTGAACTCCTCCATGTTATAATTAAAACAAGTATTTAAATAGAAAAATATAGTATAATGAATCACTGCAAGTGGCTAATGATTGGATCTACAACCCCGTGTAACAAATCATGCAGAAGTGAATTCTGTGGGTATCATATGCAAAGCGTGAGAAACGGTTCAAAAGGCCCTCTCCCATGCCTCCAATGTGGGGTGGGTGTTAGAGGAAAATCGCAATTATGCCTTGCTTGTGGGGGTAAACGATACAGGGAACTAAAACGCTACTATGACAAACGAATCATTGACTCCGTCATCCTTGATAAAATCAAGGACAAAGTAATAAAAACCCCTCAAGATTATATCCAGAGATTTATAATTAAAGCAGATAATAAATTAGACAAGTAGTATTATTATACAAATGAGCCAAGATTTCAGACCTCACCCAGTGCTTGCTAATTACGAAGCCTCTAGTGATGGTGTTGTCAGACACCGCAGACTCAAAGAACCTGTTGGGTATCTGAATAATATGGGATATTTGATGTTTTCAGCTGGGAGGAAAAAGTATCTCTGTCACAGAGCCATCTATGAAGCATTTTACGGATTAATCGAAGACGGTCTTGTGATTGATCACATAAATGGCGTGAAGACTGATAATTGTCTTGGGAATCTTCAAGCCGTCTCGCAGCGCGATAACCTTTTAAAAAGCAACGCTGGTAAGCACGCGAAACATCCCAAGGGTGTGAAATCGTTTGATTTAGAAAATAATGAAGAGAGAAGCTTTCAGTCGATAAATGCGGCTGGAAAATATTTCGATATTTGTAGTACTTCAATTCGATTTGTTGCTGAAAAAATCATTAAAACATCTCTGTCTAAAAAAAATGGTCATAAAATAAAGTTCGTATACACTGAAACTATTTAAGGGAGATAAATCCTTTATGGATAAATCCGCACTACAATTCACACCCTACCTACTAAGTTCCCTTGTATTATGACGTCAAAGGAATTTGTCGCCTGCTATATTACCTGTACTTGACTAGGTGCGCCCACGTGACTGTAATGGAGATATAATGCATGAGTTTTCGATAGAGAATAAAACTTTTTATTGTCACTTGTGGGCTAAAACTGCATTATTAGTTTTATTTATCTACATATCTCATGTGTGGGGTGGGTGGACTAGCAGTAAAGCAGACAGCTAACTCGTTCTTTTCAGTACAGACGTTCTTTATAATCCACGCATTACCTATGTTCGCTCAGCCGGAACGCGAGTGTTTCCTATTCATTGAAGTATGTGGGCGTGGTTAAAACTCCTTGTATGTGAATGTATTTTATCTAGAGAATTATAACAGAGTATAAAAACGCTGTTTTATTAAACAACTGTATTATTTTGTTTAAAATATTTCTCATTGTTGCAGCATAAAATTGTCTATTTTAAAAATCTCTTATTGTTAAGTATACATGTCTTCCCTCTCCTCTATATTGATCGGTATTCATGTGACCTTCAGTACACACTTCTGTTTCCCACCCTGTATGATCGGTATTTCACTGACGCAGGCATGCGTGATTGATATTTACAAACAGTTAAATTAATTTTTTTTTGTGTACTTAGTATTTTATATTCCTAAATACGATGGATACAGTAAAATTGTCTATTTTAAAAATCTCTTATTGTTAAGTATATCAGATATATATATATATATTAAAAAATCTCTATTCTGTATGACTAGTCCGTGGTGTAATGGTATCGTGTTTGTCTTGTAAACATAGCTATCAACTACTACGTGTTCGGTCCCCATAGCAGATACATTATTTGATGGCGAAACGGAAGATGTTTTTTTCTATTAATTGGGGGGGTGGGGCGGTCCCCCTCAGCCAAACCAACATGGCAACCCATGCTATCGCATTCTCGGTAGCGTGGGTTGGTGTTTTTTTCCAACTCATGCAACCATGAATGAGATTTCATGGGTTGCCATGTTGGTTTGGTTTACCACGCCCACATCATACCATCATCGTTCCATTGAATTATAATCCATCCTTAATTAAGTTAATTAAGTATATGTTATGCCTAAAATTTGCCGCAACACTCGAGCGGAAATATATGGCATTGTGCCGTCCATGTTGTGACGTCCCCCCAAGCATATCTTCTGGGCGGTCTAAGATGGCGTTTGCCACCTTAGGCCTCCCTTCCGGAGATGTATGTTTCGGGTCCCCCTTGGGCTTACTTGGATGCGAAGGCACCCAAGGAGTTCCAAAGATGTGTTGTCATATATGTTTTATTTTTATTAATTAGAGATACAGTATACTATATTTATAAATAAATTTATTTATATAAAAATATAAATAATGGATATCAATGATGTAAATGCTATAATTGCTGAAATCTCAAATTTAAATAATAAAGGGGTATTATTATCTGAAAGTCTCGACGTTGACAAGATTACCTCGGAATATGAAGATATTGAATATCTGTCTAGTAAGGGTCGTTATGTTTTACCTAGGATGTACAGGCTCGTGAAAGGAATTCAAAAATCCATTAATGGTTGTTTGTACGGTAACGACATTAATTTATTTATAACGCTATTTAGCACCGTTGAAGCAATACGTCAAAAGCTTGGCCAAGAATATCAAAAACGAGCTGAAATTGGTTCTAAAGTTCGTGATCTTAGAAAAATGTTAAACGAGGAGCGACCCGTATCTTAACCACGTGAGTGTTACTAAAAAATAATATAGGCTTTCGTAAATAATTTAAATAATTTATTTATTTTTTTTTAGCGTTTTTTGTAACACTTGTTACATAGGATTTTCTCCTGAAAGGATACTCATCAGTTTGGACTTGCTCATGCAGTTATGTGCATAATGGATGATCTGGTCGTAGTAGCAAGTAATCACCGCGACGCCTCCATTTTCACGTAATTGTTCTTGTTGCCGCGTCGTTAACACAAATCGTTCATCGCCATTCTCAGATATTACAATTCTGAAATCCCCAGCGATGTTATTTCTGAAACACTCGCGAATAGCGTCGTACAGTTTAACCCTGTCGAAGATGAATACGTTAGCTTGATGGTACATTATTTAATAACTAAGTTATTTAATAACTAAGCTTTTAATTATGATGGAAACCCTCCGGATTTCACATTTGAAAATTTAGTTCACAAACAATATATGGTTGGTGAATCGCTTACAACTAGATTAGCCCGAGAGCGGCTAGCAGCAATTAAAAAGTTTATACCGGTTCGAGACAGAGTTCGCGATCAACTTCAACAACGACAACAAGCGCAGACTGACTTTTCTGTGTCAAGTGAACAACTGTTCGCCCCGGTAACTAAGGCGACCAGCGATGTGAAAACAGCAACTGAACGAGCAATATACGGAGATATTCCTAAGGAAGGCAAGCGACGAGAAGTGCCTGTTCTTGGTGTGCTTGAAAAGATAGCAGCAGAGACCGGACAAACACGCGCAGGGATACAACAGTTATCCAGTGATATAAAAACTCAGCGTGAGTATGAACAACTAGCTGATATTGATGATGAAACTCAAAGAGTTTCCACACCTGAACCACAACCTGTTGATGTCGTCACCCCAAGAGGTGTTTCCTTTATAGACAAACTCACCGAAGGAGCTATAGCAGAAATCAAACGACCTCAATTAATAAAACCCGAACATTATAAGATTTTTGGTGATTTCGCCGCCCAAAGCTTTCATTCCAGAAAAGAATTTTTAAAAGACGAGTATAAAAACAGTAGAATAAGCCGAGATGAATGGGCTGATTGGTTGTATAAAACGAATAAGGGTGTTGGCCGTTTAAATAAAAGAGAATTGGGATATAAAGAATTTAGAAGGGGAATTGAAGAGTATGATGAAACTGGTACAACTTTGAAAACAAGCGGAAAAGGATATTCGATTAAAAATCCAAAGGATGTCTTTGACTCTACCGTGACATGCCCTGGTAACATTCTCAGTGATATATCACGGTTAGAGGTTCTCATCGGAGGGAAACGAGCCGGAAATAACTCCGTCGAGATAATTAACGAGGCCGCTGATATCTGTAGACGATTATTTGCTGGTGGTATCATGGACATTAATGTATATCGAGAACTTATTGCTGAATTAGTTGAAAATCACAACGATGAAAATCTTATGGATGTAAGCGATTGATCACTAATTGAAAAACTACTAGTTTTATAACAAGATGATTATACACTATAACCATGATAAACCCGTAAGTGTCTACGTGGTGAACTCACGATTGCCTGTTTATCGCGCGTGGTACGGAGATGGTTTCGGCAATACCATTGCGGGGTTATTTACAAGAATGGCTCCCAAGGTGGCGCCGTTAGCTAAACAATTATCAATGAAAGCCATTGATGCTATCCGTGATAAGGGAATCAATTTCGTTGGAAATCTTGCAGGAAAGGCATTTTCTGCCGCGAAAGATAAAATAGCATCATTGGTACGAAAGAAACCACGAATGACTTCGTCATCGATGACTTCGTCAGTGGTGAAACCAGGAATGACTTCGTCATTAGTGCTGCCATCAACTACAGTGATGCCTGCAAAAATCAGCAAAGCAATAAATAACGCAGTGGAAGAAAAACTAGCGCAATTGACTTCGTCACCACCGGTAACAGATAGCGCTATCATGAACGCGATAGCAGGAAGTGGTTTGAAACAAAAAAGAAATTCGAGGAATTTTCAACGACGATGATTATAAAGAATTAAAACGCTAGCGTTAAACTCTTCGAGTTTCACAATTGAAAACGCTAGTAATGTTATAAATGTTTAAACGAACAGCTGATCCCGCGTTAGATATGGAAGCCCCAATGCGCAAGGATGATTCCGTCCGCGATTATCAATACTATTCCTATCATGCAATACAACCCGACCTACGATCGCGAATTGAACTTCAAGTTCAAGATACCAGTAAATACTTTTTACCATGTGAAGCATTTATTGAAGTAGAAGGAAAACTTGTAACAAATGATGCAGCTGATACCCCATATGCAAATGATTCAAATATCCGAGTTGGTTTCGTCAACAACGGTATAATGGCGTTATTTGAAAGTGCAAGATATCTCATTGATGGAAAAGAAATTGAATCAATAGACCGCGAGGTTGATGTTGCAACAACAATAATCGGACTATCAAGATACTCCGATGATTATACAAGATCGGCTGGTCCATCTATGATGTTTGCAAAGGATACCTCTGATAACGCTGACCACCTTCAATACATTAAAGTGTTAACAGCACAAGATACTGCAGCTGATAATCAACGAGAAGCAACTAATCCAGAACGTCGAGCTAGACCAGGAGCTGCGTTTGATATTCTCGGAGGTGTTAATGGTAATTTCAATTTAGGATTTGCAACACGAAAATTAGCATTGGAAGGACAAGAGAAAAAGTTTTCATGTGCGATTCCACTCCATCACATATTTGGATTCTGCAGAAATGTAAGAAAAGTCATCTATGGAGCCAAACACACAATCGCATTAGTGCGAAAAGGCAATGACAATGATGCAATTTGGCGTACTGGTGCCAATGAAGGTAAAGTTGTTTTGAGTAAAATAGTATTATGGATGCCAGTAATGACTCCATCAATTACCACGGAAGAGCGGCTACTTTCGTTTATGGAAACCGGTGGTAAATCATTGCTAAGTTGGCTAACAACAACGACTGATGCTAAAGAGGATAATGTTAATGGTACATTAACATGGCACCTGGCATCAAAACAAGGCGTTTCAGCTCCACGTCATATATTTATAGCGCTGCAGAATCGGAATCGATTAGGTTCCCAAGAACGCAGTCATATGATATTTGATCGGTTAGGGGTAAGTGAGGTTTCACTGAGAATAAACGGACAACAAGAACCATCTGAGGATATACAGCTTAATTACGGAAACAACCAAATAGCACGTGTGTATCATCGGATGCTGTCATATATGGGTCGTGATCAAAATGTTGATACTGGTTTGCAAATATCTCAGCTCGATTTTAAGAACTTGTATCCAATTTATTACTTTTCACTGGAACATCTTGATTTAACAAGGCAATCCGTTGTTGATATACATTTTAGGGCTCGTATAGATCCTGGTGGTGTTGATTATAGAGCGGTTGCTGTTATTCTCAGCGACAAATCAATGTTGTTAGAAGGGGCTGGCGGACGAATGAGACTTGTTGATGCACCAGTGGAAAATCTGTAAATGAAACTTGAAAAGTTTCCATAGGATTTCCCCAATTAGATCAATTGAAAGAATAAATGTGTTTTACAATAAAATGCCATATAGTGTTGTTAGTGTCAAGCTGACTGATGGTCAGGTCAAGAAATTAAAATCAAAATCCGCTAAGGAATGTGGAACAACAATAACGTTAAAACCAGCGCAGATGTCCGGAGGTACACATAAAATATCATTAACGGATCGTCAAATAAAACATTTCAATGATGCAATGAAAAATAAGCGAGGAGTTCAAATAGAATTTTCGAAAGCTGCAGTCGCGAACATGATAAAATCAGGTGGTATATTTCCATTGTTAGCCGCAATACCAGCATTGATTGCAGCGGCTGCCCCAGCGGTGGCGAAGGCGGCAGCGTTGGGAGCCGTTGGGACCGCAGCAGGGATGGCGTTGAAAAAGGCAACTGGTGGATCCGCTCGCGGTAGATCCACAAGTGGATCCGGGTATAAAAAAAAGGGAAAGGGGTTGTACCTACCAGGAACCCCGTATTCATGGTACAGCGGCAAATCCGTAAACGGATCGGGTCTAAGAAAAATACCAGGAACGGTTTATTAATTCAGAAATCTTCGATTTCCGGCCCAATTGTTGAGGAACCTATGGTTCCTATGTCCAATTTTGATTTAATTGATGCTGCTAAAAAACTAGCGATAAAAAACTTCAGAGGGGTTTTTATGAGAGATCAATTACCGAGAAAACCAAATAACGTTGAAACCGGTATCATCAATCTTGATAACAGCAGCGGATCGGGAACTCACTGGGTTGCATACGCGATTGATCCACGTGGGATTGTCTATTTCGATTCATATGGGTTAGCTCCGCCAAGCGAGTTTATGCGGTATATAAATTCCTCGATGAAACTCAAAGGGTTTCCGATTTTTTATTCCACGCTGCCAACACAACAATTAAATGATCCACCGATATGCGGCCGTGAAGTATTAAATGTCCTCGCGGAGATTTCATTAAAATCCTTTGGATCTCCGTGGAAACCACCTCATATTATTGTAAACGAATACACGAGTGGGAAATTACAAGGATCAATAAATTGAAAACACAAGTTACGCTAACAATAATGATCGATATTTGGGGACAACCTCTGTCAATGTTGGAACCCACCGAGGAAACATCTGCGGGTTCTATCGAGGATGTAAAAAAAATAATAGAAGATGAAATCGCTGAGACGTTAAATTTAACAAGTGTTGACCCGAACGAAATAGTTGTATTTCAAGATCGCCAGGGTAAATTGAAAAGCAGTAATATATCCGTGAATGACATTTTGATACGGCATCGCGCTGCCGTTGAAAACTCTATTGCACTGTATTCCAACGATGGACAACTTAAACCAGGCGCACTTGTGTCTACGATCACCGACGCGATTGCTACCCACGACAACAAGATCGCCGCCCACGACAACATGATTACCACCCATGACAACATGATTACCACCCATGACAACAAGATTGCTACCAACGAACGTGAGCTGAATGATTTTATACGAGGTTATAATGCTTTTCGCAAAAATGTCGTACATAAATTTTTTGGAACCCCGCTTGTGGTTGGCATGACTCTCGCTGAAATTAAAGACTTGTTGAATTCATTCTTCGCTAACAAGGAAGCTGGAAGGATGATGACTGCTTCAGAAATCAAGGCAAATTGTCTCGAGATTTTTAAAGTAAGCGAAGATCAAAAACTCACAAACGACATTGTTGGTAGGTTCTTTGGAACCCCGCTTGTGGCTGGCATGACTCTCGCTGAAATCAGTGAGTTTATCGGCAAGCACACTCACAATGCCTACATCGCTAATAATTTCTTCGGTGTCCCGGCTACATCTACAATGACTCTCAAAGATATTAATATGTTTATGGTGAGACAAACAACACTTAATACCATCGTGGATAAATTTTTAGGGAGAACACCTGTGTCTGAAACCACATCGTTGACAGGCATGACTCTCGCGGAAATTAAAAGCGCTATTGACAAACAAAAGCACACCAGCGATATTGTTAATAAGTTCTTTGAGGGCAGTAGCCTCCAAGATATCACGACGAAATTTTCTAACATCGACAACCATATTAAAACCCAAGCAGAGCTTAAAGTTGAAGACCTTCTGGTTTCATTATTCTTCTCTAACAGGGAGGAGAGTGGAAAAACAATAGATCCTACCAGAATCACGGTAAATTATCTCGATATTTTCGACGATCTTTTTAACCTGAAAAGAATATCTGAAAAGGTAAAGATTCCACATCACTACACGGGCGTTAAAAATATCGTGTATACGGTTAATCATGGAACCATGGATTGGATAAGAGACGGTTATACTACATTATCCATCGGTATCTTGGGTCTCCCCGGCATAGTGGGCCCTGACTACAAGCCAACATGGGCCGATGGTATCTACAGGCTAACGTGGATCTCTATCGATCAATTTAATATGATCGCGGACGGTAAAACCTACTCTGGTGGCACCGCGACGTTAATTATGGATGGTCGCAAAAAAAGCTTTAATGTCGTCGCGGTTGATAGCTCCACCATTAGATCAAAAATAGCCTGGTGTTTAGAACTCGTAGCTCATTTTTCCGACTGAAGTACTAACAATTCCCGCTAACGATGACAAATAATTGAAAACACTAGCGGGTTTAAAATAACAATGACTTTGTCATCGACGCAATGTCGCTATGATCAGGTCAGAGAATTTCAGAATAGACTCAAAACCCTCACTGAGGAGTATCAAATAAAAATAAAAAAATACCGACGAAGAATCACCGCAATTGATGTTACTATATACTCGGTGTCAAGCGTTCTCACTGGTGCCGGAATAATACTTGCATCGGTTACAATGATTGCCCCGGTCGTAGTTCCAATTTGCATTTCTGCGGTGGCTACAATCGGGGGTATATTAACCGGGATAGCAAAAAAGATATCATCATGCAGCCAGAGTAAACTGCAGAATTACTTACTTCAATTTCATATTGCATCAACCGCATACTCGCAATTATCATTGATGATATCGTCGTCACTCGATAATACGATTATATCAGATAGTGAATTCTCAGCGATGGTCAGTATT
Organism: Unio delphinus; assembly: GCA_029339505.1. Lineage (NCBI taxonomy): Eukaryota > Metazoa > Mollusca > Bivalvia > Unionida > Unionidae > Unio > Unio delphinus. The sequence goes on along the minus strand of JAQISU010000009.1, from coordinate 4,145,935 downwards.
TTTGATTCCGCGATATCGAAATTAGAGCGACAACATGAATATAATAACAATGACAACACCGATGGAATCAGAAAACACGAACCCAAAAAAACAAAAAATGATCTCAATAATATCAACATTACCAGATTGTGAGTTCTCAGTGATGGTCAGTATTTATGATTCCTCGATACCAAAATTAGAAATAAATCATGAGTATAGCAACGATGACGACACCGATGGAATTACTTCAACGAATAGTGGAGAACACGAACCCAGTACAAACGAGTATGATATCAATAACATCAACGAATCCAGAATTCAGTGTGAATTTCCCCTCTCCGGTCCCAGTGAAGGAGATAGCGCTAGCAAAACTACGAGTGTATCACAGTTGGCCTAATATCAGATCGGTTGCATTTAATGGTCAGCAACCCAATAACACACTGGTGTTCTCGTATAAGAATAAACCCGATGGTACTCCAGAGTGGGAAACAGTTTCGTTACCAACTGGGTCGTACCAAATTAAGCAAATCAATGCTGAAATTCAGCGTAGAATAAAATCAATCACTGGAAAAGAATCAAAAATAGCTATTAATCTTCATCAACCGACGCTCTCGTCGTCGATCGAAATAAGCACAGAGGGATACATTGTAGATATATATAACAGCTCGTTAAGAACAGTGTTAGGATGGCCTGAAAAACCACCGGAAAAATCCGCCACCGACTTAACCACGGACATACAATCATATCATGAAATCAATCCCAGTTATCGAGATAATTTATCTGATATAAGAAAAGGAAGAATCGCCGATAGATTTATATTTACCAACAAAGACACATTGCAATGGGATTTTATCATTAAAAGAACAACCGACTCATCTGTTACTATTTCATTTACGCTAACTGACGTCCGTGGTTATTTTAATGAGATTAAACAATTATATGACACACAACTAGAACAACTACGGAAAACAAAATCGCAAAAACACGTTGAAATAATAAATCAGCTTATATCGGACATGAAATATATCTATGAACTAATTATTCAAACAATAATTAATGACAACAGCGACAATAAACAACGATTCTTAACCGATTATAATATCACAGAGGACAATCTGCGTAATTTCAAGTTTCCCAAATACAACGCTGATGAACTAGCAAGAATTGTTAAAACCGATATCAAGGCGCTACAAAAATCAGATTCAGCTGTCCTCTTCAGGTATAATAATGATCCAGATGGTGGCGGTAGGCATATTGCCCCTCATAATGTGAATATTTCAACGGTGATTGCGCTCAATTTAGTATGTGATGCAATTGAAGGAAGCTATCAAATTAATCTAGAGCAATCAAATCAAGCTCAGCAGGGATATATTCTTTATTCATTTGCACCAACAGCTCCTCCAGGATTCCTAATTATTGAAAACCCAATTAATCCTGTCTACATGCGATGCCATAATAATTCGTTAACGAGAATTAATTTCAAACTCACCGACCAGTCAAATAATCTGATTGATTTACAAGAAGAGGTGTTAGCGATTAGTCTGTTTGTAAAGTCCTAAATTGCTTTGCAATTTCAAATGATTTTCGTCCTAAAGACTCGATCAAATATTTGGTTGAAATCATTTATTATTTTTTGTTAACCCAGTGATGAAATCACTAGTGATGAAATCACTAGCAGCAGAGAGGGTGGATGACAACGACGTTGGCGTATATAAGGAAATCTTATTTTATCGAATAGACGCCATTTTTTTTACTATTTGGTGGAAGCCTCAGATTTCCGAATCGACGCTCGGAAAGTTGTGAGGTTCACCCTCTCTGCTGCTATATGAACTGAAATATTCTTGTATCAGTGTTTTGTAAGGTATGCACCATGTTCCATGCCCAAGCCATCAAAAATGATTGGTACGTGTAGATGGTGCAGAGACTGAGGTATTGTGGGGAAACGAAATGTGTACCAACAGAAGAACAGCGCCATAACACAATACCCGCTTATGGCGAGCGTGTAAAATAAGCTATAAGACTTACAAAAATATTTCTGCAGAATAAACGTATATTAACATTCTAGTGACACTAGGATGTTTAAATATCAAATTACATGCTTACTTGCTAACACATTCTCTCTCTCTCTCTCTCTCTCTCTCTCTCTCTCTCTCTCTCTCTCTCTCTCTCTCTCTCTCTCTCTCTCTCTCTCTCAGCACATACATACGCCAGTCCAGAGACAGTCTCATATTAAACCATATTTGACTAGATTACAGTGTCCGTAGTAGTAAACTGTAATCCAATATCGAGAACGTATTCGAACGGCAACATTGTAATGTCACATATACCATTATCACTGCGCATAGTTGCACAGCTCATGAAATATGAGTCTATTAATACGGGATAGTTAAACTGTATAGAGGAAGTGGAAAAAAGCATTTTTGTGTGAGTCCCATTTTCCTCAGGCTTTTTAAAGTTGATTTGAATGAAAGTGCATACTTAATGTGGTCCATAATATGCAATCATCATTATATATATATATATATATATATATATATATATATATATATATATATATATATATATATATATATATATATATATCTTAGAGAAAGTAATGGATGATGGACTAATGTTTCAGTTACTGAGAAGAAAAGCAGATTTGTAACATTAGAAACAGTAAATACCAGTCCTTATTGAGGGTAATTTATATGATACTTTGTAAATTTGTACTGCTTACATGTGTCTTCATAACTGTCGATTATATTAATTGTAGAAGTTTTGTACATAATATAGATTCCATTTTAAATATCAAGATTATATGAAGATTGCATGGGATTTATAAGCAGCTAGGTTCATACAAGTATATGTTTTTTTTCTGTTTTCGTATTGAGCCATATAGTTTGATTCTGATGGCCAAAACTTCCAGAATGGAAATTTCAAAATCACTTTGAAAGAGTAATTTCATAAAACAGTAATTGCGGCCATTGGTCAAGTGGAGGGCTGTATAGATTTTTATCATGCGAATACGCATTCCTATTTAGTATATATATATATATATATATATATATATATATATATATATATATATATATATATATATATATATATATATATATATATATATATATATTTATATATATATATATATATATATATATATATATATATGTATGTATGTATGTATGTATGTATGTATGTATGTATGTATGTGTGTGTGTATGTGTGTGTGTGTGTGTGTGTGTGCTGATGGCTTTACCTTTGGAGATCTGAGGTGAAAACCTAAAATTATCAATGCTAATCTTCCTTGAAGTGTTCAAAGAAATTAAAATTGTTCAGACTAAAATAAAACAGCAGAGATAAATAGCTAATAGTATGGTGCCGTTTTTGCACTATGGTTTTCTCGCGAAACATCAAATGTAGTAAAATTACGAACATAACTTTGCTTCGAATTGGACTGCGCGGTTATGAAATACATTCCCTAGTGATTATAAGTTTAATTTGTTTTTAATTCTAACTACAATCATATTTATACATTTTCAAGAAATCAATTTAATACTTCAAAGAGTATGTACACACTGCAAAACCGCAGAAATACCCCACTCCCCGGTTTGTAAAATATTTGAGGGGCCGGGGATGTGAAGGTTGTTACGCTAATAGTGGTATCTCTATATTCCGAAAGTATCGAAGCAGAACATAATTCCATAGGTCTCTGTGTGTAGTTTACAGTATGGTATATAGCTTTGTAAGAACCATATATAAGTGATTGAAATTGTTGAGTTTCCTCCAAGGTGGGCTGGCGATACCTTTGGACAATGCACAAATACAAATGGTGGTGTATTAGAACACACAAACGATCGATAAGAAAGGCTAAAAGGACTGCTCTACATGTAACATATAAAACAGATACCCCATACATTATACAGATAGCAACGTATCAACATGGGTCAAATTAAGACTTGTCTAATCCCTATTATTACCGTAGTATTGTACGACCTAGCAAAAGTACACAAAATACGTATTTAAGTTGGCGGTGACGGTCTACATGAAGTCAACCTATTGCCTGACTCCTAAAAATGAATAATAAGGATAGTACTAGTACCTTAAAATCTCTAATTTCAGCTAATGAAAACTTTCAATTATACGCATTCACGTAATTACAATAATGAGAAGAGCTGGCGTGTTCCCACACGACACGAAACATTTAAGATGAATACATACCTTCGTATTTGTTCATTGTTTTCCAGTTTCACACCATTTCAAGGATAGGCTATACATGGCCGCAAGTACAACTTAGCTGGTCGAGAGGCACAGGAAGCTATCGTGAAAGAAGAACCCAGGGAAAACACCGTTAAAAGTTACGCAACCACTGTAAACTTTTGATACACAACGCTGTTAAGTGAATATGATATGAGCGTTTTAAATCAATAGGACACAAGGTAGTCGGAATATATCTTTTTGAATCACTGCTGTAATTATTATTAACGCAAGGGACTGAAACATGGGATTCGTTTAGTTGCAACCTATCTCGAGTATGTCCTTTATGTCCGCGCGTTAGTAATTTTTGTAAAACAATGCATCAAGAGAGAATGTAATTTTAAAGCAATGTAGGAAAATTTCAATAGCGCATAAAACTCGTATTAAAGTTTATTTCTGAATGTCGTGCTTAGAGAGGGATCCACGCGTGAAACTGGTGTGTAGGTGGGGTGGGGGTGAGCGCAAACTGATCTAATTCTGGCGCCGCATTTGCTGAAGCCGTTCCTATGAAAAAGGTAAATTAGCTTGTTCAATAATTACATATTTTGCTCTTTTCCTTAATGAACATCTCTCACTTTACGAAAGTGACTAATGAGCATCACACACTTAAGCAAAAGTAAACAAAATTCGTGAAAAGTTGACATGGTAAATTATATATGACATTCTCGATATATCTTTCTTTTCTTCTTTATATTTACTTTACACAAATTTGTGAATGCATTCGATTTCAATTTAAGTGTAAATGCATGTCTTCGAGAGTCTATAAAGAAGTCAGACTCGTTAGTTTTGAAATTTTAAATCCATCATAGAGAATCAATATGAATTCTCTCAAAGATATATTTGTTTCCAACCTCCAACTTTTTGACCGATATAGTAAAATATGTACTAGTAACTACGTTTAGCTGACAATCTCTGGGTATGTCAAGTTCCATGTACCATTATTTAGCAACAGAATAATTAATTTTGGTTGTTGATAAGAAATTTGTGGATTACTAAAATATTTCGGATAAAGATCTTATAATTTACTATATTGAATATTGTAAAATATCTTTTTGCATACCATAACCATAAAGCGGTTTCAGACATTTTCATGTACTTACATCGCTGTCATTTTCATCCTGTCCGAGTCTGATACACCTGTTATGATAAGGTAATATAACACCTCTTTTGTAGCTACATGGACTTTGTCGGTAAGATACGTAGAACAATATCTCGGAATAGTTTTATTTTTAAATCCAGACTGCTTAAAATAAATACAGTATGAACTTTAAACTATTTCAGCGTTTCGTCTGTCAGAAATAGAAACATTTATTTCACTAATAGAATTCAACATAACGTGAACTCTACTGAGTAATAAACCTTGTATGTACATACATATTTACTGAGCTTGAGAGAACAGATGTGTGCATGCAACTGTCACGGACCCTAGAGTTTGCCATACCTTGAAGGGACTCGGCTCTTCGATATTTGCATATAACTGTTGATATCTTTAGCAAAAAACCATGCATATACTGGTACTTGACGGTAATGAAAATACTATGCCAAATACACATTTGTACCTTGGACAGTCCTTACCATCAAGGATCTCTTTAAGTCGCTCAAACTTCGAATGTAGGTCAAAAGGGGAATGCATAGGGATATGCAAATTTATACCTCTAGTTTACATTAGAAACGTGGCAAGCAGTATTAAAACAAATTTGTAATCTTATAGGCTAGATACAAATACAAGAAATACATGTTTCCTGGTAAATTCATTTTTCTGTGGCATACCAGTCCGTCCCTTGTTTAACATTCAGTCAATGTCTTGCAAGGGTGTCCACACTTCATTATAAAGGTTAAGCACGGTTCGTTGCATTGTGTTGTTGTTGTTTTAGGGTTTAAGGCCATTTTTCAGCACACGATGGCGGCCAGTATTATTGGTGGAGGAAGAACCCGAGAAAACCCCCGGAAAGAACCACTGACCCAAGAGAAGCTACTGGCAAGCCTTCTCACACAAAAGCATTAGCCGAATTTTTTACTCGAACCCACGCAGACAGGTGAGGTGGCAGTGATCCGTAACGAAGAGGGCTTTATACCACTCGGCCACTCGGGCAACTCGGGGCATTGTATTTCAACTTGTTGACAACTAAATTGTTCACTTGCCGCAATTAAATTTACTTATATTATGAAACTGGATCGTGTGATGGCCGTATATTTGTTGGTACATCCATTACCGACTATATCCTTATCTGTTCACTGAATATGTCGTTCGCTGAGTTTAAACAGCAGCAGAGAGGGTGAACAGACCACGATTTCAAGCAAAAATAAGGCTTCCAGATAACGTTTTCGAACAAAAAATGGCCTACACACTACGTTTTCAGACAAAAAATAAGACTTCCAACAAAATCTCATTTAACCAAAAAAAAAGTCTCCATTTTTGCAAAAACGGATATTTTACGATTTTGCTCGCAACGATGTGGTCATCCACCCTCTCTGCTGCTATGGGTTAACAAAAATAATAAATAATTTTAACCGAATATTTGATCCAGTCCGATACGATATCGTGTCCGAGGATCATGTAGATTTATTGTTGCGAATCCGTGCGGAGTCGATTGAGCATGACTAAAGAAATCTCGAAATTGATTGAAGTCCATATCAGAACACCATGTCTGCCAAATATTTCGTAGCGTATGAGTATCAACTCCGTTGAATACAGACAATAAATTGCAGTTATCTCTGATGACTTTTGGAACCTGAGTGTAGCGTTGAGTGACATATATCACGTCAGTGTTTTTGTGACGCCCACGGGAAAATATTCTAGCAGGATTTTTTTGTTTATCCAACATTATATCGTCGTATACGACTAAATTGTTAATATCTCCATCAATATCATCAATACTCGGTGCTTCATCGATATCGGTTATAAAATCAATGGCGTTCTCACCCTTAATTTCTGATGCATTCTCGTTAAAATCCTTTAACACTTCATAACATCGTTGATCATCTACGCTAGGGGCAATTAAATACAACTTATCCCACTTCATCCATCTCATTATTAAATTGAGCAACAATTGCGTTTTACCGGATCCAGATGGCCCGATTATAATCATCCGGATAGAGTTTGGTAGCGCTGCATGATGCTTAATTGGTTCTCTTGTTTTAGTCGCTGAAAAATCAATTATATCCATATTTCTATACATAAATTATGGATCTATATTGTGTGAAGTGTAGAACGCGTACTGGCACAGATGATGTGACGACGATTACAACTAAAAATAACCGATCAGCGCTTTCTGGTAAATGCGTGCAATGTGGTACAAAGAAATTTAGATTTGTGTCTATGAAATCTGATTTAAAAAAAAACGAGGAGGTGATATCGCAGCCAAATTAGCAAAACTCCCTGGAACCCCATGGGCAAAGTACCCCGGAGAAAAGCACCTTCCAGGATATAGCTACTGTGGACCGGGAACCAGACTTGATATCAGACTCAATAATCAAAATCAACCCAACCCCGGTGAAGAACCAATAAACGCCATTGATAAGGCCTGTCACCTTCATGATGTTGCTTATAAAAGCAGCAATCTGCAACACAGGCATCTAGCAGATGTGAAATTAATTCATGCGTTAAATGCTATTCCTGATAAATCCTTCAAAGAAAAATTGGCTTCATTTTTAATAAAATCGGCTATGAAAAGTAAATTGATGTTAGGTGCCGGTAATTAATAATATGGAATCAATTTATTATTCTCCAAGAGGATACTGGAGGGGTAACGCTGCAATCAATAAACTCGCTAGAGCTGCAAAAGTGAAAAAAACCACTGCGGCTAATTGGTTATCCAAACAGGCACTATGGCAAATTTATCTACCACCGCCTAAACAAATTCAATTCTCGCATTTTGATGTGACCGCTCCTAATGAAGTTCATCAGGCTGATATATTATTTCTGCCACATGATCGTGGTTACAAATATGCGTTAACCGTAGTTGATGTTGCGAGTCGATACAAAGAAGCAGAACCGCTGAAAACAAAATCAGCCACTGAAGTCGCTTCTGCATTTGAAAGGATTTATCGACGAGGTCCTCTGCACTGGCCAAATCTATTGCAGGTTGATCCTGGCAAGGAATTTCAGGGTGCAGTGTTATCTACAATGAAACATCATAATGTCACCATACGACGAGGGCATACTGCGCTACATCGCGATCAGGCCATTGTAGAACGATTTAATCGGACGATTGCTGAGCGGTTATTTGGATATCAATACGCAAAAGAATTCATTCAAGAAAAGCGATCCAGTGAATGGGTTAAAAGATTACCATCTGTGATTACTGCACTGAATAACGAGATTACTAGAACAATCAACATGAAACCTATCAACGCGATTAAAAAGAAGTCAATACCCGTACAAACACAAAAAGATTTCCCTAGAAACGCTAGCGTTTCCCAACCAATTCTTGGTAGTAGTGTCATTGTGAGGTATTTATACGAACCAGGAGAGCTTGAAGGGGGTAGAAAAAGGGCTACTGATCCTATTTGGAGCGTCACTACGCATAAGATATCTAGTATAACACGATCAACTGGTAGACCAGCAATCTATAAACTGGATTCAACTGCCCCTCAGCGGGGTTTTACTCGACAACAACTGCAAGTGATTCCCGAGGATACTCAATTGCCACCGCATGGTCTTAACTAGCGCCGTTGCGTCTATTGCACTCAAGACAAGTCAACATCACATTATTTCTGACATGACCGAGATTGTTATTTTTTCTGTCTACGGTGAATTGGCGAGGATCCTTATCCGAATACTGCCAACGCATTATACAATTGCAACTCGCGCAGTGATTATTCTGTTGTTTCTTCAAAGTGATTATTAATTTAGCATCAATATCAAATTCTCGTTGTTTTTTTTTGTCCTGTTGTTTGTAACCGGAGAGTTTTTTATTAATGATGCTAACATCAATATCACTTATTGTTGTGTCATTATCATCACCAATGATTTCATCATCGCCTGACTCTGTCAGGACAATTCTTCGAAGTTGATTTATTTTTCGTACTCTGGATACTGCGAGATAGACTAAATTTGACCATTCGATGCGATTATCTACCATCCAAACAATTGTATCCGATATAGTCAATCCCTGTGAAGAGTGTATTGTTGCTGCGTATCCTAGCGTCCACGGGGATTTATTAGCACGCAATGCATCTTCAACGACATTGATATCAACCAGCACAATATCATTTAATACCAGAATTTGTTTTTCACTCTGTCCTGGAATATCAACTTCAATATTCTGTTTTCGTGTATCCGATGGCCTATAACAAAGGGGTACTGGAAGCGTTGCAAATTTTTCTTTATGCAATTCAAATAACTTCATCTGAAGTGTATCCCTGACTATTTTTCTACTTGCAATGATCAAATCGTTTGGTCTCCATGTTTCCCAGAAATCATTCATTGGGGTTTCTGAAATCACTTCACGCGCTATTTCGCATTGGATTCTATCCGGTTGTAATCTAATTAGCGCTTTGAACTCGCGTAATCGTTCATCAAGTGATCTATAATCAGTGGTGATTTCTTCATAGTAGTCTACAAAACCCTTTAGCCATTCATGTGGAGATGCACCGACAAATGGTGGTGGTTGGCCTTGATCTCCGCACATGACGACTTTTGTGTTTTTGGTTAACAACCACTCAAGAAATGTTTTTAATACATCTAATGACACTGTGCATATTTCATCCCAGATTATGATTTCAGGAATGAATTTATCACCCATTCGATCAGGAGTCCATTTGTCACCCTTCCATCGAAAGAAGCTGTGATAAGTGCAAGCATTTACCCCTCGTTGTATCATCTCTCTGGCGAGTCTGTGAGTCGGTGTTAGCACAATCATGTTAGTAGAAATACAAGTATTTCCACCACCACGATATAATTCAATTGCACGCGTTGTCTTTCCTGACCCACCACAACCGTTTAAATAAACTGTCTTGTATCTACATACTGGATCAGATACCGGTGGTGCATTAGAAAATTCTGTAGAAACACTAGTGTTTCCAATTTCAATACGGTTACAACAAATATATTTATCATCCATGGCAACGTCTGCGGATTCACAATACTCATGTAGCATCTCCTTTTTAAATCGCCAACACCCCCAATTTTCTTCGGGATCTGTGAATTTAGCTACAGCTGATTTGTACTTATTGTGTATATACATCGAATCAGTGGCTACTCTAACCGCGGTATTAGGAAATCTATTTATCATCGAAAATAGATTAATAGAAGCATAGGCTAACATTGAACTTCTCAAATGTGTGTACTGGGAATTATATCCATCACAGTAGGTAACAACCGTACCTAATTTCTCGCCGCTGGATAGAAAAGCATCCTTACGGGATACAAGTTTTCCCTGTTTCATTAAATCCGCTACAATAAAATCGTATTCAGCGACATCTATGATCAACCGCGAAGAGTATTTTGCGTTATCGTATCGTCCACCCTGGGTAAATTTACCGATTATTCTTCTTCCGAGATCTTTTGTTTGTTCTTTTTTAATTTCAAATAACTTCTTAGACCAATTTATGATTTCTTCTTCACTGAAATCTGGAAACTGTTTTCGTAGTTCGTTGATTATTCTATCTAGATTGGGTTGTGGTAGCCAAACTTCTTTCTGAGCTCGATAGCATATAATAGCCTCGGAAACAATCAACGATATTAGCATACCACAATCAATCATATATCTCAATAGCACTATTGGCATCCAGTGTTTTTCAGATAGGTGTCTACCGAGCCAAACATAACTACACGGATGTAACCCTGTAGCGAGTTCAAATGATATCACACGAGCGAATCCGGTTAAATCAAAATCAGGCAATGGTCCATTAATCGCAACACGAGTCATTTCATGCGTGGGGTGTCCAAATCGTTTGAAGTACTCAGCGCATTCCCCATACCCGAGAAAACTTCCGGGATAACACGCGGCTATATCAATTGAAATCATACCATCACGATGGTATTTCGTATTCCACAGTCCTCCATGACCAAATTCGACGCAACTCAATTTAACATCTTCGAGAAAATCACTTCGTGTTGGACGCCATGAGTTTTTTTCTCTTGCGAAGTGAGCTACCACTGATGGAATAGTAAAACTATCCGTGAGTAGTTTTTCATGGGAATTCTGCGGTGAAAAATCACTAGCGATTTTTCTCATTCTGTTATCTAATTCTTCAATGCGATATAATTCACCATTTGGTTTTACAAATTGATCGAATTCTTCATCACTTCTAAGTAGCCACACTGACACAGGATCATCCTTACACAACGCATGAATAGCATCAAATAATCTCTCTTCATAGAAAACATCCCCGACGAACTCCTTAGGAATATATTTCACGGTTCGTTCTCGTGGAAATATTGTTACCGCAGGTGTCCACGCGTGTTTGTTATGATCAATAATCTGTATTGGGGCTCCTCGCGATTGATATTTCGGTTCGTATAATACTTCTCCGGTTATTGTTGTTACTGATATTGGGAATTTTAATGATGCTTCTAATTTAGCTATATCAGAAATCTTTGCACCATGCTGTTTCACTGTCAGTTCCCACTCGGTTATTTTTCTACGTCGCAGATCAGTTAGTTTATTTCCTCGGGATGCATTTGTGAAATGTTCTATTATTCGTTCTGCTACACAATTAAGCCCTGACGAATATTTCATAGGAGCTAGTTTTGCGATATCGGGTTTATCATTTAACGGATATATCCCATAAACCATTGCTGTTACGGGATAAGATCTTTCGTAGTATGGTTTGTCAATGCCGGTTAGAATTCCTGGTTTGGAATCTCTACTCACAATGACAGCTTTTTTATTCTTGAGGATTGGTTCAAATTTATCCTTAATAATCCATTTGCCATCGACTTCGATAATGAATTTGATTCGGAAAAAATGCCGTTTTTCCCCAACACGTGAAATTATCACTGCTGCTTTTTCATCATTCATGGTAGCATCAACAACACCATCAATTCGAAATGTTGACCAACAATAAGATGCTCCATCACGCTTAAATTCATTAAAACAGTCTCTGATTTTACTAATCATGGCTTTATCAAGAATTGTATTCTTTGGTGTATTAGAAACTATATCGAGATTGAATTGAGCATCTTTCCAGGGGTAATCTCTCTTGGACGTTTTTGAAATCCGAAGGATTTTGGGTTTATCGAGATTAAATTTGTTACGTTTTTTGGGTCTATCGAGATTAAATCTAGGACTGATTTTCAATAATCTCTTAAACTCTTTCATGTTTCCGTCTCTTGGACGTTTGTTACGTTTGTTTCCGTCTATTGGACGTTTTTTGGGTCTATCGAGATTAAATCTAGGACTGATTTTCAATAATCTCTTAAACTCTTTCATGTTTCCGTCTCTTGGACGTTTGTTACGTTTGTTTCCGTCTATTGGACGTTTTTTGGGTCTATCGAGATTAAATCTAGGACTGATTTTCAATAATCTCTTAAACTCTTTCATGTTTCCGTCTCTTGGACGTTTGTTACGTTTGTTTCCGTCTCTTGGACGTTTGTTACGTTGTTTTGGTCTATCGAGATTAAATCTAGGACTGATTTTCAATAATCTCTTAAACTCTCTATCAGCATTAAATTTAGCATTTCTCGAAGTCAATCTCTTGAACTCCATCATGCTATACTAAAAACAAGTGTCTAAATGAAAGATTTTTATATAATGAATCACTGCAAATGGATCAGTCAATGAATTAGACAAATAGTATAGTATACGAATGAACCAGGAATTCAGACCACACCCAGTGAGTACAAATTATGAAGCATCCAGTGATGGTGTTGTAAGAAACCGTAGACTAAAGAACCCAGTTGGTTGGGATAATGGTATGGGGTATTTGTTCTTTACTGTTGGAAAGAAGAAATATTACAATCATCGTTTCGTGTATGAATGTTTCCATGGATTGATCAAAGATGGTTTTGTTATTGATCATATTGATTCTAATCCGAAGAACAATTCCTTATCAAATCTTCAAGCAATCACACATAGTGAGAATACCAAACGAGGAAGGACTGGGAAATACTCGAAAAAAGCGAGACCTGTGAAATCTTTGAATACAATAACTAACGAAGAAAAAGTATTTAAATCAATATATGAAGCCGGCAAGTATTTCAATATTTGTAGACCCTCAGTACGATATGTTGCAGAGGGGGTTTGTCGATCGGCTATTTCAAAAAAGAGCGGACAGAAAATTCAATTTAGTTATGTCTAATACGTCATATTTTTCATTTAGAAATATATAATTGTTATAGAATAATGAATTCTGAAAACATGAATAGCATTTTATCCGAGATTTCAAAATTGAAAGGTTGGGATATTGAACTATCAGATGGGTTAAATCCTGATCAAATCATGTCTGATTTTCAGGATATAGAATACGGAGTTAGCACTAACAAGTATATGCTACCAAAGAAGTATGCGCTCATCAAAAGAATTCAGAATTCTATTAAGGACTCTCTCGCATTTTCCAGTGACATAAGTGTGTTCGCTCCGTTGTATACCATCGTAGAACGAATACGAAAAGAATTGGGGTACGAATACGAATTGAAAAAGGAGGTTAATTCTAAAGTTAGAAACCTACGGGCGTTAATTCAAGAAAATGAAAAATTTTGATTGACCAACCATTTATCATTATTTGATTGTGACCGTCCCTCATAGAGATTTTAATTTTTTTTTAGCATTTTTTGATCAAAACTGTTGAAATCAGTGAATAAAAAATTGATGGCTGGTTCGCATTGATCAAAAATAGAATGTTGAAACTAGCAGTATTATTATTTTTATATACAATTTTGCTACTTTCAACATCGATGAACGAAGCTGTCTCACAGTGAAATAACACTTCCATGACCATCCGATGGTGTTAGGTTGGATTGAAAAATTGTTTTGCAATTGAAAAATTGTTTGCGATTTCAAATAATGGTCAATGAAGCATTAACAACCCGATTGGCTCGTGAACGACTGGATGCAATCAGGAGATTTGTACCAATTCGTGACTCTGTACGGAATAAACTACAACAACGACAGAGTCTTCAGACTGATTTTGCTATGGGATCCGAAGAATTGTTTAAACCAGTAACCACAGCAACGAAGGGGATAGAGCGTGCTATACTGGGAGATGTTCCCGAGACGGGAAAATCTGTTATTGGTGAACTCGAAAAAATAGCAGCGAAAACTGAACAAACAGAACAAATAGAACAAATAGAATCAAAAAGAACAGTTGATGATTTACGCGTGATATTTAACGAGGCGGGGTTAGCAGAAATTAATAAGACTGATCCAACAGGAATTCCTGAGCTTGTTGTTACGAATTATGAAAACAGGAAAAATATGTTGAAACCAGAATATCATAAGTTTGTTAGAAATATAACTCACTGGGCTGATATATTCTACAAAATCAAAACTGAAAAAACAGGTAGAATTAAGAAGGATAGTGCATCATATATTCAATATATCAATGCAGTGGGTATAGTGTATAAACAATACGAAGAGTTTAAACAACAACAAAAACCGCCAAAATTGCAAAGGCGGCGACAGCAACCTGCAAAGAAAATATCTTTTTCACCTAAAAAAAAACAAATACCACGTGATGATGATGATGATTTTCTTGATTATTTATTACAAGAAGCCGATTTAGAAAAACAGGATGAAGCAACTGGTTATAGCGGAAGTGGATTGCAAGATTCCAGTGTTTCATGCCCTGGTAGTGTTATCAATGATATATCACGATTAGAAGTTCTTGTAGGAGGTTTCCGAGCTGGAAATAACTCACCGGAAATAATTAATGAAGCAGCTGATATCTGTAGACGATTATTTGCCGGCGGTATCATGGATATCAAAACATATCGAGATTTCATTGACGAGTTAGTAGACGGTGAAACCGTCCATGATTATCACAGTGATTAATCACCGGGATTAAATAAAACGCTAGCGTGGAAATCCGAAGGATTTCACAATTGAAAAATGGTTTCTGATTTCAAATAATGATCATACACTACAATCATGATAAACCAACCCCCGTCTATGTAGTTAATTCACGGTTTCCAGTTTATAGAGCATACTACGGAGATGGTTTAGGCAATACCATTGCAGGGTTATTTGCGAGAATGGCTCCAAAAGTGATGCCATTGGCTAAACAACTAGGAATGAAAGCAATTGAAGTTATTCGTGATAAGGGTATTGGTGCTGTTGGAGATCTTGCTGGAAAAGCGTTTTCAACTGCGAGGAATAAATTAACATCATTAGTGAAATCACGGATGAAATCCAAAGGATTTTCAAAACCGTTACCGTCTACAGCGGAAATGCCTGCAAGTGTTAGTAGAATTATAAATAACGCAGTAGACGAAAAATTAGCGTCAATGGTAAATCAAGGGGACCAAAGCAATATTGCAAATATGATAGCAGGAAGCGGCTTTAAAAAACTACGACGATGAAACGGAAAATCGCGATTTAGACTCTGATAAATAGAATAAAATGTTCAAAAAGTCACATGATCCAGCGTTTGATATAGACGCTCCAGTTGGCAAGGATGATTCTGTACGCGATTATCAATATTACGCTTATCATGCAATAGACGCAAATAGTCGATCGCGAATTGAACTTCAAGTCCATGATACCAGTAAATACTTTTTGCCCTGTGAAGCGTTTATTGAAGTAGAAGGAAAACTTGTAACAGCTGCTGGAGCATCATATCCAATTGGTACTCAAGTCGGTTTTGTCAATAATGGTATTATGGCGTTATTTGAGAGTGCAAGATACCTCATTGATGGAAAAGAAATTGAGTCCATAGATCGTGATGTTGATGTGGCTACAACAATAATCGGGTTAGCGAGATATTCTGATGATTATACAAGATCAGCAGGACCTTCTATGATGTTTGCAAAAGATGGTAAGAATACCGCTGGTGGAAATCCATTTGTTGTAAGACGACCAAAAAAAGCCAGTGCTGCTAATGATGATGCTGATGTCGAGGCTGTAGTTATAAACAACGACGTTAATTTCAATCTAGGAGCTGCAACACGAAACTCAATGTTGGGAGCAGGGGATAAATCATTTTCATGCGCGATTCCACTGCATCATATATTTGGATTCTGTAGAAACGTCCGAAAAGTTATTTATGGGGCGAAGCATACAGTATCGCTTGTACGAAAGGGTGATGATAATGACGCAATTTGGAGGATTCCAGCAAACACAGCTGCAGATCATGTAAATGATGATGCCGGTAAAGTTATTTTAACAAAAATATCATTGTGGATGCCAGTGTTGACTCCAGCAATCACTGCAGAAGAACGATTACTATCATTTATGGACCAAGGAGGAAAGTCGTTGTTGAGTTGGCTAACCGTGAGTACAGATGTGAAGCAATCAAATATCAATGGGTTATTCACGTGGAATCTAGCATCAAAACAAGGCGTTTCTGCGCCACGTCATATATTTATTGCGTTACAAGATAACGCACGAGTTGGTGATCAACGTTTCAGTCATATGATATTTGATCAATTAGGTGTGAAAGACGTCTCACTGAGAATAAACGGCCAACAGGAACCATCCGAGGATATACAACTTAATTACACAGAAAATCATATTGCACGCGTGTATCATCGTCTGTTGTCATTTATGGCACGTGATCAAAATGTTGATACTGGTTTGCAAATATCACAATACGACTTTAAGAGTTTATACCCGATCTATTACTTTTCGCTGGAACATCTCGATTTAACAAGACAGTCCGTCGTTGATATACACTTTAGAGCTAATGTAACCAAGCCTGATGCTATTGCTAATTATAGAGCGGTTGCTGTCATTCTCAGCGACAAATCAATGCTACTTGAAGGTGTTGGTGGAAGAATGAGAGTGGTAGATGCCCCAGTGGAAAACATGTAATTGAAATTGTAAACGATTTAGAATCAATCTATTATGTATAATGTCATATAGTGTTATTAGTGTTACGTTAACTCCCGGTCAATTAAAAAAATTGCAATCAGAATCGGTTAAGCGATGTGGAACTACAATCACGTTGAAACCCAACCAAATGACTGGTGGTGCAAATAAATTATCGCTGACAACTCGTCAGGTGAAACATTTCAATGATGCACTTGCAGCCAAAAAAGGTGTTCAGATTACTCTTTCTGCGGCTGCTATCAAAAATATGATTAAAACAGGCGGTATATTTCCGTTGTTAGCTGCGATTCCAGCATTGATTGCAGCAGCAGCCCCAGCGGTGGCTAAAGCGGCAGCGTTAGGAGCCGTTGGTACTGCAGCAGGAATGGCACTAAAGAAGGCAACTGGGAAAGGATATAAAAAAAAGGGACGATCCGTTCACGGATTGGGTCTAAGACTACCAGGAACCCCGTATTCGTGGTACAGCGGAAAGGGTCTAAGACTACCAGGAACCCCGTATTCGTGGTACAGCGGAAAGGGTCTAAGACTACCAGGAACGATTTATTAATTCAAAAATCTTCGATTTCCGAACCTATGATTCCCATGTCCAATTTTGATTTAATGGATGCGGCTAAAAAACTCGCGATTAAAAACTTCAGAGGTGTCTTTATGAAAGATCAATTACCACATCAACCAAACAGCGTTGAAACCGGAATCATTAATTTAGATAACAGCACCGGACCTGGAACTCACTGGGTTGCATACGCTATTGATCCACGTGGGATTGTCTATTTCGATTCATATGGATTAGCCCCACCAAAAGAGTTTATGCGGTATATAAAAACCCTTCCAATGAAGACTTGGTATTCTACGCTACCAACACAAACGATGATTGACCCACCAATATGTGGCAGCGAAGTATTAAATGTCCTTGACGCTATTTCTAACTCCTTGAGTAACCCAAGCGGAAAACCACCACATGTTGTCGTGAATGAATACACTAGCAATCGCTGGCAACGACGAAGTCGTCAAAAACGATTTTAGAGAGAGAAAGAGTTTTACAATAACATGATTGATATTTGGGGGAGATCTTTGAAACCCAAACCCGATGGCACTGCACCACCTGATTCTGTCAAGGATATAACAAAAAAAATTAAAGATGAAATCGCTGAGACGTTGAACTTAACAAATGTTGATCCTAATGAAATAGTTGTATTTCAGGACAAACAGGGTAAATTGAAATCCAGTGATGTGTCGTTGGATGATATTTTAGTTAAACAACGAAACGCAATCGAAAACACCGTTGCGTTATTTTCCGATCAGGGTAAATTGAAAACCAGTAATATTTCTCTGGATGATATTTTAGTTAAACAACAAAACGCAATCGAGGATACTATCGCGTTATTTTCCGATCAGGGTAAACTCAAACCGGGTGTACTCGTTTCGACGATTACAGATCGATTAAAAACTCTCAACGATGAGTTAAACAATTCTCTGGCTGTACTAAAAATACTTGAATCTAAAATTGAAGATAACGTAAAACAGTTTATATCATTTCGTAGAAATATCATTGATAAATTTATTGGAACCCAGTTGGATAAAATTGAAATAAAACTCCCTGATATTAAAAAATCCATCGATGAGACGAAAACTTTCATCGAAGCCGTCAAAGGTGATTTTTCGAGGATGATAACAATCATTGAAAAAACAAAAATTCCTCATGAGAAAACCAATAACGTAGTATATACAATCCAACACGGATCATTTGAGTGGACACTTGCAAACAACAAATTAGATATCACAGCTACTATCAAGGGTATTTATCGATTAACGCTGGTAGCACCAATTCAATTTAATATATCATCGTCGAGTTCATCCGGGGTCAACAATACGATTTCAACGATCATCGACAAGGATAAAACTGAACGGTTAACGATAAAAGCCGATGATAAAAGTTTGGCTAAGGCATCAGTAACATGGTATCTGGAATTCGTAGCGGATTTAAGTAAATAACTAAATCGTTCGGATTTCACAATTGAAAACGCTAGTGTTTTTAAAATAAACAACAATGACTTTGTCATCGACGCAATGTCGCTATGATCAGGTCAGAGAATTTCAAAATAGACTCAAAACCCTCACTGAAGAGTATCAAATAAAAATAAAAAAATACCGACGAAGAATCACCGCAATTGATGTTATTATATACTCGGTGTCAAGCGTTCTCACTGGTGCCGGAATAATACTTGCATCTGTTACAATGATTGCCCCGGTCGTAGTTCCAATTTGCATTTCTGCGGTGGCTACAATCGGGGGTATATTAACCGGGATAGCAAAAAAGATATCATCATGCAGCCAGAGTAAACTGCAGAATTACTTACTTCAATTTCATATTGCATCAACCGCATACTCGCAATTATCATTGATGATATCGTCGTCACTCGACAATACGATTATATCAGATAGTGAATTCTCAGCGATGGTCAGTATTTTTGATTCCGCGATATCGAAATTAGAGCGACAACATGAGTATAATAACAATGACAACACCGATGGAATCAGAAAACACGAACCCAAAAAACAAAATGATCTCAATAATATCAACATTACCAGATTGTGAGTTCTCAGTGATGGTCAGTATTTATGATTCCTCGATACCAAAATTAGAAATAAATCATGAGTATAATGACGACACAGATGGAATTACTTCAACAAGTAGTGGAGAACACGAACCCAGTACAAACGAGTATGATATCAATAACATCTACGAAACCCGAGTTTAGTGTGAATTTCCCCTCTCCGGTTCCTGTGAGCGAAATCGCGCTAGCAAAACTACGAATGTATCACAGTTGGCCTAATATTAGATCGGTAGCATTTGGTGGTCAACAACCCAATAATTCACTGGTGTTCTCGTATAAGAATAAAGACGACGGAACTCCAGACTGGAACGTCGTTTCGATACCAACAGGGTCATACCAAATAGAACAAATCAATAATGAATTCGCGCGTAGAATAAAATCGATTACTGGAGTAGAGTCAAAAATCGCTATAACAGTTCATGAACCGACGCTATCATCCGCAATTGAGATAAGCACAGAAGGATACGTCGTAGACATCTATAACAGCTCGATAAGAACCGTACTAGGATGGCCTGAATTACCGCCCCAGAGTAAAACCGTTGATATACCCGAACCTAAAAAATCTGATTATATCACCGACGTGATAAAACCGGATAATCCAATAAAGTGTTATAAAGATTACCAATCCAGTGAAGATTTTTTTTATTTCTTCTACTCCCCAATGGAGGAAAATGAGGAGGGGAGGGGTCAAGAGAGATATTATGTTGCTGACGATCTTAAAATCGATGAAAATTTTACAACGATGAATAATGATTTTTCTCTGTTGTTAACATCTCTTAAATCCGGCTCTCTCACCCGAGATGAATTTATCAGCGTCGTAGAATTATGCAACAAAATTATCGACGATATGGAAACATTTAATTCACAAATTATTCGAGTTATACTAGATGATAATTACCCCAAGTCGAGAAAGGAATTTGCATTAATCTATAAAATCCCCGTTAAGGATATTCCAACATTTAAACTACCAGGATATAACGTACCAGAACTAAAAAAACTTCTCAATGATGCTATTGATATCGGTTTTAAAATAATTCATGACGCATGGAAAAAAACAGCATCACCGAAAATAAAAATCCTCAAACACAATAATGACCCAGACGGTGGCGGCAGGCATATCGCTCCGTTCAACGTGAATATTTCAACGGTGATTGCACTTAATTTAGTGTGTGATGTTATCGAAGGAAGCTATCAAATTAATCTCGAACGATCAAATCAAGCTCAGCAAGGATATATTCTTTATTCATTTGCACCAACAGCTCCTCCAGGGTTTTTAATAATTGAAAACCCAATTAATCCTGTCTACATGCGATGCCATAATAATTCGTTAACCAGAATTAATTTCAAACTCACCGACCAGTCAAATAATCTGATTGATTTACAAGAAGAGGTGTTAGCGATTAGTCTGTTTGTAAAATCATAAATGATTTTCATCCTAAAGACTTGATCAAATCATTTATGATTTTTTGTTAACCAGAACTGAAATCACTAGTGATGAAATCACTAGCAGCAGAGAGGGTGGATGACCACATCGTTGCGAGCAAAATCGTAAAATATCCGTTTTTGCAAAAATGGAGACTTTTTTTTTGGTTAAATGAGATTTTGTTGGAAGTCTTATTTTTTGTCTGAAAACGTAGTGTGTAGGCCATTTTTTGTTCGAAAACGTTATCTGGAAGCCTTATTTTTGCTTGAAATCGTGGTCTGTTCACCCTCTCTGCTGCTTAAACTATTTCCTGCAAGTCGCTAAAATAAAGTTATTATATGGGTAGTAACTACTGAATGTCTATCTGGTTCTAAATGTTTTGGTGTACTAAGTATTAGGCCGATCTGACTGTCTAATGTTTCGATAGACTGTATATTAGGCCGACCTGACTGTCTAATGTTTTGATGTACTGAGTACCTGGCCAATATGACAGTCTAATGTTTCGATAGACTGTGTATTCTGCCGATCTGAATGTCTAATGTTTTGATGGACTGAGTACCAGGTCAATATGATTGTATGATGTTTTGATGGACTGAGTTCCAGGCCAATATGACAGTCTAATGTTTCGAGGGACTGATTACTAGGCCAATATGACATTCTAATGTTTTGATGGACTGTGTATTAGGCCGATCTGACTGTCAAAAGTTTTGAACGACTGAGTATTAGGTCGATCTGACAGTCTAATGATTTGATGGATTGAGTATCATTCCAATATAACTGTCTGACGTTTTGATGTTTTGATGTACTGAGTACCTGGCCAATACGACAGTCTAATGTTTCGATAGACTGTGTATTCTGCCGATCTGAATGTCTAATGTTTTGATGGACTAAGTACCAGGTCAATATGATTGTATGATGTTATTGGCCAATATGACAGTCTAATGTTTCGATAGACTGTGTATTCTGCCGATCTGAATGTCTAATGTTTTGATGGACTGAGTACCAGGTCAATATGACTGTATGATGTTTTGATAGACTGAGTACCAGGTCAATATGACAGTCTAATGTTTCGAGGGACTGATTACTAGGCCAATGTGACATTCTAATGTTTTGATGGACTGCATATTAGGCCGATCTGACTGTCAAATGTTTTGAACGACTGAGTATTAGGTCGATCTGACAGTCTAATGATTTGATGGATTGAGTATCAGGCCAATATAACTGTCTGACGTTTTGATGTTTTGATGGACTGATTACTAGGCCAATATGACAGTCTAATGTTTTGATGGGCTGGATATTAGGCCAATATGACTGTATGATGTTTTGATGGGCTGAGTACTAGGCAAATATGACTGCCTACGGTTTGGATAGGTTGCGTATTAGACCAGTATGACTGTCTAATGCTTCGTCACCTAGAGATTGATGAATTGTAGGGCCTGAGCTGCTGGCTCTACGATGGTGCTTTGAATATGATTTGTTTCTTTTCAGATTAAAGACAAGCTTTACATAAAGGTTTAATACCATATAGGTACGACAAAGACGTCAAAACCAGCATACTGATGTGTTTGCATAATTTTCAATCTTCGTCAATAATCATTCAGTAGGAAAAGAAATGTTCTCACTGAACTACAAAATGCTTGTAAAATAGCTGTATTCTCTCTCTCTATCTCTCTCTCTCTCTCTCTCTCTCTCTCTCTCTCTCTCTCTCTCTCTCTCTGTCTCTCTCCAACAAGACTGCTCAGTAGTAATGGTAATAATAATAATAGCAATAACAATTAGTCCTATTATTTGTATTATTAATATTACTGCAATAGGCTGATGCTGGTTTTTATTTAATGATTTATCGAATTATATATTGCTGCTAAATATGGTCAATGCAATCACATTCAAACACATGGCAAGTGTTTTGTGCATCGTATTGTTTTTTCCTAGATGTGCTGGAAACTAGTGTATTTATATACTGACCACGTATCAGCACATTCCAACATTTGATTCAACGAATAATGACAAAATTGTTGTGTGTGTTTCAAAAGAGCTTGTATTACTTGCTCACGAAAAGATGCAATCTTCAGATCCGTCTCAAGCCGTGCCTTCTTTCTTTGATTGTAACGATTATACGGCTTTTCAAGTATACATAGATCACTGCATTGTACACGCGTTATCAAATGTCCTAATTACTGCCTATTTGTTTAAAGTGGTTTTTAATCGTTGTTTGGCCGTCTGGAGCATGTATAGTAACTTGAAACAGGAGAACGAATTGCATGTAGGTTTATCTATGAAAAGATCTGGGTGTGCACTATGAGTAAAATTGTACAACATATTTAACCAAAGTCAAAACACAATCAATAACAATAACAAAATAAAGACAGAATACAAAATAGTATTGTTATTGTAGATGTCTGAGAGTGATTACGGCAAAATAATTAAACTCTGTGTCTGTCTGTCTCTGTCTGTCTGTCTGTGTCTGTCTGTCTCTCTATCTCTCACTGTGCAAGTGCCGTATGTTATATGTCCAGAACACGCAAGAGATATAGTACCCTCGTATTAGCACTTCTCAAAGGGTTATAAAACTGTTTATACAATAAATATTTATCTACTTATGTATGCGGATGCCGTTGGAATGACCGTATGAGCTGAGTACTTCCTTTTTCTTCCTGTCTTGAATTTGACTAATTGGATGTGTTTTAAGACGTATTAGTATACGAGTCTCATTTTTAAATGTGATTATTTGACAATTGCATCAAAATGATCGGAATAATTGCAAAGTTAATACGGCATGCTTTATATCAAGAGAACGACCTAGCTGTCATGAATCTATTTCCGCTTGGTATATCAGACAACTGTTATCTTGGTAACTCTACTATTTGTACTTGGAAAATTGTGACCACCACTTTCTACACCAAAGCCATTGTGTAAAAGATGCTGTCACAATTTTCCAGGGATGACTGATGTCAACTGTAGATTACCCATAGTCATTTTTTAAAGTATAAATGTTATATCCAGTGTACACAGGTAATCAGTGCTGGATTAAGGCGTTGTATGCACTGAAAATATTAAAGTACCCCCTTAAAATCTCTGCAAAATGTGAAACGAAATCATAAACACTATTAAAAGCTAAACAGAAAAGTAAGTCAAAATACATGGAGATCGAAATGAACATATATAATTCATTAATTTCACCATCAACACTTAATTTGATTTTTTTCTGGTGTCCTTGTTGGGCTAGTGCCTTAAGCATTCGCTTAGTGTGTTTATTGGGTAATCCGGCACTGCAAGTAATTAGATGAAATACAGTTATCTCTAGTAAAATCTGAACTATAAATAAAATAAGTAAATACATGTATACTTCAGAGAATACATTGTATTAAAACTCATTATGTTGCGACACAGTTTATTCTATCATTAGCAAAATATAAAAGTTCAAAATTAAAAACCTTTATTGATTTCATATCTTGGTGCATTTGTATTCTTTAAGGTTACATTGCACTCTTGAATCAGACATTGCTGGATTTGAGGCGGACCTGGCTACACACACACAGAAGCATACATGTTCATGAAAGGGGCATTCCAGTATCCACCATCACTCACAGCATCATACAAACAATTTTCCAAAGATGAACTCATCATCAAGCACAAATCACGCTTTATGAAATTCTAGAATTTGGATTGTGCAGTATATTTGAAGCCAACACATTCTTCTGAGGGTAAATATTCTTTTATTTTTGAAACATCACAGGATGGAAGCACTTTACGGCTGTGTCTGACTAATCGATGCCAAATCCATGTGACAAAACGCCGATATGCTATATGACTGCATGTTATGAAAAAAAATATAGAATGCATGTAAGATTAAATCCATACAAGATTTAGCTATTTCTTCTTTGGAAAATCATGTTGAATTGTACTTTTAGAACTTTGGGTAGATTACATTTGATATATTTCTCTTGTTTTAAAATTATGAATCTTCTTTAAATACAGGTATATTTGTTACAAGACATTATACATGTGAAACGACCCTTATCAGTATAAATTGTTCTATTTGTTGTTTGTTTATTGTGTTATTGAAGACTTATGAAATCCAGTTGATAAGAAAAAATGTTTTGGTCATGATCGCAACATCAAAATAATTAATGGAATTTATAACAAACCTGTTATTCCTTTCTCAAAACAAGCAGTTGTGTGTGTATATATATATATGTATATATATATATATATATATATATATATATATATATATATATATATATATATATATATATATATATATATATATTGTCACAGAATTAGGCGAAAATTAAATTTATTTCTTCTTGAATTACAAACTAATCTCACTATTTTTTTTGTTTCTTCGTACATGCGTTACCTGGGGTGAATAGGTGTTTTCAGGGTAAGTGACGTGTAGCGATTTGCATGTGCCTGACTACAAATCACTTGAAGTCAGGAACATTATAATCACGGGGTGCACGGGAATTTTGCCGTGAATTCTGCTCACCTATTTGAGGATATATAAGGCAGAATAATTATGATAAGATAACGAGTACAAAAATATCTTATCAAAGGAGAGATAGCTCGTCATTCTTTCTCCAGCCAAAGGGGTGAGTTTTAAATTTATATTTCGTTTTATTGTGAATTTTATTCAGTTGATCATTTCATGTAATGATGCCTTTATTACAATGCAGATTTAAAACTTTGAATATTTGGAATTACAGTCACTATTAGACTTTAAATGCAATAGCGTAATCTAAGTTTTAGATTGTTTTAGAAACAACTATTATTAGTTTGGTTTCTTTATTGTAGCTGAATTGTAGCTGAACGTCTCTGAACGTCTCTGAATGTCTCTGAATTGTAGCTGAACGTCTCTGTACGTCTCTGAATACGTTCGTCGTTACAATGGTGTCAGAAGTGGGATCGCTGGATTAAGTGAACTGTCAATCATGTTGATTGTGAAAGTGTACATTTAATGTTTATATTTGAGCGTGACCTTCTTGACAAGATAATCCTCAAATAGGGATTTATTTTTGTTTAGTTTATCTAGGTCCGTTGGTCCAGTATAAACATATTTAAAGCATTGGTTTGGTTACCTTCATCATGTTACAAAGTATATATATATATATATATATATATATATATATATATATATATATATATATATAACCTTTATATCATGCTAAGTGTTATACACAGGAGAAAACGGTTTTGCATTTCTTCCCATATTTGTTCTTTTCGTTTTTGGATTTAAAAGCCATTTATCAGCGCAAGACTGGATAGACACGGCGACCAATATAACATCTGTAGGAAGACCTGGAAAAAACTTAATTCGAGATACCGAATGACTGGAAGCTAACATCAAGTTTGATTCCATTTTGGTGTTTAATGGCACATTATTAAATGTAGGTTGTTTAGTGCCGTGGCAATTGTGTTACCATGCCCTGCCCAATGATATACCCAATAGTAATAAAGTCTGAGCCGATGGGATATTTAGAAACTGTACTATTGTTTCGTTCTAGAATATTTCGTTACCTAAAGGTGGTTCATATTTGTTTTCAGCCACAACAAAATAATTAATTTAATTTGGATCACTCATTGCTACACGAGCAACGTGCTCGCAGTGAGAAATCCGATTTTCGCAAGTTCGCTAGCTGTGAATGTTTTGGTTGTTGTTGTAGGTTTTAACACCATTTTTCAGCACACGATAGGTTATACATGGCGGTCAGTATTATTGGTGGAGAAAGAATACAGGAAAAACCCCGGAAAGAACCGCCGACCCAAAAGAAGCTACTGGCAAACATTCTCACATAACTACATTAGCCGAATCTTAGATTCGAACCCACGCAGACAGGTGAGATGGCAGTGATCCGTAACGAAGAGGGCTTTATACCACTCGGCCACTCGGGGCCACTCGGGGCATTGTATTTCAACTTGTTGACAACTGAATTGTTCACTTGCCGCAATTAAATTTACTTATATTATGAAACTGGATCGTGTGATGGCCGTATATTTGTTGGTACATCCATTACCGACTGTATCCTTATCTGTTCACTGAATATGTCGTTCGCTGAGTTTAAACTATTTGCTGCAAGTCGCTAAACTAAAGTTATTATATGGGTAGTAACTACTGAATGTCTATCTGGTTCTAAATGTTTTGGTGTACTAAGTATTAGGCCGATCTGACTGTCTAATGTTTTGATAGACTGTATATTAGGCCGACCTAACTGTCTAATGTTTTGATGTACTGAGTACCTGGCCAATATGACAGTCTAATGTTTCGATAGACTGTGTATTCTGCCGATCTGAATGTCTAATATTTTGATGGACTGAGTACCAGGTCAATATGATTGTATGATGTTTTGATGGACTGAGTTCCAGGCCAGTATGACAGTCTAATGTTTCGAGGGACTGATTACTAGGCCAATATGACATTCTAATGTTTTGATGGACTGTGTATTAGGCCGATCTGACTGTCAAAAGTTTTGAACGACTGAGTATTAGGTCGATCTGACAGTCTAATGATTTGATGGATTGAGTATCATTCCAATATAACTGTCTGACGTTTTGATGTTTTGATGTACTGAGTACCTGGCCAATACGACAGTCTAATGTTTCGATAGACTGTGTATTCTGCCGATCTGAATGTCTAATGTTTTGATGGACTAAGTACCAGGTCAATATGATTGTATGATGTTATTGGCCAATATGACAGTCTAACGTTTCGATAGACTGTGTATTCTGCTGATCTGAATGTCTAATGTTTTGATGGACTGAGTACCAGGTCAATAGGACTGTATGATGTTTTGATGGACTGAGTACCAGGTCAATATGACAGTCTAATGTTTCGAGGGACTGATTACTAGGCCAATGTGACATTCTAATGTTTTGATGGACTGTATATTAGGCCGATCTGACTGTCAAATGTTTTGAACGACTGAGTATTAGGCCGATCTGACAGTCTAATGATTTGATGGATTGAGTATCAGGCCAATATAACTGTCTGACGTTTTGATGTTTTGATGGACTGATTACTAGACCAATATGACAGTCTAATATTTTGATGGGCTGGATATTAGGCCAATATGACTGTATGATGTTTTGATGGGCTGAGTACTAGGCCAATATGACTGCCTACGGTTTGGATAGGTTGCGTATTAGACCAGTATGACTGTCTAATGCTTCGTCACCTAGAGATTGATGAATTGTAGGGCCTGAGCTGCTGGCTCTACGATGGTGCTTTGAATATGATTTGTTTCTTTTCAGATTAAAGACAAGCTTTACATAAAGGTTTAATACCATATAGGTACGACAAAGACGTCAAAACCAGCATACTGATGTGTTTGCATAATTTTCAATCTTTGTCAATAATCATTCAGTAGGAAAAGAAATGTTCTCACTGAACTACAAAATGCTTGCAAAATAGCTGTATTCTCTCTCTCTCTCTATCTCTCTCTCTCTCTCTCTCTCTCTCTCTCTCTCTCTCTCTCTCTCTCTCTCTCTCTCTCTCTCCAACAAGACTGCTCAGTAGTAATGGTAATAATAATAATAGCAATAACAATTAGTCCTATTATTTGTATTATTAATATTACTGCAATAGGCTGATGCTGGTTTTTATTTAATGATTTATCGAATTATATATTGCTGCTAAATATGGTCAATGCAATCACATTCAAACACATGGCAAGTGTTTTGTGCATCGTATTGTTTTTTCCTAGATGTGCTGGAAACAAGTGTATTTATATACTGACCACGTATCAGCACATTCCAACATTTGATTCAACGAATAATGACAAAATTGTTGTGTGTGTTTCAAAAGAGCTTGTATTACTTGCTCACGAAAAGATGCAATCTTCAGATCCGTCTCAAGCCGTGCCTTCTTTCTTTGATTGTAACGATTATACGGCTTTTCAAGTATACATAGATCACTGCATTGTACACGCGTTATCAAATGTCCTAATTACTGCCTATTTGTTTAAAGTGGTTTTTAATCGTTGTTTGGCCGTCTGGAGCATGTATAGTAACTTGAAACAGGAGAACGAATTGCATGTAGGTTTATCTATGAAAAGATCTGGGTGTGCACTATGAGTAAAATTGTACAACATATTTAACCAAAGTCAAAACACAATCAATAACAATAACAAAATAAAGACAGAATACAAAATAGTATTGTTATTGTAGATGTCTGAGAGTGATTACGGCAAAATAATTAAACTCTGTGTCTGTCTGTCTCTGTCTGTCTGTCTGTGTCTGTCTGTCTCTCTATCTCTCACTGTGCAAGTGCCGTATGTTATATGTCCAGAACACGCAAGAGATATAGTACCCTCGTATTAGCACTTCTCAAAGGGTTATAAAACTGTTTATACAATAAATATTTATCTACTTATGTATGCGGATGCCGTTGGAATGACCGTATGAGCTGAGTACTTCCTTTTTCTTCCTGTCTTGAATTTGACTAATTGGATGTGTTTTAAGACGTATTAGTATACGAGTCTCATTTTTAAATGTGATTATTTGACAATTGCATCAAAATGATCGGAATAATTGCAAAGTTAATACGGCATGCTTTATATCAAGAGAACGACCTAGCTGTCATGAATCTATTTCCGCTTGGTATATCAGACAACTGTTATCTTGGTAACTCTACTATTTGTACTTGGAAAATTGTGACCACCACTTTCTACACCAAAGCCATTGTGTAAAAGATGCTGTCACAATTTTCCAGGGATGACTGATGTCAACTGTAGATTACCCATAGTCATTTTTTAAAGTATAAATGTTATATCCAGTGTACACAGGTAATCAGTGCTGGATTAAGGCGTTGTATGCACTGAAAATATTAAAGTACCCCCTTAAAATCTCTGCAAAATGTGAAACGAAATCATAAACACTATTAAAAGCTAAACAGAAAAGTAAGTCAAAATACATGGAGATCGAAATGAACATATATAATTCATTAATTTCACCATCAACACTTAATTTGATTTTTTTCTGGTGTCCTTGTTGGGCTAGTGCCTTAAGCATTCGCTTAGTGTGTTTATTGGGTAATCCGGCACTGCAAGTAATTAGATGAAATACAGTTATCTCTAGTAAAATCTGAACTATAAATAAAATAAGTAAATACATGTATACTTCAGAGAATACATTGTATTAAAACTCATTATGTTGCGACACAGTTTATTCTATCATTAGCAAAATATAAAAGTTCAAAATTAAAAACCTTTATTGATTTCATATCTTGGTGCATTTGTATTCTTTAAGGTTACATTGCACTCTTGAATCAGACATTGCTGGATTTGAGGCGGACCTGGCTACACACACACAGAAGCATACATGTTCATGAAAGGGGCATTCCAGTATCCACCATCACTCACAGCATCATACAAACAATTTTCCAAAGATGAACTCATCATCAAGCACAAATCACGCTTTATGAAATTCTAGAATTTGGATAGTGCAGTATATTTGAAGCCAACACATTCTTCTGAGGGTAAATATTCTTTTATTTTTGAAACATCACAGGATGGAAGCACTTTACGGCTGTGTCTGACTAATCGATGCCAAATCCATGTGACAAAACGCCGATATGCTATATGACTGCATGTTATGAAAAAAAATATAGAATGCATGTAAGATTAAATCCATACAAGATTTAGCTATTTCTTCTTTGGAAAATCATGTTGAATTGTACTTTTAGAACTTTGGGTAGATTACATTTGATATATTTCTCTTGTTTTAAAATTATGAATCTTCTTTAAATACAGGTATATTTGTTACAAGACATTATACATGTGAAACGACCCTTATCAGTATAAATTGTTCTATTTGTTGTTTGTTTATTGTGTTATTGAAGACTTATGAAATCCAGTTGATAAGAAAAAATGTTTTGGTCATGATCGCAACATCAAAATAATTAATGGAATTTATAACAAACCTGTTATTCCTTTCTCAAAACAAGCAGTTGTGTGTGTATATATATATATGTATATATCTGTTTTCGTGTATCCGATGGCCTATAACATAACGGTACTGGAAGTGTTGCAAATTTTTGTTTATGCAATTCAAATAACTTCATCTGAAGTGTATCCCTGACTATTTTTCTACTTGCAATGATTAAATCATTTGGTCTCCACGCTTCCCAAAACTCATTCATGGGAGTTTCCGAAATTATTTCACGGGCTATTTCACACTGGATTCTATCCGGTTGTAATCTAATTAATTTCTTAAACTCTTTTAATTCATTATCAAGTGATCTATGATCAGTATCAATTTCTTCATAATAGTCTACAAAACCCTTTAGCCATTCATGGGGAGATGCACCGACAAATGGTGGTGGTTGCCCGTGATCACCGCACATGACGATTTTTGTATTCTTCAATAACAACCACTCAAGAAATATTTTTAAGACATCTTCTGACACTGTGTCTATTTCATCCCAAAACAGGAATAAATTTCTCTCCCATGCGCTCAGGAGTCCATTTATCTCCCTTCCATCGGAAAAAGCTGTGATAAGTGCAGGCATTTACCCCTCGTTGTTTCATCTCTCTGGCGAGTCTGTGAGTTGGTGTTAGAACAATCATGTTTGATTTCCCACGATATAACTCAATTGCCCGGGTTGTTTTTCCTGACCCGCCACAACCGTTTAAATAAACTGTTTTATATCTACAGATTGGATCCGAAATCGGTGGTGCACTAAAAAATTCTGAACATTGATTGCTTTCTAAGTAATTATTTTCAATGGTAACATCTGCTGATGGAATATAATCATGAAGCATTTCCTTCTTAATTCTCCATGACCCCCAATTCTCGTTGCCAGTAGCCTTAAAATCAGCCATTTTGCTATTTATGTAAAATGAGTCAGTAGCAACTCTAACTGCGGTGGTAGGAAATCTATTGATCATTGAAAACAGATTGATAGAAGCATAACCAAGCATAGAAGCTCTCAAATATGTGTACTGCGGATGGTATCCATCAGTGTAAGTAACAATTGTACCCAATTTGGTTCCATCGGACATAAATGCGTCCTTACGATTGACATATAAGCCCCTATTCGTTAAATCTTTGATTACAAAATCGTATTCAGCATTGTCTATAATCAATCGTGAAGAATATCTCGTATTATCATCTTTGCCACCTTGGGTAAATTTACCGATTATTCTTCGTCCAAGATCTTTTGCTTCATTGTTTCTGATTTCAAATAACTGTCTGGACCAATCCATGATTTGTTGTTCATTAAAATCAGGAAACAGTTTTCGCTCTTCGCTAATTATTTTTTCTAGATCAGGTTGTGGTAACCAGACTGATTTCTGTGCTCGATAGGATATAATTGCTTCACTGACAATTAATGATTTTAACATCTTACAATCAAGCATATACCGTAATAACACTATTGGCATCCAGTGTTTTTCAGACATGTGTTTACCAATCCAAAGATAACTACACGGATGAAGCCCTTCAGCCATTTCAAATGATGCTACACAAGCGAATCCGGTTAAATCGAAATGTGGCAGTGGTCCATTAATAGCAACACGGGTCATTTCGTGTGTAGGGTGTCCAAATCGTTTGAAATATTTCTCACACTCTCCATACCCAAGAAAACTTCCTGGATAACATGCAATCATATCAACTGAAATAACGGTATCAGCGGTGTATTTTGTGTTCCATAATCCTCCATGGCTGTATTCAAGACAGGACAATTTGACATCTGATAAGAACTCACTTCGGGTTGGTTTCCACGCGTTTTTCTTCCTAGCAAAATGTGCTACAACTGATGGAAGTGTAAAACAGTTTGCTAATAATTGATCGTTGTCTTCCCCCAGAGAACTCTGGGGAGAAAGCTCACTAGCTAGTTGTTTCATTTGATTATGCAGTTCTTCAGTACGGTACAATTCTCCGTTAGGCCTTACAAACTGATCAAATCTACATTCTTCGTCTGAAGTACTATGAAATAGCCACACTGACACAGAATCGTTTTTACTCAAATGGTAAATAGCATCAAATAATTTCTGCTCTGAAAAAAACTCTTCGGTTCCAAACAGATATTTTACGGTTCTATCCCGTGGGAATATTGTTACTGCAGATGACCACGCGTGTGCGTTATGATCAATAATTTCAATGGGAGCTGCCTGTGATTTATATTTCGATTCGTATAATACTTCTCCGGTGATTGTCCTTACCGATATTGGAAATCTCAATGATGTTTCTAATTTGGCTATATCTTGAATTGTTGCCCCATGCTGTTTCACTGTCAGTTCCCATTCGGTTATTTTTTTTCGTCTTAGATCAGTTAGTTTATTTCCCCGGGACGCATTTGTGAAGTGTTCTATTATTCGTGTTGCTACACAATTGAGCCCTGTCGAATATTTCATGGGTGCTAGTTTTGAAATATCAGGTTTTTCATTGAGCGGATATATCCCGTAAACAACTACTGTGACAGGATAAGATCTTTCGTAGTAGGGTTTATCAAGTCCAGTCAAAATTCCTGGTTTTGAATCCTGAGTCACAGTGACAGTTTTTTTGTCCTTAAGAATAGGCTCGTATTTGTCCCTAATGATCCATTTTCCATTATCATGGATAAGGAATTTTATTCGAAAAAAATTTCTTTCTTCCCCAAGACGTGAGATTATCACTGCTGCTTTTTCATCATTCATGGTAGCGTCAACAACACCATCAATTCGAAATGTTGACCAACAATGAGCTGCCCCATCACGCTTGAATTCATTAAAACAGTCTCTGATTTTACTAATCAAGGTTCTATCAAGAATTTTATTCTTTGGTGTATCAGAAACTCTATCAAGATTGAATTGAACACTTTTCCAGGGCTTAATTTTCGATAATCTCTCGAACTCCTCCATACTATAATTAAAACAAGTATTTAAATGAAAGATTTAAGTATAATGAATCATTGCAAATGGCTTATGATTGGATCAGTGACACCGTGTAACAAATCATGCAGAAATGAATTCTGTTGGTATCATATGCAAAGCTTTCGTCGTGGAAGCCTTGGTCCGTTACCCTGTATTCAATGTGGGGTTGGGGTCAGGGGGAGGTCGCAATTATGCGTTATGTGTGGCGGCAAACGATACAGGGAACTAAAACGCTATTATGATAAAAGAATAAAAAATACTGCCATTGACCCCAACGATGACAAAATAATAAAGACTGCTGAAGATTATATACAGAGACTTATAATTAAACCAAACAATGAATTAGAAAAATAGTGTTATTATACAAATGAACCAAGAATTCAGACCTCACCCGTGCTTGTTAATTCTTTACCATTTCAAAAAAGACAGGACAAAAAATTCGATTTTCGTATGTGTCTATAACACCAAGGGAGACAACTCTTAAATGATATAACCAAGGGAGTTATCATTGTGATTTAGCTTCTGAGTATTGTTTTATAGGTAAAGAAATATTTTCTTTTTTTTTAGTGTTTAAGTCAAATATTCTGTCTCATGTGCGATTAATGCGTATTTCATAAACATAGGATGTGATCCGGAGATGCAGGCGTTACAGGATAACACACGTGTATACTTTCTCCCTTAGATTGTGTTAACTTGTTTAATGGGTATTGTGATTCAGCGCTGGGCATTGTTTTGTAAGAAAAGAAATGTTTTCAAACAATTATATTCTTTGTTTTAGTGTGTAAGTCAAATATGCTGTCTCATTTAAATACTGTGAAACACCATTAATAAGTAATTCAAGAAAATAAAATAGCATACCTTGCGGATTGATGTATTAATTCCCTTTATATACCATATGAATAGTTACAACATATATACGTTAAAAAACGTTATTCTTTATAGACGTGAACAGTGGTCTAACGGTATCGTGTTTGGCTTGTAAATCCAGACAATTATTCTTCACATGTTCGCGCCCCATAGCAGACAATTGTCTGATGGTGAAACGGTTGGATGGTTTTTTTTTTCTATTTAATTGAGGGGAGGAAGGCACCCCCTCTGTGTTTTTTACATTCACATAACATGCAAACCCATGCTATCAAATTTACGGTAGCGGTGGGTTGTCGGTTTTTGACAACTTACGCAACCATGAATTTGATTTCATGGGTTGCATGTTGAATGTGTAAACACATAAATGCCCTAAAATAAATAACATCCATGGATGTAATTAGCTCTCCGTCACATTTGGGTAGCCCCGTATGGTGTTCAAAATGAATTACCGGCCAAAAAAAGGTTTGGATGCACATTGGGTAACCCCAGAATGAATTATAGGCTAATAGAAACGGTCATATTGTCATATCTCAAAGAGCAAAAACAAAAAAAAACCATTCTGATATAAAACAGAAACAGAAAAATGCTCTAACAAAGGACCCTATGAAAGACACAAAGGCCTAATAAGGGACCCAATGAATGCAAATAGAACCAAAACGGCCTATATCAAGGGGGCCAAATGACTGATAATCGCTCATCATGGTTGATATTTATTTTTGTCTGCATTTATATTTATATATACAGAATTAATTTTAAAAAATATATTTATATATACAGAATTAATTTTAAAAAATATATTTATATATACAGAATTAATTTTAAAAAATATATTTATATATACAGAATTAATTTTAAAAAATATATTTATATATACAGAATTAATTTTAAAAAATATATTTATATATACAGAATTAATTTTAAAAAATATATTTATATATACAGAATTAATTTAAAAAAAATATATTTATATATACAGAATTAATTTAAAAAAATATATTTATATATACAGAATTAATTTAAAAAAATATATTTATATATACAGAATTAATTTAAAAAAATATATTTATATATACAGAATTAATTTAAAAAAATATATTTATATATACAGAATTAATTAAAAAAAATATATTTATATATACAGAATTAATTTAAAAAAATATATTTATATATACAGAATTAATTTAAAAAAATATATTTATATATACAGACTGAATTTTTAAAAAATATATTTATATATACAGACTGAATTTTTAAAAAATATATTTATATATACAGACTGAATTTTTAAAAAAAAAATTTATATATACAGACTGAATTTTTAAAAAATATATTTATATATACAGACTGAATTTTTAAAATATTAACGGCTCTTTTATTTTTGAAAAATGAATTAGAAATATGTATTATCATATATGAATTCTGAAATTATGAATAGCATCATAGTTGAAATTGGAAAATTGAAAAATCAGAATATTAAATTGTCAGATGGGTTAAATCCTGATCAAATCAAGTCGGATTTTCAGGATATAGAATACGGAGTTAGCACTAACAAGTATATGTTACCAAAGAAATATGCACTCATCAAAAAAATTCAAAATTCTATTCGAGACTCTCTTGCATTTTCCAGTGAAGTAGATGTGTTTGTTCCGTTATATACTATCGTGGAAGGAATACGAAAAGAATTGGGTAACGAATATGAATTGAAAAAGGAAGTTAATTCTAAAATTAGAAACTTACGAGCGTTAATTCAAGAAAATGAACTATTTTGATTGACCAACCCTCAAAAGATTTTGTCAGACAGTAAAATCTCCTTGAGATTTTCATTTTTTTTTTTTTTTGTCATTTTTTGATTGAATCAGTGAAAATATTTCACACTGCGAAAATAAAAATATTTCACAGCAATAAAAAATTGGACCGTTAAGGATGGAATCATCGATGGGAAAAATTGTTTTACAATTGAAAAATGGTTTCTGATTTCAAATAATGGTCAATGAAGCATTAACGACCCGATTGGCTCGTGAGCGACTAGATGCAATTAAGAAATTTATACCAATTCGTGACTCTGTCAGGAATAAACTGCAACAACGACAGAGTTTACAAACTGATTTTGCTAACGGGTCTGAAGAGTTGTTTAAACCAGTAACCACAGCAACGAAGGGGGTAGAGCGTGCTTTACTGGGAGATGGTCCCGAGACGGGAAAATCTGTTATTGGTGAACTTGAAAAACTAGCAGCGAAAACTGAACAAACTGAAAAAACTGATCCGAAAAAAACGACTGTTTCTCTGTTGAATAAATTTACTGATCATGCTAAAATATTAATAAAAAAACCTAGTTTATTGAAATCAAAGGATTATCAAGCCTTTGGTAATTTTGCTGCTCAAAGTTATAATTCAAAAAAAGATTTTTTAAAGGACGAGTATAAAAATGATAGAATATCAAGTAATGATTGGTTCGATTATTTGTATAAACTAAATAAAGGGATTGGTCGTTTGAATAAGGATGAGATAGGATACAAGGAATTTAAAAAGGGGATTAGTAATTATAAAAGAGAACAAATAGAAGAGCGACAACGAGAAATAGAAGAACGGCAAGAACTAAAACGTCAAACACCAACACGTAGACAAACAAGAAGACAAAAAAAAACAACAACTACCACCTGATGATGATGATGATTTAGAAGAACGACGTCAAACACCAACACGGAGACAAAAAAAACAACAACTACCACCTGATGATGATGATGATGATTATTTACAAGAAACGGGTTTAGAAAAACTAGATGAAGCAGCTGGTTATAGCGGAAGTGGACTGCAAAATCCAAGAATTGGAAACACTTGTCCTGATAGTGTTATCAATGATATATCACGATTAGATGTTCTTGTAGGAGGATTCCGAGCTGGAAATAACTCTCCAGAAATAATTAATGAAGCAGCTGATATCTGTAGACGGTTATTTGCCGGCGGTATCATGGATATCAAAACCTATCGAGTTTTCATTGACGAGTTAGCAAATGGGTATCATAGCGATTAAATAACAATTGAAAACACTATTGTTTTTATAATAATGATCGTACACTACAATCATGATAAACCAACCCTCGTCTATGTAGTTAATTCACGGTTTCCAGTTTATAGAGCATACTACGGAGATGGCCTCGGCAAGACCATTTTAGGATTCTTTTCAAGAACGGCCCCAAAAGTGATGCCGTTAGCTAAACAACTAGGAATGAAAGCCACTGATGTTATTCGTGATAAGGGTATTAGTACTGTTGGAGATCTTGCCGGGAAAGCGTTTTCAACTGCGAAGGATAAAATAACATCATTAGTGAGTCGAAAAAAGAAACCGTTACCGTCTACAGAAGAAATGCCTGCAAGTGTTAGTAAAATTATAAATAACGCAGTAGATGAAAAACTAGCGTCGATGGTAAATCAAGGAGACCAAAGCAATATTGCAAATATGATAGCGGGAAGTGGCTTTAGAAAACTACGACGATGAAAATGGAAAAATCGTTTACGATGAAAATCCGTAGGATTTCACGATTTAGACTCTGATAAATAGAATAAAATGTTCAAAAGGTCATCTGATCCAGCATTTGATATGGATGCCCCAGTGCGTAAAGATGATTCTGTACGCGATTTTCAATTTTATTCTTATCACGCAGTACAACCAGATCTCCGATCACGAATAGAACTTCAAGTTCATGATACCAGTAAATACTTTTTGCCTTGTGAAGCGTTTATTGAAGTAGAAGGAGAACTTGTAACAAATGTTGCAGCTGATACCCCATATGACAATAACTCAAATGTCCGAGTTGGTTTTGTTAATAACGGCATCATGGCGTTATTTGAAAGCGCTAGATATCTCATTGATGGAAAAGAAATTGAATCCATTGACCGTGAAGTTGATATGGCCACAACAATCATAGGGTTAGCAAGATATTCTGATGATTATTCAAGATCAGCGGGTCCATCTATGATGTTTGCAAAGGATACCTCTGATAACGCTGATCACCTTCAATTCATTAAAGTGTTAACAGCACAGGGTACTGCAGAAGTCAATCAGGGGGAAGCAGCTAATCCAGAACGTCGAGCTAAACCCGGAGTTGCGTTTGATATTCTCGGAGGCGTTAATGGTAATCTCAATTTAGGATTTGCAACACGTGTAGCAACGTTGCATGGGCAGCGTCGACGATTTTCATGTGCGAGTCCACTGCATCATATATTTGGATTCTGTAGAAACGTCCGAAAAGTTATTTATGGAGCCAAACACACAATAGCACTCGTGAGAAAGGGTACTGATGATGATGCAATCTGGCGTAATGCTGGGGTTGCTGCCGGTAAAGTCATTTTAACAAAACTATCATTGTGGATGCCAGTGTTAACTCCATCAATCACAGAAGAACAGCGACTACTATCATTTATGGATCAAGGAGGAAAGTCGTTGTTGAGTTGGTTATCAGTGACTACGGATATTAAACAAGACAGTGTTGATGGTACATTCACATGGCACCTGGCATCAAAACAAGGGGTTTCAGCTCCACGTCATATATTTATTGCGTTACAGAATGCTGCGCGAGTTGGTAATCAAGAACGAAGTCATATGATATTTGATCAGTTAGGTGTTAATGAAGTCTCGCTGAGAATAAACGGACAGCAGGAACCATCCGAGGATATACAACTTGATTACGGTCAGAATCATATTGCACGTGTCTATCATAACCTGTTGTCATTTATGGCACGCGATCAAAATGTGGATACCGGTTTGCAAATATCACAATTGGATTTTAAAAGCCTCTATCCGATTTATTACTTTTCATTGGAACATCTTGATTTGATGAGA
Organism: Unio delphinus; assembly: GCA_029339505.1. Taxonomy (NCBI): domain Eukaryota; kingdom Metazoa; phylum Mollusca; class Bivalvia; order Unionida; family Unionidae; genus Unio; species Unio delphinus. The sequence goes on along the minus strand of JAQISU010000009.1, from coordinate 4,106,192 downwards.
CAATCTGTCGTTGATATACACTTTAGAGCCCGTGTAACCCGTCCGACTGGTCCACCAGTTGGTGGGGTACCTCCTATCCTTATCCCGAATTATAGAGCGGTTGCTGTCATTCTCAGTGATAAATCAATGCTACTCGAAGGTGTTGGTGGAAGAATGAGAGTGGTAGATGCACCAGTGGAAATATGTAATTGAAAATCCGAAGGATTTTTCCATTGAATCGTTTTACGATTTAGAATCAATCTGTATTTGTATAATGTCATATAGTAATATCAATGTGTCATTGACACCTGGTCAGTTAAAAAAATTGCAATCAAAATCCGCTAAACAATGTGGAACCACAATCACGTTGAAACCTAATCAAATGAATGGCGGGGCAAATAAATTATCGCTGACAACTCGTCAAGTGAAACATTTCAATGATGCTTTCAAGGATAAAAAAGGAGTTCAGATCACACTCTCTTCGGCTGCTATCAAAAATATGATAAAAACAGGTGGTATATTTCCGTTGTTTGCTGCAATACCAGCATTGGTTGCGGCAGCAGCCCCAGCAGTAGCAAAAGCGGCCGCATTGGGGGTAGTTGGAGGCTTGGGAACAAAAGCGGTACAGAACATTGCTGAATCATATGAACCGAAGAAAGGTCAAGGGTATAAAAAAAAGGGAAAGCGTCTAAGACTACCAGGAACCCCGTATTCATGGTACAGCGGAAACGGTCTAAGACTACCAGGAACCCCGTATTCATGGTACAGCGGAAGATCCGTTCACGGATCAGGCCTGAGACTACCAGGAACGGTTTATTAATTGAGGAACCTATGGTTCCCAAATCTTCGATGGTTCCAATGTCCAATTTTGATTTAATGGATGCTGCTAAAAAACTAGTGATTAAAAATTTCAGAGGTGTTTTTATGAAAGATCAATTACCACATCAACCAAACAAAACTGAAACAGGTATTATTAATCTCGATAACAGCACCGGACCTGGAACTCACTGGGTTGCATACGCTATTGATCCACGTGGGATTGTCTATTTTGATTCATATGGATTAGCCCCACCAAAAGAGTTTATGCGTTATATAAAAACCCTTCCAATGAAGACTTGGTATTCTACGCTATCAACACAACAAATCAATGACCCACCAATATGCGGCAGTGAAGTATTAAATGTCCTTGACGCTATTTCAGCATCTAGAAAACCACCTCATATTGTTGTTAATGACTACACTAGTAATCGCTTTTTAGAGAGAGATATATAAAATATCATGATTGATATTTGGGGAAGACCTCTGAAACCCAAACCCGATGACACTGCAACTCCTGATTCTATCAAGGATATAAAAAAAAAAATTAAAGATGAAATCGCTGAGACGTTGAACTTAACAAGTGTTGACCCCGGGGAAATAGTTGTATTTCAGGACAAACAGGGTAAATTGAAATCTAGTAATATTTCTCTGGATGATATTTTAGTTAAACAACAAAACGCAATCGAGAACACCGTTGCGTTATTTTCCGATCAGGGTAAACTCAAACCGGGTGTACTTTTTTCGACAATTACAGATCGATTTACAAACCACGATAAAGAATTTGAAGATCATTTAAGAAACTACAATAGTTTCCGTAGAAATGTCATTCATAAGTTCTTTGGATCCCCAATTGTAGTTACACCATCTATCGCTGAAATTAAAACGTTTATAGATGATCAAAAAGTCATCAATGACCGCAATAATGATTTGTACCTGCTTAATTTAAGATTTTTCAGCGATGAAAATTTAAAACTAATTACCCTCCCTGAAATGATATACACATTAAAAACTATCGAACAATCGTTTGTAGAACTTCGAGATGCCCGCAGAGTAAAAATGCCGAATCATAACGATGAAGTTAAAAATGTTGTAAACACGATAGCCAGTGGTATCTTCGATTGGGTTAAAGACGGACCATCGCTCAGTTACATATTTGGTGGTTTGAATTACATTGAGGGAATTTATCGATTTACAATCATAGCTAACGAACATTTTAATATAACATGTGTCGATTTAACCGATAACATTTTAGGAACAGGTGTTAACACGGTAATGTTTAAATCTAATCCAGTTGAAGTACTTTTTAAAATAAATGTGGTTAGAGGTAGATCAGTTAGATTAACGATGCCGTGGGTGATAGAATATGTAGCAGAAGTACCTGGCGATAAATAATTCTGCAATTCAATGATGAACATTTAAAATAAAAAATGATTTCATCATCGCAATATCGCTATGATCAGGTCAGAGAATATCGAACTAGACTCAAAACCCTGTCTGAGGAGTATGCAATGAAAATTAAAAAATATCGCAGGAGAATTACCGCAATCGATGTTACTGTGTACGCTGTGAGTGGTGTAATCACCGGAGCTGGTATTATACTGTCTTCAGTGACAATGATGGCTCCGATAGCTGTTCCAATTTGCATTTCTGCGGCAACAACAATCGCTGGAATTATTTCAATAATCACAAAAAAAATATCCTCATGCAGCCAACGGAAACTACAGGACTACATAATTCAATTTCATGTTGTGTCCACTGCATACTCGCAATTATCCTCATTGATATCGTCATCGCTCGATGATACAATTATATCAGAGAGTGAGTTTTCAGCGATGGTAGATATATATGATTCTGCGATGTCAAAATTAGAAATACAACATGAGTATAATAACAATGACAACACAGATGGAATTACTTCAACAAATAGTGGAGAACACGAACCCAGTACAAACAAGCATGATCTCAATAACCTCAACGAATCCAGAATTCAGTGTGAATTTCCCCTCTCCGGTCCCAGTGAAGGAAATCGCGCTAGCAAAATTACGAGTATACCATAGTTGGCCAAATATCAGATCAAAATCATTTGGTGGTCAACAACCGAATAATTCCCTGGTATTTGCAAATAAGAATAAAGACGACGGTACCCCAGACTGGAACGTTGTTTCCATACCAACCGGATCATACCAAATTGAACAAATCAATAACGGATTGCAACGTAGAATAAAATCGATTACTGGAAAAGAATCAAAAATAGCTATAACATTTCATGAGCCAACACTATCATCTGCCATTGAAATAAGCACAGAGGGTTACGTCGTAGATATCTATCAGAGTTCTATTAGAACCGTACTGGGATGGCCTGAAATCCCACCCGGTGGAAAAACCGTTAAATTACCAGAACCACAAAAAACTGATTATATCACCGACAGAATAAAACCCAATAATCCAGTAAAAAGTTATAAAGATCACCAAATCACTACAGATTTTTTTAATGTCCTTCACAATATAATAAATAAGGGAGAGAGATTTCTTACTGCTCACGATCTTAAAATCAATGACAATTTCAAGGCAATGAATAATGATTTTTCGCTGTTGTTAATATCTCTTAAATCCGGCTTTCTCACCCGAGATGAATTTATCAGCGTCGTAGAAACATGCAACAAAATTATCGACGATATGGAAACATTTAATTTAAAAATTATTCAGGATATATTAGATGAAGATAATCCCATATCGAGAGACGGATTTGCATCAGATTATAAAATCCGCGTTGAAGATATCCCAACATTCAAACTACCAGGATATAACGTACCAGAACTAAAAAGACTTCTCAGTGATGCCATCGATGTTGGTTTTAAAATAATTCATGATACGTGGAAAAAAACAACATCACCGGAAATAAAAACCCTCAAACACAATAATGACCCAGATGGTGGTGGCAGGCATATTGCTCCGTTCAACGTGAATATTTCATCGGTGATTGCGCTCAATTTAGTGTGTGATGTGATCGAAGGAAGCTATCAAATAAATCTAGAACGATCAAATCAAGCTCAGCAGGGGTATATTTTGTATTCATTTGCACCAACAGCTCCTCCAGGGTTTTTAATAATTGAGTCTCCGGTGAATCCAGTCTATATGCGATGTCATAATAATTCATTAACCAGAATTAATTTCAAACTCACTGACCAGTCTAATAATCTGATTGATTTACAAGAGGAGGTTTTACAAATTAGTCTATTTGTGAAATCATAAATGATTTTCGTCCTAAGGACTGGATCAAATATTCGGTTAAAATCACCGTAAACCCAGAACTGAAAGTTCTAGCAGCAGAGGGGGTGAGTGACAATGACGTTGCGACGCGAATGTTTTCAGACAAGGGTCGGAGACTTATTTTTTCGCGAGAAGGGTCTAGTGTTATTTTGGAGGGGGTATAATCAAAAATAAAAACAAAAAAAAGTTGTCTGATTCGCCCCCTCTGCTGCTCCCTCGTATTAGCACTTCTCAAAGGGTTATAAAACTGTTTATACAATAAATATTTATCTACTTATGTATGCGGATGCCGTTGGAATGACCGTATGAGCTGTGTACTTCCTTTTTCTTCCTGTCTTGAATTTGACTAATTGGATGTGTTTTAAGACGTATTAGTATACGAGTCTCATTTTTAAATGTGATTATTTGACAATTGCATCAAAATGATCGGAATAATTGCAAAGTTAATACGGCATGCTTTATATCAAGAGAACGACCTAGCTGTCATGAATCTATTTCCGCTTGGTATATCAGACAACTGTTATCTTGGTAACTCTACTATTTGTACTTGGAAAATTGTGACCACCACTTTCTACACCAAAGCCATTGTGTAAAAGATGCTGTCACAATTTTCCAGGGATGACTGATGTCAACTGTAGATTACCCATAGTCATTTTTTAAAGTATAAATGTTATATCCAGTGTACACAGGTAATCAGCGCTGGATTAAGGCGTTGTATGCACTGAAAATATTAAAGTACCCCCTTAAAATCTCTGCAAAATGTGAAACGAAATCATAAACACTATTAAAAGCTAAACAGAAAAGTAAGTCAAAATACATGGAGATCGAAATGAACATATATAATTCATTAATTTCACCATCAACACTTAATTTGATTTTTTTCTGGTGTCCTTGTTGGGCTAGTGCCTTAAGCATTCGCTTAGTGTGTTTATTGGGTAATCCGGCACTGCAAGTAATTAGATGAAATACAGTTATCTCTAGTAAAATCTGAACTATAAATAAAATAAGTAAATACATGTATACTTCAGAGAATACATTGTATTAAAACTCACTATGTTGCGACACAGTTTATTCTATCATTAGCAAAATATAAAAGTTCAAAATTAAAAACCTTTATTGATTTCATATCTTGGTGCATTTGTATTCTTTAAGGTTACATTGCACTCCTGAATCAGACATTGCTGGATTTGAGGCGGACCTGGCTACACACACACAGAAGCATACATGTTCATGAAAGGGGCATTCCAGTATCCACCATCACTCACAGCATCATACAAACAATTTTCCAAAGATGAACTCATCATCAAGCACAAATCACGCTTTATGAAATTCTAGAATTTGGATTGTGCAGTATATTTGAAGCCAACACATTCTTCTGAGGGTAAATATTCTTTTATTTTTGAAACATCACAGGATGGAAGCACTTTACGGCTGTGTCTGACTAATCGATGCCAAATCCATGTGACAAAACGCCGATATGCTATATGACTGCATGTTATGAAAATAAATATAGAATGCATGTAAGATTAAATCCATACAAGAGTTAGCTATTTCTTCTTTGGAAAATCATGTTGAATTGTACTTTTAGAACTTTGGGTAGATTACATTTGATATACTTCTCTTGTTTTAAAATTATGAATCTTCTTTAAATACAGGTATATTTGTTACAAGACATTATACATGTGAAACGACCCTTATCAGTATAAATTGTTCTATTTGTTGTTTGTTTATTGTGTTATTGAAGACTTATGAAATCCAGTTGATAAGAAAAAATGTTTTGGTCATGATCGCAACATCAAAATAATTAATGGAATTTATAACAAACCTGTTATTCCTTTCTCAAAACAAGCAGTTGTGTGTGTGTGTATATATATATATATATATATATATATATATATATATATATATATATATATATATATATATATATATATATATATATATATATATATTGTCACAGAATTAGGCGAAAATTAAATTTATTTCTTCTTGAATTACAAACTAATCTCACCATTTTTTTGTTTCGTCGTACATGCGTTACCTGGGGTGAATACGTGTTTTCAAGGTAAGTGACGTGTAGCGATTTGCATGTGCCTGACTACAAATCACTTGAAGTCAGGAACATTATAATCACGGGGTGCACGGGAATTTTGCCGTGAATTCTGCTCACCTATTTGAGGATATATAAGGCAGAATAATTATGATAAGATAACGAGTCTAAAAGTATCTTATCAAAGGAGAGATAGCTCGTCATTCTTTCTCCAGCCAAAGGGGTGAGTGTTAAATTTATATTTCGTTTTATTGTGAATTTTATTCAGTTGATCATTTCATGTAATGATGCCTTTATTACAATGCAGATTTAAAACTTTGAATATTTGGAATTACTAGTCACTATTAGACTTTAAATGCAATAGTGTAATCTAAGTTTTAGATTGTTTTAGAAACAACTATTATTAGTTTGGTTTCTTTATTGTAGCTGAATTGTAGCTGAACGTCTCTGAATGTCTCTGAATTGTAGCTGAACGTCTCTGTACGTCTCTGAATACGTTCGTCGTTACAATGGTGTCAGAAGTGGGATCGCTGGATTAAGTGAACTGTCAATCATTTTGATTGTGAAAGTGTACATTTAATGTTTATATTTGAGCGTGACCTTCTTGACAAGATAATCCTCAAATAGGGATTTATTTTTGTTTAGTTTATCTAGGTCCGTTGGTCCAGTATGAACATATTTAAAGCATTGGTTTGGTTACCTTCATCATGTTACAATATATATATATATATATATATATATATATATATATATATATATATATATATATATATATATATATATATATATATATAACCTTTATATCATGCTAAGTGTTAAACACAGGAGAAAACGGTTTTGCATTTCTTCCCATATTTGTTCTTTTCGTTTTTGGATTTAAAAGCCATTTATCAGCGCAAGACTGGATAGACACGGCGACCAATATAACATCTGTAGGAAGACCTGGAAAAAACTTAATTCGAGATACCGAATGACTGGAAGCTAACATCAAGTTTGATTCCATTTTGGTGTTTAATGGCACATTATTAAATGTAGGTTGTTTAGTGCCGTGGCAATTGTGTTACCATGCCCTGCCCAATGATATACCCAATAGTAATAAAGTCTGAGCCGATGGGATATTTAGAAACTGTACTATTGTTTCGTTCTAGAATATTTCGTTACCTAAAGGTGGTTCATATTTGTTTTCAGCCACAACAAAATAATTAATTTAATTTGGATCACTCATTGCTACACGAGCAACGTGCTCGCAGTGAGAAATCCGATTTTCGCAAGTTCGCTAGCTGTGAATGTTTTGGTTGTTGTTGTTGTAGGTTTTAACACCATTTTTCAGCACACGATAGGTTATACATGGCGGTCAGTATTATTGGTGGAGACAGAATACAGGAAAAACCCCGGAAAGAACCGCCGACCCAAAAGAAGCTACTCGCAAACATTCTCACATAACTACATTAGCCGAATCTTAGATTCGAACCCACGCAGACAGGTGAGATGGCAGTGATCTGTAACGGAGAGCGCTTTAGACCACTCGGCCACTCGTGGCCCAGACGTAAATGTTTTGGTTAGTGTGTCCTGGTTAACTTGCAGTGAGAAACTACAACGTTCGGACTATATGTTCTGCATGAAATCATGCTTTTATTACGAGATCTTTCTTCACTCTGGCAGAGAGGAGACGTGCTTGGTAGCTCCCTTACCATTCAATGAAAAATATGGAACTGGAAATACGTTATGAATGTCAATTGATCCTAACAAGATAATGTTTGCCATTTTCTAATCATTAGCATTCAACATCTCTGCATGTATTAAAGTAGTGATTCAGAATCGATATATGATTGAAATCTATAATGAGTATCGATATATAGGTAAACATGAATAATACACACATTATATTTGTTGAAGAAACGTTCGTTGTTCATATCTGTTTTACAACTTCTATACTTCGGTGATTATTATTGGCATCTAATCATACGTTGATCATAGTTTTGTACAAATCCTATACATTGATACTGGTGATATATGACTAAAAATTATATATTGATACACTTGGTGATAAGCATTAACGTTAAGTCACATTGAATTTTCTGGTCGTATTTAGTACTAATGTATCCAGTTATCAATTTTAACTATATCATCAATTGGACACATTACCTTCCATATAATCATACATGTATGAACACGGTTGCCGAAACTTTAAATATAGATCAATGAGATCTCTTTTACAAGGGTAAAGCATATGTCCAGGAGTACTTTGTGGATAGTCGTTTATCAGAATGTTGACAAACTACAACCTATTATGTCGTTTCAAATTCTTGCAACTTTATCGGTCTAAAATGGACGAGTACAAACATAGTCTAAGGTAAATTATATCTTTATAAAGGAATATTTAAGTTCCATATCCGACAAAACATTCCCCGTAACAGATACGCACATTTCTGTATATTATGCTTTCCGAAGACATTGTCATTTCTTTTAGTTGTACCCTTACCTGGAATATGCCTGAGAATAACACGACATCGTGAGGAAATTAAATTTAAATGTAGAACATGTGTACAAGATTTTTAACAAATATTTATTGTATATGTATTCTAATCTCTGCTTCATTAGCAGTTCCAATGAACGATTAAAAGTAAAATAATCCTTCAAACGACATTACTTACCACAACATATTTGTCTGGTTGTTTAAACAAGAGTTGACGGTACGAAACATAATGTTGCAATTATACCAAGATGTCTATGAGATGACAACGCTTTAGCCAAGAGACGGATGTCATCTTCGACTTACGTTTAAACAGTTAATAAAACATGCTCTAAAACAAACTGACTTGGTTTGTGTCCGTCTATAAGGGAACATCAACGGAAGTTAATCCTTTAGTTGCGAGGCATTTTAAATAAAGTACCTTGTCCAGAAATGCACTGCAATTACCGACTATATGTGACACAGCTTGGTTGCCTGGCGTATGTTGTATCCAAAAATCATTATTTACAATATATCATAATTACATTGCAAATGTAATTAATATAACCGACCAATTATACGTCAAATTAGGAAATATGTGTAAAGATGGGTACATGCAACATATGTGCTAAATTATAGTTGTAGATCTCACAAACATGTTTTAGAAATATGTATACATGTATAAAGTTAAAATACACTGCATTGTAAATATGTCGACCACTCATGTCCATCGTACTATGTATACATTTTAAGACGTCGGTATAGTTTGAGGATACAAGATTGCCCTGATACAACGGCAGTTCGGATATACTAGTTATAACCCTGAGTGAAAGGTATGTTTGTTTGTACTTCTTTGAACAGCTGAGTGTTAGTAGTTAGTTAAAGGGTAATTAATTAAAACGAACATTACATATCCCCTCCTAAGCATGCTGGCATTTCAAATAGAATTTTATCTAGTAAATACTTATGTAAATAAACTCTTATCAGCGTCATTTTACAAGTTCAGTTATTCAGATGGTTTCGACATACTACAGAACGTGTGAAATATCAATTGTACTTGATTGGTACTATCTTTGAGTATATAGTTGAACATTTTCTAAACTTAATATTTCTGGTGTACCGTGTCTAAACTACTTGATGTTAGCAGCAGAGAGGGTGAACCTCACAACTTTCCGAGCGTCGATTCGGAAATCTGAGGCTTCTGCCAAATAGTAAAAAAAATGGCGTCTATTCGATAAAATAAGATTTCCTTATATACGCCAACGTCGTTGTCATCCACCCTCTCTGCTGCTGCAAATGTTTCATTTGTGGTTAACAAAAATCATTTACGATTTCAACCAAATATTTGATCGAGTCTTTAGGACGAAAATCATTTATGATTTCACAAACAAACTAATCGCTAACACCTCTTCTTGTAAATCAATCAGATTATTTGACTGGTCGGTGAGTTTGAAATTAATTCTCGTTAACGAATTATTATGGCATCGCATGTAGACAGGATTAATTGGGTTTTCAATAATTAGGAATCCTGGAGGAGCTGTTGGTGCAAACGAATAAAGAATATATCCCTGCTGAGCTTGATTTGATTGCTCTAGATTAATTTGATAGCTTCCTTCAATTGCATCACATACTAAATTGAGCGCAATCACCGTTGAAATATTCACATTATGAGGGGCAATATGCCTACCGCCACCATCTGGATCATTATTATACCTGAAGAGGACAGCTGAATCTGATTTTTGTAGCGCCTTGATATCGGTTTTAACAATTCTTGCTAGTTCATCAGCGTTGTATTTGGGAAACTTGAAATTACGCAGATTGTCCTCTGTGATATTGTAATCGGTTAAGAATCGTTGTTTATTGTCGCTGTTGTCATTAATTATTGTTTGAATAATTAGTTCATAGATATATTTCATGTCCGATATAAGCTGATTTATTATTTCAACGTATTTTTGCGATTTTGTTTTCCGTAGTTGTTCTAGTTGTGTGTCATATAATTGTTTATCTCATTAAAATAACCACGGACGTCAGTTAGCGTAAATGAAATAGTAACAGATGAGTCGGTTGTTCTTTTAATGATAAAATCCCATTGCAATGTGTCTTTGTTGGTAAATATAAATCTATCGGCGATTCTTCCTTTTCTTATATCAGATAAATTATCTCGATAACTGGGATTGATTTCATGATATGATTGTATGTCCGTGGTTAAGTCGGTGGCGGATTTTTCCGGTGGTTTTTCAGGCCATCCTAACACTGTTCTTAACGAGCTGTTATATATATCTACAATGTATCCCTCTGTGCTTATTTCGATCGACGACGAGAGCGTCGGTTGATGAAGATTAATAGCTATTTTTGATTCTTTTCCAGTGATTGATTTTATTCTACGCTGAATTTCAGCATTGATTTGCTTAATTTGGTACGACCCAGTTGGTAACGAAACTGTTTCCCACTCTGGAGTACCATCGGGTTTATTCTTATACGAGAACACCAGTGTGTTATTGGGTTGCTGACCACTAAATGCAACCGATCTGATATTAGGCCAACTGTGATACACTCGTAGTTTTGCTAGCGCTATCTCCTTCACTGGGACCGGAGAGGGGAAATTCACACTGAATTCTGGATTCGTTGATGTTATTGATATCATACTCGTTTGTACTGGGTTCGTGTTCTCCACTATTCGTTGAAGTAATTCCATCGGTGTCGTCATCGTTGCTATACTCATGATTTATTTCTAATTTTGGTATCGAGGAATCATAAATACTGACCATCACTGAGAACTCACAAGCTGTGAAATTTTCAGTGATTTTATCCCGGTTAGCAAGATGATGAATAAGTCGTGCTCTTTCATCATATTCTACTCTAATGAAAAAATACGACTTATCATAATATCTATAGCCTTTTATTGGATTATCAGATTTTATCCTGTCGGTGATATAATCTGTTTTTTGTGGTTCTGGTAATTTAACGGTTTTTCCACCGGGTGGTAATTCAGGCCATCCTAGTACGGTTCTAATAGAACTCTGATAGATATCTACGACGTATCCTTCTGTGCTTATTTCAATGGCAGATGATAGTGTTGGCTCATGAACCGTTATAGCTATTTTTGACTCTTTTCCAGTAATCGATTTTATTTTACGCGCGAATTCATTATTGATTTGTTCAATTTGGTATGATCCGGTTGGTATGGAAACAACATTCCAGTCTGGGGTACCGTCGTCTTTGTTCTTATTTGCAAATACCAGGGAATTATTCGGTTGTTGACCACCAAATGATTTTGACCTAATATTTGGCCAACTGTGGTATACTCGTAATTTTGCTAGCGCTATCTCCTTCACTGGGACCGGAGAGGGGAAATTCACACTGAATTCTGGATTCGTTGATGTTATTGATATCATACTCGTTTGTACTGGGTTCGTGTTCTCCACTATTCGTTGAAGTAATTCCATCGGTGTCGTCATCGTTGCTATACTCATGATTTATTTCTAATTTTGGTATCGAGGAATCATAAATACTGACCATCACTGAGAACTCACAATCTGGTAATGTTGATATTATTGAGATCATTTTTTGTTTTTTTGGGTTCGTGTTTTCTGATTCCATCGGTGTTGTCATTGTTATTATATTCATGTTGTCGCTCTAATTTCGATATCGCGGAATCAAAAATACTGACCATCGCTGAGAATTCACTATCTGATATAATCGTATTATCGAGTGACGACGATATCATCAATGATAATTGCGAGTATGCGGTTGATGCAATATGAAATTGAAGTAAGTAATTCTGCAGTTTACTCTGGCTGCATGATGATATCTTTTTTGCTATCCCGGTTGATATACCCCCGATTGTAGCCACCGCAGAAATGCAAATTGGAACTACGACCGGGGCAATCATTGTAACCGATGCAAGTATTATTCCGGCGCCAGCGAGAACGCTTGACACCGAGTACATAGTAATATCAATTGCGGTGATTCTTCGTCGGTATTTTTTTATTTTTTTTTGATACTCCTCAGTGAGGGTTTTGAGTCTATTTTGAAATTCTCTGACCTGATCATAGCGACATTGCGTCGATGACAAAGTCATTGTTGTTATTTTAAATCCGCTAGTGTTTTCAATTATTTGTCATCGTTAGCGGGAATTGCTAGTACTTCAGTCGGAAAAATGAGCTACGAGTTCTAAACACCAGGCTATTTTTGATCTAATGGTGGAGCTATCAACCGCGACGACATTAAAGTTTTTTTTGCGACCATCCATAATTAACGTCGCGGTGCCACCAGAGTAGGTTTTACCGTCCGCGATCATATTAAATTGATCGATAGAGATCCACGTTAGCCTGTAGATACCATCGACCCATGTTGGCTTGTAGTCAGGGCCCACTATGCCGGGGAGACCCAAGATACCGATGGATAATGTAGTATAACCGTCTCTTATCCAATCCATGGTTCCATGATTAACCGTATACACGATATTTTTAACGCCCGTGTAGTGATGTGGAATCTTTACCTTTTCAGATATTCTTTTCAGGTTAAAAAGATCGTCGAAAATATCGAGATAATTTACCCTGATTTTGGTAGGATCTATTGTTTTTCCACTCTCCTCCCTGTTAGAGAAGAATAATGAAACCAGAAGGTCTTCAACTTTAAGCTCTGCTTGGGTTTTAATATGGTTGTCGATGTTAGAAAATTTCGTCGTGATATCTTGGAGGCTACTGCCCTCAAAGAACTTATTAACAATATCGCTGGTGTGCTTTTGTTTGTCAATAGCGCTTTTAATTTCCGCGAGAGTCATGCCTGTCAACGATGTGGTTTCAGACACAGGTGTTCTCCCTAAAAATTTATCCACGATGGTATTAAGTGTTGTTTGTCTCACCATAAACATATTAATATCTTTGAGAGTCATTGTAGATGTAGCCGGGACACCAAAGAAACTATTAGCGATGTAGGCATTGTGAGTGTGCTTGCCGATAAACTCACTGATTTCAGCGAGAGTCATGCCAGCCACAAGCGGGGTTCCAAAGAACCTACCAACAATGTCGTTTGTGAGTTTTTGATCTTCGCTTACTTTAAAAATCTCGAGATAATTTGCCTTGATTTCTGAAGCAGTCATCATCCTTCCAGCTTCCTTGTTAGCGAAGAATGAATTCAACAAGTCTTTAATTTCAGCGAGAGTCATGCCAACCACAAGCGGGGTTCCAAAGAATTTATGTACGACATTTTTGCGAAAACTATTATAACCTCGTATAAAATCATTCAGCTCACGTTCGTTGGTAGCAATCGCGTCGGTGATCGTAGACACAAGTGCGCCTGGTTTAAGTTGTCCATCGTTGGAATACAGTGCAATAGAGTTTTCAGCGGCAGCGCGATGCCGTATCAAAATGTCATTCACGGATATATTACTGCTTTTCAATTTACCCTGGCGATCTTGAAATACAACTATTTCGTTCGGGTCAACACTTGTTAAATTTAACGTCTCAGCGATTTCATCTTCTATTATTTTTTTTACATCCTCGATAGAACCCGCAGATGTTTCCTCGGTGGGTTCCAACATTGACAGAGGTTGTCCCCAAATATCAATCATTATTGTTAGCGTAACTTGTGTTTTCAATTTATTGATCCTTGTAATTTCCCACTCGTGTATTCGTTTACAATAATATGAGGTGGTTTCCACGGAGATCCAAAGGATTTTAATGAAATCTCCGCGAGGACATTTAATACTTCACGGCCGCATATCGGTGGATCATTTAATTGTTGTGTTGGCAGCGTGGAATAAAAAATCGGAAACCCTTTGAGTTTCATCGAGGAATTTATATACCGCATAAACTCGCTTGGCGGAGCTAACCCATATGAATTGAAATAGACAATCCCACGTGGATCAATCGCGTATGCAACCCAGTGAGTTCCCGATCCGCTGCTGTTATCAAGATTGATGATACCGGTTTCAACGTTATTTGGTTTTCTCGGTAATTGATCTCTCATAAAAACCCCTCTGAAGTTTTTTATCGCTAGTTTTTTAGCAGCATCAATTAAATCAAAATTGGACATAGGAACCATAGGTCCCTCAACTATAGGTTCCTCAACAATTGGGCTTTCAACTAATAAACCGTTCCTGGTATTTTTCTTAGACCCGATCCGTTCACGGATTTGCCGCTGTACCATGAATACGGGGTTCCTGGTAGGTACAACCCCTTTCCCTTTTTTTTATACCCGGATCCACTTGTGGATCTACCGCGAGCGGATCCACCAGTTGCCTTTTTCAACGCCATCCCTGCTGCGGTCCCAACGGCTCCCAACGCTGCCGCCTTCGCCACCGCTGGGGCAGCCGCTGCAATCAATGCTGGTATTGCGGCTAACAATGGAAATATACCACCTGATTTTATCATGTTCGCGACTGCAGCTTTCGAAAATTCTATTTGAACTCCTCGCTTATTTTTCATTGCATCATTGAAATGTTTTATTTGACGATCCGTTAATGATATTTTATGTGTACCTCCGGACATCTGCGCTGGTTTTAACGTTATTGTTGTTCCACATTCCTTAGCGGATTTTGATTTTAATTTCTTGACCTGACCATCAGTCAGCTTGACACTAACAACACTATATGGCATTTTATTGTAAAACACATTTATTCTTTCAATTGATCTAATTGGGGAAATCCTATGGAAACTTTTCAAGTTTCATTTACAGATTTTCCACTGGTGCATCAACAAGTCTCATTCGTCCGCCAGCCCCTTCTAACAACATTGATTTGTCGCTGAGAATAACAGCAACCGCTCTATAATCAACACCACCAGGATCTATACGAGCCCTAAAATGTATATCAACAACGGATTGCCTTGTTAAATCAAGATGTTCCAGTGAAAAGTAATAAATTGGATACAAGTTCTTAAAATCGAGCTGAGATATTTGCAAACCAGTATCAACATTTCGATCACGACCCATATATGACAGCATCCGATGATACACACGTGCTATTTGGTTGTTTCCGTAATTAAGCTGTATATCCTCAGATGGTTCTTGTTGTCCGTTTATTCTCAGTGAAACCTCACTTACCCCTAACCGATCAAATATCATATGACTGCGTTCTTGGGAACCTAATCGATTCCGATTCTGCAGCGCTATAAATATATGACGTGGAGCTGAAACGCCTTGTTTTGATGCCAGGTGCCATGTTAATGTACCATTAACATTATCCTCTTTAGCATCAGTCGTTGTTGTTAGCCAACTTAGCAATGATTTACCACCGGTTTCCATAAACGAAAGTAGCCGCTCTTCCGTGGTAATTGATGGAGTCATTACTGGCATCCATAATACTATTTTACTCAAAACAACTTTACCTTCATTGGCACCAGTACGCCAAATTGCATCATTGTCATTGCCTTTTCGCACTAATGCGATTGTGTGTTTGGCTCCATAGATGACTTTTCTGACATTTCTGCAGAATCCAAATATGTGATGGAGTGGAATCGCACATGAAAACTTTTTCTCTTGTCCTTCCAATGCTAATTTTCGTGTTGCAAATCCTAAATTGAAATTACCATTAACGCCTCCGAGAATATCAAACGCAGCTCCGGGTCTAGCTCGACGTTCTGGATTAATTGCTTCTCGTTGATTATCAACTGAAGTGTCTTGCGGTGTTAACACTTTAATGTATTGAAGGTGGTCAGCGTTATCAGAGGTATCCTTTGCAAACATCATAGATGGACCAGCCGATCTTGTATAATCATCGGAGTATCTTGCTAGTCCGATTATTGTTGTTGCAACATCAACCTCGCGGTCTATTGATTCAATTTCTTTTCCATCAATGAGATATCTTGCACTTTCAAATAACGCCATTATACCGTTGTTGACGAAACCAACTCGGATATTTGAATCATTTGCATATGGGGTATCAGCTGCATCATTTGTTACAAGTTTTCCTTCTACTTCAATAAATGCTTCACATGGTAAAAAGTATTTACTGGTATCTTGAACTTGAAGTTCAATTCGCGATCGTAGGTCGGGTTGTATTGCATGATAGGAATAGTATTGATAATCGCGGACGGAATCATCCTTGCGCATTGGGGCTTCCATATCTAACGCGGGATCAGCTGTTCGTTTAAACATTTATAACATTACTAGCGTTTTCAATTGTGAAACTCGAAGAGTTTAACGCTAGCATTTTCATCTTTGTAATCATCGTCGTTGAAAATTCTTCGAATTTCTTTTTTGTTTCAAACCACTTCCTGCTATCGCGTTCATGATAGCGCTATCTGTTACCGGTGGTGACGAAGTCAATTGCGCTAGTTTTTCTTCCACTGCGTTATTTATTGCTTTGCTGATTTTTGCAGGCATCACTGTAGTTGATGGCAGCACTAATGACGAAGTCATTCCTGGTTTCTTTCGCACCAATGATGCTATTTTATCTTTCGCGGCAGAAAATGCCTTTCCTGCAAGATTTCCAACGAAATTGATTCCCTTATCACGGATAGCATCAATGGCTTTCATTGATAATTGTTTAGCTAACGGCGCCACCTTGGGAGCCATTCTTGTAAATAACCCCGCAATGGTATTGCCGAAACCATCTCCGTACCACGCGCGATAAACAGGCAATCGTGAGTTCACCACGTAGACGCTTACGGGTTTATCATGGTTGTAGTGTATAATCATCTTATTATAAAACTAGTAGTTTTTCAATTAGTGATCAATCGCTTACATCCATAAGATTTTCATCGTTGTGATTTTCAACTAATTCAGCAATAAGTTCTCGATATACATTAATGTCCATGATACCACCAGCAAATAATCGTCTACAGATATCAGCGGCCTCGTTAATTATCTCGACGGAGTTATTTCCGGCTCGTTTCCCTCCGATGAGAACCTCTAACCGTGATATATCACTGAGAATGTTACCAGGGCATGTCACGGTAGAGTCAAAGACATCCTTTGGATTTTTAATCGAATATCCTTTTCCGCTTGTTTTCTCAGTTGTACCAGTTTCATCATACTCTTCAATTCCCCTTCTAAATTCTTTATATCCCAATTCTCTTTTATTTAAACGGCCAACCCCCTTATTCGTTTTATACAATCAATCAGCCCATTCATCTCGGCTTATTCTACTGTTTTTATACTCGTCTTTTACAAATTCTTTTCTGGAATGAAAGCTTTGGGCGGCAAAATTTCCAAAAATCTTATAATTTTCGGATTTTATTAATTCAGGTCGTTTGATTTCTGCTATAGCTCCTTCGGTGAGTTTGTCTATAAAGGAAACACCTCTTGGGGTGACGACATCAACAGGTTGTGGTTCAGGTGTGGAAACTCTTTGAGTCTCATCATCAATATCAGCTAGTTGTTCATAGTCGCGCTGAGTTTTTATATCACTGGATAACTGTTGTATCCCTGCGCGTGTTTGTCCGGTCTCTGCTGCTATCTTTTCAAGCACACCAAGAACAGGCACTTCTCGTCGCTTGCCTTCCTTAGGAATATCTCCGTATATTGCTCGTTCAGTTGCTGTTTTCACATCTTTGGTCGCACTTGTTATCGGAGTAAACAGTTGTTCACTTGACACAGAAAAGTCAGTCTGCGCTTGTTGTCGTTGTTGAAGTTTCTCGCGAAGTCTGTCTCGAACCGGTATAAACTTTTTAATTGCTGCTAGCCGCTCTCGGGCTAATTTAGTTGTAAGCGATTCACCAACCATATATTGTTTGTGAACTAAATTTTCAAATGTGAAATCCGGAGGGTTTCCATCATAATTAAAAGCTTAGTTATTAAATAACTTAGTTATTAAATAATGTACCATCAAGCTAACGTATTCATCTTCGACAGGGTTAAACTGTACGACGCTATCCGCGAGTGTTTCAGAAATAACATCGCTGGGGATTTCAGAATTGTAATATCTGAGAATGGCGATGAACGATTTGTGTTAAGGACGCGGCAACAAGAACAATTACGTGAAAATGGAGGCGTCGCGGTGATTACTTGCTACTACGACCAGATCATCCATTATGCACATAACTGCATGAGCAAGTCCAGACTGATGAGTATCCTTTCAGGAGAAAATCCTATGTAACAAGTGTTACAAAAAACGCTAAAAAAAAAATAAATAAATTATTTAAATTATTTACGAAAGCCTATATTATTTTTTTTTAGTAACACTCACGTGGTTAAGATACGGGTCGCTCCTCGTTTAACATTTTTCTAAGATCACAAACTTTAGAACCAATTTCAGCTCGTTTTTGATATTCTTGGCCAAGCTTTTGACGTATTGCTTCAACGGTGCTAAATAGCGTTATAAATAAATTAATGTCGTTACCGTACAAACAACCATTAATGGATTTTTGAATTCCTTTCACGAGCCTGTACATCCTAGGTAAAACATAACGACCCTTACTAGACAGATATTCAATATCTTCATATTCCGAGGTAATCTTGTCAACGTCGAGACTTTCAGATAATAATACTCCTTTATTATTTAAATTTGAGATTTCAGCAATTATAGCATTTACATCATTGATATCCATTATTTATATTTTTATATAAATATAGTATACTGTATCTCTAATTAATAAAAAAAAAACATATATGACAACACATCTTTGGAACTCCTTGGGTGCCTTCGCATCCAAGTAAGCCCAAGGGGGGACCCGAAACATACATCTCCGGAAGGGAGGCCTAACGTGGCAAACGCCATCTTAGACCGCCCAGAAGATATGCTTGAGGTATAACGTCACAACATGGACGGCACAATGCCATATATTTCCACTCGAGTGTTGTGGCAAATTTTAGGCATAACATGTACTTAATTAACTTAATTAAGGATGGATTATAATTCAATGGAACGATGATGGTATGATGTGGGCGTGGTAAACCAAACCAACATGGCAACCCATGAAATCGAATTCATGGTTGCATGAGTTAGAAAAAACACCAACCCACGCTACCGAGAATGCGATAGCATGGGTTGCCATGTTGGTTTGGCTGAGGGGGACCGCCCACCCACCCCCCCAATTAATAGAAAAAAACATCTTCCGTTTCGCCATCAAATAATGTATC
The DNA here is from genome assembly GCA_029339505.1 of Unio delphinus. Classification (NCBI taxonomy): domain Eukaryota; kingdom Metazoa; phylum Mollusca; class Bivalvia; order Unionida; family Unionidae; genus Unio; species Unio delphinus. Next base: position 4,086,597 of record JAQISU010000009.1, on the reverse strand, counting down.
TGCTATGGGGACCGAACACGTCGTTGATAGATCTATGTTTACAAGACAAACACGATACCATTACACCACGGACTAGTCATACAGAATAGAGATTTTTTAATATATATATATATATATCTGATATACTTAACAATAAGAGATTTTTAAAATAGACAATTTTACTGTATCCATCGTATTTAGGAATATAAAATACTAAGTACACAAAAAAAAATTAATTTAACTGTTTGTAAATATCAATCACGCATGCCTGCGTCAGTGAAATACCGATCATACAGGGTGGGAAACAGAAGTGTGTACTGAAGGTCACATGAATACCGATCAATATAGAGGAGAGGGAAGACATGTATACTTAACAATAAGAGATTTTTAAAATAGACAATTTTATGCTGCAACAATGAGAAATATTTTAAACAAAATAATACAGTTGTTTAATAAAACAGCGTTTTTATACTCTGTTATAATTCTCTAGATAAAATACATTCACATACAAGGAATTTTAACCACGCCCACCTACTTCAATGAATAGGAAACACTCGCGTTCTGGCTGAGCGAACATAGGTAATGCGTTAATTATAAAGAATTTCTGTACTGAAAGAACGAGTTAGCTGTCTGCTTTACTGCTAGTCCACCCACCCCACACATGAGATATGTAGATAAATAAAACTAATAATGCAGTTTTAGCCCACAAGCGACAATAAAAAATTTTATTCTCTATCGAAAACTCATGCATTATATCTCCATTACAGTCACGTGGGCGCGCCTAGTCAAGTACAGGTAATATAGCAGGCGACAAATTCCTTTGACGTCATAATACAAGGGAACTTAGTAGGTAGAGTGTGAATTGTAGTGCGGATTTATCCATAAAGGATTTATCTCCCTTAAATAGTTTCAGTGTATACGAACTTTGTTGTATGACCATTTTTTTTAGACAGAGATGTTTTAATGATTTTTTCAGCAACAAATCGAATTGAAGTACTACAAATATCGAAATATTTTCCAGCCGCATTTATCGACTGAAAGCTTCTCTCTTCATTATTTTCTAAATCAAACGATTTCACACCCTTGGGATGTTTTGCGTGCTTACCAGCGCTGCTTTTTAAAAGGTTATCGCGCTGCGAGACGGCTTGAAGATTCCCAAGACAATTATCAGTCTTCACGCCATTTATGTGATCAATCACAAGACCGTCTTCGATTAATCCGTAAAATGCTTCATAGATGGCTCTGTGACAGAGATACTTCTTCCTCCCAGCTGAAAACATCAAATAGCCCATATTATTCAGATACCCAACCGGTTCTTTGAGTCTGCGGTGCCTGACAACACCATCACTAGAGGCTTCGTAATTAGCAAGCACTGGGTGAGGTCTGAAATCTTGGCTCATTTGTATAATAATACTACTTGTCTAATTTATTATCTGCTTTAATTATAAATCTCTGGATATAATCTTGAGGGGTTTTTATTACTTTGTCCTTGATTTTATCAAGGATGACGGAGTCAATGATTCGTTTGTCATAGTAGCGTTTTAGTTCCCTGTATCGTTTACCCCCACAAGCAAGGCATAATTGCGATTTTCCTCTAACACCCACCCCACATTGGAGGCATGGGAGAGGGCCTTTTGAACCGTTTCTCACGCTTTGCATATGATACCCACAGAATTCACTTCTGCATGATTTGTTACACGGGGTTGTAGATCCAATCATTAGCCACTTGCAGTGATTCATTATACTATATTTTTCTATTTGAATACTTGTTTTAATTATAACATGGAGGAGTTCAAGAGATTATCGAAAATTAAGCCCTGGAAAAATACTAAATTCAATCTTGATAGGGAGTTCAAGAGATTATCGAAAATTAAGCCCTGGAAAAATACTAAATTCAATCTTGATAGGGAGTTCCAAAGATTATCGAAAATCAAACCTTGGAAAAATACTAAATTCAATCTTGATAGGGAGTTCCAAAGATTATCGAAAATCAAACCTTGGAAAAATACTAAATTCAATCTTGATAGGGAGTTCCAAAGATTATCGAAAATCAAACCTTGGAGAAATACTAAATTCAATCTCGATAGAGTCTCTGATACACCAAAACGTCTAATCGGTGATAGAACTATACTCGGTAAAATCAGGGAGTGTTTTAATGAATTCTACCGAGACGGTGCAGCATACTGTTGGTCGACATTTCGAATTATTGATGAAGATGTCAATGTACCCATCATCGATGCTACTATGAACGATAAAAGAGCAGCTGAGATAATTTCACACCTTGGTGAAATTGCAAAGCAATTTCCATCCAAAGGGGAAATTCAAAGATGGAAATCCAAAGGTGGAAATCCAAAGGATTTCAAGCAAAGCAATTCCCAACAAAGCAATTCCAATCAGAAGTATTTTTTCAGAATAAAATTCATTATCGAAGTCGAAGGCAAATGGATTATTAAGGATAAATTTGAACCAATCCTCAAGAATAAAAAAGCTGTCATTGTGAGTAGAGATTCCAAACCAGGGATTCTAACCGGCATTGATAAACCATACTACGAAAGATCTTATCCCGTAACAGCAATGGTTTATGGGATATATCCGTTAAATGATAAACCCGATATCGCAAAACTAGCTCCTATGAAATATTCACCGTTGACTTCGTCAAGGCTCAATTGTGTAGCAACACGGGTAATGGAACACTTCACAAATGCATCCCGAGGAAATAAACTAACTGATCTGCGACGTAGGAAAATAACCGAATAGGAACTGACAGTGAAACAGCACGGTGCAAAGATTTCTGATATAGCTAAATTAGAGACATTATTAAAATTCCCAATATCAGTAACGACAATAACCGGGGAAGTATTACACGAACCGAAATATAGATTACAAGGAGCGCCAATACAAATTATTGATCATAACGAACACGCGTGGACACCTGCGGTAACAATATTTCCACGAGAACGAATCGTGAGATATATCCCCCGGAAATTTTCCGGGGAATTTTCCGGGGATGTTTTCTATGAAGAGAAATTATTTGATGCTATTCATGCGTTGTGTAAAGATGATCCTGTGTCAGTGTAGTTACTTAGTAGTGCTGGTTCCGAATCAGGATTTGATCAATTTGTAAGACCAAATGGTGAATTATATCGCGTTGAAGAATTAGATAACAGAATGAGAAAAATCGCTAATGATTTTTCACCGGAGAGTTTCCATGAAAAACTACTCACGGATAGTTTTACTATTTCTTCAGTGGTAGCTCACTTCGCAAGAGAAAAAAACTCCTGGCGTCCAACACGAAGTGATTTTCTCGAGGACGTTAAATTGAGTTGCATCGAATTTGGTCATGGAGGACTGTGGAATACAAAATACCATCGTGACGGTATGATTTCAATTGATATATCCGCGTGTTATCCTGGAAGTTTTCTCGGGTATGGAGAATGTAGTAACTATTTTAAACGATTTGGACACCCCACGCATGAAATGACTCGTGTTGCGATTAATGGACCATTACCTGATTTTGATTTAACCGGATTCGCTCGTGTGATATCATTTGAACTCGCTACAGGGTTACATCCGTTTAGTTATGTTTGGCTCGGTAGACACCTATCTGAAAAGGCCTGGATGCCAATAGTGTTACTACGATATATGATTGATTGTGGCATGCTGATATCGTTGATTGTTTCCGAAGCTATTATATGCTATCGAGCTCAGAAAGAAGTTTGGCTACCACAACCCGATCTAGATCGTATAATCAGCGAACTACGAAAACAGTGTCCAGATTTCAATGAAGAAGAAATCATAAATTGGTCTAAGAAGTTATTTGAAAGTAAAAAAGAACAAGCAAAGGATTTTGGACGAAAAATAATCGGTAAATTTACCCAGGGTGGAAGATACGACAATGCAAAATTTTCCTCGCGGTTGATCATAGACGTCGCTGAATACGATTTTCTTGTAACGGATTTAACGAAACAGGGAAAACTTGTATCCCGTAAGGATGCTTTTCTATCCAATGGTGAGAAATTGGGTACGGTTGTTACCTACTGTGATGGATATAATTCCCAGTACACACATTTGAGAAGTTCTATGCTAGCTTATGCTTCTATCAATTTATTTTCGATGATAAATAGATTTCCTAATACCGCGGTTAGAGTAGCCACTGATTCGATGTACATACACAATAAGTACAAATCAGCTGTAGCGGCATTCACAGATCCGGAGGAAGCGTGGGGGCGTTGGCGATTTAAAAAGGAGATGCTACATGAGTATTGTGAATCCGCAGACGTTGCCATGGATGAAAAGTACTTAAAATGTGATGAGATTCAATCAGAATTTTCTAATGCACCACCGGTATCTGATCCAATATGTAGATACAAGACAGTTTATTTAAACGGTTGTGGTGGGTCAGGAAAGACAACTCGTGCAATTGAATTATATCGTGGTGGTGGAAATACTTGTATTTCTACTAACATGATTGTGTTAACACCGACTCACAGACTCGCCAGAGAGATGATACAGCGAGGGGTAAATGCCTGTACTTATCATAGTTTTTTTCGATGGAAAGGTGACAAATGGACTCCTGAGCGTATGGGTGATAAATTCATTCCTGAAATCATAATTTGGGATGAAATATGCACAGTGTCATTAGATGTATTAAAAACATTTCTTGAGTGGTTGTTAAACAAAAACACAAAAGTCGTCATGTGCGGTGATCACGGCCAACCACCACCATTTGTCGGTGGATCTCCACATGAATGGCTAAAGGGTTCTGTAGACTATTATGAAGAAATTAATACCGACCATAGATCACTTGATGAACAATTACGCGAGTTCAAAGCACTGCTTAGATTACAACCGGATAAAATCCAATGCGAAATAGCGCGTGAAATAATTTCAGAAACTCCTATGAATGATTTCTGGGAAACGTGGAGACCAAATGATTTGATAGTAGCAAGTAGAAAAATAGTCAGAGACACACTTCAGATGAAGTTATTTGAATTGCATAAAGAAACATTTGCAACGCTTCCAGTACCGTTGTGTTATAGGCCTTCGGATACACGAAAGCAGAATATAGAAGTTGATATTCCAAGCCTGACAAAGTCAGGAAGTGAAAAGCAGATTCTCGTGTTAAATGATATTGTGCTGGTTGATATCAATGTCGTTGAAGATGCATTGCGTGCTAATAAATCCCCATGGACGCTAGGATACGCAGCAACAATACACTCTTCACAGGGATTGACTATATCGGATACAATTGTTTGGATGGTAGATAATCGCATCGAATGGTCGAATTTAGTCTATCTCGCAGTATCCAGAGTACGAAGAATAAATCAGCTTCGAAGAATTGTCCTGACAGAGTCAGGCGATGATGAAATCATTGGTGATGATAATGACACAACAATAAGTGATATTGATGTTAGCATCATTAATAAAAAACTCTCCGGTTACAAACAACAGGACAAAAAAAAACAACGAGAATTTGATATTGATGCTAAATTAATAATCACTTTGAAGAAACAACAGAATAATCACTGCGCGAGTTGCAATTGTATAATGCGTTGGCAGTATTCGGATAAGGATCCTCGCCAATTCACCGTAGACAGAAAAAATAACAATCTCGGTCATGTCAGAAATAATGTGATGTTGACTTGTCTTGAGTGCAATAGACGCCGAGGTGCCAGCACCTTGGGTGCTAATTAAGACCATGCGGTGGCAATTGAGTATCCTCGGGAATCACTTGCAGTTGTTGTCGAGTAAATCCTCGCTGAGGAGCAGTTGAATCCAGTTTATAGATTGCTGGTCTACCAGTTGATCGTGTTATACTAGATATCTTATGCGTAGTGACGCTCCAAATAGGATCAGTAGCCCTTTTTCTACCCCCTTCAAGCTCTCCTGGTTCGTATAAGTACCTCACAATGACACTACTACCAAGAATTGGTTGGGAAACGCTAGCGTTTCTAGGGAAATCTTTTTGTGGTTGTACGGGTATTGACTTCTTTTTAATCGCGTTGATAGGTTTCATGTTGATTGTTCTAGTAATCTCGTTATTCAGTGCAGTAATCACAGATGGTAATCTTTTAACCCATTCACTGGATCGCTTTTCTTGAATGAATTCTTTTGCGTATTGATATCCAAATAACCGCTCAGCAATCGTCCGATTAAATCGTTCGACAATGGCCTGATCGCGATGTAGCGCAGTATGCCCTCGTCGTATGGTGACATTATGATTTTTCATTGTAGATAGAACCGCACCCTGAAATTCCTTGCCAGGATCAACCTGCAATAGATTCGGCCAGTGCAGAGGACCTCGTCGATAAATCCTTTCAAATGCAGAAGCAACTTCAGTGGCTGATTTTGTTTTTAACGGTTCTGCTTCTTTGTATCGACTTGCAATATCAACTACGGTTAACGCGTATTTGTAACCACGATCATGTGGCAGAAATAATATATCAGCCTGATGAACTTCATTAGGAGCGGTCACATCAAAATGCGAGAATTGAATTTGTTTAGGTAGTGGTAGATAAATTTGCCATAGTGCCTGTTTGGATAACCAATCCGCCGCTGTAGTTTTTTTCACTTTTGCAGCGCTAGCGAGTTTATGGACTGCTGATTTACCCCTCCAGTATCCTCTTGGGTAATAATAAATTGATTCCATATTATTAATTACCAGCACCCATCATCAATTTGCCTTTCATAGCTGATTTTACCAACCACGAAGCCAACTTTTCTTTAAAAGATTTATCAGGAATAGCATTTAACGCATGAATTAATTTCACATCCGCGAGATGCCTGTGTTGCAGGTTGCTGCTTTTATAAGCAACATCATGAAGGTGACAGGCCTTATCAATGGCGTTTATTGGTTCTTCACCGGGTCGGGGTTGATTTTGATCATCAAGTCTGATATCTAATCGTGTTCCGGGACCACAGTAGCTATATCCTGGAAGGTGCTTTTCTCCGGGGTACTTTGCCCATGGGGTTCCAGGGAGCTTTGTCAATTTGGCTGCGATATCACCTCCTCGTTTTTTTTTAAAACATCTCCGGATTGTAAAATCTTTGATTTTGTAGAAATAAATCTAAACTTTTTTATACCACATGTTGCACATCTACCAGTTAGTGCTGATCTGTTATTTTTAGTTGTAACCGTCGTCACATCATTTGTGCTAGTACGCGTTTTACACTTCACACAATATAGATCCATAATTTATGTATAGAGATATGAATATAATTGATTTTTCAGCGACTAAAATAAGAGAACCAGTTAAGCATCATGCAGCGCTACCAAACTCTATCCGTGCAATTATAATCGGGCCATCTGGATCCGGTAAAACGCAATTGTTGCTCAATTTAATAATGAGATGGATGAAGTGGGATAAGTTGTATTTAATTGCCCCTAGCGTAGATGATCAACGATGCTATGAAGTGTTAAAGGATTTTAACGAGAATGCATTAGAAATTAAAGGTGAGAATACCATTGATTTTATAACTGATATTGACGAGGCGCCATCCGTGGATGACCTTGATGGGAGCATTAACAATTTAGTCGTATACGACGATGTGATGTTAGACAATCAAAAAAACCCAGCTAGAATATTTTCCCGGGGGCGTCACAAAAACACTGATGTGATATATGTCACTCAACGCTACACTCAGATTCCAAAAGTGATCAGAGATAACTGTAATATTCTTGCTGTGTTTAACGGCGTTGATACACATACGCTTCGAAATATTTGGCAGACATGGTGCTCTGATATGGACTTCAATCAATTTAAAAATTTCTTTAGTAACGCTCAGTCGACTCCGCACGGATTTATAACAATAAATTTACATGATCCTCGGACACGATATCGTATCGGACTCGATCAAATATTTGGTTGAAATCGTAAATGATTTTTGTTAACCACAAATGAAACATTTGCAGCAGCAGAGAGGGTGGATGACAACGACGTTGGCGTATATAAGGAAATCTTATTTTATCGAATAGACGCCATTTTTTTTACTATTTGGCAGAAGCCTCAGATTTCCGAATCGACGCTCGGAAAGTTGTGAGGTTCACCCTCTCTGCTGCTATGTTAGATGATTCGCTATTGCTTTTGAATCTTGCCTTGCAATCTTTGCATATTTAAAGATATCGTGTAAAACAATTCGACAATCAAGAGAAAAATCTGATCATATAGGTCAATTAAGTCTGATAAAGCTGTTTGTCAAGGTCGATTTGGAAGTTCACATAGCGTCAATTGTTCAGCTTCTTCAGCTTGATCTTTCGACTTTTGGATGCAAGAGTTCACTAAATGTTCTACCCGAGTGCTTAGTTATTCCTACCAAATTAGCGTTTTCTTGTGCGTTTCCGGCATTAAGGTATACCCCTTTGATGATCGTGAATTCTCTCCAAAATTCATCTTTTCAATGGCATGACCAACTGTCTCCATTTCATTAAGATATATGTTTCCACTATAAATGCACATCTATCTGACCAGTACGATCCAAGGTTTACATCAAGTCTAGGGGTAAATGTCGCAAGTTATGTGTACTCATTCGCCGATTAGTTGTACTAATGGCACATGGAGAGTTTGAATCTTGAATGGTGACACAATTAAGTAAATGCCGCCACCTTCACATTCCCTCGTTATTGCAAAACCATCTTAATATGTATATATGAGGGTTACATTGCTCATTTACCGACATACCTTATGTTTCGGGAGTAGCGGCGAACCCTATTCAAATAAAAATGCATCTAAAGATACAACTGTTTCCTTTTTTAGGTCAAAATGTGACGAAGTTGGCGAAGATGTAGGTTCCTGCTAAATATGTTAAAATGGTCGTGATATGGACCGTATGTCCCCCAGGTTTTGCCTTTCAAATTCTTGCCCAGCGGTTCTAAATCGAGTGTAGATCACATTTGCAAACTTGATTAGCCTTGCCTAGAATTGTTATCTTTACACTTTTAGGAGTATCCATTTCAACAACGTACTCAAGAAATCAAATGGGTTATCCTGAAGTTCACATTCCTCAACGTTCAATGTGCTGTTTTCATTTAAAAGGATACCGCGTTCTAGAATATATTTTTGTAGTGTTTGCATTTCAACATACGCGATTAAAATTACACCTACTGATGTGAGTAATAGAAGATAAGGCGGCTCAAATGACATGACAGGCTAGTCTGCCAAATGTCTGATTTTAAATCAAGTATTTAAAAAAATGTTTTGCACCTGCTTTGCATGAGATTATATAACTGATGGTCGTGGGTAATTGTATCTTTTAACTGATTAGTCCAGTTGCTCAAAGGCAATTCAGATTCTATTTCACTATGGTCAATAGGTACGTGTAGTATTCTAGAAAGTAATGTTAAATATAAACAATATATCTAATACACATTTTCATAAGGCTGGTTTAGGTAATTATTGTTATCATTTTTTCATTACATCATATGGCTCCCATGTTTATAACGTGAAAGAAAACCCAAGGGAAAGAAACGGAGACTTAGAAAAGTTCCTAAATAGCTTTTTTACATACCAACATTGGACGAGCCCGAAATTGGAACCAATGTCGACGTAGGTGAGATGGCAGTGACCAGTAAAGGTGACAGTATTTGACCACTCAAGCATCCAGGTTACCCTGTAATACTAGTGCCTTTAGTATAAGTATACATTTATCCCAAACCAGCCCTCTTGATATTTTATTACATTGGGTTATTATCAGTGCATGTATACTGTAGCACATATTTGTCATGACTTGGTCATGAATCAGAATAAAAATTCTTTTTTCCAGACTATACTGTCCATACATTAAAATATAGATAAAACGTTTTTCTTTACTGAATATAAAATGTCAAATTTAATTTGCGTTTTACAATTGTCATATTTTCAAGCTAATGGCCCAGCTGAGTAGTACCCAGATCACATTCAAGTTATGGTTCACGTACTATATCAGCAAGAAAACTTCCAGTGAAGAGAGCGTCTTCACAACAAAATAAAACCAGTCAACATAAACGCCATTGCCTGCATTTGGAAGTAAACATGACTACGTAAGGGCCACATAACTCACATAATATATCTAGCTTTATTAATCTTTTACATATGAATTTAACAAGTTTAATTTCAGAGTAAATTCAAACATTACTCTTAAAGTAAATATGCAAGGCTAGCAAGTTAATGAACTGCTGCTGTTTGAAAAGTATTTCAATTACATAGCCTATATTTCACAATCAATTATATATATATATATATATATATATATATATATATATATATATATATATATATATATATATATATATATATATATATATAACATCATTGTGCATAAGTAATTATTTCTTACAGCAGGAATAGTTCAGAGATGAAATGTGATTTTGAGTAAGAGGTGTCTACACAGACTGAACACCCATGTAATATTTTTTTCTCTTATTCGGAGGATTGCAGATGTGGAATTGTATAATCTCTGTACGTTTCAGCTAATATTTGTAACATTGAAGTCATAAATGGAGCGTCTGGTTTAATTCTTTCCACTTACATATTCCCCTGTGTGAACGCAATGAATTCACAATATGTAACCACAAGCTGGTCTTTAATCTGTACATAGTAATTCTGTGTGTTTTCGTTAATGATACATACTCATCCTTCTGTATATATAAATCTGATATATCATTGCATGCTTGTTCCAATAAATATTTTTCTAGCAGAGAAGGGGCATTTTATTTCCACAGTTCCACATACTCCATTGTCACATAGTTTCCCATCAGGCGAGGCACCCAAAAATGAAAGTCATTTTTAACTGCAACACCACACTCATTGAAATGCCTAGAAGGATACAATTCTTTAGCCGTTTATTCGTGTTTTACAATATTCAAGAGCATGACTTTAATGTCATTGTTTGAAACAAAAACTGTTAATAAACTTTTCAATGAGTTTATATTTCCTTTATAGTACTGTTACATACTTAAATAATGTAAGTCTGTCTTTTCTGTCATGAAACCAGCAATTTAATAAGGCTTGATGTCTTTTCTGTAATTCAGTGTCACATGGATTTATGCACTTTGTGTTCTCATTGAGTGATTTGAACGTATTTGGTAAACACGCTCGATAAGCCCTTGTCACAGATGCATTACCACAGTTCTGAGTTATTTGTGTAGTTTCTCTCAGGTACTTTGTCTGAAATGAAGAAAAGAAATTCTTTTCTTATATTTGCAGGGATCTCAGCAATGAATCTGTTAGCAGTTGAAGCTTTCCACCCGTACTTTTGATGTGCAGACGGTGCTGCGGCTTGCTCTTCTTCAAAGATGGCCAGCATCTTGCTTCTAACTGAATCTTATTTTCAATCTCCAAAACTTAGAAATGGTGTGAAGATCTGCGTAAAGTAATTCAAACCCTTCTGCAACACTTTACTGAAAAGTTGCTCTTAATCAGGAAGGTATTTAAGTGAAATGTTTTTGGGAATACGCCAGAGAGAATCTGACATGGTTTTGTATTCTGAAATCATTCAGCCATTTTAATTGGAAGCTTTGGGTTCGTAATAACAGTCTCTAACGATGCGGAGCTTCGGTCTCACTAAACAGTTTGTTGGAGAGCAAAGTTTCCTCCGACGATGTTTGATTGCAGAAACAAAAATCATAATAATATTACATTAAAGATCAAACAAAAAAACTAATGAATTTCGTTGAAAGCATGCTTGTAAGATTCTGACTGAGGTATTAAAGTTAATTTCTTCTGCAACTAGTGACTTTTATACTGAACCAACACTTCCACCAACCCCTCTTTGTTACATTCATTTCTTAAAGGAAATACCTATTTTTGAACATTTTTCTGTGACAAGACAGCGAAAAGAATCAGTATGTGCCTTATGCATGAATAAAGCTCACTAGTACTGTAACACATTGGCAAACTTTTCATCACCCCTCCACCATCTAGATTTTTAGATATTTACCTCTGTAGCAGACACATGTAAATACGTTAGCCAAGTCGGCTGCTCCTTTGAAGACCAAGTTAGGCATTTGATCTCCACTGCCAGACTATGTAATTGTGACATACAGTCAGCAACAAGTCAACCAAATTCCATGCCTTTTTCAAAGTAACTATAAACCACATTACAAATTTAGCTGATGTGTCAACTAAAAATTGATAGGATTGTGATAACTAGGTTCATGCCTTCTACCTTAAATATTAAGGAGGTGTCAAAATACTAATCTATCCAGCAAGACCTTAACAAGTTATTTCGGATATATGCATTGTAAAGAGGAATAAAGTCTGCCCTAAGATAATTCTCCCACATAACTTAAATCGTAGCGAAGACTTAATAGATGTCAGATGCTATAGTTTATATTTTACTTAAAATAAGGTTATCACTATAGCTATGACATGAGCTTGAAAGTTAGGTCACTTTGACCTATTTCTGACGATAGTTCGTAGCTTGTACCGTCCGAAAAGGACCTTAAAGTGCTTGACAAATATAACTAAGGTGTGCTTGAAAACTATATTGTGCTCACAATATGACCACCATTTTAGCTGCTTGTCCTCATGTTTAGCTATTCCACAATATGTGTTGTCCATCTCCCTCCACTCCTGCCCCTGTCCAGTCAAACCAATATAATGTTCGATGCATATGTGCAGGGCACTATACCTTACCTGTAAGAAACTGTTGAGAAAGATAATTCAATTAGTATGTTCAAATAGTCAAAAGAAATTGGTTCATAAGAAATACAGTTGTTAAAAGTAAGCCGTGAAATGTTTAAATAAATCTGACACAGCACTGCGGTTCCGAATTTACAGAATAATATTAAGCTAAAATCAAAATAAAATAGAACACTTTTATCATCCATTTGAGCAATGCAAATTATTTACGAGAACAGTCCCATAAACGATTTGAATGTTTTATATCGTACATGAATAAATAAAATACCTGATTGCTTAATATAGTTTGATTTACTTTCTTACTACATTTTCGTTTAGGGAATCCGCCTTATCGATGTTGAACCATTCTTTATCGAACATATACAACTTTATTCCAGTCATGATGCCAGTCTTTTTTCAAAACAAGCTTGCAAAGCGAAACATTAGAAGTAACTATCGCCCGAAACTTTCTCTCTCAAATAAAAGCTTTATGTAACCAATAATATGTATATTATTAAATTTTAGGATCTTAATTTTTTTCCATTTTTAACGTTAACAAATTAACGCTAATAACCAAATCCTGGGTCACGGTGAGTCACTTGCATTTCTTGAAGACTGTTGATACATTACTATATTAGTTCAGCTGTGGTGATTGGATGTGGGGATGATGCAAAATACTAGACAGGGAATGCATATTACCTTCAATTTATTTTACTGAACTTGATGCATTCACCGACTATTCAGAGAATTATTTATTAAATAAATTATCCTTATTCCCATGCAGAGCAACATACTGGAAATATGTTAATCGTTGAATAATAGTTAAACGTTTATATATATATATATATATATATATATATATATATATATATATATATATATATATATATATATATATATATATATTGCTCTGCGGTTGGGCATGTTGTGTACTTGAGTGGACTGGAATTGAATTATCTACCCTTTTGGAGGAAGTATACACATCAAACGAATTTTATATTCATATACAAAATACAATAGCAGCGTAGTATCAAGGTGCGTGTTTGGCATAATCAAGATTAAATTACTCTCCCCCTGCAGAATGTCCACATTTCACAGCAAAAAGTGAAATACTCAAACGTATTTCTTCAAACATTTTCAGATCATATTTGGTTGAAAGATGATATTACTTTTGTGATTTGCTTTAGAGTTCTTGGATATTTGGATCTTTTTGACACACGTTTTGAGAAATTACTGTAAATCTTAAACTCTTTAATGGTGGTTGAATATCAGTCGTGTATAAGTATGGTGGACACCAACATGACAATTGTTTTACATATATTAATGTGGGTGAAATCTAGAGAGCACGTTACAATATCAGTCTTTCTAGGAGTGATCTCACGATCCGAATTATGTTTCAACTTCCAATTATTGGACTTGTTTAATTGCTTACATTGTAATGAGTTTAAGAGTTGGTATTTGAATGTTGCGCGCGTAATACTTTTAATGAAACAGAAATATGCCTTTTTAGTTAAAATCAACAAGCCAGTGTCCAGTGTGAAAGTAAACAAGAGTATGAAGAAATACAGCATGGAGAGATGCCAAGAACAGCGTCACGTCCATGAAAAGCAGCATGGGGACAAGCCAAGAGAAACTATTTAATTTGGGGAGGGCACCTATAGAAATAAACTAAATGCCATCCATATACTGATCCAACAGTGCTACACGCATGGTTTCTTAGGTACTATATATATATATATATATATATATATATATATATATATATATATATATATATATATATATATATATATTTATTTATATATATGGTATATTCGTTTTCAATGATAGTACTTGACACATTTATCATCGTGTTGTTGGATTTTATGTCTGAACTGCATCTACACCTTGGGCAAGCCTACCAAATGCTACCTGTTCCTGCTGAAACTATAAACTGCGATAGACAATAGTCACAGGTAATCGTGTACCATCGGAACTCTTATATAATAACAATTGAAACCAATAGGCTATATCGCACAAATATTTGAAATTACAAAATACGAAACTATTGCAACAATTATTTTAAATATTTCACGTTTGAGGATATATTAAGCAACGGTTGTGAAGGCGGAAAATACCATGGCGAAAATACAACGATGATGAAAAATATTATTGTACAGCCTGACAATAAGAACAGGCAGGTTTCATTATTGATATTTTGCATTCAATGAAGGAAACATTATTTAAAATCTTTCAAATGGAAGTTGCCTTTTAGCATCTGGGTTATCAGACATTCAAACTGTCATTAAATGAGAACGGATCTAATGCATGATCCTGGCCTGTATGTTTAGCAGTTGTTTGTAATGCGAGAGAAATGTACATGAGATAATGTGTTCCTAAAACAGACGCACACATCTTATTTGGGCAGTTTTTCGTACTGAAGAAAGTTAGTTTGCATAATAATATATATCGTTTAAGTTACATTTAAATGCCTGTTTCTCTGGATATGTACACAACATTACTTCTTTTGACATCATCAAGTTTCAGATCCTTCATTATGTCTGTGTACTTTAAATATTTAAATCTTTAGCAAGTCTTTTGAATCATTCAAGTGCATACACACTAGTATATATCGAACCAGATATAATGCAACTTGCTAATTGTATAATACAAACATATTTGGAATGAAGTTCTAATTAAAAGGTATCCAAGTTCTAAAGAGGACCCCTGTTGATAATGTTAGATACTAGGGATTCATACTTTATCTAAATTTGATATAAATGGAAGTTTCGTGGCAGTGAACATACTGTTCCATCTTTTGCAAAATGGGTATGTTTGGCTTTCCTCTATAATAATATAATCACAAAGTCTATGCTGATAACCAATAAAGCATATTCAACCTAATACACTACAACAGCGTTCATGCAACTACATGCCTCTGCAATTACGATGGTGAGGATATTAACGTTTTCTAGTTACGTTCTGTGGTGGATGAATGCACTTTAGTGTAAGAAATGTACTGAAGCAAGTGAAACAACTGCTTCATTCGAACATTTGTATTCAGTATTCACGTTAAATTTATTAAATTCTAATGCTATTTTCTTAAGATGAGATCAAGTTTTATAAAAGATTCTGTACTCATGATAAATGTCACAATACAAGAACGTTAATATTTTATCTGCTATTATAATTGTTGTCTTATATTAAAAAACGTTTGTATTCATGAAATTAAGTTCATATAACAATTATTTTATAGATAACTAACTGGAACAATTCGTTAGATTTTATGGGGAAACTGCGTGTGCGTTAGCTTCATATGCGTATATTTAAATATTATTGCATGTCCACAATGCAAGGAATTCCAGCATATGATTTTGATTAAGTGCTTGAAAGAACCCAGGGGATTTGGGCATCAATGGACATATCATTGAATCATAATTTTTGCATATCAATAGCCAGTGTCGACCATGCAACTTCACCTATATTTGTGCATTACTTAATATTGGGCCAGAAATGGAAATTGAGTCAGGATTCATAAAATCAAATTTCAAATCCACAGCAACTGATATTATATAAATAATGTTTACATAATCGGTTAGTTCTAAATCAAGCACTTTAAGGTTGGAAGAGGTTTAGGGTTGAAAGATAAGTGTCGATTGCTCCAAGAAACCTTGATGTTTGCAGACGAAAGTTTGGTCCAAAGAAAGATCCTGGATCAGACTATGTGTATGGCTTGAAGTTAGGATGATCTAATGGTTTGAGGTTGAAGGTTATGTGTATATGATGATCAGTAAGATAATAATGGTCTCTGCACATTTTGTATAATTCAAAGCTAAAGGTAGGGGCCATTCAGAGCTTTTATGTGCTGTTATATTGAGAGTCATTCATCCCTTACAAGTTTATAAGTAGTATTAACTACATGATATGCACATACTGTGCTGTTTACGTAAATTCGAATTGTTCTACATGTTTGAACTATTTTTGACCAATAATGTTTGGTCTACACTGGTGGCATAAATGTCTAACAAACACATTTCTAATTAAAATTATTTCATAATAAAATTGAACTTATGTATTTAATCATCTAGAGGATGGAAAGTAAACTGACAACAATTTCATAGATTGAGTACACATGAACAATATATCGGGAACTAACTACAATAATAAAATGCATATAAACAAAAAGCTCATTTAGTTTGACAATCAAAATGATTATTATGCTTGATTCAAGTTCTTAAAAGAAATTAATGTTTTGTGGTCATATCTCCTAATATAAGAACAAAAGCTTAAAGTTTTTTTTTTAACCCTCATCTCTGTCAATCCTTCATTACCATGTTGTTTAATATAACTGTAATTGTTGGAAGTTACATCAATAATCAGAATCAAAAGTCCTAAATTTGATGCCTAATATTTACAATTGGTCTTCGTGTTTTTTTATTCGTGTTATGCATGCCCCATATATTGCTTTGTTTCTTTGATGTGAAGTCATCACCGATACATCGTTTGCTTATTATTGAAATAGTAAACATACTCTTGCCTTTTCACAACCTAATTGAAAACAAATCAAAATAATTTGTATCGGTCCATTGACACATTAGAAACGCTGATCTACTTAAACTCTCATTTTTCATTTTCGTAAGCTGATGTATAACCTCTAGAAGTAGTGCTGGTTTCTGATTATGTAAAGCTAATCCTTGCACATGCGTGAATCTATTAATTTTCATGATTGCAAATTCAAACGAAACTACATGTAACATTATAACAGTGTTTGACAAATATATTTGAGTTTTTAAAGCAAGTCCTAGTTACCTATACTTTACCCAAGGTTTGTAAAATGTTAAGGATATTTAATTTGTATTGTGCTTGTTCCATAATTGAGGGCATGCGTTTGGGACTAATGTCTTCTGCTTGTAAACAACATATAACGTTGATATTTGTTCTTATGATCGTAGTTATATTTTAATATAATTGTTATTTATATGTAAACATATTTAGTTGGATTTGAGTTCAGGATATTGGTATTTCTCTCGGTAATTGATAGCCTATCTGATGTTTGTCATTTTCGTTTTTATAAATTACGTTAAAGATCTGATCTTGCGTTCATAACACCACTGGAATTCATTCGGAACTCTATGCGCTTAGACTTATTTTGAAACTGTTTGGGCTATTCAGGATTTTGCTCACTATACTCTAAATACCAATAAATTATATTGCGAATATTTCATATATCAGCAAAATATTGCCGAATTATGTTGCTTTTGACTAAATACATTTCAGCGTCCGGTATATATTGGCAAGGCGAAAAGCTGTGATTTGAAAGAGTTCAGAAGTATTTACTTAATATCCTGTTTATAATTGTATATGACAAGGAACAGAGAAATCGAGATAAAAAAATATCATCATATTATCTAATCAAATAGATTAGAGGCTTATAATTTTAACATAAATGCATTTACACACCCACACCCACCCACACCCGCACCCACCCACACCTACACCCACACCCACACATACACAATAGTACATAACCCGGTCCGAAATTTGAAACAGAAGAGTACACATTTAGTGTTTCATTTCTATAAATAGATTTATTGTACGATCTGGAACGTTATTAATATAACATTAAAACCGTTAAGGAAAAGAATTGTATACATCTCTATTCCACTTATTCCCTTCTATTATATTCTAATATATTCTCGCAGTAATAATAATAATAATAATAATAATAATAATAATAATAATAATAATAATAATAAAACTATTTCTTTCAACAACAACAAAAACTTTCATTGCTATAGATGAGTATTGTTTTATGTTTCAATGTGTCTAATATGGCTTTAAACCATCAGATGTTATGATACAATGAAATTGGGATCATAGATACTATAAATTATTTGGCAACAATATTTTACAAACTCAACATTGCACAATACAACATAAATCATAGTCATTATTATCACAGATGCTGTACGATTTTATATCAAGCTATGACAAATAAATCACAATTAATAAGGAAAACTAGCAATTAAAATCTATATTTACAATTAAACCTATTTGAGTTTAATAAAACGTTGGCTTCAAACCCTTTGTCAGTGCTCTTATTTAATATAATTGTTGAATGCATATTATCATTCAGGTCCTTAGATACAGAAAATATCAGCAATACAATTATTAATTATCATGTATCTGATGATCCAAAATTAATGCAAAGAACTTTATGTACTAGGAAAGTCATAAACCTAGATTATCCGTGATCATCCTTGACAGTTCATGTTGTATCCTGAATTCACTGATATACTGAATCACTTTTAACACATACAGTTAAAGCGTCAGAAATGGCAATTGGACGAAATGTACAAAAACTCAATAGTACATTTTTTTAAAAAAAAGGTGAGAACAGTTGTGACTGCAACAATGTATGCCATTGTTCGGTTGCTAGAAACATATATATCCGCTTAAACAGTAACAAATTCACAGATGTACGTATTTTCTCGTTATATCGGTAGAGTAGGTCTGATTTAACACTATCTACTCAAACTGTCATTGAATAGTGGTCCATGTTATGGGAGAGATAAGTCCGGGCCACTTACTAGTTCCGTGAATGTTTCCCCATTCTCAACATGTGATTCTTTCCGCGTTTGAGAACTAAGTGAGTGAACATTGATAACATCATCAATTAACATCATGTCTTGTCACTAAATTCATTTATAATATATCCACAAACATTGCTCCGTTGATCATTAGTTCTCAATCAGGGCAAACGGTGATTTATCAGTACTTGGAACTGACTAAGCCATTGTCTGTAACACGTTACCATATGTATGATTACTCAAACATTTGATCCGATTTTCAACTGCATCTCAAATTACTGGAGCTCACGCTCTTAACTCGTGTAAAATTTATCCCGTTTAGTATTTTAATATATCAGAACTACCTGAGTCTGGATAATGTTTTTTGAAGGAAACTTTTGTTATGTTTGACGGCACAGCAACATAATTAGGTTCCGAAATGCATGTGTACTATTCGTAAGGTGCCGTGCCCAACGACACACCATCGTTGTCGTTCCAGACAGATCAGACGATAAGATTCAAAACGACATCCGATCGAAAGTCTTGCACATCAACCGCTAAAGCATCCCGCCTCAAGTCGTCTTTAGTATCCTCCTTCGACATGGAGGAGATCTTCGCGGGCTTGTTCATCTTTCCCGAGCTCTTAGAAGGGCAAAGCTCTGCAAGAATGTCTATATCACGTAGGTTTTAATTTTTTCTATAATCCTTTTGAAACAGAGAGGACATATGTTTGATGTTGTCGCACATGTCGAGCATAGACAAAAATGCGTACAGGGTAGGAGTAAAATATTTCTGTCCTCATTTCTGCAGTGGATGCATTACATGCTGCGCCGTAACTGTTCGTTTTCTTGCTGAAGGTCGAGAACCGAGCCTGTGAAAATATACCATAATAGTAAATATGTGTAATAGCAGATACATGTAAAAAGAATATATATATATATATATATATATATATATATATATATATATATATATATATATATATATATATATATATATGAAATTGCATATAACTAGAAGGGAGTATTATTTAACCACAACATTAAAACCTGTCATCAGGAGTACCGGTAAGTTGTAATTAGGTCTACAATAAAATATATGATATTTTACACGATCTGTCAAATAGAAATCTTATTTAAAAGACACAGTTTCTCTGAGAAAATATCAACGACAAAATTGAATTTATGGACTTTTGCACCGTGAGTGCAGAGTATCTTTAGCAACAGTATCATAAATTTACTTTTATATTGAATCGTCTCTACTTGTACATATATTACTAACTTACCAGTATTAGTGTCGCCACCATCATCTGATGACAACGGATGATATCGCATATATTTCATAATTAACCTAATTACAAATTAACATTAAAAAGGTTTAAATTTTTTAATTAATTTATCTAAAACACATGTGTGTTCATTAGCACTTTCAAGACTGGACTACTGTAATTCGCTTCTGTTTTGTTTGTCCCAATATCTACTCCAGAAACCTAACAAAAAGTTTAAAACACAGCTACTCATATCATCCTTAGAGTACTACAATAAGAGCACACACATACAAACACACACACACATACACCTTGCTCTGTACCCTACACTGTCTATCCATTCAATACATAATCAAACACAACATTTGTTCTCTGTGCTACGTTTCACTGACGAATTCCAGTCCAGCATATTAATCTAGCCTCACCCATGTGTAAACACCAGCAAGATACTTACGCTCCTTTTCTGACAATCGTATACTCATTATTCCCTAATGAAAAGGAAGTCATATGGACAACGTTCTTTTGCACACCAAAGCCAAACAAAGTTGGAACGAATTGCCAATTGAAATTAGACACAAAGAATCAGTGATCCCTTTCTTAAAACTCACATTTGTCGATTGCAAGAACAAACTTAAAGACATAATAATGTTTCCTCAATTAAATATTTTCAGCATTCTTGTTACTGTTTTCTAATTTCATGGTGTTTTTTTTGTTTTCTTTTCTTCTGAGGTCATATCATTATATGTGTTGCTATTAGAGCTTCTAAAGATTAGGTGCTAAACAAAATCCCCATTAGTATTAGAATCATCTGACGATATTTGAAACGTGCATGTAAACCATCGGAGTAAAACCAACAGTATGTGTTTATTCAACATTCAATTTTTAGACCGTATGAGTCATGTGTTCGATTTAATAGGTAGCATAAAATTAAGAACACGAGTAGAGCACCACTGATTAAGTTATTTTCAGAGTAAATGAATTCATGGCGTTGTCAACAAATACTAAATATAAAATATTATTTTCATCAATGTTGATAAAAAAAAAAACATTCAAGAAATTTATATTTTGAAGCAACACGCTATTAAAATACACAATATCTCAAATACAAAAATCAAGAACATGATATAATGAAGAATTAATAACAAACTATTCTGCATTTATTTAGACGTTTTGCAACTCGATATCAATAAGGTTTGAGAACCAATCTCTTATCAAGATGTCAATATGTATGCAAAATAAATAAATAAAATAATGATGACAAAATACAAATAGCCCATGTCATTTCAATGTAGAAAGCAATTCCTGTAACCGTCTCTGGAGTTAAATCATGCCAATAATAATTGCTACACCATTAGAACAAATTTCCAGTATATTCACGAAGTGAAATGTAGCATACACTACATTTTATTTTTAAGTGCGAAACAATTATACAATAACTATCCTAAAATGCTGAATCAAAGATGTTTACGTACTTAAGACAAACTAAGAACGGGAAAATTACTTATTCAACTTATTGTCGATCTTGGGTTCACATGGGAGCTCTATGCTTTTGTAATGTCTCTTTGTATATCTACCTTTCAAGCAAACGGCACGCTGAGGAAACGTCGATATTTGGAAAAACATCAAAAGATTTATAACATCGATTTGTAAGGAAATATAGGCTTTCAAATTAAATTCTTCATTACGAATTGATTTCTAATTGAGAAAAATGATTCACTCTTAATACAATTTCAATGGCATCTTTGAGGGATTTTCAAGGAAGGTGTCTCTAAGATACGTGTGAAGCCTATCAAAATACAATTTAATTAGTTTAAACGGTTATGTGCAGTAACACGCCTGAACGTTGTTTTGACATGAAATTCGAGTTAACAATGTCTTCCAATATTACATATTCAACTGTTTCAAAATAAAAAAAAAACTAATTTGTAAATGGTTAAATAAAAACATATTGTTCTAAACATATTTCAACGGCTTTTGAAACTTCTACAAAACCAAACGTAGCAGTTGTTTGTTCTGTCTCTGTTGTAAATTTATCGTCATGAATATAAATCATACATTTCACAAGTCATCGTTCTGATAACTGTGATGCACATGAATTCTTTTCACGTTGCATTCAATAAACATGTTACTTTCTTGATAACTGTTCGAGTCGATATAACGTGTTAAAGCTATCAGCCTGTATGGTATATTCGAATATTCCAAGCAACTTGACATAAATTAATTATATTGAAAGTATTCTCAAAGGTAAAAAACCGGAGCTCAGCATTTTTTGGATTGCTAGATCCCGGTCTAGGTCGATAATCTTCATCCTCATAATTTCCTCTAAGTTGACCACTGTCTTCCATTTGAATAATGATGGTCATAATTTCATATGCCGTAAACTCGGATTGGCCTGGAATAACACATGTCCTAAGTCGTTCAAATTGCGGTATCAATCCTAAAGAAATACTTTGTTTTTTATTTTTACTTATTCGTCTACGTTTAAAAGTGTTAGCAATTATGCAGTAATTAGGAAATACTTTCTTAACACAACAATCACAAAGCTTCCTTCTGTTTATATTGAATTTACTATAGAAATTATTATTATTATTGATGTTATTATTATTATTATTATTATTATTATTATTATTATTATTATTATTATTATCAACCTTTCGAATTAATATTGTAATTAAGACAAGTGGAGTAAGAAAAATAAATTAACTCGTCCTCGACCTAACACCAAGGAATATTGCAAAAATGTAATCGACTATACCATATTATTTATCTTTCTCGATGCGTTTTGCTCATTATTTTTAGAAAAAGGAAAATTCCACTACACCTGTAGATAATGTTTTTCGAATACATGTATATTAATTTACCTTTTTTAAGCAACACGTTGATCGCTTTAGCAACAGCGGCAATATTGTAGCCTGTTTCTATCACAGTTATAGCAGCTACAGATTCAAACACACTGGATTCCTCTATTTCGGTACATGAAGTTTGCATATTTTCTAAATATCTTGGCCAATTTTAGTTGATAGTAGATATAAAATAAACAATATACTGCATAAAATATTACTGAAAAATTTGATGGATCATCTTGATATGTAATTATTGAATAAAATGGTGCACGTTTTAACAACCAAATACTGTGTGAACATGTATAAACGCTCCATTCTAACAATAGAAAACATTGATGACAATTCCCTACTTGCGTTTAAAAGGTGTCTTTATTTACTTGGAAATATCTTAATTCTTAGACCATTACTCAAATATTAATATATCTTGAATGGTCACATGCAGTGTAGATGTTACATTTTGTTTGGGTATCATTTGTATCCAGATAATAATCTGGTGGAAAATATTTGATCAATAATGTTCCTTTTCTAACTTTCTTTTCAACATTTTAAACACGTCATTTTCGTAAAACAATATCCACCATTCTCCTCACTGAATAAACTGCTTTCTAAATTCCTGCGTCAGCTAAAACTTCCACCACCATTAGTATTTCCATATCTACTACTAATCGTTCTGACATGTTCAGCTAGTGATGATGCTTGTACCACTACCACGGCCACACGTTCCCCAACACTTACTAGTATTAGCCGACTTCTAGTGATACCAACAAAATTATTACAGTTTGAAATAACTCAATTCAAAGTATGCCTTGCAAAAGACTTTGCACTGTTACCTTGATCTGTTTGGAGATTCAGTGCATTCTTTAAAGTTGGTGCGTCAGACATTGGATTGCTCGGTTGGAAGGTTGAGTGAACTACTACATCTTCTTCCTTCAAGTATATTCACATTACAGATGGACAATACATATTTGGTTTAAATTGTAAATATGCGTTTGTATTATGTAATATGTTTATTTCATATACATTATATAGTACCCAATTTGAAGTCGTTTTTGAAATGCTTTATCTACTTTCTCAAATGTTTAAATGCTGCATGAATTATTTAAAATAAATATTAAAAAGCACTCTTGGGTTATAGTGTTGATAAAAATCATATAAATCAAATAGTTTTGGTTTAGTTTTGTCGGGTTTAAACCTATAGTTTCAGTGCATGCTCAGCTATTAAGTGCGTCAAGTAAGTAAGGTGGAGGAAGAACCACCTATCCCTGGGAAGCTATTAACAAGCTTAAATTCGAGTCTCGAACCGAGACTCGAATTTAACCAGGCCGAGGTGAAATATGTGAGTATATGTAAAGGCGAGCGCTTAATGCCACTTGGTCACATGGCATCCAAAAAACGAATAAAATAAAACCTCCATCAATGGTAAAGGATTGTGCAACACAATAATGGTGGCAATGCGCGCTCTTTGGACAGTGATTACGCAACTTAAATTGCCTGCAAAGCTGCAAACACGTTTAAGTCCTGTGGATCCTAGTTGCTGATTGTGGCATTGTATGTGCGGACGTTTGCTCTCAATAGTGTCCTATTTATAATGTGATTTCTGAATATTTTGAATAATATCCACATCATTTTCCGAATGAACCTGGATCGATGTTACAATTAGAATAGTGTTCAGTAAATATTAACACCGGATTGTTTCATCTTGTGGAGGAGATTTGATTTGGTTAATTCGTTAATCATGGGTAAGACATCAGTATATTTTTGATGTTCTATTGACTCGTTTGCAGCTTTTGTTTCAAGGCTCACACGTCCAACTGCAGATTTTATTTTCTATTTAATGACCAATTGAGAACCAATCATTAAGATCTACTAAAGTAATAAAGTGTTGGCAAATCACAAGATGTTTTGCTTGTGTGTCCATTCTCCTTCTCCCAGACACACACACACACACACACACACACACTCACACACACACACACACACATGCACATCCCTTGAAAGGATTTATAAATAGCACCTGATTAAATGTATGGGATCAGACATGCTTATCAAAACGACATACCTTTACCATTATATTGGAAAAAAATGCATTTCGTGATTTGAATTGATATGAACGTCATAGTTGTCACTAATATAATGCAGATATATACATGCATACACACACACACACACACACACACACACACACACACACATTTATTTATATGAAAGTATGAAGAGCGATGCATTTATGTTAAGGTGTTAAGGACATTTATAGTTTTTAACGTCACACACGAATAGCCAGCAAATCGGAGAATGATATAAAACGTTGTTATATTGGGAAATAAATGTTCATAAACAATCCAATACAGTGGATATCGCACACACACGCACAAAGTACTGATACGGTTACATGAATCTTGACATATAGCATCGTAAAATTATCTCTATTAAGGAAACGAAATGCAATATTTCGAGTTCGAAAACCAATTATCATAACACAATCTTCTACTTTCTTTTGATCTATGAAAAAAGTACGTCGTCTGATTCTTCCGCCATTCGCCGCGCAAGGTCGATGAACTCTTGACCTTTGATGCGTTTAACAAAAGGACATTGTGAAAACCAGAGCGCATGCTCAACCCATGGCTCGTCATCCGGTTCCCAGTTTTTTAAGTCCCCATCACAGGCAAAACAGCGGACCACATCTTGCAAACCTAGTTTCATGAAAAATGATGAATTCATCTGATATTATAGCACAATAGACCTCCGTACAAGAAAGGTCAATGATAACAATATGTGCGAATGCATAATGATAGAACAGTGTAGTAAAAATGAGTTAAAGCGTGTTTAAGAACAATGGCGACCAGAACGCAATAACTTCCTATATTTAATGCTAACATTCGGTTTCAGTATTTCAGTTATTGGTTTTCTTTAAATGATTTCCACATGGGTTTGTCAAATTTTGATTGTCCTCGCAACTTCTGTTATATTTCCTTATGAATTAAAATAAAGCTCAGACATGTACCAGAGTTAATTAAATAATAGTTTATCATGTACCAGTATGCTGTAACTATCTTGGCGTGAAAGTCAAGAATACACTAAGTAATTAAATATTAACATACAAGTGACCTGGCAATATTTGAAGTAAAGTTATTTGACCTTCATGTTTAACATATCGCAGAAATAAAAAAGTGTTTCAAAATTCCCGGATGGAAATGCCAGATGCACTGCCGGCAATACCAGTATAGCTTCAACAAAACAAGATTAGGATCATATTGTATTTGATTCATTAACCATTGGAAGATGTATATTTCAAGTTATCTCCCTTTATATATGCTTACGATAATTATTTTAAAATGTAGCCGGAGGCTATAAAACGTATATAAGATAAACAATTAACCGTACTAATGTTAAGATATTCAACATAATCTCTTCAAAACTGATTCTTTGACTTGACGACAACTAAGGAGACCGAACACAAATCAAAACATGGATTACATATCTTAATATAAAAATCTGTGCTCCTTTAATGCGTGCATGATAAAAGGGAGTTGTTATATCAGACAGTCTATTAAAGGGTTGATTCATAGTGCTGCATTTCTGTGTAGGTTTGTTTCAACCTGAATCATTTAATACATGAGTTTTAATATCATAGTTTAAATATCATTCTTTACTGATAAGAATATTTTCTTTCTCGAAATGAGAATTAAAATCTTTTCGGAATGTTTTTGCATCTGTGTTTACCCAGGAAGTGGCACTTAGCTCCAATTTCATGGGCATGATGTAACTAGTAATGTGCAAAACGTACCGTTATCACTAGCAAAACAACCCCTAACAATAGATAATACCTGTATAATAGAGGCCAGAATCTGCCACTTGTTCCGGTCTTTGCTTAATGTCACTAGGCCACTGGGCAAACGAAGCCACTCGGACACTGTATGCCTCATATTGTGGGCTTCGAATACGATCCGATGCATTCCAATGGCCAGAATTACCCGAACTAGTTCTCTGTCGGTCTGCAGCATTATCTAATCAAATGAAATGCTTAATACTAATCATATTCGGTCATGATAAATTTAATGAAACTATATATATTGCAATAACGGAAATGAAAGCCTTCTGCTTTTGGACCTCCTTTAACTGAAATTGTGTGATTTAGATTTTTAACGTGGTTATTTAACACTTTTTCAGTCATAACACTACGATGTCTGCAGTGTGGCGGTTTATAGTTATGTTTAGCACTGGGGCATAATGATTCAGACGAGAAGCATGATGACCCACCCAGTCACTATTTTGACACCAGGTTGACCAGACCTAGCACTAACCTTTTCAATGCTGACGGCATAGTGAGGCAGCTGTTAGTACCGTTTTAATGTCTTTGGTATGACTCAAACGGGTTCGAACTCTCCAGATGCCGTATCCCAGGTGGATGCTTTAACTAATCTATTTATTAACTTCTTAACACAAATCAAAAGTTCCATAGGATAGTTTTACAATTGTTTAATTTGAACAGTTTAGGTGTCTGGTAAATATGCTTGTTAAAGATGCTTTCAATCAAATTGATTAATCGTTTCGTCACAAATTGTTGCGGACTATTAGACGATATAGCATGTATTTCATAACTAACGTGGAGTCTCTATATTTCACCAACAGCTGTTTCTTTTAGATTTATTTCCCCCCATCGGAAACACCGAGGGTACATTCCTAGTTCCTTTATTAATAATATAATCGCGCTGCAGAACTGGTGGACAGGCGGATCCTTTACAGAATCATTAGGTGCAGGTTCATCTCGTACAAACGCTTCTAGCCAAATACCCTTAATACTAGCAAAACTTCAGAAAACAATACAAAAGTCTTTGCTGCATGGATATTTATATCTTCGGCGATTGGGCGATCTGGTGGACTAGTGCCCGTTGTATTAATGCCATACCGATTACATCAATACATTGTCTTTGAAAAGATCCTTCTCATCGTCGTCTAATAACGGTTATACGAACAAGTGCATCCGTGTTAAAGAACAGTCAAGATAGTTTTTGCATCAGTTCAGGTAATGTTAGTGTAAAATATTCGCTGGTGAACGTAACCGAGTTGGTAGGTGAGTTGAATTCCACTTGCCGTTGTAGAAACATACAATTAGTGATATTGCATCTGGAAGTGCAGTTAAGGACCATACATTTTCTCGTGCAAATGCGATTATTCCATGCTAACCTCGAGTTTGCAGTTGTGGGGGTTCTAACGGTTGTTTTCCTTGAGACATTTGCTAATACCACTCTTGCGCAAAATATTAGTCGACAGAAATAATGAAACAACCCGTCGAGAAATTCTGCAAACTTATAACCGCAGTCAGAATTAATCACGTACATAATAATAAAACTGATCTTAAACACAAACGCAAAGGATGGTTAAGAACCCGTCCGGACAAATGACGAATTCTTCTAACTGAACATCATTTTCGGCGCCCGAAGACCCCTATATTGTACGTATGAAATTTTTTTTAATCTTTTCACTTTTTGCCTTTAACAAGCTGAGTATTATGTATCACTATTGACATTAATATCAAGTCGACACTAAAGCTGGCTGTGATAAGTAAATACGATCTAGACTCACGTAAGGTTTAGGTATGTTCTGTCCTGGTCTCAAAGTCTTCCGGGATGGCACTGAAAACTGAATGCTCCAATAATAGTACTTATCAACTGAACCATCAATATATTAACCCGTGGTAGTGCAGGTACGTCAGCAATCTGTTCATTCAATAAATGTGTTGTTGTTGCATCTACATTGTCAACATACACTTGTAAACATCCTACAAGCAGGCATCTCCAATTCCATTGTTTGCAATGAATGAAGCTAGTGGTATTCATTAAATAATTAACAGCTTCAGTTGTTCTGCAAGTCCATATGCGTCAAAAGTACGAACGATTTCAGGGCAGGCGCCTTGAGTGCCACGCAAAGAGTGTCGTGTCATGTTGTAAATGCAGTTTTACAATACCTAAGTCAAGTTTACGTTGCACCATCAAAGCAAATTCATTTTTGTTGTTGTGCAAGTCCATATGCGTCAAAAGTACGAACGATCTCAGAGCCTTGCACCATCAAAACAGATTCATTTTGAATAGAGACATCACAATAATGTGTGCATGGTCAATCAATATTGATTAACGGCATGGCCATCTGCATGTTGTATCGGGGCATTGAAGATCTCTGCACGGTGGTATTCGAAGACTTCTTTATGGTTATCGAAGACCTTTTCCTGTTCTATGAACGTAGACGCAATTTAGAGGCTCCGCCAGACCGTGTACGTCCACGGACCGCCTTTTTTCAAAGCCATCAATGACACTGTTCGGATAGCATCTAACGCGGACGTGGGGACGATTGCTAATATCGAAGTTTTGCGATTACATCACTTCTGGTTTGGAAAATTGTTAAACCGCTAACACCGAGGAAGTTGTTTTTCTTGGCTTCATTACGCTGATCCAGTCGTGTTTGAATCAATCATACTGGACTAGTTTCGATCAACTTTAAGCAATTATTTTTATTCAATCGTCTTTATATTCTAATCACACATTTAAAATATTCCTATTAGTTATTTTTGTTAAAAGTTGTATTCCTAATTTTGTACGGTTTAAATTAACTTTAACGAAATTGTAATGATATATTAAAAATATTCAACATTAGCATCCTACAAGTCAATTCTGTTTATAAGACGAGAGAATTTGGACTGAAATTTCAAAGAATCGGTGGCTTAATTTCGTCTTAGTAGCCAATTTTTAATGTTTGCTCTATCGTACATAATATATTTATTTTACGGCAGTTTCGGTGATATTTAAAGCTATTATTACATCGTGTTGCTGGGAAATCCTATGCTTGACCACGTTCTTGTAAACATTTCCATGACGAAGAAAGAATTAATTCACTGCTACTATTCTCGTGGAGAAGTACTTGTGTGAGTAACATTGTTGTGAAAGTTGATGGTTAATCGTGATAGGAGAAGCACTGATCAAGTTATGGTTTTCGTGCCCTTATTATCTTGACAATCTTAACGTTTCTGGTGAAAACAGTTTTTGAAAGCATTAGTTTAGCTTCGTGTTGGACGATTCGCATATCTTTTTCAACATGCATCACATTAGAAATGTTTCATTAATCTTCTTTAATTCTGTAACAATAGTACATAATTTTAAAATTTATAGACCTTTACTATTTATACACTTAAGTTTCGTAACAGAACCGTTGACAGAGGTGATGGAAGATAAATGAGAAGAAAAAATACTGGAGCGTTAAATTTATATTGGAGGCATCTATTTTCCAGACGGTAAGAAATATTATATATTAAAAATACTAAAATAACGTTCGACCTACCATTGGTTTGCTGTGAGTTCTGGCTTTCATTGCGTAATCTTTTCTAAAAAAGACCCAATGTCAAAATATATTAATACGAAATAAGAAGAAACAAATAAACGTTAACCTGAGTAGGCGATATTAAGAAAATCAAGTAAAATAACTTTCGCGTTAACGTTACTCATATCTGATAAACCTCAAACCTGTCTGAAAATAATGTTTCGATGATATCCGGTTACTTATTTTTTTTCTCCTTCGAATCATTTTATTAGGGGTAACCTACAGTTCATGTAACAAATGCATTTTAATTAAAGAGATGGACACAAATGGTAAAAATGATAACTCAGAACAAACACGTCGCTGTTTACAATAAAAATATGAGACAATGTCATTTTTATTACACGTTCATATTTTTGTGTGCATGAGTAGATACTCAAATTCTTTTTAGTTATTCTGAAGAGTAATGAAAATAATAAAAGGATGCACTAGCATGATAACATAGCAGCGTTGACCTTTATGAACTATACTCCAACATTTCAGTTTTCCCAATATTTCTTTTATCAGATAACATAACAATAACTTTCATTCTCTTTATGTTTCCGTGTTATCTTTATTATTACATTAAATATCAAAATACCGTTTTGTATTAATTGTATTTAATTAATAATATTAAACAGAACAAAGACTGATGGACGAGTTAAAGTAAGTAAGACATACCAGTGGGGATCATACCAAACCTTCTTTTGGCCTAAAGGTCAGGTAAGACCATAAATGCAAAGCAAAATAAGTCCAAGTGAACGTGAGATCACGTTCCTGCACGTCAGATATCTAAAATTCAATACAATAGTTATTCGCCACTAAATATAAACTATTAAGATACTCTGTCACAATGTTCAAATTCTGTAGATGGGATGAGAGAAAATGCTTAAGGAATGCCATATGCTGACGATCTTCAAGTATTTATGACGGAATAAAAGAACTACCTTTTAAGCATTGAATGTCCATTAATCACAGTTTAACCCGAACACAAGGCATCATCATAACATTAATTTACCATGTATCGTGAGCTAAATTAACAATCCATACCTTGTACGCTTCTAGTTCCTGTTCTCCAAGTTTCTGCTTAAGGTATCCGCAGTTCCCCGACTTCTTTATATGCTCCTGGAGGGGATTGACACGGGAGGCAGGATTGACGAGCTCAACACCGCAGAAGAAACATCTAATAACTGTCTGATTTAATCCTCCTAAATTATTGTACAATAGCTTGCATTGGCATACGTAAATGCTCTATATACAAAGCATTGAAAGAACGAAACATTCTTGATTCAAAACAGACAAGCAATATAGTTTAGCGTGTATACTAAATGTATGGTTACCAAATACAAATTCAGTATAGGTAGTGAGCGTTCTCATGTAAATTTACCTATATTATAAAATCCTGCTTCGGCCAAAGCGGAGGTGTCTCGCTGCTGAAACTCCCTCCATGTTGCGTAAGATCTCAGGCGCATTTCATAACACCCATATAAGGGATGTCGCGACCCTGGAGTAGCGTCTCCTCTGTTCGATGTATTCTGTTCAATACTTGACTGACGGGATCCGCTGAATAATGACCTTTCGATTGTTGCAGAATTAACATAGCTTATTCCATCCTCGTGTAGTGATTGTAAGGATGAGTTGTGTCGCAGGTTTGAACTAGAACTATTATTACTTAGATTAGTGGAATCAGCTGTCACATTGGTGCTACCTTCCGAAGCTGAACCATCTGGCTGCACTACCTGACCAATGCACTCTTGGAGAGACAGTTGCCTTCTACCATAATAATCTCGTCGCATCATGAGACATCCAACCTTATATTCAGGTAATGCAAAATTTACCAATTCTTCAACAAATCTTTGTCGTGGTTTTAAAAGAAAATGTTTCTTGTTCCGGCTTGTAATTTGAATATCCCGTTTAATTGTTAGTGACTTAGTATCTTTAAATAGAACATTATTCTCGCTAGCCTCAAACATAAATAAAATATGCATATTACTTTTTATGTCTTCTTCATAATCAGCAAATATATCTTCATCCAAAATATATATTTTAGCAAAGAAAACTGTTTTGTTACTTGTTGGTCATAGAAAAGTGTGCATGGTGTCTTTATTATTAATTGCTGCCGTTATTACTTCGGAAAAGTTAGTCTGATATGGAATTATAGTGACTCCATCAAGCCAGCTATCTACAATAAATATGTTATTATCGCAAATACGAACAAGGTTTGAGATTATTTCACTACGGATATTCTTAGGGTTCGTTTTCGAACCCATAAAAACCAAATTACAATTATCAGCCATAATAATTTAGTGTATGATATTAATTCCTGTTTTTATGCATTTATTTGTAAGTATAATAAATCTTTCTTTCTTTTGGGAAAGTATAGTTCTAATATTGGTAACCCGTTTCTCCATCAAATCAACAATCACCTATAATGTACAAATGTTCAAACTACACACTTTAATTAAATTATTTCTTTGGATCTTCAATCAGCCAGTAAGTAGATCGTCCTATTCCGAACTTCTAAACTCCACTCAGTACTCCCATGTACAGCTACGTCTTGACTTCATGATTACCAGAGGAAATTCTAAAAGTAAATATTTTAGTAAAAACGAACTTAATATTCTGATTTATTTTTAAATTTCTGGTTCCTCGCAAAGATTGGAAAATGCAGACAATTCCATGATATGATTCTTTCTCTTTGTTCAAAATACTAGGCCAGACCTGAAATTATATGAATTTCTGCATCTTATTGATAAGTAAGTTTAACAGTTATTAAACGGACAGAGGCGATCTACCACGTTTGTGCTTTAAGCATCAGAGTTTCGAAAATTTAGTGTTCTCAAATGTAATATTATGTCAACTAGAAAGCTTCAACTTTGAACGAAGAGTACTTGGCTGAATGTCCCCATCCAAACAAAAACTAGAACATGAATTAGTTTTTGTCACCCTATACAAAACGTGATGAAACAAGAGTACACTGAAATAACAAACGCTCTAATATCCGAAATGAACATTCCGGAATCCAGGTTACAACCGTTTGTCCTCTCAGAATTGTTGGGTGTCATATGAAACTTTCTGAAAACATTTTAAAGAGTGTAGACATTACCGCTCTGGGGACCATATCGGATATCAGACTGGCACCATTTTCATTTACAACCAACTTGGACATCCCATGTTGACAGTTTGATACGAACATTCGTTCAGGAATAACACTAGCATGATGTTCAAGATGGTCGGCTTACGGTCAGACTGACAATAGTTTATATCCAACAACTAGTACGATGAGAAGTCGACTAATTAGTAACATTAAGATGACCGACATGCAGACTGTACTGAGTATTATGTTGCAACTATTTGTATTTAGCACCCAAAATTCTTCATACAGAGAAAGCCGAAGCGGGAGGTCGTGGGTTCGATCCCCGGCCGAGTAGTACAAACGACTTACAAAAATGGTACTAACAGCTGCCTCGCTAGACTTTCAGCATGAAGAGGTAAATGTTAGGACTGGTCGGCGTGGTGTCAGGATAATGTGACTGGGTGGGACATCATGCTACATGTCAGCGACATGATGCCCCAGTGCTAGACGTAACTATAGACTGCCTCACTGCAGACATCATAGCGATATGACTGATCATTTGTTAAAGCTACCTTAAAATCCTAATCACTGAAAAAACAATGTTTATTAGGCCATCTGTTCAGCAGAAGTAGGAAAATTTGAGACAATAGTTTTAGGATAGCCAAGGTGGCGGCATTATTGGGTGTATTAGTGACACTTTTTGTTATAAGAAAATAGATCTTTGGATGTGTGTGTGTGTGTGTGTGTGTGTGTGTGTGTGTGTGAAGGAAGTTTCATATCATCCTCCCTAGTAATTTAATAGTAGCATCGATGCTAAACCTATTTTATCTGAGAGACAGACCACGGACAACGCGAGTTTAACAAAGTTTCAATGCAACGCATCAACAATGCCAAAACTAGTGATGTTCATAAGACTATGTTACGAACCAAAGATAGGATGAGGATTCAATCACAAGAATCATACATACTCCCTCCTCTGCAATATTAAAATAAGTTACAGTTTCCTGGTCATTATATCAACGACAGGTACAATAACTTGAATCTAAAATCAAAAGATCTTTAAAAGTATCCTTTCTAGTTCACAAACCATTCGTTGATAAGTTAGTTGGGTAACTTGTGCCTATTAATGTTGATCCGTGATGAAAGTACCGACACGAGAGACATTATCGAATAATTGGACGAGAAAATTAAATGCCATAATTTCGGTCGGCTCTAGTAGTCATATCCTGTAATATCACATACTTAAGACTTTTAACAGTGTTTCGGTGTTCATGCCAAGAATCTTAGTTCATCCAAAAATTATATATGTATGTTCCTTGAATTGAATTTGTTGCATTTTTAATGAACGTTTCATTCTCCGATTTTTAACACTTAAGTACCAAATGCCTTGGTTATTATTTATCAGTCGATGGCAATATTGATAGAGAACACCTCTAAAATGTTTTTCTTTTCCCTTTAGTTTTAATATCGTCCTTGAACTCCACAACCTTCTTTCAAATTTAGAATTATTAATAAAAAGTCATTATATAGCAAATGCATTTTTATCATAATCAGGTGAACTTAAAATAGCTTTGGAATAATATAAAAACAAATAAAAGCCTTGATTATGATAACAAACTATTTCATGATAAAAACAAAAATGATTTAAAAACTTCACAAAACTGAAAAATGAAAACATTTTACAAACTTGCCCACTTCTTATTATAGGTCAGTTCCTCAATTCAAACGTTGAAAACGAAATTATTGCAAATTCAAAAGATTTTATATTTCAGAATTAACTCCTGTTTTCTTAGCAGTCAGTAGCTTGATATGTACAAGTGCCATTTCAAATACAAATCAATCTCAATCAAAATGTTTAGTTCTGATGCCTTCTCTAGTTATACTAGGGAGGGGACTTCACTCAATTAATTTTAATTTAATGAGTGAAATACCCAATAGGTTCCAAAAGTTATCTGGTGCACTGAGTAACATTTGTATTTATTATTTTTTAAAACTTGTTATGCTTCTTTGGAGTAAATGTAACTCCTTGTGGAAATTGGGTTCAAAAGGTCAGAAATCTTTCTCATAATTAGTTCAGAATCATCTAACAGTTGCATTTGCTTAACAGAGATCAGCTACACAGGATTGCTAGTTTATCACACACTTACATATGCATGCATGCACAGACAACATACACACAATTGGAGGGAGAGATCTGTCCATCACACTCTTTTAAGATAGTTGAAAATAAAAAGCTATTGAGCTTGGTCAGACCATATTGGACATTTAAATAATTTGCTTGGATTCCAGACCTGATTAGGTTCCATTGAATGTGACCTTATATTAAAACTTTTTAAACATTCACTGGAACCATTGTAAACGAAGGCATTTTTGACCAGACATTGTTAGCACATTTACATAAAAAGTCCCTTGAGATTCATGACTAAAATTTTGTAAATGACACATTTAGATTTTCAGGCCATTTATCAATTTACACATTTTAAAAATCTTTTTAGATATTCTGTTCATAGACCAAAAAGCTTATGGGATGGTCTATTGTATAGACTCTAGATGACCATTAGTGCATTTAGTATTACTACTCTTCCTAAACTACTTAAAGGATTGCCATTAAATTTTACAAGCACATTAAGTACATATTCAAGTTGGTCTTGATTAAAATGATGCCACTTGGACATCTAAAAGAATATGACCACCATACTGTCACTAATCCTGTTGAATAGATCATCACTTCAACAAGAGATTTTCACTAAGACTTCTTATGAAATCTAGTTGGTCCTAAACGAAAATGATATTGATTCTGACTTTCAATATGGCCACCATAGTAGTCATATTAAACATTTTATCATTACTTCGCCAGAATGACAAGTCACAATGACATGAGCTTTTCAGCAGAACACTTCTTATCCTGTCTAATTGGCATGAACTGAACATGTGCCAATTTAATTTCAGTAGCCATCTTGAAAATCGTGTCTTTATCATGAATGGATGATCATATCAACATGGGGTTTGTACTTAATGTGTTCCTATGTCTACATGGTCCTACATAAAAATGGTTTAAAGTAATGTCCAGTGAGGCCACCATAGATGCCATTTGGAAAATCTTGTTTTATAGTTACACCTCCGAAATGGACAATCATATCAATGTTTGCTTTCCTCCAGAAGACTTCTTATGGTGTAGTATTGGTCCTAAATACAATATTGATTGTCCTAAACGAAATCAGTACCAATCTCGTTCTGACATTGAATATATCCACCACAGCAGCTAATTGGATACAAGTTTAATTGGGGAATAAAGGTTTTGACACTGCAGAAATTCTGTTCTGCCAGTAGAGCATAAGTTACATTGAATGACTTTTGTTTGTACTGACATTTTTTACATGTATGGTTTTATACTTATTAATGGATTGCTTTTGGAACATTTATGTTTCTTTCGTGGAGTGAAGTCCACAATTTCTGCCTTCTGGTCAATTGTTTTGAGAAATGTCAAGCTTAGCTTCATTTTTTAAAAGTTGTAGCATTTTGTATGCTTCATACATTAACTGAACTATTGTATTTCATGAGAGGAAGATTAGAGACCTGAAAAATCTCAAATATCAGTTTTCATATTAACTATCTTTTTAAAAAAATATTTTTACACCTTGATTTGTTTTTCTTTACCATGTGAAGTGCCATCATCACATAATAAAATCAATTGTTGTGATGGTTAGGGGGGGGGAAATTGACATTTAAAAAGCAACCAATTCTTCTTCTGTTTATCTTTATTCTTGTCATTATTCCAACATTATAAGTTAAGGAGTATGTCATTACTCTGATGACAGATGAGGATTTAAAGGAATATGTTCCTAAGTATGGTGACAGAATAACAGTGTTTCCCATTGCTAGACGAATTGTATCTTCCGAGTCCATGAAGATAGGAAGATCAAGTGAGGATAGAAAGCGTAATCTTTTGATGCGGTTGAAAGATTGACTCAGTTCAAAGAAACGTAATATTGCTGTTGAAGACATTAATCAGTCTCATAGATGTTATCTTTCTTTAATTGGAAATAGAAATGCAAAAAAGGTACAGAGAAGGTTGGAAGATGGATGGTTGTGTTTTGATCCAGTAACAGAGTCTTAAAATCAGGTCAAAACAGCTAGTGGTGGTGGTACAATACAACTTAAACTTGACTTGCACATTATAATGACAGAATTACTGGAAACAGCAAAAGATATTATTCTTTCCTAATGGAGAATCAATGCGAGGCAAGATTGACGAGTTTTCATTTGATATCAGTGACTTTAGCAAATGTTCCATTCCTCAAGAAAAAAACTTTAGAGGAAGTATATAATGAAACAAAAATGAAAATGATGAGACTACAGATAATGAATCCTCTGACATTGCCACCTATAAAGAAGCATCAGACGCTCAAAGGGACTTACACTTGGGACAACTACCAGAACTTGGCAGAGAAATCAATGCAGGTTTAAATGATTCTTCAATTGATGATGCCTTACAACTCTGCCCAGAAAACAATTCCTTTGTCCCAACTTGTCAACTTATAGTCACTCTTAAGATGATAGCAGTGAGGTTATGTTCTTATTCTTAATTCCAACATCAGAAATTTCTGATCTAAATGAGACCATTGGGACATGTGTGAAAGTAAAACAGCTCCATAGAGGACACGTTTTCAAAGAATTTATTGAAATCTTTTTGAAAAACAGTGGTTTGGATTTAAGGGGCACAAACATTAAAGTAAAAATGATATTACCCAATGGTCAAAAAGAGGCTGCGGAGGACAGAGGTGGTATTTTATGCACTATCAGAATTTTGGCGTACATTCTATGAAACAAGCACAGTTGGCAATTATATTAAAGTTCCAGCCATTTCTCACATCATGACTGACCAATATTGGAAAGCCTGTGCCAGAATAAGTATTCTTGGGTACAAACAAGAGAGATATTTCCATATTCAGCATGCTTTACCTTTCTTGTCAAGTGCAATGGATGGTCCTGGCAACAGTCATACTGACAGTGACAGTTTTGTCAGTACATTTATGGAGTATGTTTCTGACATGGAAAAAGATGTATTTATGCAAAGCATCAACTGATTTTGAATCTGTAAACTTTGTCAATATACTTGAAGCATGTGAATCTCATGATGTGCGTCACAGACCAACCAAACATAACATTAGTACAATACTGAAAAAGGTGGCCCACAAGGAACTCATCCAGGCACCTGCCTTTATTGCTGAATGTTGGCATGATATTTTCTGTTTGGATCGTGAACCGTTGCTACCAGGAGACCTTAGTGAATTATTTTTATGTCTGGCTCCCACAACAAAAATAGTGCTGCAGATCCTGGATGTTTCAGATGACTTATTCATTGCACAGAGGGAAACTGTTCAGTACCTGAAAAAAGTATATTAAAGGTCTTCCTGAAGACATGCTGAGGAAATTTTTTGAGATTTGTCACATGTAAGGATGCAAAGTATAAGAAACGCATAGTATATCAGTAATTATTTAAACTGATCAGGTAGTAGTCCCAAATGATGTAGTGAAATTACTAACTGCAGAAAACACAATTTCAGTACTTGTCTGACATAAATAATTTTGGCAATGTGTAGGCTTCAAATAGTGGATAATGATTGGTTATGCAGTCAGTTTGGATGAGTAGATATAGGGAAGTAGGCAGTGTCTAGGATGAAAGTAAATATATCCATGGCATAAATAATGCTTGTATGGATAATTGATTGGTATGAAGAGGATTTATGGGGTTATTGTGAACTAGATATTTGAAATCAAGAACTTTTCATCTGTTTTCTACAACTAATCATCTGCATTGTATTGCAGATGATTACCCACCAAAGTACCTAATTACATCACAAATCAGTTAATTTTGGATTGAAAAAGGGTGAACTATTAAGATCTGTAACATTTTGTTATACCACAGCTTCACTACTGTTTTCAGATATATAATATTGCATGAAAGGTAAAACAGAACCCTATTGGATACTTACAGGTTAAAGTTGCTGTTACCCAAGTAAAACACATTTTTCCCCAATGTTCCTCCTTACTTTTTAACACCCATTAGTACTACACAGCAGGTCATGGACTGCACCACCATTAGGATTTAACAAGCAATATGACGACCTTCTAAGGAAGATATGATCAGATTTTCACTTTTGTGTTGTGCTTACCATACCTCTTTATTTTCATAAGTATATATTTGTACGTCACATTGATTCCACCAAGCATTTGAAAGACCAAGTGTATTTAAGCTTAAGTTGGTGCATTACAATGTTATTTATAATATGTTACACCAAGTTACATATTTAACAAAATCTGATATTTAATATTTGCATCAAGTTTATTTTCTTTTATCAACTTAGAATTTTTATTTCCACTCATATATTTTGGAAATATGGTATTAAAAACTTGATACAAAAGATTATTCAAAGAATGCCTTGGTTAACTGGGATTATAACTGAACTCACTTCAGGTTTGAAAATGGCTCTTTAAGGAATTCAAACTACCATTGCCTCTAAATAACTTTTGAAATGTTGAATATATTCAAAGTAATTGTACCCAAAGTTTGATCCCAAGAATATCTGTACTATTAAACTGGAAGCCGTCACCATCCTTCCTTAACTGTGGGGCCTACTTGGTCACAAGTATGATGAATTGAAGCAGTTAGTGGCTGTGTGTACACACAGTAATACAAACTACACCAGTCCATCATCGCAGCACTTTGTGGCTTGTCCAATTTTACACAATCAGTGCACCTAGTGCAAGTGTATCAAGCCATATAAATTGGTCATCAGGTCATGTCATAGGTTCTGCATGAAATACCACAATTCATATACCCATGTAAATAATACATCTTGATGACTTTGTATAATAGACATCTAAATAAGTGTAATACAACTTGCCTTCAAAATTGGAATGAAGCAATTTATAATAATATGTAATGTAAGATTTTAAGAGATTTCTGTGATGAGGCAGTACAGTGCTGTTTCTAGTCAAGAGAATGG
This sequence comes from Unio delphinus, assembly GCA_029339505.1. Lineage (NCBI taxonomy): Eukaryota > Metazoa > Mollusca > Bivalvia > Unionida > Unionidae > Unio > Unio delphinus. Next base: position 4,045,934 of record JAQISU010000009.1, on the reverse strand, counting down.
CCCAATCATCACATTAGGCCTTAACACAATAAATCAAGCACAGGTGCCAAACATTATTTATTTAGTGTTTCAATGGTTTAATTGAAACACAGCTCCAAGCAGAGTGTGACTAAATTATACAAAAAACCTTTATGTTTTCATAAAATAAAATTTACAGTTCGCTACTTGGCAAAACTGTAAGTGTTAATGATCTGTGCCAAGCTCACATTCAGCTTCTTTCATTTCCTACATTGCTGCTTTAGAAACCATTTTCAAAGTAATATTTTAATATATGTATTTCATCTATTTTGGTCATCAAATAATATGACTAAAAGAACGAGTTGGGCACTAAATATGATTACTTAATTACATGTATTATGTCCATGGGTTATTTTGATCTCATGAAAGGATCCCTTCCCCCCCCCCCACCAACATTCCACTTTTCATATTTTATTGTATCAGTAAAGATAAACAATACTATATGAATATATACTTGCGACTAATCAAATAGATTAATGTCAACATAAAACAGTGATATATTATTTATATTGTGTGCAAAAGCTTTGTCCATGATTGAGGGTTGTTCCTATCTGACTTTTTGTCATATTTGTAATAAGTAAATTTGAGTTTATGACTTGACCTTGTGTATGAGATGGTGGGTTTTGTTGGAATTACAAAGTGATGATTGATGTTTTGGACTAAAGCACTAAATTCTGGATTACATAATTGTTCACCAGGACATTAAAGACCGTTAGAATTTATTCATAACATTTTGTACTTGTGATAGGACATCTTGAATTATTTGGGTTTTTATTCACAATACCGGAAGTGTTTCTTAGATTTTCATGTTGTATTCTAGGGAAACACATCATTTGTTGATTGTTAGTTTCACTTCCTTTCTATTATATATTGTATGACTTGGAGTCACAATTCAATTCAGCAAGCATAAAGACAGCTTAAAAATAAAACTCATATTAATTTTAAAAAATGCATATACCACATTCATAATATAATATAATAGGGATGAAAACGTGAAGTTTTTGTCAAAGTATTAGATGGTTCTGTGCTTGAATGTACTACAGAGATATTTTCCTCAAACAAAAGAAGTGCTTTATAAATAAAGAATCATGGATTTAGTATTTTAATAAATCAATGTAAGTTAGGGATTTGTCAAATCAAATGTATAAGTGCCAGAAACAAGTGGGAACACTCAAGAGTATGCAACATACTGCACTACCTGTCATGGCATGTAAGAAATTTTCTATGAATAATGCTAAATAATTCCAAGAGCTTTTCTATTTTTTACAGATAATCACTGTGCTTTAGGTTGCTTGTGAAATTAAGCAAACACATAACCTAAGAATTTAAAGTAATAAATTATCTGATATGGAAACTCTATAAAATATCACGTTAACTTACATATGAGGTTTTTAAAATGAAATTGTCACAGGTGAAAAAACATAGATTTACTTTTTTTAACTAATGCAAGAGAAAAATATAAAAATTTGGATCGAAGGAAACAAGCAAAATATCAAATTGTTTGATATACCGTAGTTGGATTGTCAAGTTAATTTTAAATGCATTTTTGTTTGATGCAAATGGCTCGTTCAACCATATACTGATGCCTGATTCAGATAGTATCATTGGACATTTTTATGCCTTCAAAGTGTTGACGGTAATTGTCAACTGGTACCCAAGATGTTAATTTGCGCCAATTACATTGCATCCACACATAAATCTGCCATCTTGACAGACTGCTTGAAGGAGAATATCATCCAATCTTTGCAACGTCCTCCAAACAGCCCAGATTTACAATGTCGCGCAAGCTAATTTTCGCCTGAATCTCATTAACTAAGATTAGCTGATAAGCAGATGATTAGAAAGTCACCATGCCGATGGAAGTAGAGTTTTCCAGTATATGAACAAATATACCAGAAATTGAAAACAAAATTGCATTTAATAAGTAATAATCAGACTCTGTGCATGGAAATCACTTTGAATGCATGCACTGTTTGCTAATACGGAATGTTGTTGTATAGTTCACTATTATTTAGATACTTCCCCAAAACTTAAATAACTGTGCTTCAGATCTTTCCCCTGAAATCCATATTTCTTTTAATCTTGTGTTAATCTTTCAAGCACATCTAAATGTCATATATTTGAATAACATTATACTGATTTATTGCAGGTGCTGATCTACTGACTGTACAAAGGATATGTTCAGTTAGTGTGCTGTTACTCTGAATTCACCAGGTGACCAATCACTCACACCTGTGGCTGTGTACTTGAATGAATTACCCTCAAATTATGAGAGCTTTGTCGAATTTCGCAGAGAATTTAATGGTATATTGGAATCATACATCTGGATCTTGGATATAATATAACCATGAAGTAATTTTATGTAGTACAGTCATTCATTTTATTTAGCAGAAAATGTTATGCTATGATGTTAAGGATAATGTGGAATATATTCAGAATCATATGTATTTTTGCTTTCAGTATGCTTGCAAAACTGTTCTTCAATATATTTTCAAAGTAGTTGTTTTTACTTGTATATAATTTGTTACAAAACTGCATGCAGTTCATGCATTTGGTTAAAATGCATTTTTTGGTATGCAGATAATACAAACAAGTTTGAGTTTAAAATTTTGTTTATTTTGAACTATCATTAGTTGCAAATAGCATGAGGAATGTACAAAATGTCATTCTGAGGATAGACAAACTATTCATATTTTGTTAATTATTTAGATATAGCGCAACTTCACTCAATTGTAAGCTAATCTGCTTAATATGGTATGGCCTTCCATCTGTCATGCATCATACTTAGCGGTTTTCTACATCTATTTTAGATCTGTTCAGCATTTTAAAAAAATTTAACAGGCAGCATCCTGAGGACAGTATCTCAAAAATAAAATTCTAATATTATCACTGTAGGTACAACCTGTAAAAACACGATGCTCGGGGTCCAAAGAATAACAGCGATATATGCGGGGTTGTGTTAACAAAATTTTAGAAAAAACTTTCCCACAGAAATGTATTGAAATTTCAATGTCATCAGTTTTAAATAACCTCTTTTATCATATAATCTGCTTGTTCTGCATATCAGCTTTTCCGAGATCATATATTTCGTATCTTAAAAAGAAAGGTCACCTTAAATTATAAAATCAGAGCCATGCTGCCATCACATTTTAATCAAAATCACATTATAATAAATCTCATTATAATGGGTTTTACCCTTATTACTAAAAATGGAAACAAAACTTAGCATGACTGCTCTTATACCAGGTGACATAATTGACCAAATTCCATGTTTTGATAAATGATATCAATCCATTGGCCTAACTTTATGGTCTTTACAAATTTAGCATACCAATACCAGCATAATCTGTGCATATTGTTCAACTACCTCTACTTTCATACATCACAAGTTTGTGTAAAAACTTATTCACATTCTGACTGTTGATTATTAGCAAACTTTCCTAGAATGCATGTAATTGCATTAAACCCACTTATTTTGGATATTAAGTAAAGAATTAAACAAAGATACTGACCAAACATTTGACCTTAGAAACATTTGTAGACACAATTTGAATTAAATATGTACTGAAGTTGAAACATTCTATAAAAGTGAGATTGGATCTTCAATGTTTTCTCTTTACTCTCATTTGTCAGAAATCCCCAAATGTTTTATTTCACCCACAATTCTGAAAGCAAAGGGATATTTCTATTTTGCTAAAATTGCCGTCCATTTTCTAACATAAAGGTGACATTTTACTTTCAGTCTTGCACCTCTAGGGAAACTGGATCTTGTTTGACCTGGTGGATATGCTAGATGTGTTATTCATAAGGAAACCAGTTAAGCATGCTGTTCTGAATTATGTCAATAACATCTTATTATAATTTGCTACCTACAAAACAAATGCCACCAAATGACTTAATCTTGGCATAGATTAGATGTCCCTGCTAACATTGCAGAGACTTTATAACGGTATTGATGACACTAAATTATTGGATCAAACTGAAATCTTGGTCAAACCTCATTCTTAAGCTTTTAATGGGGTATGTCTCAAGGCCAATACAAGGTTATCAATAACAGGCCCACTTGTGCAACTTAGTAGCACTAATGGCCTTTTGAGGAAATTTGAAAATACTTGTTGATTGCATGTTTTAAATTCATTTAATAGCAATTTCTTGCAAACAGTTGGCTGAAAAAAGTATAGTGTGATATTTTATAGTATAATCTCCAAAAGGTTGATACTTCACAATACTAGACCTCATTTTTACAATTCACCAGACATAATTAGATAAAATATATACAGGTATGTTGATAAATGCTTTGTCATCATGAAAACCTCACTCCAATGAACATTTTACTTATATCCAAATCCATTGTAGCATGGGACCATTATATGTAGCACTTAATTGTCAAGGTCACAGCAATATTTTGGAAGTTTAAAAGCATTTATTATGTTGTACACCTGATACAGAGTAATATATTTAGTAAATATCATCTGAGTACCTGTCCATCATAAGACTTTGCTTTTATAAAATATATAGCATCAAGCAATGCTAAAACTGTTTTAAATAAAACATAGGAAAACATATTTACAAGAAATGATTTGATGTGTTGCTTTATTAAAAATCAGGGATAGAGATATATCAATGAACATTTTCAACAACATATCTTACCTGAACATTCACTTTTTAAACACATCTTTGAGCTTATTTTCATTTTGTTTAAAACTTGTTTTCTTTCACAGCATAAGAAAATGCATTTTGTGAAAGAAACGGTATTACCATCTCGTGCACTGATAATCTGTCTTGTTTTATTTTTTTGAATAACATACTAATAAACTTGATTTGTGCAAGAACTTTTATTTTAGTCTTTCTGTCTACATGTACTTAACTAGGTCTGTATGTGCACGTGTAAAGTGCTGTGGCAACTGAAAGTTTAAAAAAGCCATTAAATGTTAGAAAGGGACACTGACTGGCATCCACAATCATAACTAGCCCTTTTCTGTGATATGCATTTCATTTGATCAGCTGTGATGGAAAATGTTTGATTCACTATGTGCTTTGACTGAAATGCAGTATTTTTAATCAGTATTTCCTTGTATCCATTCATCTATGCATCAGCTTTTCTTGTATGATATATCATGAGGATTATACGGCTGATGCTAGAAAATATTGCTGAGACAATCAAAATTATGGAGTTGTTTAAATTTAAAACCTAAACAGTTTGACACATCAAAGTCAACAGTGTCCATAGTTTCCTTTATGACATTGCTGTTTCTGCCACATCCATCTATTTTTTTATTTATTAATGAATCCATGAATAAATAGAAAATGGAAAGATCATAAAATAGGCATTATACATTAAAATGTACAATTGTGTTACTTCAGGAATTTTTTTCAAAGTAGTCATTGAAATATGCACGGATTTCTTTATTTTAAAAAAAATTAAAACTGTGTTACCTTTTGGTTGAGGAAAAAGAATTCATATTATTATATATTAATAACATAATTTTTAATTTTTGAACACAGTATATAAAATTTTAAAACAAACCACAGAATTATGGAACAAAAAGAATATATACTTTTCTTTACTATTGTTTCAGAAAGCTGATAAATAATAACTCCTAATCAATGCCAAATGTCGCAGATATACAGGCTTTGTTAAGCTCCTGATTAGTAAACAACAAAATAAGATTAAGATATCACTGTAGATATTTTCAAGATCCTGCCTAATATTGTTCCTTAGAAAAAGGTACAAATTTAGGCCTTCATATGGGTCAGTAGGGAATGCTAGTCTCTCTTCTTCCAAGATGAATGCACACAAGTCAAATATATCCTTGTCACAAGGATATTTTTCTCAAAAAGACACTCAGCTCTGCAAGTGTCAGTGTTTTCCAAATGACTGATAATTTTGAGTTCCGTACAGTGTAGGAGTTTGGTACATAATTGCGGGGAGTCCACTTGGCATAACAGAGTTTCTTGTTGGCCTAATGAGATGCATGTTCCACACCTTCACAACTTCATCCATCTCATCCTGCAAGATTTATTAGAACTCTGTTGCATAACATCGTCATCTTTAACAGTCTATATATATTATTTGTAAGACAAAGATTATATTCTTTTAATTTCATATGGAATAAATATGATTTTACAGTGAATATTTAGGATGAATGTCTTGGATGATACATCATCATCACAATTCTTAAAATACATTAAAATATTTATGTTGTGAATGTAATAAGTCATGAAGACTTTGCTGCCATGAATTAATAACAATTACCCACATGTCCAGATTCTTGTTTCGCCTAAAGGATCATTTAAGGTGAAACTAGTGATTAAAAAGAATACAATTCTGGAACAATTATTTTGTGCAGAATAAAGAAATAGTCTTACTTCAAGCGAAGACATTATTTTTTTTTTATACATATCTTCCAAAACTAAATATAAAAAATTAATAATCTTTGTCACACATTTTTTTTAGTTAAACATAGTACATGTAAATGGGATACAACTGGAGAGGATCATCTTCCATACTTGTGACTTACATTATTCCAAAATGTGGTCTGTAACATTTTTAATAAAATATGATGAAGTGCAGACATCAAAGTCTTAACAACTGGCATATATTCAAGTAACTTTGAAGGTAGTGATACAAAAGCAGTAGGTACTTTAAATGATAAAACTATACCAAGTCTTTCATTTTCTCTCATCATTTATCATCTCATTTCTATATCCCTCAGACTAAACTAGCGGGAAAACAAAACCAAAATCTCAATAAATTATAATCATCATCACCACCACAGGTTCACATCATCACCAACAACAAAAAATGTTATTGCTTGTACCTTTATATATATATATATATATATATATATATATATATATATATATATATATATATATATATATATATATATATATATATACCATGTTGGCCTATTCTGCATGTCATATTCCATGCAATGATAAGTCATTTCTGTAAACAGTGGATCATGTTTTGTGTTTGGTTGACAATCCAGTTTTGTACAAGAAAGAATGATTGTGTTTTAAAAAAAGAAAGTGATTTTCATAAAGCGTATACAAATATTTCATATTGATATTACAAATATATGTACATGTGAAAATGTGAAGTCTAATGGTCAACGACAGGTGCTCAACGCGAAGTTGATGTTGAAAATAAGCAATAATCTTAAGGAATAAAATAATACCGAGTGACAAAAGTATCTCAGATTACACCATGGCCCCGTTTTGACATAGGACCCTGTTGATTATACCTTAAAAGAGACAACTTGTCAAATTGCTGTTCGAAATGATTCTCAATGGTCTGTTTCTTATTTCTTTATTTTTTTTCCCATAAAGGAGACGTTGTAAACACATTACATTATATTCATTATTATTATTATTCTTGATATAATGAACAGTTCATGAACTCTATGAACTATTCTTGAACTGAACATGAAGTGTTCTTGAAATTATTTTTTGGCTGTTCTTAATTACAGTTCTTGAACAGTTCATGACTAACTTTTAAGAACAATTCAAGAACAATAATGAACCACAAGAGTTTAAGGACTGTTCTTGAATGAGTTCTTGAATAGATCAAGAACAGTTAATGTACTAAAATGAATTTAATTAGTTCATAAAAAGCTCATGAATAGTTCTTTGACAGAATTCTGGAACATGTCAAGAAGTTAAAGAACAAACAAAAGAATGGTAATTAAATTCATGCAAAAATAGCTGAAAGGTTTATGATAATATTTGGAAACAAATCATGAATAGTTTAATTACACAAAAGTTGAAGCTGAAAACACTGAAAACTTCCTACAAATTTATGTTCATTTGATTTTCAATACAGCACCATTCAACGAAAGAGACTATTTTTGTCATAAACTTAACCTTTTAAACTGCAAGCTCACTCATTTTTCAATATTGCTTAGAATGCAGTGTTCTATGCTATTATATAACCAGAGTATGTCTGAACACAGGAGTATTACGTTTTATCAATAAAGTACGGCGAAATGTCTGACAAAATGAAATACCCTTATCGATAAGGGTATTTCATTTTGTCAGAAATTTCGCCGTACTTTATTGATAAAACGTCAGACTCCTGTGGTCTGAAAAAAGATGACAACAGGAACAAGAATCTAATATGTAAGTTTTATTCAAGCAGTGCCGGATTAATAAATAGGCAGAGTATACACTGGCCTATGTCCACCGCGACAATGGATCAAAATAATATTGATAAAACGTGTTAGGAGATAATTTGCGAGCGGGGGTGAGGGTGGCAAGACGTAGGCTGGCTAAGGACCTCCACATGGTTTAATCCGGCACTAAGTAAGAATTTATACAGTGTACCATTATTTTGGTCCTACATTTTAACGTCGTAAGAGTTATTAACTTTTTGCCCATGAATAATCGTTCCCCTTTTACATGAAAGTATCAGTGCCCAAAAATGGAAAGAAAATAACAAAAGGTAAAATAACCCATATTAGTATAAAATTAATTGAAATCTATGGAAGTAAACGACGAATAAATTATAACTGTAGGAATAATTTTGTGTTTTAACCTTTTTTTCCGATATTTTCATTTGTTCCGGCTTGTTCCAATTTATTCCGGTAATTAGTCTGAACCGAGCTTGTGCTAGAAGAAAGAAGCATTCCAAAGTACAGCTCGATTGGATGATAGGGGTGGGTGTGTGTAGGTACTATTCCTACCCACCCCAAAGGGCCTTCATTTCTCCCGATAGTTACTTTTTAGTAATTCGGGAGAACGCCCTATTTAAAATATAGTGCATTTAAGCACTGTAAATCCTGAGGGGGGGAGTAGCGACCCTCCCCAAAGGACCTAAAATGGCCACCGATATGGTGGCTATAAAAGTTATACAAATGTCCCTAGTGGACGGTTATAACTATAAAAAACTCATGAATCGAATCGTAGTTTACGAGATGGACTATTTACGAGACACTTTCACATCAACCGTTGAACATTTTTATTTGAATACATAAATTGATTTGGGAAAGGTAAGTGTTGTGTCTTATTTGCTGAAAAAGAGACTATACGATATTTGTTCGATGGCGGATCCACATTAACTATCGTCGGTTTAGTGGAATCAAAACAATGGCGTAACATTTGTTACTAACAATCTAACAGTCCATAGACTATTTGTGTATAAAACGTCTAGCATACTGTACAGTCCTACATGTAAGACATAGCTCATATTGGTTTTGTTTAGGTGCTAAACGAAACATAAATATCAGCGTCAGGTCTTACATGTAGGACTACTAGCATACATGCTATTAGTCATATATATAAGACCTGATGCTGATATTTATGTTTGAATAGCGGAGAACTCGCCCCATGGAGAACTCGCCCTGGGAGAACTCGCCCCATGGAGAACTCGCCCTGGGAGAACTCATCCCAGGTGTCAGGAGAAGTCGCCCCATAGTGGTTGGAGAACTCGCCCCACTTTGCCTGGAGAAGTCGCCCCAAGGATAATATGTAATAATTCTGAGATTTCGCCACATGTTTGTCAAGGCTTTATTTATTGTTGTTTTTTTTCAACTTAGTAACTTATTAAATCAATAAAATTTGCAATTTTTTAACTTTTTCATTTGATCAACTTCTGTACTTAACGAAAAATAAGTGTTCTGTCCCTTTCCCTCTGCTCTTCAAATCATTAGATGCGTTTTATTTGGACAAATAAGAGAGGATGTAAGCATGATGAGATGTCTCCAGTTTTAGATATAAAATGGTTCCAGCATAATAACCTAAGTCATCCTGAGATGACGTTATGACATTGACTTTTATAACCCGAAATCGACTGAATTGGCGCTGACCGTCAATAAGCCTAAGTGTTATGTTATTATTTCTCTAACTGAACAATTTAATATGATTTTTCATTGAGATTTGCTAACTATTAACAAATGATACTTAAACTCAATTAAAAAAAAAAACAACAAACCATTATTGATGCCTACTCAAGAAATGCGGTCGCTATCGCAATAATCATCATGGCTAATGCGTCAAATTCGGACGGTTTCTGAAAGATCAGTTGTACTACATCATTTAGTTTATTTCTTCTTAATCACTATACTGTCGTCATTCATTACAAGTTACCGATAAATCATCGAAGTGTCTATTCCCAAACATAGCAAATAACAAGCACTTCAATACCAACACTATACTGTCGTCATTCATTATATTATAGACAAACTGAATTTCGTCTTAGAAATTTACTATAATATTGTTTTTTTTGTGATCGAGTTTAAATAAAAATCTAAATATGAATCACGTAAAAGATGTTTTAATTCTGCTATAAAAAGGTTATCTGGGATATGGGGCAACTTCTCCATACGATGTGGGGCGACTTCTCCAACCACTCTGGGGCGACTTCTCCCGATACGTTGGGGCAAGTTCTCCCAGGGCGAGTTCTCCATGGGGCGAGTTCTCTGCATACCTTTATGTTTTGGGCTATGAAATTTTAATTTGTGACTGATGTTTTGTATCCAGAAAATCATTATTCAGAAATACTCGTTCAAGATGACAAGCTTAGGGATATGATCCTAATGACTTTTTAAAAATGTCAATATTGTCTGTTTGTAAAACAAAAGAAGTACATTTCTATTAGATATCAATATACATGATTACGGTTCAACTTAACAATTCTGTCTTTAAATATAAGCAAGGGAACTTCCAGCTTTATTTTTATTTGTGTGCTATAGGGCACATAATTTCAAGTATAATCTGTGTATCATGTCGAAGAAGTAAATATCCTTATCTATAGTTGAATCAGATTATTATCTTGAATTTGTTGACTGATGTTGACAACGGTTTGTTAAGGACTCCAAATGGCGGCATAAGGTGTGTGTGTTGCATGGTAGGTATTTGTGTACTTAATCGGGGTGGCACGATTTACCAAAATACACCCAAATACTGCCCAAATATACCAAAATACTCCCCAAATATTGACCAGAGACAAGCATGTGATACATTACTACAAAATAATTATTTTTAAATTCATTGTCAGGTTAAGTTATAGGGTCAAATTAAATACGTCAAATGACTTAAGTCATTCAGCCACAGGACACTTACCAGTTACACTGTTGCTGTTTCTGGACAGTATTTGGGAGTATATGGGTGTATTGGGCAGTATTTGGGTAAATCGTGCCGCCGTACTTAATTGTGACGTCTGTGAAAACAACCCATTGTTGCTTAAAATTTTCTCATTAAATGTATATACAATAGGGATGGCAAAGGTTTTTGAGCCGTTTGTTATAAGCAGCTTGAAACAGATATTATGGTATTAGCATCTTTTGGATGAATAATAAAGTTTATTTAAAAAGGACATCTGTAAAATTGATTGTCATTTTTTATACCAGTATTCGGTAACCTGAGACATTTTTACGCACTTGGTCTACGACTGCAGACAAATGTCAGAAGGACACTATTTAAGACTATAAGACATTATACATTTAAACTGGTTTTCTTACTGATAGTTTTGAACTGATGATTATTATTGCAGTGTTTCCCTTTACTTTCATTTGCGCTTCAGAGACTCCCACATTTCTAATTTGACCCTCAGTTTTGATACCAAAAGTTGTTTTTTACTCAGTATGACTCCCACTTTTGACACCAAGGAGAGTTTTGACCCTCAGTCTTGTTCCCCTAGAGGATACACTGTTATTGTATCCCATTTAAATGTTTTCTTGTTCCTATAGATCATATCAGTGTTTTTTACGGGTTATTAGAAACACCGAAATATACTTTTAAAAAAAATGAAAAATACACACCGAAATACACATGTATTTACATGTTCTCTCTGTATATATCAGTTTTCACTCGCAAATTATTGTTTTGTATGAATAATAATATAAAGCTAGATAAAATATGATTTATGATTTTGTAGAATAACAAATTCAAAAAAAAAGGCAGAGAACGATTTCTTGATCTAGTGATTTTGATACAAATTATTTACTTTTTCCTATAATTTATAGCACAATTCATGTAATGATGTCACTCGGTTTTACTTAATTAGACAGACCTGATACATGGCGAATTGTAGTAATACATACGCAGAGTAAAAGGGAAAAGTAGCGAAGTATCAAAAGTTTTGCCGATATTATATTATATATTTACTATAACTTTTAATGGTATAGTTTTTGACAAATCAATAACATACTGGTTATGATGATATGACAGTTGATTGTCAGGGTGTTTAGAAAGTCTTCTTCCTGGAAATATGTGAACGGGGAATGATCATATATGTTTGAATAATAAAAAGCAAAATAAGTTAAATTTATATGAACTATATATTCTTTACTTGATTTGACATATATATATATATATATATATATATATATATATATATATATATATATATATATATATATATATATATATATATATATATATATGATAAACGGTGATTTGAAATAAATACACAAAGTGAAATGTAACAAAGTAACCAAAGTATATATGATAATACCTGCTTATGCAGGTATTCTCATGTATCAGTCTCACCTGCATGGTGCTGCTAAGCACTTTCTGTATATTATGTTCAGCTTGGTACCTCAGTGTCCATATGAAGTCGCTGCACTTGTTTTCAGACCTTTGCCACCCAGAGAGAGCATATATTTAGCAAAAGCTTGGAAGTAAGATGTAATTCATGACCATGTTATATGATTATAGTGAGTCACCATCTTCAACATATTCCAACTATTTGACAAGTAGCACAAGAGACATCTTCACGTGTATCCAATGATGACTAAACTTGTTGTCAAGTCCCCTTGTTGTTATTAAAAAAATTACGATGCGTGAAGACTAAGCCTTACTTGTTTGTATTGAATAAGTCTTCCATATAATGACATTGGAATTCTCTGTCCAACTGTTTGGTATAATGTTCTGGCATCAGTTGATTATTTACTAAAGTAATAATCATCTTTTAACTCCTGCCACAGTCTGGCTTAGTTACTGATATTTTGGGCTGATTGCTTATTTCATCAGTAACATAGCCCAAGTTATGCTCACAATCTTTGTCATCAAATATTCTACTTATTTAATGAGCAGGTTGACAGCATCCTCCAACAAGCTACCAAGATTATAGTCTCAGCCACAGTTGAGGGATTTGCAAAATAATCAAGAAACAGTCACAGGGAGATCCCTAGGATATAGGCCTCTGGAAAGAAGTCCTACTGAATTTACAACATTTGAAAACCACAATTCATTCAAACACATGTGAATAACAAGCAGATGGAATGCAATCATTTCTGCCAGTATTTCTCTCCGTATCTCTATGAGATTCTCTCTCTTTCAAACCGTCATAATCGATCCTCGTTGATGGGTAGCTCCAGTCTTTCGCGGCTAAATGGGAAATGTTACACAATGGTGATCGTTAACCTTGTACGTGGATTCTGAGGGATTCAATATCACTCTCAGTGCACCTCTTCTTACTTCTGGAGTTATGTCAGCTACAATCACTGTACTCTTTGCTGGTCATTGATCTTAGCACACTCAGTCAACATATTTACATCCCTTGGTTCATGATGCAAAACCATGATTGTATGTAAACTAAAGTCCATCGGGGAGCGATTGGTGTGATAATAAGATCTCTTTACTCTATCTTCCCAGTCTTAATTACATTGCCTCTGGTTGTGCTGGTTGCAAATTAGGTGACTTGGTTAACCTTTAATTTTCTTCCCTCAGAAGATAACTAAGTTATAGGTAGGATGCTCAACATTGCTATTAATTTTCTATTATGTTACTTATTCTCCAACAATAATGGGCGTGGGAGACATATTCAAAGGAGAAAACAATTTGTTTAGTAAATTAGATTTCTCATAGATGTTCTGTTCGACATACAAAAGACTAGAGCCTCCAAAAAGTAAATTACTTAAGTCATTTTTGACATGTTGCTTTTGTTTTCTATGTATACAAAAAAGTAAGTAAAGCAGCTTAGGGGTAAAGGTACAGCTCGGTAAGAAAGATAATTTTTGAAAACTATTAAAGTCCTATAAAATTCCATATAACTCTTTTCAAAAAAGAAATAAATCATTCTAATAAACATCTAGACAAAAATATGCTCAATGCGGTTTACTCAAATTTCAGAGGTGACATTCTAATGTGAGTATCTATAATCTGAACAGAATTTATACAAATTTGATAAGAAGCACAGTTAATAAATAGAATCCTCTTCAAAATTGTACCAATTTATAAAATAGCAAACGCTTTCAACAACTACAAGTCAGAAGCCACTAATTTAATCAAACAACTTTTCAAATACCAGTAAAACTTTACTAAATAAATCAAGTTTTCGTAACATAAGTTGCTTTCATACGTGCAGTTGATGCCATCTCGCCATTCACTATGGTGCTGCCAGAGATCTCGGAAACGCTTAATTATGCGTATTTGAATGCAAATATTTGATCTGGAACGCAGAAACTACTACATGCAGGAGTCCTCCATACGCATGCAAACAGCTGAGAGACAAAGTCAAATGTTGATTACTTTATCATTTTAGCTGCGCTGATATTTAGAGTGACATAATTCAGTGGTTAAAATACCCCCAGTTGTGCCAGCTGTAATTATCGAATACATCAAAAGAACATGTAGCAATAGCTGGGCGGCAAGTTCAAAGACTTTGAATAGCAGCTTGGGTGGGAAAATGTGCTGAAATTTACAATGACTGAATTCTGAGACAGAAAGATCCTGAGATGTACATGTGGTTGTTATAAGAGTACACCACTTTAGCTTCTATTATTGTGTTCATTTCTGACAATAGCCAAATAAATAGTGCCTGCGACCTCAAAATCAAGACACATCAGGACAAAACGTCGTTTGCAAATTTGGATAAGTAGTTTGAGGTTAATTGGCAAACTGACAGGTTTTAATGAGATTCAGAAGAACGCTGAAGTTTCTAGAACTGACATTTCGGATGGAAATAGTAGCCAAGTGTAAGAGGAAATTGCGTGATGGCTGGCTTAGTATTTGGAATACGACTATTCCTTGGATTGACAAAATTCAGTCTCACTCTGAAGGACTATCAAGAGTTACATCGCTGTCAGGTTATTCTTGGTATCTAAGGTTACCAATATTGGCGCAAAACCCATACCGAATTCAATTGACGGGGGAAAAAATCTGCAATGCTTACCAATTGAAAAGCGGCAATTCAATTTACCCAGAATCAAGTGCATGTGAGTTGTCACCAGAATATTATATTCAAAATAATATAAAGTTTGGACAAATGGATATCACCCTTATGTTTCCATGATTCGAAATACGGCGACCTAATTGTGCGCATGGCTTTGAAAAGATGTAATGTTTATGCATCAGGCTATAGAAATGAAATACATTACCTTGTACTCTTTCTGGCATTTGAGACAATAATTGAATTTTCAACCAAACCAACACGTGATCCAGTGTTTACATAAATGATGTATCGTTGTGCAGAATTACCAGACACGCCAAATAGGCTGACACAGTTGTACATAGCTGTGTTATAAAGAATGTGGAAATTAAACTCAATGGCAACCAATGTTCTTCTAATCTGCAAAGTTCAACATTGTCAAAGATGGGACTGCAACCTTTACTGGTGGGACTCCTATTTTTACCAAAGAGGGAGTCCTGGACTCCTAGTTTAAAAATCCTAGCGAGACCTCTGGCTGCTATTACTGAATAATAGGAATCCTTTAACAGCTTCTGAAAACAACTCATATGCACAAATCTGATATCTAATATCCAAGAATGTAGGCCTTTCAGATTTATCCATTTGCTGCCACTCTGCCAGCACATTTGGCAGTCATTAGCAGAAATAGGAAAAGGTTTGAACAGTTTGATCCAAATTCAGTCACTAAACAGAAGTTGAACAATTATGCAACAAAGAATCTGGCATAATGACCTTGTAATATCAGAATAATGATAATGCTGAATCATCACAGAATATACAGATACATAAGCAAGAGAAACCTTTAATCCAGTTGTTTGCAAAACATGTGTATTCATGAAAAGAAATTATATAGAAAGCATTCTACCATAATGGATTTCTAGTACCTTATTTCTAGCTTAGTAGATATCATTATAAAAATGGTACTAACAGATACCTCACTCAGTGTTCAGCATTAAGAGTTTAATTAGGACTGGTCAGCCTGATGTTAGGATAATGTAACTGGGTGGGACATAATGCAACCTGTCTGTGGCATGATGCCATAGTGCTAGACGTCATTATAACCTGTAATCTTGGTAGACATATAAGTGATATGATTGGCAAATTGTTAAGGCAACTCTCAAACTCCCAACTGCAAGCACATACACACACACAAATTGATAATTTAGCATCTGAACGTATTAATAGCAATGCCCTGGAAAAGGTGATATTAGTGAAGATGGCCCTCTTTCGTAACAAACTGACTAAATGAAATACAGCTGATGGGTCACAACCATAATCGATCATACAGTATCAGACACCAGAGGAATGAACTT
The DNA here is from genome assembly GCA_029339505.1 of Unio delphinus. Classification (NCBI taxonomy): domain Eukaryota; kingdom Metazoa; phylum Mollusca; class Bivalvia; order Unionida; family Unionidae; genus Unio; species Unio delphinus. Next base: position 4,029,470 of record JAQISU010000009.1, on the reverse strand, counting down.
TGTCCAGTTCCATGACTCCATATGCCCAGCTAATAACATTTTAGTACCCAAGAACTCAGTTATACAGTAGTTCACCCCAAATAGTCTTGCTAGGGAATTCCTGTGAAAATCATCCAGTCTATACTTACACTCTCATGGATCAGACTGACCCGCATGGTGCTGCTAGGCACAACTACTTCATGTGATATCCAGTTTATAAAGGCACTCATTTAGCAATCTAGCCTGCATTGACCTGCAAGGCACTTTCTGTGGCCAATGTACAGCTCATATAGGCACTCTAATGGATCAATCTGACCTGCAGAATGCCATCATACCCTTCTTGCATACAATGTCCAGCTTAGTGCCAAAGGTTCCAAGAGATGTCGTTGTTTTATATCTTGAAGCCTTGAAGCCATGCCTTCCAAATGGATCCTGTACTTATCGTGAGTCAGGAAGTTGTGGGATATAACATGCCATTGTGCAACTGTAGTGAGCCACGTACCATTCTCAACATTCTTCTTCAGACACTTTGAATGTAACACACGAGACTTTGGTTTCACTAACTAGTTGAAAGATGGTGGAAATGTACTACATGTATTACATTTACTCATTTTTATTAGATCTTACTATTATAGAAGGAAACTCAGCCTTTTAGGCCTGTACTGAAGACGTTTTATATCTACTCACATCAGAGTTCTGTCACTCCTTTATAACTTTGGTTCCCATCCTGTGAGCTGCAGACACTGAGCCAAAAAGCAAAACTATTAGCAGGAGGACGTCCTTCAAATATTTTGACAGTTATGAAGGGGCTTTCATCCTTGACAAGATTACGAGCCTGGTATATAGTTTGATGAAGAATCTACGTTCATTTGATTCCAAAGTCTGACAGAGATACTGACATTTTAGGCTGATGATGTGATCATTTACAAGTTTAAAACATACTATGCTTTTTCTCACAATTCTCCAAACCAAAACACACAAGATCTCCAATTGGATCACTGTGACAGTTGATGCATAATATCACAACCATGGTTTTACATTGGATTAATTCTAGTATATATAGTGATATATATTGTCATCTTTCAACAGTTAGAACACGGCGTATCTACTACCATCCTAAATCGTACCTGACATGTATGGAGATCTGTTATAGAACAGTCCGCATAATGCATAGAACAGCTCAACATACATGGACCTAATCCAGAACAGTAGGAATGAATGTACAACAGGTGGAAAACGATGTAATGATCTCTACCTCAATCTTTAAAAAAGACGATCAAATAGCGAAGCAGCGAATGCAGTGTTAATAATCTGCTGAATGCAACAGTAACCATCTTAGTCCTAGATCATTACTGTGTAAACCAACTTGTTGACAGGTTTTCATTTCCCAGTGAATAGTCCCATCCCCTTAAATGTAGCCTTAATAAGATGGAACAGACTGACCAAAATCTAGGCTAATTTAAGTATATGTACTTGAAAGCATGTAAATAACAACTTTGCAGCCATGCCAACATTGATAGTGAATGGTTTTCGTATCAGGATGTGACCCATGTAATATTATATTGTGGATTTAATTACACAAAGATAACCAAAATGTAATTTGTCATTGTTTTCTGAAAGTGTAAATGCTACTCACTGACGAATTTAACTTGTATCTTTCTAACACACACCCACCCCAACCTCCCAACACTTATCTCGACATCTGCCTATGTCGACTATATTTTTCCTCTTGCCCAAGGATGTCGACATACAAGAGTAGGACTGTAATCAATTTGATATATGTTGTTGGTTCAAGGAGCACTATGGGGACTGAGTGAGACATTACTAGTTGAAAGAGTAGTCCTAAGAAATGGAAATTTCCATTTATAAGTGTTATTGTTATAATTATTTTTTCACTGACTGTTGGTTCATCAAAAAGGTCTCAAATATTGGAACAATATGCTAGAAAAATGGAAACTTTAGGACAATTGAGGCACATAAATTCATTGATATGCTCATGAACCTGGGGAGGGGGTGCTGTCATGAAGACTTTTACTTTTCTGTTTCTTTCATTTTGATATGTTTTTGATGCTAGCTTATACATGTACATGCAAAGTTTTTGTACATATGAAGTTATAGAAAGCTTGCTAGAGGTATTAAAAGTGTACCATGAACATGTCATAGTTTCCAGTTAATGACTCTATTCATGAAAATTATTAATGACCTCTTTGTATTTCCAGTTTATTTTCTGAGAATTTTGAAATGCCATGCGTTGAAAGTATAATCATTTTGGTCCTACTAAAGACCCCAATACACCCCAGAGCTACCCCAAGACTGTCCCAAAACACCTTCCCTTATCCAGACTACAATATACAATAAATTAAAATGAATTTATTATCAGGGCACATCAGTAGAGATTTTTCCCTTGTTGGTAATTGGCAATAACCCAAGACTCTTGCAAACACCCCAAGACATCCCAATACTACCCCAAGACATCCCAAAACACCCTCCCCATACTAGTTTACATATATACAATGAAATAAAATCAATTGTATTGTTTGTATAATTATTAAGTAACATCAGAAGAGATTTTTTCTCTTGTTAGTAGTTGCCAAAGGAAAGACCCCAAGACTCTTGAAAACACCACAAGACACTACAAATTATGTTTTACAGATTAATTTCTGTTTTCCCTTGACACAAAATAACAAATTTATTTAATCTTAAAGATCCAAAAATTTAAAATTAAAATTACAGGAAATGTTTTAATCTGATTACCTAGTTGGCCAAGATAGGAAAAGTATTATTGTTCATGAAACTGATTCTACGTACATGTATTGAATAATAGTGCTTTGTTTCCTATGGACAAATAAATACCTAATACACTGCAAAGTAATTCAATATTCATTTTATTTTCATTTATCCATATGTATCCACTCACTCTAACAATACTAGGAGGACACTCTCTTTCCATAGCCGATCATTATAAATCATCCATTCCTGTTTTTGTTTTCTTCTATTTTTTAGAAATAGGCACATACACAGACACAGAAATGCACACATACATGTCCATACACAGACACAATGAGTACATTTGTCAATGCAGCTTTTTCCTTTTGATATCATTTATGATGAAGTCTCAAAAAAGCATGATCATTATCTTTTGTTTTATCTTTAATTCACAGGATACTGTCACTGTTACGGTTTGTGTGTGATTCTAGTTTGCATTATTTATAAATATCGATTTTCCTTCTTTCATTTTTGTGAATTTTAAGAGAGAGAGAGAGAGAGAGAGAGAGAGAGAGAGAGAGAGAGAGAGAGAGAGAGAATAACTTTATATATATGTGTTACTGAAATGAAAAATCTCTACTGATGTTACTGTTGTTTATTGATCACTACCTTTTTATATTTGATTTTATTTAATTATATATATGTATCCTCTGTAGGAGAAATTGTTTTGGGACAGTCTGGTGCTATTGGTTTGGTACTTACCTTAGTGGTGGTTACTGACTAGAGGAAAACCTGATGTTACTTGATAATTATACAATGCAGAATTTTTCTGATCACTGATTTTTTTTTTGCTTTGGTTTCCCTTAATTGTATTTATGTATCCTGGGTAAATGAGATTTTATTGGGACATTCTAGAGGTGTTTTGAGGTTGTCTTGGAGTTTCTTGAGATCTATCCTTTGGTACTTACTGACATAGGGAAAAACTCTGCTGATGTTATTTGATAATTATACAGTACAAAAGTATACTGGTCAATTTTTATATTTTCTAAAATTTAATTATGTATAATATGTTTGTGTCTCAGTACACTGTATGTATTTTGGGTAGATTAAAGCTTTTGTGACACTCGTTGGAAATCTTAAGGTATATATTTATCGTGTGAAGGGCGTGCTCAGCCATTTAATAGTGTCATCATCATCAAGGTGCATATATATAGGGCAGATATCAATATTCAAATTGTATAGTGTCATTTCTTATGTTTTGGATTAAATATTCATTATTCTTCATTAGGCAAAAATACATAAAATTACTTAGGTGTAAATTGTCAAAAACTTTCAAATAAAAAACAATATCCACAGTGATCCTGCATAATTCTCTAGGATTGATAAACAAATCAAACATAAAGCTAAAACGAAATAATTAATAGGCAAGAAATTTCAATGCCTTTCAAGACATGTAAATATTGTTGATTTGACATACAAATTAATGATGTTAAATACAGCAAGTTTATATTATGTAGCAAAGTTCTCACAGTCACTATATACATGTATATCCAGTTGTATATAGATTAATATTTTATGCAAGATCATGCAAGCAGCTTTGCTTGGAGGTTGCCAAATTTGTATATGAACTTCTGAAAGCTTGCTGTGAGCCCTTACAAGGTCTGCTATCTACAATAAATATCATTACAAGCTTATTGTGAGATTGGTGTGAGCTGTCACATGCTTGCATGAGTTTGTTTAAAGACTTCAAATTGATATGGGATTATCACATCACCACATCACATGCCATTACAGGCACATCAGTTCTTTTGAATTAAATATTATTTTGAACACAATTGGAATTTAATTAGAACTTTATCCTTAGGACTATTATATAACGCTATGAACTATTAGGGATTTATATTGCCATTACTGCAAGTTATTTCTAATATTTCACTTTATTTTCTGGGAACTCAATTATTTGTTGCATTCTACAAAACTTCTTTGTTTTCGGTCATTTCAATTACTTTGTGTAATACAAGCGAGTCATAATATATGACTGAAATGAAGTATGAAGAATCATGTAAGGAATATAAGAATAAATGGAAATTATGTTCATATATTTGCATTAGTTTCCCTGACAGAATCAGTTACAAACCAAAGTTTTCTGATTTGACTTTGTAAGCTTACAATAAAAACAAAAGTATATTTTGTGTATTACAGAGTGTTGTATTTGATTAAAACTGAATTTTTAAAATATTTAAAAAAAAATAAATATGAAGTTTTTGCGAATGTAGATAATAATTCAGAACTATTTATCTCCACCAGTTACCTTTTCGTTTTTATTTTGTATTTTAGAACCTTTGATTCTCGTGGTACAAGAAAACCTTCTGACTCAACATGGAATAATTTTGAAGAACACTTTATGTCTAATGAACCTTTAGCATTTTGACGTTCAAAAGTTGTTGAAGTGAACAATGTGAGCCAGAAAAGAGATAAATTTCATACATTTGAACCATCAGTCCAGGCAGGAATGAATACAAAATATGTGTATAAATATCCACTGACACCAGCCGTTTCTTCATATGTCAGCATTCCGAATCAGGTAAGGTAACTGTTATTCATCACTTATAAGTGACTTTATGGTGATGGATTTGGATTTTAAATGCAATGTAGGAATATCACTTTGAAGTAAAGTAGTCTTTACCTGTAATTAAAATGTGAATTTACTTACTCACTTATGGTTCACTTACAAGTGACTTTATAGGACAATGGCCATTTTATATGCAAATTATGCATTTCATTTATAAATGAAGTTAACTAGTGAAATTGAAGTCATTCGCATATGCTCTTGCAGCCTTGCAGGTGACATTAAAGTGAAATCATGCTGGATACATTATGATTAGAAACATTACCAGTTTTTTTTTAAACACTTACCAGAACCTCGTTAATCACTCCTTTGGAAATATTAAATGATTTATGGACCTCTGGTAATATACCAGGCACATGGAAAGAGACTAGTGTAATACCTGTTCCCATTCTAGATAAAGATACCATAGATCCTATCAACCGCTGTCAGATTGCTTTGATGAGTTGTGTCGGTGAAACAATGGAATGAATGACAAAAGCATTTGGAGACTAGCAATTTTGCAATCTCCTTTCTAAAGTGACTTCTGATACGGATATAATACTAACTAGTAAAAAATTAAATGTATTTAAATAAAATGTAAACTCAAGCAAAAAAAGGATTAATAAACATAGTTGTAATCTTAATAATCCTACAAATATAAAATGATTTCTCACTAATCCTGAAACTGTTCTAATGTATTGTGAGTGAAACCTGTATATTGCGTTTGAATTACCATGAAAACAACGAATTCAACAGAATTATTAATCCAAATGTTAGTACATGTACTTATATATAATTTCATAAACGAAGGCTATCACTGATGTTCTGGAAAGATGCACATAATCTGATGAAACGTTTTATTAGATATTTAAGTCCTTGAATATAATCATGTAATCCTCAGAGTACTGACTGTTTATCTGTTCTGCTATATCCATCTACACGTAAATCAAACAGTTTTCTCTGACTTTTACTAAGATTGCATATAATTGAAAAAACAAGCATGGTGCTTGTATCTTCATTATATTATGTCCACTTGCATTTCAAATCGAGAAACTGGATTCAATAGAATATATTGAATTAAATCTTAATATTTCAATGTAACTCAAACAGTCATAAATGAAAACAGTCCTGTTCTGACATTCAGATTACACTGAACTAATTTAATGCTAGATCGTGCAGGTTTTTGCAATGCCATGTTCAATTCCCATGCTTGTTTACATGGCCCACATTCAATAATGTGTGTCATTCTGACCTGCTTAGTTGTTTCACCGTATCTTGACCTTGTCATGAATTATAACCATCAGTATAATATACCTGTTCTTTTACAATAGTAAAAACCATTGAACTAAAGTATGTCATATATAACTGCGTTGTGTTAACGGTCCTTAAAAGTATATTGCAAATTCAAAAAATTATACATAATTCTGTTTTATATAATGGTATTTATTGAAAAAGATGCAGATGGCCTGGGTAGTGGATTTGTTTTGTTTAATTACGATTTTTGCTTTAACAATGCTTCAGTCATATCGCTACGATGTCTGCAGTGAGGCAGTTTATAGTGATGTCTAGCACTGGGGCATCATACCGCAGACATGTAGCATGATATCCCAACCAGTCACATTATCCTGACACCAGGCCGACCAGTCCTAACACTAACCTCTTAATGCTGAGCGCCAAGCGAGGCAACTGTTAGCACCATTTTTGTAAGTCTTTGGTATGACGCTGTCTGGGATTGAACCCATGACCTCACGCTTCCGTGTCGGACGCTCTAACCGCTAGGCCACTGGAGTGGTTGAGGGTAGTGGGAATTTTCAGTCAGAATTGGTATTCTGTGCGCTTACACCATTTGATATTTCGGGATCTACTGCTCAGCAGATTTTGCTTGACTCTCTTTGTCTCCATGGAATGTTGTTCATTGATGTTGATCTGTTGGTGGACTATCACTGTATCCTACCTCAGAGAAAGGACCTCTTATCACAGCACATAAGCTCTTTCTTTTACAGCAGCCAACAGATTGTCCAAACTGATGCTTGATTATCACAGCACAGAAGCTCTTTCTTTCACAGCAGCCAACAGATTGTCCACTCTGATGCTTGATTCGGCTTGAGCAATCTCTCTACCAAGACAATTGTTTTATCAGAGCTGTCATTTCCATCATCCGATTCAGGAAATGATCTGCATCTATGATGTATGATGTCAAACAGAAACTCTTTGGTGATTGGTCTAATAGACAACGCCCGGCTGTAGATTTTCCATATTATTTCAGCTGGGCAAACCATGGAAAACGGCAGTTTTGAAAACCATGGAGTATTTGGACTGATATTCTGGGCTCTTTCCAGGGTATGCTGGAAAACCATGGTAAAGCATCGAATACTGGCATTGAAAACCCTAGACAATTCGAGTATGGAAAACCAAGGAGTGTTTGGACACATTTTCCAGGAGGGGCCCTGAGTGGCCGAGTGGTCTAAAGCACTTTCCGTTACAGATCACTGCCATCTTACCTCTGTCTGCGTGGGTTTGAGTCTAATATTCGGCTAATGTAGTTATGTGAAAAAGGTTGCCAGTACATGTAGCTTCTCGTGGGTCGGTGGTTCTTTCCGGGACTTTTCCCGGGTTCTTCATCCACCAATAATACTAGCCATCATATAGAGCCAATCGTGTGCTGAAAAATGGCGTTAAACCCTACAACAGCAACAACAACAACATTTTCCAGGCTCAGTCCAGTGTGGGCTGGAAAACCATGGACAAAATTAATAAAGACATGGAAAAGCATGGAAAATGCTGGACACATCTAGCATGGGAATCTTTATCACAGAAAACCGTTGAGAATTTCATCATGCTAAACCATGGATTGTTTTGCCTAATATTTGAGGATCTGTCCAGGCTATGCTGAAAAACCCTGGAATGTTGCTTGGAAAATCCTGGAATATTGGCCTCAACTTAACTAATATTTGGCTGGAAGATCATTGTTCATGGAAACAAGACTATTAACCATTCAAAATACATTCAGAGCTCACCAGGTTTGATAGCCTAATGCCCGGGACCATCTAGTTTCAGATATACCCCTACTCATTCTAACTGAGGTGCCCATAAGGCTTGTTGACAAAATCTTGTCATGCTGGTGAAATGTTGAAATTTATTTACAAGATGTTGGAAGACTGGTAAATTATTAATATTCATCCTCATGTATGCCCCTTACCCCATATATCTATAAAAAGTGGTAAATGTTGAGAAGACACTGAAGCATAAATATTGCAATCTTTGTATGGCGAACAGATTGTCTGTGTTACTATAACTAGTAATCACATGGCTTTAACATATATGTGATTTTAAACGAATGTTTTTGATATTTGTGTGCCAGGAACCAGCCAAAACCAGTCTAGTTGAGACAGGACCTGTTCCAGCAATTGTTGCAACTGGTGCAACAATTCATGGCTACAAATGCCACTAGGACTAGCTTGTATACATTACATGCTCTACCTGATTATGTTTTTGCTGTAATCTGAAAAGATTAGGCCAAATGCAGAATGTTTTCCCGATATTATAAGAAATAAAGGGTTAAATGTTTTTGTTTTGGACTGTCTTTTATTGCAAAAATCAACTAACCTTGAGATAAAAAGGAACGATTGACTAAAAGCCATTTTGGCAAACACCTTCTGCAAGTATTCTGATTTTGGTATGGTCATGTTTAATTGCAATTGCACTGTTAAAGATTTTTCAAGTTAAAGATTAATAAATAATAATTAAGCTGTCACCTGCTCATGCTGACACTAATGAAGTAATGTTTAAACAACTTCAATGACATCTATGAACAGCTTCATTATTGTAAATATAAACTGTATAATAAATCAAAACATGCTTCCAATGCAAATGAACATAAATACTGTTGGTCCACTGGGTATGATAGACTTTGTTAGAGCAATTAGATAATGGCTGACCTCAAATCCTTGTGGAAAACATTGCTTTGTGTAAAATTGTTAAAGATTCCAAAAACCACCAGATTCAATTGAATATGATATAGTTTTTAATTTTTCATATCTGAATTGTAGCAATTGAAATGATGTATAAAAAAATAATACTGGAAAAAAAGGTAATTTAAGGAACAAGGAAATTGCAATCCTGGCCTGTAGAGTTCGAGTCAGGCAGGACTTGTTACATGAGTCCTGAGGGTCTGTGTCTAAGAAAAAAATTATTTGTGTACTGTTAACATTGAAAGACCTTCAGAACAAATCCTTACAGATTAAAATCCTGCATCCTACCCTGCTTTTTTGTATGATACAGGTACTATCCCAAAAATAGATTACATCAGCATGTAGAACACTGCATTATCAAGTGCAAAACATCTTGTTTAAAATGAATCTAGTAGATGCGATGATCTCAGAACAATTGTCGAAATCGATACAAGAGAAGACGAACAGAAATTAGATTAATAAGCTTGCATTCAATTTTCAAATTTCGTCAATCTGTTGTTGGTTATTGACAACAATGCATCGATAACGGTGGTTTGGCTAGGGCCACGACACATTATAATGATTTGAATAGTTGTCTCAGTGAGAAACGAGATTACAAAGTCTATTACAAAATCCCATCTATTAATTTAAATCTTATGTGAAAATTGCGTTGCAACAGACAAAGATATGTTTCATCCAGTACAGCTTCCAAACTAGTCCAATAGTCTTGATTTTACTCACCAACATCATACCTCTATAATTTTAAATAATTTCCGGGTTTCCAGGATCAGTTACTCCACATGGTTTGGCACAACTTGAAATAAAATTTCCCCGAAGTAACAAGATCAATTATTATGATTCAATATAAAATATGGACTTTTTTTAAACCCAAAACGAGGTTGTTGTAGTAGTGTTGTCTTCTATCTTCTGAAATATATTGTATGCATTTTCTGAGGTTCATAAACCAGTTTCCAGAACTGTAAACAAATGGAATAACCTCTGCTAAGGTCTCGAAACAAAGTTGGCATCTGTTTTGAAACTACATTTTGCCTCGAATGATTATATTATTTGATTTCTTTTTTAAAAATTCAAACTTAATTCTTTATAGATCGTTGACAGATTGGGTTGGGTTTGTCTTAAAGAATGCAGCAGCTATTTACATTTAAAATTTGTATTTAATTTGAAAATAACTATTTTCTTCTGGCAGCTGATAATACTACTCAAAAAAAAGAATAATAATAATAATAATAATAATAATCACCATCGCCTAAATTATACTATTTCACATAATTCACAAGAACTCTTATAGTAATAATAACCAGGACAGGTATATGCATGCCGATAAGAGCAAAAGATTAAAAAGAATGGACTTTTAAAAATGATTTTTTTTTTGCCTCCTTTTTTGTAAAATGATAATGTTTGGAAATATATAATACAAGGAATAAAATCATATTAATTTATCTTAGATCGCTTAACAAATGGAGTTTATTCTTTTTAATTTTATTATTACTCATATTATTAAACGTTATAAATCGAGAAATAGTAAATGTATCAGAATGGAATTATACAAAAAAATTTAAATAATTTAATTAGTGACATAAATTGTTTATTTTCAATTCTTTGAATATTCACGAACTGTTCACGAGCAGTTTGTGAGGTGTTGGTTCATGAACACTTGATGAAATTTCAAGAACAGTTCATGTCAGTTCATGAATTATTCATGATCATTTCGTTGCAGAATATTCCAGCTGCTTATCACAGAATGCAATGTGTTAATAGCTCATGGTTAAGAAGCACTTGGCCAGCTAATCACATAGGGCAGTGTGTAACTACATCTTGGCTAAGAAATGCATGGCCAGCTGATCACAGAAGGCAGTGTGTAACTACTTCTTGGTTAGGAAATGCATGGCCAGAATATCACAGAGGGCAGTGTGTAACCACTACATGGTTACGAAACACATGGCCACTGAAACATTATCTATGCTGACAGTGGAAGTCAGTTGACCGCTGATTACATGACATACATATATATATATATATATATATATATATATATATATATATATATATATATATATTAATGATTACATGGGAATATATTGGAAAATGTCAGGATTTGCATCATGTAACCAAATATACTCTGGCTGGTTATGAAAACAAAATAGACATTTGCAGTATTTAAAATTTGTCCCCAAATCAATATATTCCCCATGCCACATATATCGGAAACATAGTGCTATCTTGACTTAATCTTATCACTTTAAACATTCAAGGACCAATCAGTAAGGTCAGGTCTAAGGTCAATATAAATGGGTTCATATCCAAACTGTCACACAGATGCTGTTGTAACTAACGAAAATGGAATCAAATGTTTCTGCATGTAAAATCCCATTTTGAGGGTGTATCACCTGTACCTATGATGCATATCAATAGTATCGAAAGTGAACTGATAGCATTGTTTGTTTGCTGCCCAAAATCCATTGGAATTTAGTGCAGCTTCATTCCAAGAAGTTTCTAAAGAATTTTCTAAAGAGCTCACCATTATGGATCACTGCCATTACATCCCTGTCTATATGGTTCGTTGTTGTTGTTGCTGTATGGTTTAATGCCATTTTTCAGCACACGATAGGCTATACATGGCGGCCAGAATTAATGGTGGAGGAAGAATCCGGGGAAAACCCCAGAAAGAAACACCTACCCACAATAAGCTACTGGCAAGCTTTCTCACATACTCACATTGGTCAAATCTGAGATACGAACCCACGTAGATAGGTGGGATGGCAGTGATATGTAACGGAAAGCGCCTTAATACCATTTGGCCACTAATGGCCCCTCTATGTAGTTCGAATATCTTGTTCATTTAATGTGGGTATGTGAGAATGATTGACAATAGCTTCTTGTGGGTTGGTGGTTCTTTCGGAGTTTCCCCGGTTTCTTCCTCCACCATTTATACTGGCCACCATATATAGCCTATCTTGTGCTGAAAAATAGTGTTAAACGCTACAACAACAACACCAACAACAATATTTCATCCCATTCATTGAGGATTTAATTACGTTTGGAAGTATGAAAGATTATTCTATAGATGATGAACATTATCTTTAAAATTCTAACCATAATTATATCAATTATTTTACTGTGCAAACTTACTTTCAGCTTTCACTGACTGCATTGCTTTACAAAAAACTTATAGTTTGACCTCAGTTCAGTTGCTTTAGTCAACATTTCTTCTTTGCACATTGCAAATAGTATAGATACATTGAGCAGGACATCATACTGGATGAATTTAGTTTATGTACCTTAATAGGGATTATGGCTACATGTCCCTGGATCAGTAATGCATTGTAATGACCACGTAATTAAAGTCACCGACTTGAAGCTCTGTAATGTGATTTTGGGTAGTCATTAGAGATACACATTAGTTTTACAATTTTAATTACGACTATTGGGATGGGACCCGTTTCTGAGTACTTTTTTAAGAAACAATTCAGGATTTGTAGTATTCTAGGCAGAGATTTGAAAGTAGTTGTACCAGATTATAACAGTATATACATTTGAAGGACGTGAGTAGACAAAATTTAACATACAGTGAAATGTGTCTACAAATTTCTCAAGCTTGTTTTATGGGAAATATATGTACTTTGAAATGATTAGCATTATAATATTTTGTAGTATTGCCATTTTTATTATTTCACATGTATTATTATTAGCAGTAGTACAATTATTTTTGTCTTAAATAAAAATAGTAACATGTTCACCACAGTTGGAAGGGAAGAACTTGTCATACAGTTTGTTTTTGTACAAATGATTCCAGTAGCTATTAATTATGACCACTGTTGCTAACAAAAAGACCTTTAATAACATTAAGCTGAGCAGAGGCGTTGGATTAAATAATACAGTAAACCAGCATGTAGGTCTGCAGATTTTACAAATGATGCTGACCTCAACAATTTGCAATTTGTAGCAATCAGAGGTAATTTGTACTTTCTTTTTTAAAGTTAGTACATATCGGACGAGACAAGAATCAAGAATCAAGTTTCTCTGGAGTATAATTTGTAGACGTTGTGCTTGTTTGAGTTTTAGAAGGGGTTTATGAGGCTGAAATACATTTCTGCCAAAAGACGGTTGAGTAGGATGTCTTATTTACAAAAACAATTAAATTAAAATGATTATAAATTAACTTAGATATACGTAACAATATCTAACTTTTGCATATAAATGTTTTATGCTCTTTGGTGTGATAATAAACAAAAAGCATGCTGACCTGTATGTTAGATGGAATTTTATTAATGGCTAATATCTCTACCGACAGGTAAATACATTTGCACTCAAATTATATGCACAATATTAGCCAGCACTATAATTTTACCTTCCAGTACATGTTGACAGCTTTGTGACAAAAAAATGGAAACATGTCTTCCATACCTGCTTCATACCTGCACAATTGTCTTTACAGCTTTACACTAATCATCTAAAACTGGTTTTAGTTCTCAAAATGAAATAACTATCATATCAATGCCTTGTATAAAGGATCAATAAAACCTACAAAAACTTTATTGCTTCCAGATAAATGTGACTTCTGCAGTTGGAGATTACGCATACAATCAAACACTGCCAAGGAGAGGAAATGGCATAACCGGTAAGACTCAGTAGTGTGTCTGTGTGTGTGTATCTGTGATTTGGATTTTTAATGTAGCTTTAAAAAAAATTCAGTTATATTGCTATGATGCCTGCAATGTGGCAGTGTATTGTTGTGTCTAGCACTGGGGCATCATGCCACAGACATGTCGCATTATGCCCCACCCAGTCAGCAGCAGAGAGGGTGAATCCTACAACGTTTTCAGACAAAATTTTGATCGAATCATTAAAACGAGCCTTCCTACGATCTCATTTTAACCAAAAAAAATGTCTCAGGGGCAACCCTACAACGTTTTCAGACAAAAAATTGATTGAAATCTTAATGAGCTTTCCCTACGAAATCTCATTTTAACTAAAAAAATGAAAACGGAGATTTTACGATTTTTTAATCAATTTTGCTCGCAACGATGTGGTCATCCACCCTCTCTTCTGCTAAAGTTTTCAGTTCTGGGTTAATAATTCTTTTACGATTTCAACCAAATATTTGATCAAGTCCGATACGATATCGTGTCCGAGGATCATGTAGATTTATTGTTGCGAATCCGTGCGGAGTCGACTGAGCATGACTAAAGAAATCTCGAAATTGATTGAAGTCCATATCAGAACACCATGTCTGCTATATATTTCTAAGAGTATGAGTATCAACTCCGTTGAATACAGACAATAAATTGCAGTTATCTCTGATCACTTTTGGAACCTGAGTGTCGCGTTGAGTGACATATATCACGTCAGTGTTTTTGTGACGCCCACGGGAAAATATTCTAGCAGGATTCTTTTGTTTATCCAACATTATATCGTCGTATACGACTAAATTGTTAATATCTCCATCAATATCATCAATACTCGGTGCTTCATCGATATCGGTTATAAAATCAATGGCGTTCTCACCCTTAATTTCTGATGCATTCTCGTTAAAATCCTTTAACACTTCATAACATCGTTGATCATCTACGCTAGGGGCAATTAAATACAACTTATCCCACTTCATCCATCTCATTATTAAACTGAGTAACAATTGCGTTTTACCGGATCCAGATGGCCCGATTATAATCATCCGGATAGAGTTTGGTAGCGCTGCATGATGCTTAATTGGTTCTCTTGTTTTAGTCGCTGAAAAATCAATTATATCCATATTTCTATACATAAATTATGGATCTATATTGTGTGAAGTGTAAAACGCGTACTGGCACAAATGATGTGACGACGGTTACAACTAAAAATAACAGATCAGCACTTACTGGTAAATGCGTGCAATGTGGTACAAAGAAATTTAGATTTGTGTCTATGAGATCTGATTTTAAAAAAAAACGAGGAGGTGATATCGCAGCCAAATTGGCAAAGCTCCCTGGAACCCCATGGGCAAAATACCCCGGAGAAAAGCACCTCCCAAGATATAGCTACTGTGGACCGGGAACCAGACTTGATATCAGACTCAATAATCAAAATCAACCCAACCCCGGTGAAGAACCAATAAACGCCATTGATAAGGCCTGTCACCTTCATGATGTTGCTTATAAAAGCAGCAATCTGCAACACAGGCATCTCGCAGATGTGAAATTAATTCATGCGTTAAATGCTATTCCTGATAAATCCTTCAAAGAAAAATTGTCTTCATTTTTGATAAAATCGGCTATGAAAAGTAAATTGATGTTAGGTGCTGGTAATTAATAATATGGAATCAATTTATTATTCCCCAAGAGGATACTGGAGGGGTAAATCAGCAGTTCATAAACTCGCTAGCGCTGCAAAAGTGAAAAAAACCACTGCGGCGGATTGGTTATCCAAACAGGCACTATGGCAAATTTATCTACCACCGCCTAAACAAATTCAATTCTCGCATTTTGATGTGACCGCTCCTAATGAAGTTCATCAGGCTGATATATTATTTCTGCCACATGATCGTGGTTACAAATACGCTTTAACCGTAGTTGATATTGCAAGTCGATACAAAGAAGCAGAACCGTTAAAAACAAAATCAGCCACTGAAGTCGCTTCTGCATTTGAAAGGATTTATCGACGAGGTCCTCTGCACTGGCCAAATCTATTGCAGGTTGATCCTGGCAAGGAATTTCAGGGTGTAGTGTTATCAACAATGAAACATCACAATGTCACAATACGACGAGGGCATACTGCGCCACATCGCGATCAGGCCATTGTAGAACGATTTAATCGGACGATTGCTGAGCGGTTATTTGGATATCAATACGCAAAAGAATTCATTCAAGAAAAGCGATCCCGTGAATGGGTTAAAAGATTACCATCTGTGATTACTGCACTGAATAACGAGATTACTAGAACAATCAACATGAAACCTATCAACGCGATTAAAAAGAAGTCAATACCCGTACAACCACAAAAAGATTTCAAAGAACCAATGCTTGGTAGTAATGTCATTGTGAGGTACTTATACGAACCAGGAGAGCTTGAAGGGGGTAGAAAAAGGGCTACTGATCCTATTTGGAGCGTCACTACGCATAAGATATCTAGTATAACACGATCAACTGGTAGACCTCCAGTCTATAAACTGGATTCAACTGCCCCTCAGCGGGGTTTTACTCGACAACAACTACAAGTGATTCCCGAGGATACTCAATTGCCACCGCATGGTCTTAACTAGCACCGTTGCGTCTATTGCACTCAAGACAAGTCAACATCACATTATTTCTGACATGACCGAGATTGTTATTTTTTCTGTCTACGGTGAATTGGCGAGGATCCTTATCCGAATACTGCCAACGCATTATACAATTGCAACTCGCGCAGTGATTATTCTGTTGTTGTTTCAGCGTAATTATTAATTTAGCATCAATATCAAATTCTCGTTGTTTTTTTTTTGTCCTGTTGTTTGTAACCGGAGATTTTTTTATTAATGATGCTAACATCAATATCACTTATTGTTGTGTCATTATCATCACCAATGATTTCATCATCGAGGACAACTCTTCGAAGTTGATTTATGTTTCGTACTCTGGATACTGCGAGATAGACTAAATTCGACCATTCGATGTGATTATCCACCATCCAAACAATTGTATCCGATATAGTCAATCCCTGTGAAGAGTGTATTGTTGCTGCGTATCCTAGCGTCCACGGGGATTTATTAGCACGCAATGCATCTTCAACGACATTGATATCAACCAGCACAATATCATTTAATACGAGAATTTGTTTTTCACTCTGTCCTGGAATATCAACTTCAATATTCTGTTTTCGTGTATCCGATGGCCTATAACAAAGGGGTACTGGAAGCGTTGCAAATTTTTCTTTATGCAATTCAAATAACTTCATCTGAAGTGTATCCCTGACTATTTTTCTACTTGCAATTATCAAATCATTTGGTCTCCATGTTTTCCAGAAATCATTCATTGGAGTTTCTGAAATCACTTCACGCGCTATTTCGCATTGGATTCTATCCGGTTGTAATCTAATTAGTTTCTTAAATTCTCGTAATCGTTCATCAAGTGATCTATAATCAGTGGTGATTTCTTCATAGTAGTCTACAAAACCCTTTAGCCATTCATGTGGAGATGCACCGACAAATGGTGGTGGTTGGCCGTGATCACCGCACATGACGACTTTTGTGTTTTTGGTTAACAACCACTCAAGAAATGTTTTTAATACATCTAATGACACTGTGCATATTTCATCCCAAATTAAGATTTCAGGAATGAATTTATCACCCATACGCTCAGGAGTCCATTTGTCACCCTTCCATCGAAAGAAACTATGGTAAGTGCAAGCATTTACCCCTCGTTGTATCATCTCTCTGGCGAGTCTGTGAGTCGGTGTTAGCACAATCATGTTAGAAACGCTAGCGTTTCCACGACGAAATAATTCAATTGCACGAGTTGTCTTTCCTGACCCACCACAACCGTTTAAATAAACTGTCTTGTATCTACATACTGGATCAGATACCGGTGGTGCATTAGAAAATTCTGATTGAATTTCAATACGGTTACAACAAAGATATTTATCATCCATGGCAACGTCTGCGGATTCACAATACTCATGTAGCATCTCCTTTTTAAATCGCCAACGCCCCCAATTTTCTTCGGGATCTGTGAATTTAGCTACAGCTGATTTGTACTTATTGTGTATATACATCGAATCAGTGGCCACTCTAACCGCGGTATTAGGAAATCTATTTATCATCGAAAATAGATTAATAGAAGCATAGGCTAACATTGAACTTCTCAAATGTGTGTACTGGGAATTATATCCATCACAGTAGGTAACAACCGTACCTAATTTCTCACCATTGGATAGAAAAGCATCCTTACGGGATACAAGTTTTCCCTGTTTCATTAAATCCGCTACAATAAAATCGTATTCAGCGACATCTATGATCAACCGCGAAGAGTATTTTGCGTTGTCGTATCGTCCACCCTGGGTAAATTTACCGATTATTCTTCGTCCAAAATCTTTTGCTTGTTCTTTTTTAATTTCAAATAACTTCTTAGACCAATTTATGATTTCTTCTTCACTGAAATCTGGAAACTGTTTTCGTAGTTCGTTGATTATTCTATCTAGATCGGGTTGTGGTAGCCAAACTTCTTTCTGAGCTCGATAGCATATAATAGCCTCGGAAACAATCAACGATATTAGCATACCACAATCAATCATATATCTCAATAGCACTATTGGCATCCAGTGTTTTTCAGATAGGTGTCTACCGAGCCAAACATAACTACACGGATGTAATCCTGACGCTAATTCAAATGATATCACACGAGCGAATCCAGTTAAATCAAAATCAGGCAATGGTCCATTAATTGCAACACGAGTCATTTCATGCGTGGGGTGTCCAAATCGTTTGAAGTACTCAGCGCATTCCCCATACCCGAGAAAACTTCCGGGATAACACGCGGATATATCAATTGAAATCATACCATCACGTGAGTATTTCGTATTCCACAGTCCTCCATGACCGAATTCGACGCAACTCAATTTAACATCCTCGAGAAAATCATTTCGTGTTGGACGCCATGAGTTTTTTTCTCTTGCGAAGTGAGCTACCACTGATGGAATAGTAAAACTATCCGTGAGTAGTTTTTCATGGGAATTCTCCGGTGAAAAATCACTAGCGATTTTTCTCATTCTGTTATCTAATTCTTCAATGCGATATAATTCACCATTTGGTTTTACAAATTGATCGAATTCTTCATCACTTCTAAGTAACCATACTGACACAGGATCATCTTTACACAACGCATGAATAGCATCGAATAATTTCTCTTCATAGAAAACATCCCCGACGAACTCCTTAGGGATATATTTCACGGTTCGTTCTCGTGGAAATACTGTTACCGCAGGTGTCCACGCGTGTTTGTTATGATCAATAATCTGTATTGGCGCTCCATTTTTGTTATATTTCGGTTCGTATAAAACCTCTCCGGTTATCGTCATAACTGTTATTGGAAATCTTAATGATGTTTCTAATTTAGCTATATCAGAAATCTTTGCACCATGCTGTTTCACTGTCAGTTCCCATTCGGTTATTTTCCTACGTCGCAGATCAGTTAGTTTATTTCCTCGGGATGCATTTGTGAAGTGTTCTATTATTCGTTCTGCTACACAATTAAGCCCTGACGAATATTTCATAGGAGCTAGTTTTGCGATATCGGGTTTATCATTTAACGGATATATCCCATAAACCATTGCTGTTACGGGATAAGATCTTTCGTAGTATGGTTTGTCAATGCCGGTTAGAATCCCTGGTTTGGAATCTCTACTCACAAAGACAGCTTTTTTATTCTTGAGGATTGGTTCAAATTTATCCTTAATAATCCATTTGCCATCGACTTCGATAATGAATTTGATTCGGAAAAAATGTCTTTTTTCCCCAACACGTGAAATTATCACTGCTGCTTTTTCATCATTCATGGTAGCATCAACAACACCATCAATTCGAAATGTTGACCAACAATAAGATGCTCCATCACGCTTAAATTCATTAAAACAGTCTCTGATTTTACTAATCATGGCTTTATCAAGAATTGTATTCTTTGGTGTATTAGAAGCTATATCGAGATTGAATTGAGCATCTTTCCAGGGGTAATCTCTCTTGGACGTTTTTTTTGGTTTATCGAGATTAAATCTAGGACTAATTTTGTTACGTTTTTTTGGTTTATCGAGATTAAATCTAGGACTAATTTTTAATAATCTCTTAAACTCTTTCATGTTTCCGTCTATTGGACGTTTTTTGGGTTTATCGAGATTAAATCTAGGATTGATTTTCAATAATCTCTTAAACTCTTTCATGTTTCCGTCTCTTGGACGTTTGTTACGTTTTTTGGGTTTATCGAGATTAAATCTAGGACTAATTTTGTTACGTTTTTTCGGTTTATCGAGATTAAATCTAGGACTAATTTTTAATAATCTCTGAAACTCTTTCATGTTTCCGTCTATTGGACGTTTTTTGGGTTTATCGAGATTAAATCTAGGATTGATTTTCAATAATCTCTTAAACTCTTTCATGTTTCCGTCTCTTGGACGTTTGTTACGTTTTTTGGGTTTATCGAGATTAAATCTAGGATTGATTTTCAATAATCTCTTAAACTCCTTATCAGTATTGAATTTAGCATTTTTCGAAGGCAATCTCTTGAACTCCCTCATGCTATACTAAAAACAAGTGTCTAAATGAAAGGTTTATGTATAATGAATCACTGCAATGGATCAGTCAATGAATTAGACAAATAGTATAGTATACTAATGAACCAGGAATTCAGACCACACCCAGTGAGTATAAATTATGAAGCATCCAGTGATGGTGTTGTAAGACACTGTAGACTGAAGAACCCAGTTGGGTGGGATAATGGTATCGGGTATTTGTTCTTTACTGTTGGAAAGAAGAAATATTACAATCATCGTTTCGTGTATGAATGTTTCAATGGATTGATCAAAAATGGTTTTGTTATCGATCACAAGGATTCTAATCCAAGGAACAATTCTTTATCAAATCTGCAAGCAATCACACAGAGTGAGAATTCCAAACGAGGAAGGACTGGCACTTGTTCAAAAAAAACGAGACCAGTAAAATCTTTGAATACAACAACTAACGAAGAAAAAATATTTAAATCAATATATGAAGCCGGCAAGTATTTCAATATTTGTAGAGCCTCAGTACGATTCGTTGCAGAGTGGGTTTGTCGATCGGCTATTTCAAAAAGGACGGGACAAAAAATTAAATTTAGTTATGTCTAATGCGTCATATTTTTCATTTAGAAATATATCATTATTATAGAATAATGAATTCTGAAAACATGAATAGCATTTTATCCGAGATTTCAAAATTGAAAAGTTGGTATATTGAACTATCAGATGGGTTAAATCCTGATCAAATCATGTCTGATTTTCAGGATATAGAATACGGAGTTAGCACTAACAAGTATATGCTACCAAAGAAGTATGCGCTCATCAAAAGAATTCAGAATTCTATTCGGGACTCTCTCGCATTTTCCAGTGACGTAAGTGTATTCGCTCCGTTGTATACCATCGCAGAACGAATACGAAAAGAATTGGGGTACGAATACGAATTGAAAAAGGAGGTTAATTCTAAAGTTAGAAATCTACGGGCGTTAATTCAAGAAAATGAACAATTTTGATTGACCAACCATTTATCATTATTTGATTGTGACCGTCCCTCATAGAGATTTTAATTTTTTTTTAGCATTTTTTGATTAAAACTGTTGAAATCAGTGAATAAAAAATTGATGGCTGGTTCGGATTGAAAAATTGTTTTGCAATTGAAAAATTGTTTCTGATTTCAAATAATGGTCAATGAATCATTAACAACCCGATTGGCTCGTGAACGACTGGATGCAATCAGGAGATTTGTACCAATTCGTGACTCTGTACGGAATAAACTGCAACAACGACAAGAAGCTCAGACTGACTTTTCTGTGTCAAGTGAACAACTGTTTACTCCGATAACAAGTGCGACCAAAGATGTGAAAAAGTTAACTGAAGCAGCGATATACGGAGATATTCCTGAGCGAGAACGAGTAAAGAAGGCGCCGCTGCTTGATACGCTTGAAAAGATAGCAGCAGAGACCGGACAAACACGCGCAGGGATACAACAGTTATCCAGTGATATAAAAACTCAGCGCGAGTATGAACGATTAGCTGATATTGATGTCGTCACCCCAAGAGGTGTTCCCTTTATAGACAAATTCACCGAAGAAGCTATAACAGAAATCAAACGACCTGAATTAATAAAACCCAACGATTATTCGACATTTGGTGATTTCGCCGCCAAAAGCTTTGATTCTAGAAAGGATTTTTTAAAAGACGAGTATAAAAACAGTAGAATTAAACGAGACGACTGGGTAGATTGGTTATATAAAATAAACAAGGAGATTACTGGTAATTTGAAAAAGGATACAGTTGAGTACAGAACTTTTAAAGCAGGAGTAGATAGTTATGGTATACAAAAACAACAAGAAAGAGAAAAACAAAGTCGAGGCCGACAAAGGCAATTACTTGATGATAGTGAGGGCGCAACTGGTACAACTGAGGAAACAAGCGGAAAAGGATATTCGATTGGAAATCCAAAGGATTTCAACGCTGGAGTCTTTGACTCTACCACGACATGTCCTGGTAGTGTTATCAATGATATATCACGATTAGAAGTTCTTGTAGGAGGTTTCCGAGCTGGAAATAACTCACCGGAAATAATTAATGAAGCAGCTGATATCTGTAGACGATTATTTCAGGGTGGTATCATGGATATCAGCACATATCGAGATTTCATTGGCGAGTTAGTGGAAAGTGGATATCACAGTGATTAATCACCGGGACTGAATTGAAAAGTCAATTGAAAAATTGTTTCTGATTTCAAATAATGATCATACACTACAATCATGATAAACCAACCCCCGTCTACGTAGTTAATTCACGGTTTCTGGTTTATAGAGCATACTACGGAGATGGTTTAGGCAATACCATTGCAGGGTTATTTGCGAGAATGGCTCCAAAAGTGATGCCGTTAGCTAAACAACTAGGAATGAAAGCCATTGATGTTATTCGTGATAAGGGTATTAGTGCTGTTGGAGATTTTGCTGGAAAAGCGTTTTCAACTGCGAAGAATAAAATAACATCATTAGTAAGACGAAAAAAGAAACCGGTACCATTGCCATCTACAGCGGAAATGCCTGCAAGTGTTAGTAGAATTATAAATAATGCAGTAGACGAAAAATTAGCGTCGATGGCTTTAACCCCCGACCAAAGCAATATTGCAAATATGATAGCAGGAAGTGGCTTTAAAAAAACACGACGATGAAATGAAAAATCGCGATTTAGACTCTGATAAATAGAATAAAATGTTCAAACAGTACCTGATCCAGCGTTTGATATAGATGCCCCAGTTCGCAAGGATGATTCTGTACGCGATTATCAATATTACGCCTATCATGCCATAGACTCAAATAGTCGAGCAAGAATTGAACTTCAAGTCCATGATACCAGTAAATACTTTTTGCCCTGTGAAGCGTTTATTGAAGTAGAAGGAGAACTTGTAACAGCTGCTGATACTACTGCTGCACCAGCACCGTATCCAGATGGTACTCAAGTCGGTTTTGTCAATAATGGTATTATGGCGTTATTTGAGAGTGCTAGATATCTCATTGATGGAAAAGAAATTGAGTCCATAGATCGCGATGTTGATGTGGCTACAACAATAATCGGGTTAGCGAGATATTCTGATGATTATACAAGATCAGCAGGACCCTCTATGATGTTTGCAAAAGATGGTAAGAATACCGCTGGAGGAAATCCATTTGTTGTAAGACGACCAAAAAAACGTGATAATAGTGATGCTGATGTCGAGAATATGATTATAAACAACGACGTTAATTTCAATCTAGGAGCTGCAACACGTATTTCAATGTTGCAAGGAGCGCGTAAATCATTTTCATGCGCGATTCCACTGCATCATATATTTGGATTCTGTAGAAACGTCAGAAAAGTTATTTATGGAGCGAAGCATACAGTATCGCTTGTACGAAAGAGTGATGATAGTGACGCAATCTGGAGGATTCCAGCAGATGCTGCAAATCCCAATGCTGATGCCGGTAAAGTCAATTTAACAAAAATATCATTGTGGATGCCAGTGTTGACTCCAGCAATCACCGCAGAAGAACGATTACTATCATTTAAGGACCAAGGAGGAAAGTCGTTGTTGAGTTGGCTAACCGTGAGTACAGATGTGAAGCAATCAAATCTGAACGGGTTATTCACGTGGAATCTAGCATCAAAACAAGGCGTTTCTGCGCCACGTCGTATATTTATTGCGTTACAGGATAACACACGAGTTGGCGATCAACGTTTCAGTCATATGATATTTGATCAATTAGGTGTGAAAGACGTCTCACTGAGAATAAACGGCCAACAGGAACCATCCGAGGATATACAACTGAATTACACAGAAAATCATATTGCACGAGTTTATCATCGTCTGTTGTCATTTATGGCACGCGATCAAAATGTCGATACTGGTTTGCAAATATCATAATATGATTTTAAAAATCTGTATCCGATCTATTACTTCTCACTGGAACATCTCGATTTGATGAGACAATCTGTTGTTGATATACACTTTAGAGCTAATGTGACTCGTGGTGCTATTGCTAATTATAGAGCGGTTGCTGTCATTCTCAGTGATAAATCAATGCTACTTGAAGGTGTTGGTGGAAGAATGAGAGTGGTAGATGCCCCAGTGGAAAACATGTAATTGAAATTGTAAACGATTTAGAATCAATCAATTATGTATAATGTCATATAGTGTTATTAGTGTTGCGTTAACTCCCGGTCAATTAAAAAAATTGCAATCGGAATCAGCTAAAAAATGTGGAACCACAATCACGTTGAAACCCAACCAAATGACTGGTGGTGCAAATAAATTATCACTGACAACTCGTCAGGTGAAACATTTCAATGATGCACTTGCAGCCAAAAAAGGTGTTCAGATTACTCTCTCTGCGGCTGCTATCAAAAATATGATTAAAACAGGCGGTATATTTCCGTTGTTAGCTGCGATTCCAGCATTGATTGCAGCAGCAGCCCCAGCGGTGGCTAAAGCGGCTGCGTTAGGAGCCGTTGGTACTGCAGCAGGAATGGCACTAAAGAAAGCAACTGGGAAAGGATATAAAAAAAAGGGAAAGGGTCTAAGACTACCAGGAACCCCGTATTCGTGGTACAGCGGAAAGGGTCTAAGACTACCAGGGACCCCGTATTCGTGGTACAGCGGAAAGGGTCTAAGACTACCAGGAACGATTTACTAATTGAGGAATCGAAGATTCCTATGTCCAATTTTGATTTAATGGATGCTGCTAAAAAACTAGCGATTAAAAACTTCAGAGGTGTCTTTATGAAAGATCAATTACCACATCAACCAAACAGCGTTGAAACCGGAATCATTAATTTAGATAACAGCACCGGACCTGGAACTCACTGGGTTGCATACGCTATTGATCCACGTGGGATTGTTTATTTCGATTCATATGGATTAGCCCCACCAAAAGAGTTTATGCGGTATATAAAAACCCTTCCAATGAAGACTTGGTATTCTACGCTACCAACACAACAAATGAATGACCCACCAATATGTGGCAGCAAAGTATTAAATGTCCTTGACGCTATTTCTAACTCCTTGAGTAACCCAAGCGGAAAACCACCACATGTTGTCGTTAATGAATACACTAGTAATCGCTGGAAATCGAAACGATTTTAGAGAGAGAAAGAGTTTTACAATAACATGATTGATATTTGGGGGAGATCTTTGAAACCCAAACCCGATGGCACTGCACCACCTGATTCTGTCAAGGATGTAAAAAAACTAATCAAAGATGAAATAGCTGAGACGTTGAACTTAACAAATGTTGATCCTAATGAAATAGTTGTATTTCAAGACAAACAGGGTAAATTGAAATCTAGTGATGTGTCGTTGGATGATATTTTAGTTAAACAACAAAACGCAATCGAGAACACCGTTGCGTTATTTTCGGATCAGGGTTAATTGAAAACCAGTAATATTTCTCTGGATGATATTTTAGTTAAACAACGAAACGCAATCGAGAATACTATCGCGCTATTTTCCGATCAGGGTAAACTCAAACCGGGTGTACTCGTTTCGACGATTACAGATCGATTAAAAACTCTCAACGATGAGTTAAAAAATTCTGTGTTTGTACTAACAACACTTGAATCTAGAATTGAAGAAAACGGAAAACAGTTTACATCATTTCGTAGAAATATCATTGATAAATTTATTGGAACCCCGTTAGATAAAATTGAAATAAAACTCCCTGATATTAAAAAATCCATCGATGAGACGAAAAACTTCATCGAAGCCGTCAAAGGTGATTTTTCGAGGATGATAACAATCATTGAAAAAACAAAAATCCCTCATGATAGAACCAATAACGTAGTATATACAATCCAACACGGATCATTTGAGTGGACACCTGCAAACAACAAATTAGATATCACTGCAACCGTTAAGGGTATTTATCGATTAACACTGGTGACAACGGCTCAATTTAATATATCATCGTCGAGTTCATCCGGGGTCAACAATACGATTTCAACGATCATCGACAAGGATACAACTGAAAAGTTCACTATAACATCTACTGATAAAAATTTGACTAGAACTCCGGTATCATGGTATGTGGAATTCGTAGCGGATTTAAGTAAATAACTAAATTGAAAGGAAAATCCTTCGGATTTCACAATTGAAAACGCTAGCGTTTTTAAAATAACAATGATTTCATCAACGCAATGTCGCTATGATCAGGTCAGAGAATTTCAGAATAGACTCAAAACCCTCACTGAGGAGTATCAAATAAAAATGAAAAAATACCGACGAAGAATCACCGCAATTGATGTTATTGTGTACTCGGTGTCAAGCGTTCTCACTGGCGCCGGAATAATACTTGCATCGGTTACAATGATTGCCCCGGTCGTAGTTCCAATTTGCATTTCTGCGGTGGCTACAATCGGGGGTATATCAACCGGGATAGCAAAAAAGATATCATCATGCAGCCAGAGTAAACTGCAGAATTACTTACTTCAATTTCATATTGCATCAACCGCATATTCGCAGTTATCATTGATGATATCATCGTCACTCGATAATACGATTATATCAGATAGTGAATTCTCAGCGATGGTCAGTATTTTTGATTCCGCGATATCGAAATTAGAGCGACAACATGAGTATAATAACAATGACAACACCGATGGAATTAGAAAACACGAACCCAAAAAACAAAATGATCTCAATAATATCAACATTACCAGATTGTGAGTTCTCAGTGATGGTCAGTATTTATGATTCCTCGATACCAAAATTAGAAATAAATCATGAGTATAATAACAATGACAACACCGCAGGAATTACTTCAACGAATAATGGAGAACACGAACCCAGTACAAACAAGCATGATATCAATAACATCAACGAATCCAGAATTCAGTGTGAATTTCCCCTCTCCGGTCCCAGTGAAGGAGATAGCGCTAGCAAAACTACGAGTGTATCACAGTTGGCCTAATATCAGATCAAAATCATTTGGTGGTCAACAACCCAATAATTCTTTAGTGTTTGCAAATTAGAATAAACCCGACGGAACCACAGACTGGAACGTCGTTTCGATACCAACAGGGTCATACCAAATAGAACAAATCAATAATGAATTCGCGCGTAGAATAAAATCGATTACTGGAACAGAATCGAAAATCGCTATAACAGTTCATGAACCAACACTATCATCCGCAATTGAGATAAACACAGAAGGATACGTCGTAGATATCTATCAAAGCTCAATAAGAACCGTACTAGGATGGCCTGAATTACCGCCCCAGAGTAAAACTCTGGAGGAAACCGTTGATGTACCAGAACCACAAAAATCTGATTATATCACCGACAGAATAAAACCTAAAAATCCAATAAGGAGTTATAAAAAATACAACATATTTATAGAGTTTTTTGGGTTAGCATACGAACATAGGGCGGAGGGTGGACCATTGCAGGAATATAATTTTGTTAACGAACCTGAAATCATTAAAAATTTCACAGCAATGAATAATGATTTATCGCTGTTGTTAATATCTCTTAAATCCGGCTCTCTCAGCCGAGATGAATTTATCAGCGTCGTAGAAACATGCAATAAAATTATCGACGATATGGAAACATTTAATTCACAAATTATTCAAGTAATTCTCGATGATAAAAACCCCACATCGAGAACAGGATTTGCAAATCAATATAAAATCCGCGTTGAAGATATCCCAACATTTAAACTACCAGGATATAACGTACCGGAACTAAAAAAACTTCTCAGTGACACCATCGATGTTGGTTTTAGAATAATTCATGATGCATGGAAAAAAACAGCATCAGGGGAAATAAAAATCCTCAAACATAATAATGATCCAGATGGTGGCGGCAGGCATATCGCTCCGTTCAACGTGAATATATCCTCAGTGATTGCGCTCGATTTAGTATGTGATGTAATTGAAGGAAGCTATCAAATTAATCTCGAACGATCAAATCAAGCTCAGCAAGGATATATTCTTTATTCGTTTTCACCAACAGCTCCTCCAGGATTCCTAATTATTGAAAACCCAATTAATCCTGTCTACATGCGATGCCATAATAATTCATTAACCAGAAATAATTTCAAACTCACCGACCAGTCAAATAATCTGATTGATTTACAAGAAGAGGTGTTAGCGATTAGTCTGTTTGTGAAATCATAAATGGTTTTCGTCCTAAGGACTGGATCAAATATTTGGTTGAAATCGTAAAAGAATTATTAACCCAGAACTGAAAACTTTAGCAGCAGAGAGGGTGGATGACCACATCGTTGCGAGCAAAATTGATTAAAAAATCGTAAAATCTCCGTTTTCATTTTTTTAGTTAAAATGATATTTCGTAGGGAAAGCTCATTAAGATTTCAATCAATTTTTTGTCTGAAAACGTTGTAGGGTTTGCCCCTGAGACATTTTTTTTGGTTAAAATGAGATTTCGTAGGGAAAGCTCATTAAGATTTCAATCAATTTTTTGTCTGAAAACGTTGTAGGGTTAGCCCCTGAGACATTTTTTTTGGTTAAAATGAGATCGTAGGAAGGCTCGTTTTAATGATTCAATCAAAATTTTGTCTGAAAACGTTGTAGGATTCACCCTCTCTGCTGCTCAGTCACATTATCTTTACACCAGTTTGATAAGTCCTAACACTAATCTCTAAATGGTGAGTGCAAGGCAAGTCAGCAGTTAGGATCATTTTCGTAAGTCTTAGGTATGACTCGTCCGGTGACCGAATCTACGACCTCCTGTGTGTATGGATGGCGCTCTAACCACTAGGCCACCGGAGCGGTATATGTCTCAGCAGACTAAATATCTCATTATAATATTGTAATATGCTCCAAAAAGCTATTAGAAAATAGTTTTGTTTTCATTGGCATTTGTTTACATATGTATTGACAAGTGGCAATACTAATAACCATAATAATACTAATTGTAACGGCACATATGGCATATTTTCTTAGTGACTCAGGGAATGTGGGGGTTTCAAGAACATATCTGTGTTTTTCAATTAGTTGCATGAGGTCACATAGTAAGTTGGAAACCAAGTCAGTCCCAGTCAAGTACTTTGAAAGATAAATATGTTGCAGCGAATAATAATCTAGCATCTGATAAGACTGATCAGAAATCCTCGTCTCATGTCTTTGTTTGTGCACTTATTACAAGAAAATGAGGTACGTAATTTCTGATTGATTTACCTGACCACTCTGGTGGCCTAGTGATTAGAGATTCCTCCTCTGATGCGGAAGGTCGAGGGTTTTAACCCAAGCCGAGTTATACCAAAGACTTTAAAAAATGGTCAAGCAGCTGCCTCGCTTGGCACTCAGCATTAAGAGTTTAGTTTTAGGACTGGTTGACCTGATGTTAGGACAATGTGCCTGGGTGGGACATCATGCTACATGTCTGCAGCATGATGCCCCAGTGGTAGACATCACTATAAACTGCTCCACTGCAGACGTCATATTGATATGACAGCACAGTTGTTAATGCTATATTAAATATCCAATGTTTGACCATCTTTAAGACAATTTTTCCAATATCTTCCAAATTTTGCAGAGAACTCCCAATTATTACTTTATGTCTTTGATTTCCATTTCTTCTAACAAAGAAAAGTCCTTCATGTCCTTCATCTTAAATATCATCTGACACCCTTTCATTGGTCTCGATATCATATGTAGGTGATATGTAGAGAATTTGCCTGAACTCTGTAAGTAGCACCAGTATATAGTTTTTGAAATCTATTAAAAGTTGCATCTGAACACATATAAAGTGTGTAGCAAGATCAAATAATCACCATTTGTTACTTGCCATTGAGTAAGTATCACACACTACTCATCAAAGGGTTGTTCACATGGGCAAACAAGTTAAGATATTAAGGTCATACATTTACAGGATGAGGCATTATTCGGATTATCTTGTAAATGAGGAAGCTAGTTCTATCCATAAATATCCAACCATCCATACCTCTCTTGTGACGTTCAATCAATCACAAGGTCATTTGAATATAAATTAAGTCTGTTTCATTCAAGGGAATAGTTAAGATATATTATTTCTTGGAATTTCTTGTTTTCATGAAATTTAAAGTATGTTTTCTTTCATAATAATCGTACCGTTGGTCTAGAGGAACGTATGCTGCAGGCTCATCTTATACTGGTGGAGAAAGCTTTGTAGATTGCCTATAGCATGTACCATAATCATATACTCTATTCATAAAATCAATACTAATGTAGAGGACCTATAATGTGGCAAGTTTTATGAACATTAGTGATACCTGACTACATATAGTTATAATATGTTGGTCAAGCATAATACTGTATATGTATCAAATAATTTTTTTTATAAATGCTAACTTTAAAAAGGTAATTAATTGTTGTTCCTCTTTACAGGTACAGTGGGACCCCGCTATAACACGCCCCGTTATAACACGAATTCGGATATAACACGGTCGTGGCATGGCTCCCGAAATTTCAGGTAATTTATTACAGGTATTTTTCTCAAAGACCAAAAAAACAAAAATTTTAAGTATGAAAAATAAAATACAGTGGAACCCTGCTATAACGCGATGATCGGGGTCCATAAAATCGGATTGCGTTAAAAGTGGGGTCGCGTTAATGCGGGGTTTTACAATATTTAACTTTTTTCCGAGAACATATACGTGTATACATGTACAATGATCAAAAGTCGGCTTATCATCAGATGAATATTAACTGGAATGCAATAATTAAGATATATTCAAAATAAGCGATGACTAATATATTTATAGGTTATTACTGTGCATTAAAAACATTTACTAATTTTTATTTGTTTGAACGATAATACAGATTGACCGATAATACCAGACTATCGCTATATCATGAAAAGTGTATCAACACCGTATGCTACTGTGCCGTCGTGGCATGCAGTTCATCCATAATGGATGTAATTTCATTGAAAATCGTACAGATTTAAAATATTCAATAATTTTGTAATAGTCTGAATTCGTCGTGTAAAATATAGGATAAACAAAATATTGAAACCATTTACTCGCCGTCTTATATCGTACGGTCATTGCATGCAGCTATTTCTGGGTCTACATACGGTGTCTGTACAAATTTCATACTGCTAAAATTTTATCATATGCGACAACTGCAAGAATAATTAACAATCAACGCATGATTTCAGCATGCAAATAACTTTTATTTCAGATTTTGTGAACATCAAAAGAAACATGTGAAAACTGCAAAATTAATCATTGCGCAAAGTGCAAAGTCACTGTGGTTCCAAATTTAAATTTCATCATTTCTTGAAAAATATATCCAATGAGGTTTGCTTCTTTGCCGCGAACTTAAAGAACCTGGATAAATTGTTAAGTTTCGATCGTTTATTATTAAAAGTCATACGCGAATTCTTCCACCAAATTATAATAAACGTTTTACACACTATTTCTCGTATGTTAAACAAATATTTTCACGGTCCGATAAAAATACACGTAAATGAATTTCAAATTTCAGGAACCTCGCCACGATCATATTATTTTAAAAGTCAGAACTAATCTCATGCCCAAAATGAAGTTAATTTCTTGTTTTGTTTTTTTTTTACTTTTCTCCAAATTTTTTTTCTCCATGTGTGAATGAATATACGAAATTTCGGGAGCCATGCTATGGCCGCGTTATATCCGAATTTGCGTTATGACGGGGCGCGTTATAGCGGGGTTCCACTGTACATCAAGAGTTTAATTATCATTCTCATACTCGTCTAAAAAGTGTGAAAAAAAATGTGTAGAAAATAATCGTTGTATGGCTCCTAAAATTTCAAAATTTAACAAATTCCTTCTAGTTTTGTGCCAGAATAAACATCGGAAATACGAACCAATTGCTGGACCTACTGAGAACTTTGATCTTTGTTTATTGTTGAAAAATGACATCTCATAAGTGTCAATATTATTATTACTGATCCCTGAGCAATGAAGCCATCGTGTCTACTTTGTGTTTGTCTTGAATGCATTCCGAATACAAACGTTGCTCTAATAATCTCCGATATACATGTATGTTCTCTTAATTTCATACACAACTAAGCAACAGTCAATGCGGGGGTTGATAAAAGATTCTCACCAGAATGTATAAATCAATTAATTTAAGTACATTGTTTATTATCAAAGTGAACTGCCAAACTAAACTTGTTCAAATCAGGGGGAAACGAATTATACAGCATCAAAGAAACAAGTCACCAACATGTGTGCGTGGCTTGGCAGTGTTGTTTTATGTAATCTGTTGACTAGTAAATTCGAATTGTGCAACTGAGAACTATAATTGACTTTGTCAAGAGCAAACGTAACATTAGCAGAAAGCAGCTAAAAATCAGAGTTTTTCAAAAAAATAATAACTATTGACAGATGAGAAATGTAATGGTATAAAATGTATACGACACAGAAGTCTCAGAAACGCTTAATTACACGTATTTGAAAACAAATATTTGATCTGGGACACAAATCACTCCATGCAGGAGTACGCATGCAAATAGCTGGGAGACAAAGTTAGTGTTGATTACTTTATCATTTTTGCTGTGCTGATATTTACAGTGACATAATTCAGTGGTTAAAATACAGCCAGTTCTGCCTGCTGTATTTATTAGAGTACATCAAAAGAACATGACGCAATAGCTGGGTGGCAAGTTCAAAGGACTTTGACTAGCAGCTTGGGTGGGAAAATGTGCTGAAATTTACAATGACTGAATTCAGAGACAGAAAGATCCTGAGATGTACATGTAATTAATATAAGAAAACACTTTAGCTTCCATTATTTAATCTACGGACATGTACTATTTCATCATTCATTACGTACACCCATTACGTAATATTTGTTATTTTCTTTTCGTTGAATTCAGTCACATAATGATCAGTGACAAAATTATTGAATATTTTACATCCGTGTGTGGATATTGTCGATGGAAATATTTGTATTATGGATTCAGTGTATGTTACAAGATTCGCTGGTGACTACACGGTGTTGATACTCTTTTCATGCAATAGATTATACATGTATATATAAATTAGACACGTGTATGTACCAATGCATGGTTCTCTGAATAAAGTAATATATTAAATCTGCAATTTCTGTTACCACAGCAAATGTTTTTCTCATTTAATATATATTGATCAAAAATGGTAATTGTGCCATGCATTTTCGCACCTGTCTTTATGTTAACCCTGCTCCCCATTAAATCCAAAAATGTGTTGGTATTGTACATGGTTGCTTATAACACGGTTCGATTCATAACACGGTCGGATTCCATGACTCCCATGTTATAGCGGGGTCCCACTGTAGCATGGTAAATGAAAACTGTTGCAAAGTCCAAGCTAAAAAAATACCCGGTTCTGAAGCTAACACAGATGCCTCTAGTGATAAGTCCTTGTAAGTTTTAACTTATTCGAGTTTCTGGTTCATTGTACTTGGCTTAGACATTATTATGTAATATACCATTGGTCCCCATGACCAGTTTGTTCTTTTTGCCATGATCATAAATGTTCAGCCTTGATTCATTGCCAAATGAAATCTCATACAAAATTAGGATTGTCAGAACAAAAATAGAATTTGCCTGTTGAAACTTTGATCACAATTATGAAATGTGTAAATGTATTTTCAAGATGTTGACATACCTGCCATAACACGGTGCAATGTAAATCAGATTACCACTGTCTTGTGTGAAATTGAGATCCAATTGTGATGAAATTGAAGCATAGCATGTCATGCTTGAGCTGTTTATGGCCAGCCGTTTGTAGCAGAATACATATGGCAATAATTTCTCTGAATATGATATCAACCACAATTGTATCACATACATACACAGCAAAAATATACATGCTTGCTTTTGTCTTTATGTGTCATTGAGTAAATACATTATAGTTGATATCCAGTTTCTAGAACAAAGAAAAAAGCAATTTTTTTGTTTGAGCCAAATTTTTAAATGTTTACTAAACTATACATTAGTTTCACTGAAATATTTTACAAACACATTCATTATTGAACTATGACAAACAAATGTAGCTGATAAAGTAAATAACTGAGAGGGTATCACTAAATATATTATACCTTGTTATCTCCTTGCATTTGTAGGTAAATGTACTTTACTAATCACTTCTTGATGTGGTCTACCATGAGCAAATAAAAAGCATCATTAATAGTCTTGATATAGGTTACATACATAGTCCATGCAGCAAAATCAGGCTATTGCAAAACTAAATTACTGAAAGCTCCAGCTGCAAAGAGCTCTTTGACATTACGAACAAGCTAATCTCAAGAAATAAATGTACACGACTTACAAAAACCTTTTCTCCACTCAACCTTCTGGACCTATTTGCAAATTTCTTTCATGGCAAAGTTTAGTCCTTTGGATGACAGCTCAATTTTAAGTGACTGATCATCACTGGGCAGTTGTGATACAGAATGAAAAAAAGGTAACCTTTAACAGCATTTGAACATGTCTCTGCTTTTTGTACAGTACATCTCATGTCATGTATTATAACCCCATGCATATTTGTGGTGGTGGAGAGGATTTTAAAAACAACCTTTACCACATCTCTGCATGTCCTGATGGAGTTGCTGTGGCAGCTTGCAGCAAATGTATTTTAACCTGCATATCATGCTTATCATGCAGTCAACGCAGATGACTATAACACAAGTTTATTTGGTTTGTAACAAATGGGTGTGGTTCGCTCTATATGGCCCAGTCCATGCATGCTCAAGAGAGGTTCATGGATAGAAGGGAGGACTAATTATCTACATAATTATTAGCTGATTGCAAACATTTCCTGGTTGTAATGAAGATAATGTAATACATATAATACCACATCAAAATTTAAATACTATTATCAGTTGCATTTAGGTCTGCACAAATATACTGGCTGTTCTGGCAATACATATCAAACTACTATCTGGTTAGGCTCGTTTCCAGAAGATATGACAGCTATTTTGACATGGAGTTTTGAGATGTTGTAAACCACTCCTTCATAGCTGAGCCATCTGTTTGTATTCCAGTCATCAACTTTCCACGTCATCTGTGGACCACAATGATCTGCTTCTGGACACGACACAATCGTTGCGTATTCAACTTTGATGTGGCCAGGCCACTGACTCCTGTTGCTGTGGAGCTCTACAGACTATGTCACAAATTGTAAAAAATGGTCCACTGACAAAGTTTCCATATGGAATGCAAACTCTGCACTTTGCTGATTATGATGCAGCTAAATGGCTTGAGCACATGTCGCACACACGACTAATAATGTACACTTAGCAGGGAGAATGTGTATTTCGATGGGCACAAATGTGTGACCAGAAACGGCAATGTCCTATCTGATGATATTAATGTTTAGTGTGAGTTACTTAGCAAAAGGAATATGCTTTGCTAATATCCATGTATGTATTCTTTAGAAGCTTTTAGGAACCAGAGGGAATCACTCAGTGCTGTGGTCCGAGTCTCTGGGAGACAAAAGAGAAGTTAGAAAGAAGTTTTAGGGACCATATGGACTTACCCCAGCAGTTGGTTCGAGTCTCTGGGAGACAGAAGAGAGAAGGAAGGACAGACAGAAGTTGAAGGGAGAACAGAGGGAGAAAAAGGAAAAGAGAAGAAACATACAGATGAGTAGGACTCAGGAGAGAAGGGAAAATTTCACACACTAATTCAAAGGATGAATTAGGCCGTCACTTGGTTGAGTGATATGATATTAGCTGATTTGTATTTGAGAGATTACTGTTTGAATTGTATTAAATTGTTGTTATTTCATCAATTGATGTATTCATTAATTTAACTGTTGGCACCACTGCATGGGGGCTCAGAGCTTTGCATCTCTCTATCACTACTTACATTTCTTACAAAAACGAGCCAGAGCGGGTCTTCTGTATTAATTTAAACAAATTGGGAGCACCCCGCCCCGAAAGGGAAGCAACGTAACCTTTACAGTAGACGTAGGCTGCCTACAAAACTTCCCAAATCAGTTATCTATAGTTAGATTGGTGACATTTTATTGGATACCCTGTCCTTTGTAAAATAATTGTTTTTTTAAGGTTCCATAAAGGTCAGCTACATAGAAATTCTTCTAAATATTTATTCTTGTTTTTTGTAGAACATTTTGTGTTGAATAAAAATCTGTTTATCTCTGTTAAAACGTATTCCTACTGAATTCCTGTAAGTGATAAAGTTTTAGAGTGTCAATAATGACAGACTGCATTGTCTTCCCAAAAACTGGTTTGCTATTTTATGTGTGACATCATTCTTGAACAAACTGAGCAGCCACTAATATAGAAATGTACACAGTTATGAACAAAATATGCTTTTGTGCAATATACAATTACAAATTCTAACAAAAAAAGAAACAAAGACTTGTTTTCTTTTAAAAGTTAATAATGGCTCATCAGTAATAAGGTGTATTTTTTTATTTTCAAGCACAAAAATTTCAAAGTTTTCAAGCAACAGATGTGAGGCAGTTTGCCGTCTTTAATAATCTCAATAATTAATTAAATTTTGGAATTGCATCTCTTTGAACACTGGTATATGAAAGTTCGTCCTTTTTATTTGTTCAATTTGTTTCTGAAATATTATAACTTGACATTGTAAATATTGGACACAGGCATCAGTTTTGCTGAAATAGACTATTCTAGAAACCAGAAAAAGACTGCAAGCTGTCTGTCTGCTTGTTTGTGTCGGAAGCTTCCATTTACTTTGAAAACCTATAAGCTGACAGTGTTTGGCAGTCCTTTGTGACAGTTTTGTAATAATAAATTAATTAATGAAATGACTATAAGGTTTGAGCAGTTTTGATATCTTTGATACTTTTCATTTTTAACATTAGTAACTGGGTACAGACAAATGTGAGGGTGTGTGAATACTATCATTACCCTCTCCCAATGATGAGATATTTTTCGCAAGCACAACCATGCATAAATTCAATCTATTATTAATATTATATTATATACATATATATATATATATATATATATATATATATATATATATATATATATATATATATATATATATATATATATATATATATATATATATAAAGTTGAAAGGTAATAGATATGACAGCTTGTTTTCATGAAAGTTTCAGGATCTTGGGTGCAGTATTTAATGTTTGTTTCATATCTGAGAAAATAATTTCTTTCGTTCACCTGTAGGGTATATCAAAAAAGGGTCCATAGGGGACCTTGAAAAGCCTTGAAAAATTAATTTGCCCACCGAGGCCTTTAAACATCTTGAAAATGTAAAATATTGTCGGAGTACCTTGAAAAGCCTTGATTTTCTTGAAACTGAAAGGAAATTTATGTAGTTTTCAATTTACAGATTTAAATGAAAAAGGAAAAGAAGAAAAATATCTTGCTAGTTTGTGTCGGATGGAAAATTACCACAACTGCCCAGTGCACAGTCATATAATTTTAGCATCTAGTTGTACAAAGACCAGATGTAGCTGCATTTAAGTTTGAATCATTTTTTCACTTTGACATAGCTGGCTACCAATTCTAACTTTGGTGGCTAGATAAAGAAAAATATAAAGTTTGGAATATGAGATATTTTTCAGACTGCTTTGCAAAATGCAAGTTGTGCCATAAGGATATTCATTTGCATGCAGTTGGAGAGAGTGCTCTACTGTCACATGCAGCTTCAAAAAAAAAAACCACTCAAGCTCTCACAATGGCAGGTAATTAAGCAA
Source organism: Unio delphinus (assembly GCA_029339505.1). Taxonomy (NCBI): domain Eukaryota; kingdom Metazoa; phylum Mollusca; class Bivalvia; order Unionida; family Unionidae; genus Unio; species Unio delphinus. The sequence goes on along the minus strand of JAQISU010000009.1, from coordinate 3,991,323 downwards.
AACAAGAAGAATTCAGTGTGAAAATGTTTTTGATGAAATTGCTATCTGAATACAGAGATTTAAAGTAGTAACTGTATATAGTCTTAAATATGAAATTAGTTTGATCCGGTTCTATACTTTTTGATTGAGTGGAAATATGACAGTAAGAGCAAGGAACACGAAAATAGACTCAGCTTAACTGAGAGAAATATTAATATATCTAATATAAAATAGTTAAATATCCAGATGCTGTTTTCAAATAAGTGATAGAACAATAAAACAAATATGTTTGTTACTTTTTTGTGTGTTGTGGGGGCTGGGGTGCTGGGTGAAAGGAATGGCAGGTACTGAAAAGACATTGAGACAGTGACAGCTGATACTAATGAGAGACCCGTAGGAAAATATCCTTTATCACGATATAAAATAGTTTGAGGAAAGGTATTAAAACAATGATCCCTAGTGCCACGTTTGCGGGCCAGGAGGTAGTAGCCTACAAGCTTTGTAGCGTCAAGGTCATGTATGATACACTACAATGGGTGGTAGTATAGAAAGATAGACAGATAGCGCTCTACAATGATACCCAATAATCTAGATATTTTAGTTGCACAACAAAAAAAGAGCAAAATTTTTAGACCCGTTTTTTTTTTTTACGTCCAAAATTAATCCTTGGTCAGAATCTGATTTTGTGCCCAGATTTTAGGCTTTTTGGCCTCAGATCTAAGGCAGACTTGTCTGAACTGCGCACAGATAGGTGAACATGTGCAAAAAGTAAGATGATGTGGACATTTTCAATAAAGAGCGGTCTTCATATGAAAATGATTGGTCCGTTAAACAAAAGCAAAAACAGGAAATATACCTTTTCCCCTTTTGCTCATTCTCGAGCAAACTAACCAATGGAAAACAATGTTTTTAACACAACTAGACACTAGGCTAATGGAAAGTTGCTTGAAAGTCGATGAATTGAAATGTAGTCAGAATTAGTCCACAAAATGCGTTTCCTACTTGCATTTTATGCAAAAACAGCAAAAACTTCCAAGGGTTAATGTGTTAAGAACGAAATTGCAAAACATAGAACACTTGAAAAACATCTTGATAATAAGCTACAAGAACTGAAACATTCACTCTTAAGTAGTTTGGACTTTTTAAATATTGTAATATAGACCAATTAAAACGAACATTGTTCAGTGACTGTACATTATGCTAATGCCCAGATGTAGGATGTTTAGTATTAATGGGAATGGTATCAATGATCGTAGTCTTGACTTCACATTTTATTAATAAATAAATTGCAAGGAATGTTAGTAAAAGTAAGTTATAACTTGTCTTAAGAAATTCATTTATGTATCCTTTAAATTTAATGTAAGAATGAACCTTGAAAAAATATTGTTTTCAGATTAAATGAATTCAAGGTTCCCATATTTAAAATATACACAAAGTAGTTTTCTAGGACAATGAAAATACAAATCTTTGAATAGGTAGTTTCATGCTCTAAATGCCAGATGTGAGGGTTGCAGGTTTCAGATCCAACTTGAATGGAATATAGATGGAAATGCAAGTGATTTTATATCCAACGGCTTCCTCAGTTTGTAAACTATACTTCGTCCAACAGACTATGTATTGCCAGTTTTTCCACACAAAATGTTGATTAAAATAATTGTTTGGAAAGAAACAGGGTGTTTGCATATATTAATGCAGTTTACTTAAAGACTGAACAACACTGCTGTCGAAGCCCTGAGTATCTTTTTGAATGTGTAGTTCCAAAGTTGCTCATTTGATTTCTGGCAACTATTTGAGATGTTGCAAAGTTACTATCTTTAGGATAGGTGCTCCATCAAATTTCCTTCACTACTGAAGCTAAATACCCTATTATTAATGTCGTAAAGGCAAAAAAATAACAACTGTTGAAATTAACAAATATTCATATTTATAACGATCTACATCCTATGTATTACCATGATCTACATCCTACATCCTATGTATTACCATGAGTATTTCATGAGTATTTCATTTCCAATTTTTCACTTGGCATTGCCAGTTTTCTTCTTGAGCAACGAAATTCACGAATATTGAGGAATGTTTGTTTACATATATCTGAACTAGAAAGTGACAAATTCTTGAAGGGTCCTACAACCAGGTCGTGATATCCACTGCATAACAATATGCTTCCACGTCTCATGTTGAGAAATACTCATGTAAAGTTTGAACTTCGCAATAATCTGAAAATGAACTTTGCTTGAAAATGTATTTTAGCTACTGTTACCCTAATATTTAACTGTTAGAGGTCAAAATGAATAGGGTTCCTACTCTCATCATGGGCAATGCTTGGATAAACTTTGAAATAGATTGCTTGATAAAAACTTTAGTTATCATCCAGAAACAAAATTTGAATATAGTCTGCTTTTAGGAACTATGACCTTGACCTGCACCCAACTATCCTGCATTCCTGATGTTATCATTGGTAACACTTGTGTAAAGTTTAAAGCAAAATTGTTTGGATGGAACTGATGTTATCATCTGGAAATGAATATGTTGATGGACAGATAGATGTAACAACAGCGATTACTATAGTGATCTTGCATTTTTCATGTTGGTCCCTACAAAGATGTTTTCATTCTTTTTTTCATTATTTAGCTCATTCAGTCCCGACCATGTTTGTACACGTGATCCAGTTTCTGCATTCAATAGTCAATCCCACATGTAGTCAAAGTTTGTTGACTGCTTTCACTGGCCGACCCCGTCTTCAGTCGTTTTAAATATGTTAAATGTGTGTTAGATATATCTGTGATTGCTTATAAATCAGGGCTTTCAAAGAATCAGACCGATATTAACCAATCAGAAATGATTTTATTTTCCTTTGTGCAAATTTGAATTGTTTAAACACCAAGGGTTACTAATGGAGGGTGTCACAGAATTAGGCAAAAAAATAACTTGGTTATGCTTTAGATATATTTGACTGTTTTTCGTTTGTCTTGCGTACAACATTATCTAGGGTGAACAAATGTTTTTCCAGGTAAGCGACAGAACCAACTTCTATCTTGCCGGAAATTACTTATGACGAGGGACATTATAATCATGATATGCATGGATATTTTACCCTAAATATTACTCACTGTCCTAGGGATTTAAGCAAGATGAATTTATAACCGACACACTGGTCATTCTGGATCTTGTCAAGGAGTACACTTTCACCATTGTCTTCTGTAGCCATAGGGCTAATGAGTGTGACGAGTTTAGCTGACCAGTTCAGTTGATGCGTAGAGTGGTCTAGAACTGTCTATATGTATGTACATATGTCTGTACAAGTGGTGGACCCACGACTGTACACATAGCTAATGCAAGGGTTTGTATGCTGTCTGTACGTGTGTATACGTATGACTGATGACTGTACATGTGGTGGATCCATGAAGGGTGCGAGCGGTCGATACAGAGTGGGCCAACCCAAGGGACGTGGTGAAACTGTGCAGTTTATCAGTGCATGAATCGTACGACTGTACAAGGGTCAAGAAGCATGTTTGTTCCAATTGTTGTTTCAATAGGGTACATTTTTATTTACATGAGATTATTTTGAATCATAGTTGTGTTCCATAAGTTTGTGAATCTCACTTATGATGCAGAACATTTGTAACGGTATTTGAATACCTTTAGATTGTATGAATCTCAATCCTAGTCTATACATGAAATTATGTGAATATCTTACAGTGCATACTATTATTTGAAATGAGGATACATGAATCTGTATTGATATGATATTTTTGGTTTATTTTCAATGTGTGAAAGTTAGTATAGAGTGATTGGATGAATTGTATGTTGAGAGCGTGTGAGAATCATTGTACTTATACAAAATATATTTTTCTTTACTAATTAAATTCATAAATTTTCATCTTTCACACATTGTGTTTTGAGTTATTCATTTAGTCCGAAATCCACAAGGTTTCTATTCTGCTACAGGGGGTAGTTTCACTCCATTTGATCTGTTTTAATGAAAAATCTTAAATGATTTAAGACTTTTGATGATGATGAGAGATAAAATGAGGATATATTCGTCAGTCTGATATTTTGCCAATTTTGGATTCAGATGGAAAAGTTTCTGAGATTGAATCGTCAGAAGAAGAGGATGCTGATAGAGATGATGATATAGTTCTTGCGGATCTAGCAGATTGTAGCAATCATCCTTTTTTTAAAAATAGTGTATAAGAAAAATGTGAAAGACTAAGACAAATAGAAAAAAGACATCACTGTAGACAAATTCATTTGGAATTAATTGGTGAAAATTTCATCGATTTTTATTGGATATAAGAAGAGCAATTAAGGTAAGAGTGAATGCATATGCATGATGTTTACAAATTTAACCATACAGGTAAAAACTCAAGGGCATAAGCAGCTAGACACAGCTTGGTGCTTCTGGGTCATAGAAACAGTGATAATGGTAACAGTGCTGGGGCTGAATGAGTTAACACAGATCAGTGTATAATAAGCATATGCTGAAATGGTTCAGTTATATAATCCTGTAGAGGAGTTATTGTTACAATTCAACATGAACATTGACAAAATAACACCACTCCAGTGGCCTAGTAGTTAGAGCGTCTACCTCGGATGTGGGAGCTCACAGGTTCGAACCCCAGTCGAGTCGTACCAAAGAATTTGTGAAGGTTTGGACTTATTAAGTTTGGGATTGGGTGCTCCGAATTTATTTAAATTAATACAGAAGACCCACCCTGGCTCGTTTTGTCAGAAATTGAAGTAATGATAGATGCAAACCTCCAAGCTCCCAGTCAGCGGTGCTGACAGTTAAATTAATGAATACACAAAATGTGAAATTCAAGTCACAACAATTTAAAATAATTCAATAACAGTCATCTCTCAAATAAAATTCAACTAACACCCTATCACTTGACCAAGTGACGCCCTATTTCATCCTTTGAATTAGTGTTTGAAATTTTCCTCCTTTCCTGAGTTCCTACTCATCAGTATGATTCTTCCTTATCTTTTCCTTTGTCTTCCTTCGTTCTTCCTTCAGACTTTTCTCTCCCTTCTTCCCTCTCTTTTGTCTCCAAAAGACTAGTAATTCACTTTGGTCCCTAAAAGCTTCTGTACTGAAGCACCTAGTTATTCCCAGAATAACCAATTCCTGCCAATATCAAATGTTGGAGTAGCTTATTTAACCTTATTTCCCCTAAGATGGTTTTAGCCTACTGACATTTAATTCTCAAGATAATATATGTAAACTTGCGATTCTAATGTTTGGCTATGCCTTGCTCAATTCCAATTGGAATTGGTTCATAATGATCAGACACTGCCCCTGTCAATGATGCTTTATGACCCTCTTTGATGCTCCTGTGTTCTGAACAATAATTCCCCCACTTACCTTTAAACAATGTTAAATAACTGGTTTTGTAAAACTAAAGCATGCTTCCTTGTTTTATGGATATGTCAATTAACTGAATGGATACTTTCATACATTTTGACAGTGCCAAATTATGACCTCGGGGGTCTAACACACACATGTTAAAATCTGGTTAATTCTACAAAGTGACAGAGTTATAAAAACAGTACAAGCAGCTGCCTTGCTAGGTGCTCAGCATTTAAAGGTTAGTGTTAGGACTAGTCTGCCTGGTGTCAGGATGAGGTGACTGGTTCGGACATGATACTACATATCTATTGCATGATGCCTCAAATCAGGACATCACTGTAAACTGTCACAATGCAGGCATCATAACAATATGACAGAACAATTGTTAAAGCTACATTAAAAATTCCAAATCATACACATAGACAAAAACACTAACATGCATATCAACTCTGTTAGTGACATTATTCATACATTCAAATGTAGGTATGGGTGAAACTATTAATATATCTACCAACATCTTATTCCAAATGAATACCCATATTGCTACAATAGTTGAAGAATTGGTGCTAAACAATATTTACCCTGTGCAGATTATTTCAGCCTTCAGCATTCGTGAATAATTATTAGTCATTTTCCTTTTCATTCTTTCAATTCATTTGAGACTTTCTTAGCAGGAACATTCACTCGTTTAAAAACAAACTTGGCTAACTTGCATGATTTGGAATAGGCCATATTGGCTCCAGAAGAAAATCAAAACATACAATCCTCTTTAGTATAGGGTCATCTTTTATAACAGTTACATTTAGCCATATGTGGACTATTATAATATAATTGGGGAAATACCTCTAATTCCAATATAACAAAATTCCTGAAGATAATTATTTTTCAATAGCTAATGTTAGTGAAGCTGATGTTTTTGATATGCTAATTAAGTTGAATATTAATAAATCCTCTGGATTGGATGGTATTGGTCCACGGATTCTTAAAATTGCTGCACCAGTAATAACAAAGTCACTAACGCATATCATAAATTAAAGAATAATGAGTGGTATTTTCCAGAAACACAGAAATATGCAAAGGTTACACCTATCTTTAAGAAAGGAGAAAAGGAGGATCCAGGAAATTACAGACCCATATCAATTCTACATGTAATGTCAATACAGTTTGAAAAGCATGAAGCCATTCAGGTCTATACATTTTTTGAAACGAACTCTCTATTTCACAAAGCACAATCAGGATTTAGAAAGTACAACTCGTGCCAAACAGAACTTAACAAATTAATTGATCTTTGGCTGAAGGAAATGGATAATCGACATATGACTGGGATTGTTTTCCTTGACTTCAAGAAAGCTTTTTATCTTGTTGATCATAAAATTCTGCTGCAAAAGTTTAATTGTTACAATCAGGATTTAGAAAGTACCACTCGTGCCAAACAGAACTTAACAAATTAATTGATCTTTGGCTGAAGGAAATGGATAATCGACATATGACTGGGATTGTTTTCCTTGACTTCAAGAAAGCTTTTTATCTTGTTGATCATAAAATTCTGCTGCAAAAGTTTAATTGTTACAGGTTTGACAATCTGTCTTTAAACAGGTTTTGATCATACCGAAACCTAAGGTCTTAACAATAAGCTTCCACTATATGTAAAATCGGCTGAAAATTTTAGAGTATTTAAGAAGAGATATCAAGAGCATGCATGTGTTTCTAATAGATAATGGTATTTAGTATTTTAATACTAAACATGCTAAAATAAGCACTAATTATTGCTATCTTCATTGAATATGCATTTATTATACTCATTAAGAGGGCCTCAAGGGAGAATAGTCCCTGATTAATGAGTCACCCTATATAAATAAAGCATTATTATTATTATTATTATTATTTAGTCAAATTAGTGTCAAGCAGCATTCTTCACATCATGTTATATATACTGTATATAACAGCTAGAATATGGCCATAATGTAGATTAGTTCTGTAAATAATTGATTGACCTTCTGTAAAAAAGACCTGTATTGTTTTTTTTCTTATTATTATTATCCAAACCCTGCCAATTCCATGATGATTTTATATATCCGCTCAGCATAGTCTGTCATTGATAAATAAATGCATCTCACAGTAAAAGAGACTTCCAGATTTGTTCCTAATTTATGATTTAAATACTTGACTGATTATTTAGTAACCACATTATGCAAAGTTTATCCATTGCTTAGCATCTTGTCTACTTGCATCAGTGAGGGCTACCTTTCTAGATTCACACAAAGAAATATGTAACATATAATTCTGATATGTGGATATTGTGCATTCAATTCCAGAGTAAAAGAATAATCACCAAAAAGAGCTAACTGTGCCATATTCACAGCATGACACACATGAATTATTCGCATCGATACTAGGTCCATTTATATACAAAAGAAAAGAGAAACTCTGAGAAAAAGTGGCTATTAAATCACACAATTGACCATTAAATATTACTTCACCATCTCCAGCATGTATTTGGCATTCCCAATACAGCATTACTGTGGTTCAAGTCCTACTTAGTCAACAAGACACAAATTTTATCTACAAATAGAATACACTGCAGCCCAGTTGATCGATGTTGTGCTGTTCCACAGCAGTCTGTTGTTGGACTTGTTCTCTTCATTCTATACACTCAGCGGCTCTCAAGTGGCATAGATCATCATCCAATGTCTCACCAATTGTATGGCGATGACACCCAAATATACAAGGCTAGCCACCCAACTGAAGTTGATGTTACCATCCAAGAAGAGAGGTGAATTTCTAATGTGAAATCATGGATGACATGTAACAAGCTGCAAATGAATTATGATAAAACTGTTCCCATTCTGATCACAGCACAAGACTTTCTCATTCACATCCTTTACATCAAACAATAAATATCAGCAGTACCAACATTAAATTCACATGGTCAGTAGGAAACCTAGGTATTACTCTGGACAGCACACTCAAATTGCACCAACATGTCATGAACATATGTAAGGCTGCATATCTGGAATGAGACCTACACATACAAATAATTATGAAATTTTGGTTTGGAGTTGGCATTTTATAGCATATCAATGCAATGTAGTAGTCAAATCTGAAAGTTTCCCCATGGAAAAAATAATTTCCAAGCTGATTGTTTTCCCCTGGAAAAGATTCATCTTGCCAATTTTTTCCTCCTCCAGCTGAAAGTTTCCTCCTGAGCAAAGAATTGGCCAGGTGATTCTTTCCCCCTCACCTCTCAAAAACAAAAGACTAGCCAATACTTTCTCCTTCCAGTTGAAAGTTTTCCCAGGGGAAAGAACTGGTTTGGTGATTCTTCTCCATCCTTTCCAATTATACTTTTTATAGATTAGTACAATTAATAAGCAAACAGAATTTGTAAAAACAGACACTAGCTTATTCTAAGTATTTTATAACTACTAATACCCCTCCCTCATGAATTGATTTGATTTTAAAACCAACGTTATTAAAATATATATTTGTGTTACAGTACAGAAGCTAAATAGCAGTGTTTAAAATTAATGACTTTGGTATGATTTGCCTTTCATATTTCATTAGGTTTAGTTGTATATTTTTTAAAATCTTTTATTTAAATGGTGTTAATGGAAGTTGAATGAATGATAATTTGAGTACAGTAGTTAATGAAAACTGAGAACTGGTCAGTAAAAAGCCATTGCAAAGTTACTGAATTTCAGTTAACTTGATCTGTATGATCCCTGCTTTATTGTAGGTTCTTTTTATGATTGTTGTTGTTTTAGTGTTAATGCCATTTTTCAGCACAAGATAGGCTATGCATGGCGGACAGTATTAATGGTTGACTTTTTAATGAGAAAGTCTAATAAATTATTAACAATATTCTGTACATCATGCTAATGGGAAAGTCTGATCAAATTATATACGATATTACATGGAAAAGTCTGATAACATTTTTAAAGGTATTCCATTATTGTATGCCATGTTTAATCAGATTGTTTCATAACATTATTTACAGTGCTCTATTATACAGGTCTACAGTTTAATCTACAAGGATCAGACTATACAGAAATGTCGTCAGAAATGAGACTTCCAGAATGATGTCAAGTATTGACATGGTCGTGTCTGAGGCAGAGCATTTGTTTGGGCTTGAAAAATCACAGATTTTCTTTGACTTACTGGCCAGTGAATTGTGTCATTTTAGATCAACAGGAGCTATTTCTGAGTTTGTACCTAATATGGCTGATTCCACTGTCAGGCAGAATGTTACATCTTTCTTTGAACATGAATGTGACAAGATAAGTAGACTAATGACATTATTAAGGTAAGTGTAGTCTCTCTACTCTTGTAATTTTAGGCATTTTTCAAACCAAATTTTGCCGTTATTGCTCTTTGATGTTAAACTGACCTATGGTATTATAATGCTTCTCTCAATCTTGAAGCTTTACCATGTGATTTTTCATGATAAATATATTTTTCTTACTTATGAGATCAGAAATCTAGCCATTTTGCTAACCTTACTTTTTCTCCTATCTCAGTTTGGTTGTGTCAGCCATGGTGTCCACATGCATGGAACAATATTTTTAAAACTAAACCAGCTTATGCTGTGCCTGATGGAGTTATTATAAACTCAAACAACAATAGCATACATATATCGTGAAGTTGAGCTATTTGGTATTATGCTTTTGAAACAAGCAGCATTGCAGATTTAGTCTTATCTGATGTAATGCGGGAACAAACTGTTCTGATTCTATATTATTGTCTCAATGGAACTGATAATAGTCGCATAACAAGGAACAAAATTATCTGAAGATGCTGCCTTGGGAGGCTTTAACAACAAATGTTACTTGTTCTAAATAAGATAAACCTCATTTTGAAACTTTGGTGATGCAGCAGACTTAGATGAGGATCAGAACTGCTCCGGTGGATATAGTGTATGCTTCTGATGTGAGAGGTCTTGGGTTCTAACCCCGGCTGATTGATTATAAAATGGTATAAACAGCTGCTGCTCTAGGCGCTCAGCTTTAAGAAGTTAATGTTAGGACTGGTCAGCCTGGTGTCAAGATAATGTGACTGGGTGGAACATCATACATTAAGTTTGAGGCATGATAACCCAGTGCGAGCCATTTATATATATATATATATAATCTATGTTGGGGTTTGGACAGAGACAATGAAATTCCAGTCCAGAGACAATGAAATTCCAGTCCAGTCAGAAATTCCAGTACATTACAAACCTCATGGAAAGACATATAATGTAACTTTGCTAATGGGATTTTGTTATCTTGATCTAAACCCCAATTTATATTATTTTTCTCATCTAATAAATTACTTTAAAATAACAAAGATTTTTTTATGTGTCGCATTTATATATATCTTTCTGAGGGGTGTGGTGTGACCATATCATCTGAAGTACACACCTTATGTGTGTGAGCAAAGAAAAATAACAACATAACATATCTCATAGTAATAAGTTATTATCATATTTATTAAAAGAATGTTATATAAAATTAACAAGACATAATTAATATTAGAAGAAACTGTTCCATTTTAATGAGTTACAATTTTGAAAAGTTATATTGTAAATAATGAAATGATGTTGGATATTCAGCTCAACCTTTGTAATACTTGATGTTAGTGTAAGCTGTAACAAAGAGTAACATATTGCATTAGATTATTCATTGTTAAATAGTGATATTTGTCACTATCATATATAGCTTTTATTTTCTTTGGAGGAGGTGAAACTGTGACATAACTGTGTTGTCCTTAATATTGTATAATTACTACCATGTATGCTTGTGTTTTCCTTAGTATTGATAATTTGCAAAATGACCCAGTGTTCACTGATTCTTTGAAAATTAGTTATTTTGTCTTTGAAATATGGCAAGTGATACAGTAAAATTTGCTGATGGATTAATGTGTTGATGGATAAATGATTCCTTCTGGCAGGTAAGTGCATTATTTGCCATTAATTATTTTAGGTATAATTTTTTATTCAGCTGGTGCACAGTAGAGATGCTTAATAAAATTATAATAAAGCATATTTGACATAACACATTTCTGGCTGTTACTAAGTTTTTCGTTTTTCCATAGTTGTTAAGAGAATTGAGAAGCTATGAAGTGTATAGGTCTCTAGTCTATGTGTATGGATCAGTGTTTTCTGTCGGTTCATTTCACACAGCATTGAGACTTTTATTATATCTGTAGCACAATAAAGTTTCATGTCAGCATCATTACATGTAGCTAACAGCATATAATTTATTTCACATGTAGTATTTCAAACAATTTAGGTTGATTTAGCTACATTTAATGATGCTGCCCTGAAAATGTATTGAGCAAGGCCTGCATATATAGATAAAATTGACCATACTATGTGGAACGAACTAGCATAATGCCAAAAACTCTAAATAGAATGCATGTGAGTATTTGTCACTATCAAAATGTTTTTGTATGATGTCTTCTCAAAGAATGATTTATCTTTAGTTACTGTTTTGTTATATATTTGTTGTTGTTGTTCCTGTTTGATTTAGAATAACTAGCAGGCACAACAGAAGACTTGCTGCAAATACAATGCATGTACCTAAAAATGGTTACTGTACAATATCAATAAAAGCAATTGGATATATACTGATGTGACTAGTTTCTTCTCGTTTCCTTAGTCATTTAACAGTTATTTTTCTTTGTAATTTGGTGATCTAATCTGTGAATTTATATAGTATGCATATTTAAACAAATTAAAGTCATGATCAGGGTACTTAACAGATTCTTGTTACACAGAAAGTGCATTTGGGTCTGTGGGTCATTCATCATCTACACGTCTGAAAAATATTATTGTCATAAGAAAGTCATTTTCCATTGTTTGTCTGTATTAGACTTTACTGAAGTCAATTCTCATTTAAGTTATGAAATTTACTGTTTAATTGTTGGTCTTTCTCTTCTTCAGATGTCCAGATAGAATAAGATTACAGCAAATGCCAGTGCAAAATTTCATATCATTAATGAAGTCCGTCATTAAATCCTCACTACATTACACCAGTGCTGAAACCTAAAACCAAATGATGAAAGCTATCTTTCAAAGGAAACATATACATCATGGTTGACTCAAAGAAGTTTGAAAGAGCACTGGGAGAAGAAATTCCAGAGATGTTTCAAATAGGAGTGGAGATGAAATGATTGTGCATAGGTTTGTTGTCACAAGACTGGAGAGCCATCAGCCAACAGACAAAAAAGAGAACAGGCCCATTCATTTTATTTACTTTCCTTCTGATTGTTGATTTTTCATTTACGTTCCAAACGAAATTGGAAGCTATTGGCATCAGACAAATATGCAGAGAGACGATAAGTCTGCATAGTAGATAATTGCTCTAATGCCAACAGCAATTACAATTCCATCAATTGAAGTCAGAAATATTACAGAGAGGATAGCAGTGTGTGATATATTAAATTGCTTAATCTCTTCCTTGATTTTGACACAGAGAAAACTTTGTTTATTGTTCACTGTCATACTAATTTGCTTGCAAACAAGAATTGATTTAGATGCATTCAAATGTAACTTACATGAGTTGAGCATTGATAATTTAATGCCAGTATTTGACTTTCATGATTGATACAGGATTTTCACTTGAACAGGAATATGGGACAAAGTCAGAAGAAATTATAGATTTTTTTCCCGACCATCAAAAATTATTGAATTTCGCAAATGTTGATGAAAGCATAGGAACATCATGGAATTCCCCACCACCACCACTTGACAACAGAAACAATTACATACTTGTGTCCTAACTGAACTCATTGGGAGTTAATTTTCTTGAGTTCTGACTTGACTATTCAGCTGTAGCAGTGTAGATCATTTAGGTGCTTGCCATAAACATATTTGTATATTCAGTCCAACTGTTCAATGGAGTATAGTCATCTAGAAGACTGGTTAGATAACAGATTCAAATTGGTATCATATTTGGGAAGTATGAAAACCAGTCCTGCATCACAATAAGCCATCACGGTGGTGGCACTGTTTAGCAGCTTACCAGTGGGTCTAGAAAATCTTGTCACTGTTACATTGATACGTACCTGTATGAAATTGATAGGAAAATGATTCATTTTCTCAGAATATACAGTGTACATATGTATTATCAGCTAACAGACAGGATGAAACAACACTGTTGTGAAATTTTGACCTGGTACTTGCCATTTGCATAGCTAGTCACACGAGTACAGAAATCTTGCAACCTACAGGTTCATGACATCATTAGTCAAGTGATATCAACATCAACCTGTCTCTAATGTTGTAGAAAAAATGAAACAGCATGTGTCTGTAATGTTTTGTTATATAACATGACTATCACGTTGACATGTGCTCTCTGCTTGATGAATCTGGCATCTTTGCTCATGTTGCTCTGAAAGTGACAGATTTTTAGTAGTTGTTCTCAGAATAAAGAATTATGTGTGTTTTGGGGGTCTTTACTAGAGGTATGTGATTTTCTTTTAATATATTTCAATTTTTCGAAAGGGGTTTATTGCTGATATTAAAGACTTTGACCTCTGATGTCATGAACATTAGGGTGCAAGATTTATGTAATAATTTGACTAGCAACACAAGTAGTAAGTATCAGGTCAAGTTTCATTAATGTTGTATATTCATCTCTACTGTCAGTGGGTGAAAGACATACCAGTTATAAATACTTGCAATTTCTGAGAAAATAAATAATTTTCCAAGTGATTTGATGCATGTACAACTCAATATAATGATGTTTAAGTTGTTTAGCTCACCAGTGAGTTGCTAATATATCCAACTTTGTATGGAGGTGGTGAATTTCCAACTTTTCTATAGGCTATTGACTTAGACTACACACCCCAACATAAATGTCCAAATATGAAAAATTGGGTTGGAAGCTATGATCTGGAAACGAGCTGCCATTCTTTATATATAGTAGGAAGTCAAATTTGTTGTCTAAATATCCAATCTCTGGGCTGAACATTGGTGCTAAACAATTACAGTGAGTGGCAAATAGTTTTGAAGTATTTGTTTCAAGGCTTATATAGATCACAGGATAAAGAGGTGATCATTGTCGCTTGTATTATATAATATGTAAAATGTAAGGCACAATATGAGACCCTGTATCATCAGTACAGGTTTGGGAATAGGTGTATCAGATTTAAGCAGACTTGTGTTGATTTTGCAGAAAATTCAGTCAACTATTATGAATATTTAATTTGTATTGTCAGCTTGAGGATATAATTTTGGTGTGTTCCTGATTTGTGTTGTGTTTCTAAGTCTTAATTAAGTTTACTGATATTTGAGTTCAAACTCAAGGTGGAAAAGGAATCAGATGATGAAGACACGTGCAGTTCGCATATGAGAGCCAGATGCTGTGCATTGCTCACTGAAGTGTTTATAATACTTGAGTATGGTGCGAGAGGAATTTTTTATATATATTTTAAATATTTTCGTATGGTATTAAATGAAGGAATTGTAGCTGAAATTACCAAATACATCAAAATGTATGAAACAAAAAGGCAGCATGAAATGTCCATAATATGTAAGCAGTATGATGTTCATCCTTGTCTAAAACGTGACTGCTTTTACACATTTCACCAGTAGCACTTTCAGAACTAATTTAACATAATGACCAATTAAACATTTTTAAATAATTGTATATATATACTTTTAACATATAACATTGTATGACAAGGAAGTCAAAGTCTGCATTAAACTCATGGAGTTTCTTATTATTAGTGTGTAAGTCAGTGGGATACAAATATCATGTAGACATAAGGTAGTTAAATTATTACCTTTATTAATGCATGGTTGTAGGATATAAAATCAGTCAATTGTAAGGAATATTATTTGTAAATTTGTCTCATATTCCCATCGGCTCATCAGAATGGAAGTCAGCACCCAAAGCATATGCAGTATTGATCTCAGGCGTTATGCTTTAGGAGTGCATCACTAAATAGTACTGTTATCCAAAGTTAGTATACTTTGGATTGGCTTAAGTTCTTATCTTTCAAACACAGGAACATCCTGCATTATATAATGTTTTTTTTATCTAATGTCACTTGTAAAGAAATTGCAATCACAGTACATGAAAGTAGCATAGAGATATACCAACAATGTCTCCATTGTGTCTGTTGCAGATGGACACAACAGCTTTTTCTGTTTCAGAAGTGCTTTATAGCTGTCGAGTAAAACCTTAGTCCAAGCAAGCAAGGTCAAGTACATTGGTTGTATTGTAATCAGTTCCACCTGTTTATTTTGTTTCCAAAGTAGAAGGGATGAAGATCACTGTAGCATCCATTATGTGAATATGTTGACTGTGACATGCTGCTCATTTTATTGTATATTAATTTTAAGTCAGAAAACATTTTTATATAAATCTTTGCTTATGATTTGATATATATTTGCTGGTTTAATAGCATTGTAAATAATAACCATACTTTTCTTGGTGATAAATTGTACTATCAGATCTTAATAAATATGCAGATATTTACTAACTGTTTTGGTTGATACATAACATTTAAAACGGATATGAAAACACCCACCAAACCTATGTGGTTTTTAAGCTGAATTAAATATCTCACATTCATTTTGTTTGAAGGTATATACTTTTGAAGGGAATTTCAAACAAATACATATCAACATACACTGTTAAGTACAATAAGGTAAATTTTAATGAGTCACATACAAATGTATTTGACTTTTCAATAGTTATATATGTTGTTTGAACATGGTACATGGTCAAAGGTCTCATTAAATGTTATGGAAGATTTTTAAAATGAAAGTAGCTGATGATTTGAAATATTCAAATGTATTGAAGACAGAAATGTTTTTCTCTTCCGTAAGTATTATAAGTGATCCTTGAAATAATCATATACATCGAGGAAAGACCTGGTAATTTTTTTCTGTCACAAAGTGGGGGAACCCTGTACTAAAACTGTGAAACAAGAATTTTGGAGCAAAGAATAATTATGAAAAAAAATATATATATACATGTGTGTGTATATATATATATATATATATATATATATATATATATATATATATATATATATATATATATATATATATATATATAAGGAACTTTTCAAATAGAAAATTGAAAAAGGAAAGCTGATGCAAATACTGTAAAATTGAGAGTTGATACAAAAATGAAATTAAAAATGTTGAAGCAAATTGAAACTGTATTGCATTGATTATTAAAATAATGAAATAAAGAATATGAGAAATGGGGGATGTTTATTTTTACTCTGCAACCTCTTTAGTCTCAAGCCTTTACTTTGCAGTGATGTGTTTTGATGCAACCCTCTTAACTACATAATAGATTACTTCATGTTTTCAATGACAAACAGTATTAAGTTAATAATATCACATGATTTAATATCCATACACAATATTGCATACAATTTTAATTTATAAGTAGTAATTATAGTCTCTTGTGCATTTATAGATAAGAAAATATGAAATAAAATATTGATTGGTTCATCTATGACATGTTGCCAAAACATAAAAGCAATGAAGACATGATTAGGACAGCAGAGACTTACTATTTATAGCAATCATTGAAATGATATTGATATTTGTTTGTCTTTTGCCACGGTTCACGTTATTTAATTAAAACGTATATGATACAAAGCAACGAATATACTAATGATTGATTCAATGATGTATCTTAGTCAGCAAAGTCCTTTTAATTCAAACATTTGGCAGACGTCCCACACTTCCGGCCTACTTCTTGAATCTTTATCTTCCTTAAAAATGTTTTCGATTGATAATGGAAGTTACTATCGCTTAGAGGTAATTAAACTGAAGCTGAGTTATCTGGTCACAATAAGGAGTTAATTGATTGGCATAATCACTGTCGAAAATCTAAAATCATATTCTAATATTTGCATTAGATATGTTACACTTTACCTGCATATTTGTGATTTTTTTCTTTAGTAATCTTTTCTAAGACGTATTTCCTAACAATTCAAAAATCCATGCACCTCCATCTAAAGATAGCTACGAGATTAGTAACAAACTAATGTCCAGGAACAAATGTCATATCTTCCTGCTACCTTCTCTCAAGTAGACTTTCAGGGCCTATTTGCAAACTTTCTTCAATGACAAGGTTCAAACCATTAGAGATAAGCTAGACAACACAATTTCAATTGATTCGTCACAATACAGTTGAGTTTTAGATTTGCAGCGAAAACTGTTATCAGCATTTGAACCTGTCTATAGATTTAATACGGATAATCATGATGAAGAGTGCACCCAAGTCACGTGAACTTGATCCAATTCCAACATGACTGATGCTTGAGTGCTTAGATGCAATATTGGATTCACTAACTGATGTTATTAATACCTCTCTCTCATCTGAGGAATTAACATCATTTTTAAAACTGCAATTGTAAAGCCACTGCTAAAGAAACAGACACTCACCAATAACGATTGAAATAACTACTGCACAGTTTCTAATGTAACGTTCATATAAAAAATCGATCCAAAAAGTTGTTCTAACCCAACTTGTATGTCATCTGAATTCAAACAGTATTTTAGCAATGTACAGTCTGCATATCGCCCTTGCCACATTACTGAAACTGCTCTTCTAAAAGTAGTTATTAACATTCTCTCCGCTATGGATAGCAGAAAGATTACAATCCTCACCTTCTTTGAATTGCCTACAGCATTTGACAAAATAGACCATGATATATTACATCACTATCTCCAGCATGTATTTGACATTTACAATACAGCCTTACTGTGGTTTAAGTCCTACTTGATCAACAGGATACATACTGTATCTGCGCTTTGGAATATACTCAAGCCCAGTAGATCTATGTGGTGTTCCACAGGGGTCTGTTCTTGGACCTGTTTTGTTCATTCCATACACTCAACTGCTCAAATGTCATAATCATCTAGAAAATAAAAATCTCACCAAGTGTACGCTGATAACACCCATATATACGAATCTAGCCACACAACTGAAGTTGGTGCATCCATCGAAGGAGTAGAGGTGCATTTCTGATGTGAAATCAAGGTTGAAATGTAAAAAGCTGCAGATGAATGATGATAAAACTGAGGCCATTCTGAGCAAAACAGACTTTCTCATTCACATCCTTTACCTCAAACAATCTCAGGAACACCAACTCAGTACAATACCTATGTGTTACTCTGTACAGTACTCCCACAGTGCACCAACATGTCATGAACATATGCAAAGCTGCATATCTTGAGCTAAGACGCATCAGCTCCTTTCGCAAATATATATCAGATGATGCCACTAAATCACTTGTTATCATTACTACATTCCAAACTGGACTACTGTAACTCTATTCTGTCTTTTCCGTCTCAATATCTACTTCCGAAACTTCAAAAAGTTCAAAACACAGCTGATCGGATCATCCTTAGAGTACCACGATGAGAGCACACCTCCTCTCTGCTCTGTGCTCTACACTGGCTATCCATTCGATCCAATATCAAACACAAAATTTGTTCTGTGCTACGTTTCATCTACGGGCTCAGTCCAACATAACTATCTGGCTTCACCTATGTGTACACAACTACAAGATACGTACGCTCCTCTTCTGACAGGCTAATACTCAGTATCCCAATAATGAAAACGAAGTCACATGGACAACGTTCTTTTGCGTACCAAGGTCCAGCAACGTCGAAGGAATTTCCCATTGAAATTAGACAGTGATCCTTTTCATGAGTGCTCTTAAAACTCACCTTATTCGACTGCAAGAGCTTAAAGACCTGATAATATTTCCTACATATTTTCAGCATTTGTATATTTTCTAATGTCATGGTGTTTTTGTACAGTCATAGCATTAGGGATGTAAAGCGCTAGGGGCTTCTAAAGATTAGGCGTTATACAAAGTCCTCAATTTTATTATTATTTAATACTTTAAAATTTTATTCGAGACCCCCAGGAATACATTATTAATATCTTCTGTAAGCCCAAATAGTGATATTAATTTGTTCGCTTAAGAATACATTCCATTTTTGAAACGTGTAATGTTAGTTAATAAGGACAATTTATGAAAGCCATTATCAAGCTGGATAACTTTTATGAAAGCCATTATCAAGCTGGATAACTTTACATTTCGTCAACCTAATCATTTCTTTTCCTAAAAAAATTTCATTCTCATTCATACATCTGATCTTTTGTTGGCCAGAATGAGGAAAACCTCAAAATACTAAGTTGCGGGAAATCCGCTTGCAACTGGCTATTCTGTATGTATTAGTATGAACAAGCAAACTCATTTGAATTATATTTTTTATGGATCGGTCTATTTCGTTTGTTCTTTCTTCCTTTGATGAATTGACTATTTTGTTGGGCAACCATCCCAAGGCCGCATTACAAGAAAACAATATATGAATCAATGTAATGTACAAAAATATATACTAGAACACGAAACGTGCACACGTGAACACGTTCAAATAAGACGCAATCTTTCATGATTGACAATTTAGGTAGACAAACAGAACGACAGCGTCTAGATGACAGACTGAAAGTGCAATCTAAGAGTTGTACGCGGCGCATATGCAGCAGCGACAGAAAGTACAAAAACTCTTTGCCAAGTTTCAAGTGACAGACCTTGTGCTTATTTGGGAACTATTTCGACATCAATCGAAGTAATTGGTTAAATAAATTAATGTTTATCTTCTTTCAATTTAAACGAGTTTCTAGATTCTAGTTATCAATTTGTCATTTTTTTTTTTAAATTTATAAATCATTTCTTTATATTTTTTTTAGCTTCGCAGTTAAAACAAATAGTTTAATGCCATATCTTAGAAAAAATATTGAGGACCAATTCTTTAAATGTATAATTTATGCTTATTACTGATTTCCTTGAAACTAATTTTACGATAGATGCAGACCACAATCTACATCAACTGAAAGCATTCTGCGATTGTATCAATCTTTACAAGTATGCAACCTCCAGCCATGTACAGCAGACCAAGGAACCTCTAATCTAGTTTCGTGTTTCTTAAGTAAAACAATATAACATCTAAACTAAAAGGATATCCTCGACATTTAAAATAGTAGTTTAACTAAATTTGATTGAAATTAGGATGAACTTTATTTGTGTTTTACCCAAGCAAGTGTTTTCTTTGGAATGCTGTATACGTCCTGCGAAACCTATTGCTTGGCTAGAAAGAAAGGAACTCTACATTTTATAGTTAACGACACAGTATTATATACACGTTTCGGGGAAATAGAATCACTAACAAGATGAACCGGGTTCGGATCAGATTACAATAAAGATCTGAGAATGATTACGAAAACATGTTTATTTGTAGATGATTCAAAATAAAATCCTACACCCAAACTCATGAGCATAAATTCCAAGACTGTATAATTAACACAATGATCCGCACGGAGTTAAAGAACTGGATGATAATAAAAATAATGTAACGAAAAAGGATACGGTTAATAACTGGAAAGAATTGTATGAGTTGATATAAAACAGTCGATAATAATGAAAAATATTTAACAAATTTAAAGTCCAAAAGAAAAATGTAATCACTCAACAATAATAAGTGAATTGAAAAACAACGATATGGTTTCGCTCAAATAGTGACATGGTTCAATATAAATTGGACATATATTATCCACATTCATTTGCAGAATCTTATCTCCAGAGTATGCGTTATTGGTTCTATTGTCAAATGTTTTGTGTGACTGGTCTTATACAATCATTATACAATCCAAAAGAAAAATGTAATCACTCAACCAATAATAAGTGAGTTGAAAAACAACGATATGGTTTTGCTCAAATAGTGACATGGTTCAATATAAATTGGATATATATTATCCACATTCATTTGCAGAATCTTATCTCCAGAGTATGCATTATTGGCTCTATTGTCAAATGTTTTGTGTGACTGGTCTTATACAATACTTAGTTTTTGCCTATATGGTTTGTGAAGTATCGTACAAGTCGGCAGCTGACCTACCACACTAACTCTTGATTCGTTGGTCTCTTGTTCATCTGCAAATACGTCATAATCTCCAATACTTATGTATTCTAGCAAATTCTTGACTCAATTTGACTTGTGCGTCACTCGTTGAATGTGCGAGTTCTGTAGCATATTGTTACATGCACAGGGGTATTCACTTGACCGAGCGGTGTCAAACCCTGGCGCGAGTCACAATGGAAGTCATATGTTTTCCCCAAATTTCCAAAGACTTCCATACAACTTGAGTTGTAAAATGGAAAGAGAGACGCGTCTGCTATATTTAATAACTTTTGCTCTAATCAATTGGCGACCCAGATGAGACAACTTGCCCAAAAGTCCATTAACTGCACCTTTGCATGGTTTTTCTTCATTATTATCCGATTTCCGGACCGATAGCTTGTCATGCCGTAGAAATTACACTAGTATTCCCTTACTAACTGGGAATTATTTAACTGCGCGACCCTAGGCCAGTCAATCCTCATAATTTCCGCCGTATCACGCTCATATACATACGCCCATTTTCCACTATGGACACATAAACGGTACCTACCAAGTTCCAACTTATTGATTCCATTCTATAATTTACTGATTTCCAACCATAAATACTGTCTTTTCAATCACAATACTTGTATACATCACTGAATTTCAATATGGACTATGTTTCCCAGGGACAGTCATTCGGCTTGTACTTAAATTCACTACTAACGACCCCAGCATGGTTTCAAATTCACTAACACTCGGCTCTGTGACGTTTGCTTCTACCAATTGGCTAACTATTTCAGGCTAGTAATATTTCCATGGCACCTAAGACTAAACACTCACACAAATAAATCTAAGAATTGCTTAAAAACAGGATGCTGCCAAATACACATACTCCAAATTTATTACAATATTTTAATCCACTGATTGACATGGCAACATTAAATATACAATCATTGTTTGTTATTTTAAAATAATGTGTGTGTGGGTAAATATTCATTGTGTGTAATGACAAATTAATTAATCATCTTAATTTTCTCTGCACTCTGTGCAGATTCTGAGAAATCATTTAAAACTATATATGGCATGTCAGATTTACATGCATTATCATCATTGACATTGTTACTTTGTATTATTTTTGTGCGTACAAGTGTTCGTTTTCTCTGTTAATTAAATGTGCTTTGTTCCATCCCGGATCCAGGATTACTGAATGATTGATCTTCATTGGCGTTATGTATGGGTTATGATGGGTAGTTTAAGCCAACAATAGCCAGTGACTAACAGCTCTTGTGGCCATGGCCCTCTTTCATCGCGAATATATTATCTTCTCCATTAGTTTGAACAAATATTCGCGATCGTGATGGGTCATCTTTTCTGTTGTCAGTTGTTCGTGTAACTTATATTGTACATTACTGGGTCTAGACTTGTAGTAGAACTGTTGTTCGGTATCTCTCTGTGCTGTTGCGAAAAGATTACTTGAACCACGAACAGACTTAGCAGAGTCAGTTTTAGATTCACTCGACCTTTCTTTATCTTCAAATTCGATTGCTTATCATTATCAATGATTACCGATAATAGGTATACACATTTCTATACTGCCAAATGTTTTGGACCAACTATGATAAATCAAGAATTGTGAAGCGCTGCTCTTCGTTGGTTGTCTGTGCAACAATTGCTGGTAAATTAGCCACACTATACATTGAAAATATAAAGTTGTTTCTTGATTCCCTAGATGATGGTTTTATCTGTCTTGCTGTTTTCATGCGGAACATACACTAGTATTTACTATATTTAATTTTTCTGTTCCGTGAATCTGCTCTCAATTCTCTTACAATCTGTATAATAATAATAATAATAATAATAATGATAATAATAATAATAATAATCCGATAACGATAAATATAATCATCACTATCATGTTCATGATGTGATATTATTTATGTTTCTCTTTCCAAATATATACGGAATATTTTTATTTCAAAAATTAAAAAATCACATGTAAATATTAAACAGAAGGCCTGTTGATAACAGTAACTAATGTGGTAAGTGCATAACAATTTATATCAATAATGCGATAAGAGGGGCAATTACTATACAATAAATAGTGATGAATTTTAAGGAGTTCCCCTTGGTCAACCAGGTGACTTAATTTCTGATTGGTTAGCTGCTAAATGACATGACCTTGTTGAGAAGCACAATATTCTATAAAAGATCATTCAATTTGTTGTATGGTTCTGAAACAGCATTGTTGTTATAAAATGGATGATTACATGAAAATTAGTTATTCCTGGCGTCTTATTGGAGTCATTTCGTTGTATTCAGATAAGTATTTATTTATTTATAGAATTATATTAATTATTCACTGGATTTAAAAAGTTTTAAATCTTTATGATTTCCTACCTATTTTGAAAATATTGCGAATTCATTGAAAAAACATCATGGATTATATCATTAGGATACATCAAGAATATTGTGACATCAGCACAATATATTAAAATTTATTCGTAGCACCATTGGAACTCATTCGCAATACTCTATATTCTTAGACTATGTATTTATGTACGTATAAATAGCTTGATAATAATAATAATAATAATAATAATAATAATAATGAGGACTTTGTATAGCGCTTAATCTACAGACGATCTAAGCGCTTTACAACATCTATAATAATATGTCTACACTACAGAAAAACAACACACATATAATAAAATTGAAAATCATAAAAAACATGCTAAAAGATATAAGGTACAAAACATTATTATGTCTCTAAGTTTGTTCCTGCAGTCGAAAAGGTGAGTTTTAAGGGCACTCTTAAAAGTGACCACTGTGTCTTTGTGTCTAATTTATATGGGCTATTCGTTCAACATCGCCGGGCCCTGGTATGCAAAAGAACGTTGTCCATATCACTTCGTTTTCATAGTGGGAACGATGAGTATACGACTGTCTGAAGAGGAGTGTAAGTATCTTGCTCGTGTATACACATGTATGAGGCCGGATATGTATGTTGGACTGTAATTAATGAAACGTAGCACAGAAAACAAATTTTGTGTGTGATTCTGAATCAAATGGATAGCCAGTGTAATGTACAGAGCAGTGGTGAGGTGTTCTCTGATCGAGGTACTCTAAAGATGATCCGAGCAGCTGTGTTTTGAACTATTTGAAGTTTCTGGAGTAGATATTGTTACGAACCAGACAGAATTGAGTTACAATAGTCCAGTATTGAAAGTAATAATTGACAAACAAATGTTTTAGTGGCATCAACTGAAAGATATTTGCGAATGGAACTGATGCGTCTCAGATCAATATATGCAGCCTTGCATATATTCATGACATGTTGGTGCAATGTGAGAGTACTGTCTAGAGTAACAACAACTAGGTTTCGTACTGAATGTGAATTTGATGTTGGTGTTGCTGGGAGGTATTGTCTGAGGTAAAGGATGTGAATGGTAAAGTCTTTATATTGTGATTAGAATGGCCTTAGTTTTATCATTATTCATCTGCAGCTTGTTACATGTCATCCATGATTTCGCATCCGAAATGCTCCATGCTCCATGGAGGGTAGCATCAACTTCAGTTGGATGGCTAGATTTGTATATTTGGGCGTCATCAAGGTACATATAGTGAGACACTGGGTGATGATCTATGACACTTGACAGCGGCTGAGTGTATAGAATGAAGAGAACAGGTCTAAGAACAGACCTCTGTGGAACACCACAAGATAGATCAACTGGGCTGGTGTTTGCAGATACAATTTCTGTCCTGTGACTAAGTAGGACTTCGACTAATATAAGGCTAAATTCTAAATCCCAAATATATCCTGAAGACGGTAAAGTAATATATCATGGTCTATTGTGACAAATGCTGCAGACAAATCAAGGAGGGTAAGGACTGTAATCTTTCCACTATCCAAAGCAGAGAAAATGTCATTAAATACTTTCAGAAGAGTAGTTTCAGTACTGTGGCAGGGGCCATATGCAGACTGTACATTGCTAAAAAGACTGTTTGAGTTCAAATGGGATACAAGATGGGTTAGAACAACTATTTTTAAGATGTTTTATATGAACAGGAGATCAGAAACTGGGCGCTAGTTCTTTAAATTGTTATGATCAAGTGTTGGTTTCTTCAGCAGAGGTTTTACGATGACAGTTTTGAAAAATGATGTGAATATCCCCGATGAGAGAGAGAGATATTAATAACATCAGTTTGTGAAGGCAAGATTGGGTATAAGCATTCAGCCAGCAGTGTTCTTAAAATGGGATCAAGTTCACATGACTTTGGTGCACTCTTCATCATGATTGTCCGTACTAACTCCATAACTGAATGGTGAAGAGCCAATTGAAATTGTGTTTTCAAGCGAATCGCTAATGGTTTTTACTTTGTCACGGAAGAAGTTTGCAAATAGATCCGGAAGGTCTACTGGAGAAAAGGTACATGGAAGTAGTGTACATTTGTTCCTCGACATTAGTAAGTTAGTTATCTCGAATTGCTCTTTTTAGCTAGAACTCGCCGTGATCTTAGAACTGTAGTGGGATAATTTGGCTAAACAGACTATGTTTGGGACGTTCTTCTTAACGGCTTCATATAGTTGTTTATTAATAGTGAGTCTGGTGGAAAGCCAAAGTCTCTATACTTTATGGCGATGTCTTTTAGCAGTGTGAAGCTGGTCCCTAACACTGCTATACCATGGATAACACATTTTTTTTTATTGATACTCTGCATTTGGTGGCTGGGATATGTTTTTCAAGCAATGAACACAGGCAGTTATCAAGTTGTTTCGCTGATGGATGTAAGAAAGTTGTTAGGTTTTATTGGATGTCATGCATTAATTTGTTTCTATTTATGTTATGTTTTCTATTTATCATACGGGGGTTTCTCTTCGGAGCAAATAAAGGTGGAGGGTTAGTGACTGATACGTAGACTGATATGCAGAGGTGTTCTGATGCAAGTTCATGGGATACAATGGTGGATTGCAGAATATTATCATCAGGTCTATGAAGAAACCAGTCTAAAATGTGACCAAGTATGAGTGGGTTGGTTAACTGACTGTTCAAGGTTGTCTAGGCGTTTTGACGTGTATGGATTGTCAGGACAGTCAACGTGAAAATTGAAATCTCCAAGAATAATATGGTTGCCACCTATCGAATTTCCATACCTCAGAAGATTCGGAAACTGCTCCAAAAACAGCGATTCAGTCAGCTTGTCTTTTTCTACTAGGAGGAGGGCGGTAGAGACATGCAAAATGGAATGACCTTTGTTCCCGTGTGAGTGTTGTTTGAAATAGTTCAAACAATGTGTGGCAGAAATTGAAGGTTGTGATGTACATAAGACATTTTATCGTGGAATTCTGTGTGATGACAGCAATTCCACCTCTGCGAGAGATACGGGGGGGGGGGAGGCTTGATGGAGTAAGCGGTGGGTCTTACATCCGCGCACTTAGGGTCATCTCCTGATGTTTTTAGCTATGTTTTTGTCAGGAAAATGACGTAGATATTCTGGTCTTTGATACAATGAACTATTTATGTGCGCCTTTCCTGTGATCTTACTGATAGGACGTTGAATAATGCAATACGCAGTGGTATCTCTGGGACAGTTGACACAACGGTTGACGATTTAAGATGAATGTGCACGAGGTTATCAAAATTAACAGTCGAATTTTAAAATTATTTATCTGTAAAGGGCGAGATAGAGATAACTGGAATTCTTCTTCCTGTTCTACGCCAGCCAGCTTTGAAACAACGTTTATTTTATCGTTTCATTTTATATTTAAGTAATGATGAATGTAGTCCCAGTTCATTTAGTTTTGAATACAATGTAGTATGAAGAGCCAAGGTTTTGTCATTTGATGCAGTTAATGAAGGTCCATCGTAGCGTAAGCTGGTTGACTGGCGATCACGTGATGGCGGTTTATTCAGAAACAATGGACGTCTTAACAGTGGAACAAAACTGATGAGAACAGTTATGTTCTTGTTTCCAAAACAAGGGGATGAAGAAAAACATACCAACTATATAGCAAATGCTTGATGAAATACAATGATGTAGACGAAGATGGACAACAAGCAGATTTAACGTGAAAAAAGCACATAAAAACGGAAGAGCTGCGTCAAATAGTTGACAGATAGCGGCCATCTTTCCGGAAGTCCAATTATATATAAATATAACACAAACTGATTAGGTTACAATGATCAGCACTGTATCCATTAACTCTGCCAAATGATTGGTTAAATGCTACTTGGATATTTTTTTAATGCTTACAATATAATCAAATGTTTATTATACAGAAATAACAACAGACATAGCTTACCTAAAGATATATCCCTGTGTCCTTGCCATTTATTTTTTCGTCACAAAGTATTCACAAGAATTATCGTGGATATCTGTATTTAGTAATCAGGTCAGACATTTCATACACTGGGTGAGGGTAATCAGTTACGGCTGCTTATTACTATACAGATACTTGTGTACGATAAGTGGGTTGTTACTAGCTGCAATATCAGAACAATATTTTCCACACATTTACCATTAATTTCATCAAAAATTGTATTTTTATCAAAACAAATTCACAATGTTATGGAAGCTAACATTGTGGACTAAAGTCAGCAAGTTGTAATATATTGATTTTCATGAGATCTGGAGGAAAACAAACTGATACCTTTGTAGTCAATAGTTAGAATCATATCACCTAATATCAATGTCATCCAATGACCTCGATTTTATCAAATTCCTTGCCATAAGCACTATTCAAGTACTGTCCATATTTAAAACAGTATGCCCATGAGGTCGTAAAGATCATATAATTGTGGATGTCCTACAAAATGAGTATACCCATGAATGGTGCCCATATACTAATTGGGCAAGTATAGTACACTGGCCCTTTCTTGAATTTACACTCTTTTAGGTACAATGAAAATGCGAGTTTTGCTTTGTGTTGTACAAGCAAATCCCTTCAATTTACCTACATCTCCTATGATATTTATGTGAGGTTATGATTGTGAAGAAACTGGAGGAACCCATTAATATGAGATTAGCAAAAGTGTACACATGAAGAAAAGCTAAACTAACTTTTGAAATGTATGCTATGTTTGTATTCAATGACGGAATCATATACTAATATCTATGTCCATATGGTATGGCATATCACATCCATGACAGATCATATACAATATTTGACAGATCATCTAACGTCCTTGACAGATTACGTTTATGTCAAAATAGATTCTAAGGGAGACTTCATGGTTGATATGAGACTTTATTTGAAGAATTGACTAACGTTCGACATTTTGTTACAACATTTGGAAGCTATAGCCCCTGATTCAATTTGACTGATACAAACGAAAGCAAATATTAAACACTTGCACAATATTCAGTATTTAGGAAGCTTGAACATATTTCTGGTTTCTTGCATTGCTTGTCTACAACTTTACGATTATAATGTATTGTAGAAGTTATCGGTTTCATAAGATGATACAAAGGAATGTTGGACACTAAGTAGTAGTATTAATCAAAATATCTGGATTCTTTTTTATTGGATATGTTTTCCGCATTAGTCATATTTTCAGTAGGATATACTATTGGTGGACATATGATTCTGATATGGACCATTGTTGGGCGACTTTAAAAAATCATTTCCTCCTCTGATAAATTGCACAAGCCCGACGATATTTGTAATGTTCATCACTAATTATAGATAAAGCATGTAATCTGTTCCCAATTCATTGAGCAGCGGGAGGGGGGGGTGGGGAGGGCGAATCCGACAACTTTTTCCGACAAAATTGATTGAAACCTCAAAACGGAAAATAGAGCCTTCCTGCGAAATCTCATGTTTTCTCCCCCCAAAAAAATAAATAAAGTCTCCATTTGGTAAACGGAGACATTGATTTCTTGCTCAAAACATTAGTTTGCGCGGGTGATACTCTATTTGCGTTTTCGTTGCTTAACCATAAAACGTCGCAGCAGTGTTGTCATCGCCCCCGCCCCCCCCCCCCCCCCCCCCCCGCTGCTATGAGTTAATCGAATATTTGATCAAGTCCGATACGATATCGTGTTCGAGGGTCATGTAAATGTATTGTTATAAATCCATGCGGGACCGACTGAGCATGACTAAAGAAATTTTTAAATTGATTGAAATCCATATCGGAACACCATGTCTGCCAAATATTTCGTAACGTATGTGTATCAACGCCGTTAAACACAGCAAGAATATTACAGTTATCTCTGATCACTTTTGGAATCTGAGTGTAGCGTTGAGTGACATATATCACGTCGGTTATCCACGGATGGTGCCTCGTCAATATCAGTTATAAAATCAATGACTTTCTCACCTTTAATTTCTGATGCATTCTCGTTAAAATCCTTTAACACTTCATAGCATCGTTGATCATCTACGCTAGGAGCAACTAAATACAACTTATCCCACTTCATCCATCTCATTATTAAATTGAGCAACAATTACGTCTTGCCGGATCCAGATGACCCGATTATAATTGCGCGGATAGAGTTTGGTAGCGCTGCATGATGCTTAGCTGGTTCTCTTGTTTTAGTCGCTGAAAATCAATTATATTCATATCTCTATACATAAATTATGGATCTATCTTGTGTGAAGTGTAAAACGCGTACTAGCACAAATGATGTGACAACGATTAAAACTAAAAATAACAGATCTGCACTTACTGGTACATGTGCAACATGTGGTATAAAAAAGTTTAGATTTGTTTCTATGAAATCCGGAGAGGTTTTTAAAAAAACGAGGAGGTGATATCGCATCCAAGTTAGCAAAACTCCCTGGAACACCGTGGTCAAAGTATCCAGGAGAAAAGCACCTTCCAGGATATAGCTATTGTGGCCCAGGAACACGATTAGATATCAGACTTGATGATCAAAACCAACCTCGACGTGGTGAAGAACCAATAAACGCCATTGATAAGGCGTGTCATGCTCATGATGTTGCATATAAAAGCAGCAATTTGCAACACAGGCATTTCGCGGATGTAAAATTAATTCATGCGTTAAATGCTATTCCTGATAAATCTTTCAAAGAAAAATTGGCTTCGTGGTTGGTAAAATCAGCTATGAAAGGCGAATTGATGATGGGCGCTGGTAATTAATAATATGGAATCTATTTATTATTCTCCAAAAGGATACTGGAGGGGTAACGCTTCAATCAATAAACTTGCCAACGCCGCAAAAGTGAAAATGGCCACTGCGGCTAATTAGTTATCCAAACAGGCTATATGGCAAATTTATCTACCGCGTCCTAAACAAATCAATTTCTCGCATTTTGATGTTACCGGACCCAATGAAGTTCATCAAGCTCATTTATTGTTTTTACCACATGACAACGGTTACAAATACGCGCTAACCGTAATTGATGTTGCGAGTCGATACAAACAAGCAGAACCGCTAAAAACAAAATCATCACCTGAAGTAGCTTCTGCATTTGAAAGGATTTATCGACGAGGCCCACTACGCTGGCCAAATCTGTTACAAGTTGATCCTGGCAAGGAATTTCAGGGTTTGGTTGCATCTACAATGAAACATCACAATGTCACCATCAGACGGGGGCATACTGCACTACATCGCGATCAGGCAATTGTAGAACGATTTAATCGGACTCTTGCTGAGCGGTTATTTGGATATCAATACGCAAAAGAATTCATCCAAAAAAGCGATCCCGTGAATGGGTCAAAAGGTTACCAGGGGTAGTTGCAGCGCTAAATAACGAGATTACCAGAGCAATCAATATGAAAACTAACAACGCAATAAAAAAAAGTATACTATACCACAACCACAGCGGGATAGCGTTTTTCAGCCAATTCTCAGCAATGTCACCGTGAGATATTTATATGAACCAGGAAAACTCGAAGGTGGTAAAAAAGGGCTACTGATCCTATTTGGAGTGTCACTACGCATAGCATATCTACTATAACACGATCAACTGGTAGACCTCCAACCTATAAATTGGATTCAACTGCCCCTCAGAGGGGTTTTACACGCGAACAATTACAAGTGATTCCTGACGATACTCAATTGCCACCGCATGGTCTTAACTAGCGCCGTTGCGTCTGTTGCACTCAAGACAAGTCAACATCATATTGTTTCTGACATGACCGAGACTGTTATTTTTTCTGTCTACGGTAAATTGGCGAGGATCTTTATCCGAATACTGCCAACGCATTATACAATTGCAACTCGCGCAGTGATTATTCTGTTGTTGCTTCAAAGTGATTATTAATTCAGCATCAATGTCAAATTCTCGTTGGTTTTTTTTGTCTTGTTGTTTGTAACCGGAGAGTTTTTTATTTATAATTTTAACATCAACGATGCTAGCATCATCCATTGTGGTGTCATCATCGAAAACAATTCTTCGAAGTTGATTTATT
Organism: Unio delphinus; assembly: GCA_029339505.1. Classification (NCBI taxonomy): domain Eukaryota; kingdom Metazoa; phylum Mollusca; class Bivalvia; order Unionida; family Unionidae; genus Unio; species Unio delphinus. The sequence goes on along the minus strand of JAQISU010000009.1, from coordinate 3,959,708 downwards.
CGCCGTACTCTAGACACTACAAGATAGCTTAAATTTGACCACTCAATGCGATTATCAATTATCCAAACAATTGTATCCGTGATGGTTAATCCCTGCGAGGAATGTATCGTCGTTACGTAACCCAGTGTCCATGGCGATTTATCAGCACGCAATGCGTCTTCGACAACACTGATATCAACCAGCACAATATCATTTAACACTAGTGTTTGTCTTTCGTTTTGTCCTGGAATTTCAACTTCAATATTCTGTCGCCCTGTATCACAGGGTCTATAACACAGCGGCACTGGAATCGTTGGGAATTTTTATTTGTGAAGCTTAAACTACTTTTTCTGAAGGGTGTCTCTGACTGTCTTTCTACTTGCCACTACAAAATCGTTTGGTCTCCATGCTTCCCAAAATTCCTCCATGGGAGTTTCAGGAATTATTTTTCTGATTATTTCACATTGGATTCTATCCGGTTGTAATCTAATTAATTTCTTGACCTCACGTAATTGTTCATCAAGTGCTCTATAGTCGGTATCGATTTCTTCATAATAGTCAACAAACCCTTCTAACCAATCATGTGGACCCGCGCCGACAAATGGTGGTGGTTGGCCATGATCTCCACACATTATCACCGCTGTATTCTTTTGCAGCAACCAATCAAGAAACATTTTTAATACATCTACCGAAACCGTACATATCTCATCCCAAATAATAACCGCAGGGATGAATTTTTCACTCATTCGTTCAGGGGTCCATTTGTCGCCGTTGTATCGAAAAAAACTGTGATAAGTGCAAGCTTCAACGTTTCGTTGCTTTATCTCTCGCGCTAGTCTATGGGTCATTGTCAGCACAATCATATTTGCCGCGTTCGATATAATTCAATCGCCCGAGTCATTTTTCCTGACCCGCCACAGCCGTTTAAATAAACTGTTTTATATCTACAAATACGATCTGATATCGGTGGTGCATTAGAACGTTCTCATAAATTATGACCGCGTAAGTAATTATTTTTAATTTCAACATCTGCTGATTCAGAATACTCACGCAACATTTCTTTTTTAATTCTCCATGATCCCCAACTTTCATCCGGATTAGTGAATTCAGCAACTGCGCAACTGTACTTGCTGTCAATGTAAAATGAATCAACGGCAACTCTAACCGCAGTGTGAGGAAATATATTTATCATTGAAAATAAATTAATACAAGCATAACCCAGCATCGACGACCTCAAATGTGTATACGGGGATCTGTAACCGTCGCTATAAGTAACAACTGTACCCAATTTTGTTCCATCGGACAAAAAAGCATTTTTACGATCCACATATATATTTTTGGATACTGCATCCGCGATTAAAAAGTCATATTCGGTGTTATCCATAATCAGCCGTGAACAATATCGTTTATAGTCGCATTTGTTTCCTCCCTGAGTGAATTTTCCGATTATTCTTCTGCCGAGATTTTTTGCTTCGATGTTTCGTTGATTAAATACCCGTTTGGACCACTCAATGATATATTCTTCGTCGGCATTAATATGTTTTCTGGATTCGTCAATTATACTATCAAGACGTTCCGGTGTTGGTAACCAGACATTGGTTTGCTTCCGATATGATATATTTGCTTCACTGACCGTCAGCGAAATTAACATTTTTGTATCAATCATGAATCGTAATAGCGCTATTAGCAGCCATTTCTTTTTAGACATGTGTCTACCAATCCAAATATAACAACAGCGATGAAGTCCTGCTGCGAATTCAAATGATACCACACGAGCGAATCCAGTTAAATCAAAATCAGGCAGCGGCCCATTAATTGCAACACGAGTCATTTCATGTACGGGGTGTCCAAATCGTTTAAAATACTCAGTACACTCTCCATAACCAAGAAAACTCGCTGGATAACAAGCAACCATATCAACTGAAATGATATTATCACGGTCGTATTTGGTATTCCATAAACCGCCATGATTAAATTCTAAACAACTAGCCTCAATGTCTGGCAAGAATTCTACGCGTGTTGGTTTCCATGCGTTTTTGATTCTCGCAAAATGAGCTGCAACCGACGGGATTGTAAAACAGTTTGTCAATAATTGTTCATCATCGGTGGCTTCGCCACTGTTGGTGGCTTCGCCACACGCCGTTAAAAACCCACTAGCTGTTTTTTTCATTTTGTTGTGAAATGCTTCAGTGCGGTATAATTCACCGTTTGGTCTTACAAACTGATCAAACGTATTCGTGTCGTTTTCAGTGCTACGAAGTAACCACACCGACACGGGGTCGTTTTTACTCAAATGCGCATCGAATAGTTTCTCTTCAACGAGAAAACCATCCCTGGAAAATTCTTCTCGTAAGAATTCGTCAGGAATATACTTTATTGTTCTGTTTCGTGGAAATATTGTGACCGCGGACGTCCATGCGTGTTCGTTATGATCAATAATTTTGATTGGAGCTCCCATTGATTTATATTTTGATTCGTATAAAACTGTTCCGGTTATCGTCATAACGGTTATTGGAAATCTCAGCGACGTTTCTAATTTTGCTATATCGCTAATAGTTGCTCTGCGGTCTTTCACCGTTAAGTCCCATTGAGCTATTTTGCTACGCCGTAGATCGGTAAGTTTATTGCCTCGGGATGCATTTGTAAAATGTTCTGTTATTCGTGCTGCTACATAATTTAGCGATGAAGTCGCCGGCGACGGCTGTTTCATTGGTTTTAGTTTTCCTATATCGGGTTTTTCATTTAACGGATATATCCCATACACAACTGCTGTTTCAGGATATGCTCATTCATAGTATGGTTTGTCAATTCCAGTTAACAGACCCGGCTTAGAATCACGGCTAACAACGACTGTTTTCTTGTCTTTGAGAATCGGTTCAAATTTGTCTCGTATAATCCAACCGCCTGATTCTACACGGATAATGAATGTCACTCTAAAAAAATACATTTTGTTGCCAAGTTGTGATAACATCATGGCTGCGTTGCTGTTGTTCATGGTGGCATCAACAACGCCATCAATTCGAAATGTTGACCAGCTATGAGATGCACCGTCGTGCTTGAATTCACTAATACAATCGCGTATTTTATTTATCAGGGCTCTATCCGTTATTGCCCGTTTTGGCACATCTTTGAGGGTTATATCGAGATTAAATTTAACGTTTTTGTAATGCTTAATTGCTGATAATCTCTTGAACTCCTCCATGTTATAATTAAAACAAGTATTTAAATAAGAAATGTATATATAATGAACCATTGCAAGTGGCTAATGATTGGATCAACAACTCCATGTAACAAAACATGCAGAAGCGAATTCTGTGGGTATCATTTACAAAGCGTTCGCAACGGTTCCTTTGGCCCTACCCCTTGTCTGGTTTGCCACGTTGGCGTTCGTGGGAAATCACAAATATGTCTTTCCTGTGGGGGTAAACGTTACAGGGAACTAAAACGCTACTATGACAAACGAATAAAAAATGCAGTCATTGATCCTACCGATGACTCAGTCAGCGACAAAATCATAAAAACCCCTCAAGATTATATCCAGAGGTTTGTAATTAAAGCAGATATAAATTAGACAAGTAGTATTATTATATAAATGAGCCAAGACTTCAGACCCCATCCATTTCTTCTTAATTATGAAGCATCCCGTGATGGTGTTGTCAGGCACCGCAGACTGAAGAAGCCGGTTGGATGGGTAAATAATCATGGATACTTGCTGTTCAGTGTTGGAAAGAAGAAATATCTCTGTCACAGAGCCATCTATGAAGCATTTTACGGATTAATCGAAGACGGATTTGTGATTGATCACGTTGATGGATTCCCTCAAAATAACAAATTGGATAACTTACGAATTGTTACTCAGCGTCAGAATACAAAATTAGGTGGAACCGGCAAACACGCAAAAAAGGCAAAACATGTCAAATCATTTGATACAGAAACCAACGAAGAAAACATATTTCCGTCAATAAATGAAGCCAGTAGATATTTCGATATTTGTAGGCCTTCAATACGATTTGTTGCAGAAGGAATACAAAAATCAGCTCTGTCAAAACAGACAACACACAGGATACAATTTTGATATATCAAGGGAGATAAATCGTACAATAATAAAGTCGCATGACAGAGTTACGTTCCTTGAAGTCCAATTACTACTACGTACACACAGGATACAATTTTCATATATCAAGGGAGATAAATCGTACAATGATAAAATCGCATGATAGAGTTACGTCCCTTGAAGTCAAATTAATATTACGATTAGTTAATCATTTTACGATGAAAACTAATGAAATACACGCTGTTATCTAACAGCTGTATTCCTTTTTTTAGTGTTGGATTCAGATATCTTGTCTCATTTAAATGTTGTGAAACTGCATTAAAAAGTATTCAAGGAAATAAAAATAACACACCCTGTAGATTAACGCTGCTGTATTAGTCACCTTATATACGTTATGACTCTTAATAAGCCTGGGGCTTTTCAAAGTCGATCCGACCAATCAAAACTAACCCATGCCATTTGAATCGGGCGTGTGGTTGTCTTTTGTCAATCACATGCAACCGAGTTAATTTAATTGGGTTGCTTTTGATTGGTCGGATTAGCCGTAGAAAAATCTGCCCCGTCGTTTCATGTTTGTGCTGTCTTGTGCTGTCCAATCATTCCATTATCGTTTCATTGTAAATATAATCCATCCTTCATTAAGTCAATTAAGTACATGTATGCCTACAATCTGCCACAACACTCGAGTGGAGATTATACGGCATTGTATTGTCCATTAATTAAGTACATGTATGCCTACAATCTGCCACAACATTCGAGTGGAGATTATACGGCATTGTATTGTCCATTAATTAAGTTCATGTATGCCTACAATCTGCCACAACACTCGAGTGGAGATTATACGGTATTGTACTGTCCATTAATTAAGTATATAATGTATATAATCCAAAAGTCCATTAATTAAGTATATAATGTATATAATACAAAACGGGTCAAAAATGACCCCAAATCTTTTTTAATAATTAGAGGTAAAATATATTATATTATATTTTTATTGAAAATGGATATCAAAGATGAAAATGCTATAATCGCTTGAATTTCAAATTTGAAAATCGCGGAATAGTATTATCTGAAGATCTCGACTGCGACAAGTGTTGTGGCAGATTGTAGGCATACATGTACTTAATTAACTCGGAATATGAAAACATTGAGTATCAGTCTAGTAAGGGTCGTTATGTTTTACCTAAGAAGTACGCGCTCGTGAAAAGAATTCAAAAGTCCATCAATGCTTGTTTGTACCGTAACGACATTAATACATTTATAACGCTATTTAGCACCGTTGAAGCAATACGTCAAAAGCTCGTCCAAGAGTATCAAAAACGAACTTAAATTATTTCTAAAGTTCGTGATCTTAGAAAAATATTAAACGAGGAAAAACCAGTATCATAACCAAGTGAGCATTACTATAAAAGATAGGCTTTCAGTAAAGTTTTTACTAAAAGTTTTTTTTAGCGTTTTTTGTAACACTTTATACACTTGTTTCATCACATAGGATTTTCTACTGAAAGAATTCTCATCAGTTTGGGTTGGCTCATGCAGTTATGTGCGTACTGGATGATCTGGTCGTGGCAGCAAGTAATCACTGCGACGCCTCCATTTTCATGTAGTTGTTGTTGTTGCCGCGGAGTTAACAAAAATCGTTCATCGTCGCTCTCAGATATTACAATTTTGAAACCCCCAGCGATGTTATTTCTGAAATATTCGCGGATAGCGTCGTACAGTTCAACCTTGTCGGAGATGGATACTCTAGCTTGATAGTACATTATTTGATAACTCAGCTTTTAATTGTGATATAGTCTTCACGTGGAAATACCCTCCGGGTGAAAACGCGGGCATGGAAACCCAAAAGGTTTCACATTTGAAAACTCAGTTCACAAACAATATATGGTAGGTGAATCGCTTACAACTAGATTAGCCCGAGAGCGGCTAGCAGCAATTAAAAAGTTTATACCGGTTCGAGACAGACTTCGCGAGAAACTTCAACAACGACAACAAATGCAAACTGACTTTTCTGTGTCAAGTGAACAACTGTTTACTCCGATAACAAGTGTGACAAAAGATGTGAAAAAGTTAACTGAAGCAGCGATATACGGAGATATTCCTGAAAAAGAACGAGCAAAGAAGGCGCCGCTGCTTGATACGCTTGAAAAGATATCAGCAGAGACCGGACAAACACGAGCAGGAATACAAAAGCTATCCAGTGATATAAAAACCCAACGAAAATATGAACCATTAGCTGATATTGATGATTCTGCACCTGAAACTCAAAGAGTTTCCACACCTGATCCACCCCACCCCCAAGTATATCGACCGGGCGAAATTGAAGAACGCGAAGAAGAACAACAAGGTGCAGCTGCAGGAAAAGACTATTCACCTGAAAATATATTTACAGTCGCAACATTAAATAGAATTGGAAAACTCGGTACGGATTTCGAATTAGCTAATTTTACTAGAGAAAATTTTCCAAAGGGTAAAAGAGATAATTTATTAAAAGACGGGTTTAAAAATTTTATAAAAACCAAAGACACTTGGGCATCAAAAATATATTTAGCGAAACACGGCGGGGATAAAATATCAGCGTCACAGCGCCCTGGTTATAATAACTTTCTAGCTGCGGTTAAAGGCGGTCCACATCCACCACGTTATACGGTGGATCCAATCCCGGAACAAATAGACATAAGAGCAGAAGCCGGTTCTGAAAAAACAAGCGGAAAAGATATGTACGACGCAGCGGTGTTGGTTTCACCTACGCCGTTGACTACAGCGTGACATGCCCTGGTAATATTCTTTCGGATATATCACGGCTGGAAGTACTTATCGGGGGAAAACGAGCCGGAAACAACTCCGTCGAGATAATTATTGAAGCAGCTGATATCTGCAGACGATTATTTGCCGGCGGTATCATGGGCATTGATGTATATCGAGAACTCATTGGTGAACTAGTTGAAAATCACAGAGATGCCCATGGTTATTACAGCGATTGAAATTCCTGGAAACGCTAGCGTTTCATAATTGAAAACACTAGTGTTTTTATAACAAGATGATTATACATTACAATCATGATAAACCAGTAATAGTGTACGTAGTAAACTCACGATTGCCTGTTTATCGAGCATATTACGGAGATGGTTTCGGCAGTACCATTGCGGGGTTATTTACAAGAATTGCTCCAAAAGTGGCGCCGTTAGCTAAACAATTATCAATGAAAGCCATTGATGTTATTCGTGATAAGGGAATCAGCGATTTCGGAAATCTTGCAGGAAAGGCATTTTATGCCGCGAAAGATAAAATAACATCATTGATGCGACGACGATAAAAGCATCCATCATTACCGTTACCATCAACGAGAGTGATGCCTGCAAAAATCAGCAAAGCAATAAATAGCGCAGTGGAAGAAAAATTAGTATCGTTAGCGGCTGCGCCTTCCGCGGATACCCCATTGGATACACAGAGTAGCATTATTGCAAATATGATAGCGGGAAGTGGTTTTAAACAAAAAAGAAATTCGAAGCGTCGAAGACTTTGAGTTTCACAATTGAAAACACTATTGTGAATAATATAATGTTTAAACGACAAGCTGATCCGGCCTTCGATGTGGAAGCCCCAGTGCGCAAAGACGATTCCGTCCGTGATTATCAATACTATTCCTATCATGCAATACAACCCAACCTACGATCGCGAATTGAGCTTCAAGTTCAAGATACCAGTAAATACTTTTTGCCGTGTGAAGCGTTTATTGAAATCGAGGGAAAACTCGTAACAAATGTCGCAGATAATACACCATATGTAAATGATCCAAATATCCGAGTTGGTTTCGTCAACAATGGCATCAAGGCGCTATTTGAAAGTGCAAGATATCTCATTGATGGAAAAGAAATTGAATCAATAGACCGTGAGGTTGATGTTGCAACAACAATAATCGGACTAGCAGGATATTCTGATGATTATACAAGGTCGGCTGGTCCATCTATGATGTTTGCAAAGGATATTAATAATCACGCTGACCACATTAATCATACTAGGGTAAAAGCAACACGAGATACCGCAGTTGATCCAGCACCAGCCGGATATACTAGACCGGCTCGTACCTTTGATGTCGTAGATATTAATCGCAATTTCAATCTAGGGTTTGCAACACGAGTAGCGACGTTACAAGGACAACACCGACTGTTTTCATGTGCGATTCCGTTGCATCATATTTTCGGATTCTGCAGAAATGTTAGAGAAGTTATTTACGGATCTAAACACGCAATCGCGTTAGTGCGAAAAGGCAATGAAAATAATGCAATCTGGCGTGCTGCTGGCGTTGCCGATGGTATAGTCATTTTAACTAAATTGGTCTTGTGGATGCCAGTAATGACCCCATCAATTACCGCAGAAGAGCGGATACTCTCATTTATGGACACAGGCGGCAAATCACTGCTAAGTTGGCTAACAACAACGACTGATGCCAAAGAGGATAATGTAGATGGTACATTTACATGGCATTTGGCATCAAAACAAGGGGTTTCAGCTCCACGCTATATATTTGTAGCGTTACAGACTAGGGATAGGTTAGGTTCCCAAGAACATAGTCATATGATATTTGATCAATTAGGAGTAAATGAAGTTTCGATGAGAATAAACTGACAACAGGAACCATCCGAGGATATACAGCTTCATTACAATAAAAACCACATAGCACGTGTGTATCATAGAATGCTGTCATATATGGGTCGTGATCAAAATGTTGATACTGGTTTACAAATATCGCAACTTCATTTCAAAAGCCTCTATCCGATTTATTACTTTTCGCTGGAACATCTTGATTTAACAAGGCAATCCGTTGTTGACATACATTTTCGAGCTCGTATAGTTCCCCTTGCTGGTGTTGCTGTCCCTAATTATAGAGCGGTTGCTGTCATTCTCAGTGATAAATCAATGCTACTTGAAGGTGTTGGTGGACGAATGAGACTTATTGATGCACCAGTGGAAAATCTATGATTTAAAAAAATATGTAGTTTCCATATAGATCAATTGAAAGCATAAGTATGTTTTCAATAAAATGCCATATAGTGTTATAAGTGTCTCGCTGACTGATGGTCAGGTCAAGAAATTGCGATCAAAATCCGCTAAAGAATGTGGAACAACAATAACGTTAAAACCAGCGCAAATGTCCGGCGGTACACATAAAATATCACTGACGGATCGTCAAATAAAACATTTCAATGATGCGCTAAAGAAACAGAGAGGGGTTCAAATTGTATTTTCGAAGGCTGCGATCGCCAACATGATAAAATTTAGGTGGTATATTTCCATTGTTAGCCGCAATACCAACGCTAATTGCCGCGGCTGCCCCAGCGGTGGCGAAGGCTGCGGCGTTGGGAGCCGTTGGTATCGCGGCAGGGATGGCGTTAAAAAAGGCAACTGGGAAAGGATATAAAAAAGGGAAAGGGTCTAAGACTACCAGGGACTCCATATTCATGGTACAGCGGAAAGGGTCTGAGAATACCAAGAACGGTTTATTAGTTGAAAGCCCAATTCTTCCCATGTCCAATTTTGATTTAATTGATGCTGCTAGCGCACTAGAAATAAAAAACTTCAGAGGGGTTTTTATGAAAGATCAGTTGCCGAAACAACCTAAACGCGTTGAAACCGGTATCATCAATCTTGATCACAGTAACGGATCGGGAACTCACTAGGTTGCATACGCGATCGATCCGCGTGGGATTGTCTATTTTGATTCATATGGGCTAGCCCCACAGAGAGAGTTTATGCGGTATATAAATTCTTCGATGAAACTCAAAGAATCTCCAATTTTTTATTCCACGCTGCCAACACAACAATTAAATGATCCACCGATATGCGGCCGTGAAGTATTAAATGTTCTCGCGGAGATTTCATCGTCACAGAAACCACATCATCTGGTTGTAAATGAATACACGAGTGGAAAATTACAAAGTAATTTTAGAGAATCAATAAATTGAAAATATTAAAGTTTTTACAATAATGATTGATATTTGGGGAAGACCTCTGTCAATGTCGAAACCCATCTGCGGGTTCTATCGAGGATGTAAAAAAATAATTGAAGATGAAATCGCTGAGACGTTAAATTTAGCAAGTGTTGACCCGAACGAAATAGTTGTATTTCAAGATCGCCAGGGTAAATTGAAAACCAGTAATATATCCGCGGATGACATTTTGATACGGCAGCGTGACGCCTCTGAAAACTATTGCGCTGTATTCCAGCGACGGTCGACTTAAACCAGGCGCACTTGTTTCTACGATCGCCGACGCGATTGCCGCCCACGGCCGTGATCTGGATGATTATATACGAGGTTATAATACTTTTCGCAAAAATATCGTACATAAATTCTTTGGAAACCCGCTTGTGGTTGGCATGACTCTCGCTGAAATTAAAAACCTTCTAACTACATTCTTTTTTAACAAGGAGGCGGGGAGGATGATGGATGAAAATGAAATCAAGGCAAATTATCTCGATATTTACACGGATATTTCTAAACTAATAGAAAATTTTGAAAAGGTACAAAAACCCACTAACGACGTCGTTGGTAAGTTTTTTGGAACCTCATTTGTGGCAGGCATGACTCTCGCTAAAATTAGCGAGTTTATTGTCAGGCATATTCACAATGCCTACGTCGCTATTAATTTGTTCAGTGTCCCGGCTACATCTACGATGACTCTCAACGATATTAATATGTTTATTGTGAGACAAGCAGCACTTAATACCATCGTGGATAAATTTTTGGGGAGAACACGTGGATCTGAAACCACATCTCTGACAGGCCCGACCTTCGCTGAAATTAAAAAAGCTATTGACGAACAAAAACCAACTAACGACGTCGTTGGTAAGTTTTTTGGAACCTCACTTGTGGCAGGCATGACTCTCGCTGAAATTAGCGAGTTTATTGACAAGCATACTCACAATGCCTACGTCGCTAATAATTTCTTTGGTGTCCCGGCTACATCTACGATGACTCTCAAAGATATTAATATGTTTATTGTGAGACAAACAACACTTAATACCATCGTGGATAAATTTTTTGGGGGAGCACCTGTGTCTGGAACCACATCTCTGACAGGCCCGACCCTCGCTGAAATTAAAAAAGCTATTGACGAACAAAACCCACCAACAAAATTGTTAATAAGTTCTTTGAGGGCAGTAACCCCCAAGATATCACGACAACATTTTTTAACATCGACCAGTATATTAAAGAACAAGCACGGCTTGGAATCAAAAACCTTCTGACTTCATTCTTTTTTAGCAAGGAGGATGGGAGGATAATGGTTTCCACCGAAATCAAAGCAAATTATCTCGATATTTTTAGACTAAAAGAAGATTTTAAAAAGGTAAAGATTCCGCATCCAAACATAGGCGTTAAAAATATCGTGTATACGGTCGAGCGAGGAACCATGGATTGGACAAGAGACGTTTATACTACATTGTTCATCAGTATCTGGGGAAGGGGCAATATAAGTGTCGAAGGTATCTACAGGCTAACGTGGATCTCTATCCATCAATTTAATATGATTGCGAACGGTAAAACCTACTCTGGTGGCACCGCGACGTTAATTATAAAGAGTCACCGACAAGAATTTAATGTCGTCACGGTTGAGAGCTCCATCATTAGATCAAAAATAACCTGGTGTTTAGAACTTGTAGATAATTTTCCGACTGAAACTCTTGTATAGGCCAGCAATTCCCCTTCCACCTAGCCAGCCCCTGGCCCCTTAACGATGGCGAAAAATTGAAAACACTAGCGAGTTTAAAATAGTAATGACATCGATGAAATCAATATCCCCAGAGGTATCACAATCGCATCGATATCGATATGACACCGAGAAAGAATTTTCCGCGAACTTGAAATCACTTTCTGAGCGCTATCGTGAAAAAATAAAAAAGTATCACCGCAACGTAACAATCATCGAGATCACCGTGTACTCGGTGTCCGGTGTGATGGCCAGCGCCGGGGTTATTTTGTCGACGGTGACTATGATGGCTCCGATTGCAGTTCCAATCGCTATCTCTTCGGCAACAACAATCGCGGCAGTCGCCACCGCGATAACTAAAAAGTTATCATCGTGTTCTCAGAAAAAACTCAGCGATTATACAGCTCGGTACCGGGAGGCATCAGACGCATACTTGAAATTATCCGAGTTGATCTCGCTGTCGATAGATAATTCGTTCATATCCGATGTTGAATTTTCCGCGATGGCCCAGTTGTATAACTCCGCGATGTTGAAATTGGAAATTGAAGACAACGTTAACAAAAATGTCACTCAAACTGCTTCAACGAATCGCGGAGAATACCACTCCGATACAAACAAGCATGATATTAATAACATCAACAAACCCACAATTTAGTGTGAACTTCCCTTCTCCGATTTCAGTGCGCGAGATCACGCTGGCAAAATTACGAGTATATCATAGCTGGCCCAATATCAGATCGGTTGCATTTGGCGGTCAACAACCGAATAACGCACTGGTGTTCTCGTATAAGAATAAACCCGATGGCACCCCAGACTGGAACATTATTTCGTTACCAACTGGGTCGTACCAAATTGAGGAAATCGATGCTTAAATTCAGCGTAGAATAAAATCAATCACGGGAAAAGAATCAAAAATAGCTATGAAACTTCATGAACCAACGCTCTCGTCGTCGATCGAAATAAGCACAGAGGGATACATTGTAGATATCTATAACAACTCGTTAAGAACAGTGTTAGGATGGCCTGAAAAACCACCCGGAGCCACTGCCGACTTAACCACGGACGTACAATCATATCATGAATCAATCCCATGTATCGAGATAATTTATCTGATATTAAAATGGTAAAAAATCGCCGATAGATTTATATTTACCAACAAAAACACGTTGCAATGGGATTTTATCATTAAAAGAACAGCTGACTCATCTGTTACTATTTCATTTACGCTAACTGACATCACTTGTTATTTTAATGAAATTAATCAATTACATGAACACAACTAGAACAACTACCGCAAACAAAATCGCGAAAACACGTTGAAATATTAAATCAGCTTGTATCTGACATGGAATATATCAATGAACAAATTATTCAAACAATAATTAATGACAACAGCAACAATAAACAACGATTCCTAACCGGTTACAATATCACAGAAGCCGATCTGCGTAATTTCAAGTTTCCCGGATACAACGCGGAGGAACTAAAAGAATCTGTTAGGAATGTTATCAAGGTATTACAAGTACAAGATTCAACTATCCTCAAATATAATAATGACAAAGATGGCGGCGGTAGGCATATTGCCCCGCACAATGTAAATATTTCAGCGGTGATTGAACTCAATTTAACATGTGATGCTATCGAAGGAAGCTATCAAATAAATCTCGAGCAATCAAATCAAGCTCAGCAGGGATATATTCTTTATTCGTTTGCACCAACAGCTCCTCCAGGATTCCTAATTATTGAAAACCCAATTAATCCTGTCTACATGCGATGCCTAAATAATTCGCTAACGAGAATTAATTTCCGACTCACCGACCAGTCAAATAATTTGATTGATCTACAAGGTGAGGTGTTAGCGATTAGTTTGTTTGTAAAGTTCTAAGGACTTCCATCATAAATGATTTTTGCCCTCGAACACGATATCGTATCGGACTTGATCAAATATTCGGTTAACCCATAGCAGCAAGGGGGGGGGGGGGGGAAGGGGCGATGACAACACCGCTGCGACGTTTTATGGTTAAGCAACGAAAATGCAAATAGAGTATCACCCGCGAAAACTCATGTTTTGAGCAAGAAATCAATAAGTCTCCGTTTACCAAATGGAGACTTTATTTTTTGGGGGGTTAAAACATGAGATTTCGCAGGAAGGCTCTATTTTCCGTTTTGAGGTTTCAATCAATTTTGTCGGAAAAAGTTGTCGGATTCGCCCCCACCCCCCCATGTTGCTCATTGATCATGTTTAATAGAATCAAGAGTAAATGATCTTCAGAACGGTAGGTGGCTTGCACTGTTTCTCCAAATAGATTGTTGATATATGGTTTTTACTAAAACATGTCTTTCTTTTTCCTAGATAAAGTCTGAGCTATTCAGTCATCGAATATTGCTTACATGACAGTCTTATTGAAATTGTTATTGTTACCATACAATATTGAAAAATAATACTGACATAGGGTTTACCAGAAACCTTCTTACGATGTCCAGTTTTTCAGAAATGAATATATTGCAGATCTTACTTCCAATATGGCCACCATGTTGGTCATTGTGAAAACCTTATTTTGCATTCACTGTTGAAAATGTCCTGTAGCCCGATGCCCCAGAATCCTAAAATTTTAGATTGGGCCCGTCCTGTATTCTAAGTGAGGTACCCGGTGGGCTTCTCGAAAACAAAAATAATTTGGCAAAGGAAACTTTGATCCTGCTGGTATAATGCGTAAATGTATTTTCAAGATATTGATGTACCTGACATGGAACGCCAGAATATTGTTTTGAACTCTCAACTCCCTGACACGGTTGTGTTTAAGAAAACACGATTTTCAGTAATGTTCAAGAAAATAAAGAAAAAAAGACAAATACCACCGTCAGTATTTTCTAGTTACATGTAGCATGTATAAACGGTAAACATTCATGATTGGAGCTGACGTTAATATATTCACTTGTCGGTTTAAAAAAAACGGCAATTGAATGCAAAGAGGTCAGATATAACCCATTGTTTTACATATGACATAACTGACTTTTAATATCTAGTGAGATTTATTTTAAGGCTGCAGTGGGTGAGCCCATTGTGTTAATTTGCATAGGTAGGATCAGGAAGTCGAACAAACCATTACATATAATTGAGATTCTTGCTAACACGCACAAAGAAAAAGGTGATTATCTATACCTTGAATGAGAACGTTGAAGTCATATGCAATATACTGTTGAAAAGTTTGTGGAAAGCGTCAACGTGTCTCTGAAGTCTGATATTACGGCATGAACATAACACTAATGACACCAGAATTTATTCTCAACCCCTTGGAACCCTAATGAGTTTATATTCGGATTGTGGCTATTGCCACTTTTTATGTGACAATATAAAAAATAGCAAATTTTGGGGATGTGGAAATTGGAGACTGGGTTTGTATAATTTCAATCAGGACTTATCACCAGTCTGGGCCATTTGTCTAAAAAGATTTACCTTAGCACTGTAGTAACTAATGAATGGTCATAGCAACACTAGGTTTTGCTATTATACTTTGTAAAGTATCAAGTTATTTCTAAACGAAAATAGGGTATACCCAACATCCTATAAAAGTGCCATGGTAGTCCTCTCGTAAATCGTATCACTGCACCTACGAAACAGAAAATCGTGTCCGTATAGGATATTCACATAAAGACTATCTGCTTAGTTCGAAACGAAGATGGTACCAATCTATTTTACATTATGACCATCGAGGTAGCGATCTTGTGCTTGCTACTTTGGAATAGATTGCCATGTATCGAAATTGTAAATATATCAAAAGACTTTTGGTATGTACGTGAACCTAAATGGTACTGATTTTACATCAATATGGCTATCACAATAAACTATTTGAAAATGTTGTTATTGCTGCTTCTAATTGTTGATAATATTTTAATGTTTTAACCAAAAGACTTGTAATGATGTTTGTTTAATCCTAAATACAAATGGTATCAATCTTCCATCCAATGTGGCTACCACAGATTTCAGATTTAAATATCTAGTTATTGTTCAAGAATATCAAAGATGATTTCAGAACTCAGCAATTAAAAGAGAATATGATTTATCTTGGATTCTTAGAAATTGAGATTTTCCTTTGAACGGCATTGTTCTGTTCTCACTTTAATGTCCTGTTTAATGATTATCAGTAGGTAATGGTTGATAATCGGGTGTTGAACAATATTGTGATGGGTTCTTCATATATACTGTCCAGACTAATGAAATAAATTGACTATTCAATAATATTGAAGACATGACTGCAAAATTGTAGGCAAAGATGAATTGCAGATTGTGAATGGAATAAAATAGATATTGTGCAGATACATAACAGATTTTTATCCAGTATCCAGTTTTTGACAGGATAGTTCTTGCGTTCATCCAGACGCTTACTCCAGTTATAGAGCTCCATAACATATACTCCATAACATATACTTTTAAATACGTTATGCAAAGAAGATAGGAAGGACTTTGTGTTTCTAATATACACAATATTGTCAAAACAGTCTGTCTGTTATAAACAACATGGAGAAAAGTGTTGCTAATATGCACATTATGGTGGAAACGATCCATCCAATATATTTAACATGGTGGAAACAGTGTGTCCAGTATACACAACGTGGTGGAAACATTTGTATAGCATACAAACCAGAAAGGTATCTCAATATCTAGATTTAGCTGTTCATTACATTCTTATCAATTGTAATAGCAATTCGAAAACCCTAGTAAATGCATTATAAAAGTGTGACTACTGAAGTAATCCACATACATATAAATCTACTTTCGAGACATTTTTCCTTGCAAAAGCATTGCCCAACATTTTCATAAAATTGTGTGAACTTGGCACTGTGGGCTAAAAATGAATTGGATCTTTACTGAGTAATTTTACAATGTCCTGGGACAGGATAGAATTTTACTTGCTCCCATAGATCACCTGCCAGCCCACAAACCATTTTAAGATGCAGCTTGAAATGTATCCAAACAATTTCTTCACAGTCATTCCAGTTGTCAAGTGAGTAAATCTACTTATTTTTCATAGGAATCGTACATTTTTTGTTTTGTGTTGAAGCTTTTGTTTGTTTGGTTGTTGCCAAAGTGTACAATTTAGTCCAACTTAGAGGGCAAAATATAAGTCCAATTACCGCGCGCGCGAGCGTGTGTGTGTGTGTGTGTGTGTGTGTGTGTGTGTGTGAAATACAGGAAAATAAAATACTGATGTCTAATATCATAAACTGTATGAAGCAGAGTTTTCATCTGTTTGCATATTATAGAATGCTAGTTATTTACCTAACTGCTACCAGATATTTGTCAAATATTCCAAATTTCGAATGGAACTAACAAAAAGTTGTTAAATTTCACGCCTTATTTTCAAGTCAGAATGCCGCCATTTCTCATATATTTCATATTTGTTGCAATCTAACATAAGTTAGAAAATCAGGAAATGATTATGACGAGAGCTATCTAACATAAACCGTTCTTTGCAAAATACCTGATTTTGAGTTTACACGAATTTAAAATATACAGCTTATAATCGAGAGGCGCCACCCCTTACGTCATTCAATGAAATCACTCGTAAGTCCGTTCATTTTTGGGAGTGCTCCAAAAGTAGTTATACATTATACGAAGAAATTTGGAGAGGTGTCAGAAACTGGCCTTTTCTCAAAATAATCATTTCACATGTCCACGGGTTTCCATTTACCTATCCCTTGGAAGTTCCAGCAATTTTACTCATTTGTTTCAGGCAGATTAAAATCTGCGCCAAGTTAAATACATGTAGCATGTTTAAAAATCTACTATCGAGTCACGTGGTACTGGCGACATTGAATAATGTACTAAATTCTTTAGTGACACACGCTTGTAGACAACGCGATATAAATCAAAGGTGTACATTAATTTTCTTATTCACAATTGTTGCTAACTGGACGTGACCGGTCTATACTTTTTCTAACGTGACATGTACTCAAAGTCATTGATTTTTTAAAATATACATTTCAGTACTTAACGCACAATGGACTGTATTACACAAATATAACCCAAATGTGATATGTCATTATAAAATTAACACCCATAAATATCATAGTTATTAGTTAGTGCAATGGATCATATTGTAGTAAAGTCTAAATAGTGTTACGTGCTTAGGCTCGAATAAGCAGCAACACAGAAAGAGTGAAAACTAACAAGCTTGTATAACTTGAACAATTAATTTATTAAGTACAATTATTTTCATAAAATAAATAAACTTACGGTTTTAGAGAATCAAATCCAACATTAATCCAATATAGAATTCACAATAATAATTCACTAATGGAATTGCAAGAGTCCTGATAAATAAATGTTCTAATAGTTCCAGGTTCGAATCTTGACGATGTAATCCAAAATGGCTGACAATGTCACGTGATGCAGTTCTTGTTTAATTATCATCCAAATGAATTATGAGCACATGTTTTCTCCTCCAAATAGATAAATAAATCTTCTTTCTTCAATGAATTGACACAATGTCCAGAATAATTATAACTCAAATAAATATACACAACTAATATCTTACAGCCCAGAGATTCTACTGAACTGTTCTATCCCAAACAACAGTCTATATAACTGTTTTTCTTAAGTAAACAAGTGATCACGTGATTTTCTAGAAATTGATAGAAGGTCAGAGTGTAACAGAATTGTTACCGAGTGGATGGTGGATTAAATGAACAACACAAACACAATATGTGAAAGAAAATATAAATTTATGAAATAAATTATTAATGAAAAATAATGATGTATCAACACAATAACTCATGCGTTCAACCCACAATTACACTCACAACCATTTACAATACATGAATAAATTAAATATTAATACAAAATAAAACACAGATACAAAGGAATCTCTTGGACTATACACAGATCCAAGGAACCTTTACAAAAGTTATATTACCGCAAGTATAAATTACGATAATAAACACAAGCATCAAACTATACTATCGCACGTATGGATTGCGACAACTAGCACGAACATATACATGTATTTAATCAAGTTGCTAACTTTTATTGAGATTCATGCAATCCCTTGAAATACTACTGTGATTTGAAGTAACTATGTAAATATAACAATGTATTCAAATGTACTACAATTGCAACACACACATGTGTCTCGACCCTGTATAACCCGTACGATTCACCACCTGTTGAGTCGCCGCCCAGTTTCCCCGAATACCTAGGGTTGACCAATACTTTTATCGGCCGTTTGCCCTTCACGGATCCACCACAGTTATACGTACAGACAGCATACAACATCTACTAGAACCAACGTTCCCAAATACCTAGATGCCACCCCGGATGTTTACACCTCTAGACAGCTCCGACACTCGGACTTCTAGATTTCCGGATATTTACACATCACGACAGATGTAGACGTACAGACAATCCGACGAACAGACAGTTAGATACCTCAATTTGATCTCACAATCAAATGGCACAATTAATCACATTCATCTACAATTCAGATACGTTCAGAGACGTTCAGCTTCAATCAGATACGTTCAGAGACGTTCAGCTACAATCAGCAACAATTTTAGAGATGCTCCGCTACAATATCAGAGACGTTCCGCTACAATATAAGAGATGCTCCGCTACAATATTAGCTACGATATCAGAGACGTTATCAGAGACGTTATCAGCTACAATAAAGAAACCAGACTAATAATAGTTGTCTCTAAAAATAATCTAAACCTTAGATTACGCTATTGCATTTAAAGTCTAATAGTGACTAGTAATTCCAAATATTCCACGTTTAAATCTGCATTGTAATAAAGGCATCATTACATGAAATGATAAACTGAATAAAATTTACAATAAAACGAAATATAAATTTAACACTCACCCCTTTGGCTGGAGATAGAATGACGAGCGATCTTTCCTGTGATAAGATACTTTTGGACTCGTAATTTATATCAGAAAAATATTCTGCCTTATATACCCTCAAATAGGTGAGCAGAATTCACGGCAAAATTACCGTGTACCCCGTGAATCTAATGTTCCGGACTTCATATGATTCGAATTCAGGCACATGCAAATCGTTTCACGCAGCTTACCTTGGAGAAAACCACTCATTCACCCCAGGTAACGCATGTACGACAAAACAACAAAAAATGGTGAGATTAGTTTGTAATTCAAGAAAAAAAATCAATTTTCGCCTAATTCTGTGACACAGAGGTAGAGTCTACCTTCAGCAAGTTACGTACTAAAAGAATGATCTAGAAGAAAAACCATCCCCAATAACTAAAAATATAAAAATGTCCTTGAAATTAACCAATAGTGTTAAAGGACTGTTTATCAATCTGAAGCAAGGTCAGATATTGAGGTAACCAAGCCAAGGTCAGCCTGTTTACAACTAGAATCTAAGTCAGCCTGAACTTTCTAGAAAAAAAATCTCCCAATTAATGAATATTAAACCCTAAATGACAAATTTGGATTCAACAATAAAAAATAAATAAATAAAATCCAATAGCCGTAACAATATGAAATCGAACGTAGACGTGTAAAATGTATTTATTATAAGAATACATGTGCACTCAAAAAACAATCGGGTATATGTTGAAAAGAGCAGCAAACGTATCAGGCAATAATTATACCTAGGTAAAAGGCGCAGTGCTTCGTTCATAAATGCATAGTTATGGCAGCGTTTAATATATAAGTTATGGGCTAAGCTTGCATTTATATGATTATTCATCCGAGGAGAATTGGTGGCAGAAACGTATGTCCTTATACCCGAGAATTTATTACTTAATTTCTACTTTATACTTGTAAGAGATCCCTTTGGTACGTCCTACAATGTGTAGGCTTGTACTACGCTAGATCACCATGTCATGAATCTGAGAAACACTTTTGACCAGTTTATTTTAGTAACAGCTGTTTTCCTAATGTGTTACCATTGTTGACATGGATGGATGCCACTACCAACGTAACCTTTTTGTGGCACACTTTTGTAGGTAAAGTTCAATGGAGTCTCAAAATTAATTATTTGAAGCAATATGACACTAATGACAGTTCATTCGTTGTATAATTAGTTAAATAGCGTTAGCATTGATTCAAATTAGCAGAAGGCGACATTTCACGTTTTGAGATCATTTAATAAGACAAACTAAGACCACTTTGGGCAGAAGGCATTATCCGAGTCAAAGATATACTTCGAATATATCATAAATGATGAATGTAATGTTATACACAATCTTTGCTTTCAACAGGGTCTTAAAATAGCAATGCTTACTCTTGAATTTACATGTTAATCTTTATAAGAATCATGTAAATATGTGCGTAATGAGATAACGGATCTATACACACCTGCAAGAAAGACAATGAAATTTTGATTAGTGTATGCTTTGTTTTTTCTGTCATGGAGGTAAAATACCTTTAAGCATTACATTATCTCTACCATCTAATGAAATAAACGAACTTCAATGATCAGTCCACTAATTTAACTTTAGGAGTAATCATAAACAAACAATAAAAAACACACACACATACATGATAGCTTCAGCCGATAGATTTCGTAATTCAAGAGTCGCAAGTTGAAAATCTATCAAAACCAGAATATCTAATTAGTTTGTAGCGTACTCCAGAAATGATTATTTGTCTCATGAAATTGTCAAGTAGACGCTGTGGTACAGATGGTTCATTTCTACTCAAATATGTATGTCAAAAAGAGAAACAAATGTTAGTACGACTGACTTATAACTTGTGTTTATTTTGCACATTGCCATTGCAAAACAAAATGTAGGATACTCATGTAATTCAAATGCTAAAGCGTCCGAATTGAAAAATATGTCTATTAACAGACCATGGATCGACTTTTTTTTAGATGGTGCATAACCCTTGGTACAATACCAGCTGACTAAACTGATAACAAGTATAATTTGTTATACATTGATTAATTGGATGAATGTAATTCGTCTTTTTCTCTATTATGACAGTCTTCCGTGTATCTGATACACACAATCATAATGTTTACTACAATCTAATCACTGGACATATCACTCTTCCAAATTGTTATAATGAGGCTCTACTCTAACCACAGCTCAAAAGCTTTCAAAGGAAATCTTTAAAGAAATCCGTAAAATCTAATTTATTTACATTTGCCGACATTTGTCATTCCCCTATTGTTGGGGTGGGGTGGGTCTTCGGGTGACGATGATCAACATTATTTGAAAGAAGGAAGAGAAAAAAAATGTTAAAATGAATTGATGAGTTTAGTCAAACCTTTACCTAAGGCTGTTTGGTTTCAATTTGTGTAAGATAAATACAAATATTGATCTAATATCAACAGAGACAACCATTGCAGAAAACATATAAATCCATTGAGCTTCATGTAAACAAAAGAACACGACCAATTTAGACCGGTTAAAGCCATGAACCTTATGTTAGAAAACATTTCAAGCACATATAATTTGTATAAATTGTCGCTAAATTAATAATCTTCTAATAAGAAAACAATACGATTCCTCGAGGAAACTGCGTAACCAATTCTCGACCAAATGTATGTGTATCATACTAGAATCGATTTGTTCCAACTGAAATGGCTAGGCAAATGCTTTTGACTATCAGGCTGGGCTCAATCAAGAAAACGATCGCTAACTCATTTAGGATTACTATTACACACCAGCGCTTAATTTTCCTCTATTCAGTCCTGCTTGAAATCAACTTATTGAATTGAAAAGATTAGTCTTGCTGGTGGAGAAAAGCAACGAATGTCTTATTTTACTTATTTCCTCTCAGACATTTTATCTACAAAGAGTCCATTCCGATTATTTAGGTAATAGCCCATTCTGTCCTAGTCAGGATAGTCAGTTTTATACTTAGCGCCATTTTACTTTTTTTTTCCTAAACGGCAATATATTAAAATTCAAAATATGCTTGCTAAACGAGCTAGACTAGCTAGTATTATTTTGAGAAGTTTGCCACGTGTAATGACTGACTAAAATTTGACAATCTCCTATATACTTTAGTCTTTTAAATGCAAACCCGACATCATATTCAAAAGAATTTTCGAACATTAGTGATGCGTGAAACGTCCCTTATAATACTAATAAAAGCTTGTTTGTGTTATCTATACGACTAATTTATCTAACAATGGATAATATGGTCACGTGATATTTAATATACCTAGTGATGGGTTTTATCAGATAAGATTGAATAACAGTGATGAATATTGATTGTATTTTATACAAGGAACTAAATGAAGGAACCATTATAAATTAGATGACAGGTTATATCAATGTAGGACTGTTAGTTTATCTCTTACTGATAATAATTCAAGCATAGGATTTGTAAGTTTAATAGTATAGATGTTATTTAACGGAAACCTTATGAACAGTGGTATGTGTATGTATGTGTATGTGTATGTGTGTATTCCAACGATTCTCACTGAAAGAAATGATTGATTCTCTTCTTCCACATATTTTAATAGGATACTACAAATAAGGATATATTGCTCGACAGGTAAGGATTCTCAACAACAGGTACCAATAATTTCCGCACATTTATTATGTTCCATGGGTCTCAAGGTTACAATATGATCATCACGCTAAAATTCAAAATCAGCCAAACGGCGGACACAAGATTGCTCAATGATTGGATCTTAACTAGTCAAAGATTAGACTTTCCAGTTTATACTAGTTATTAAGTGTCATATGGTCTTAAAAACTTGTGAATCTCATAAATATCTCCTCCTCACAAATATTCTTCTTATTAATGTAAATGTGTTCGTCAATTGATTCATGTATTAATAGAACAGACGACACCTAATTGTGTCTTTTGACATTATTTGTCAAGTATCACTAAATTCTGAACCTTGAATGTGCTTCATCTCAGAGGATCATTGTCGAATTGAGCTGATTATTTATTTTATATGTTAAATACTGTTTTTAAGCTAATAAAGGTCGTTTGATTGGTTGAAAATAATTAGCGGAAAAATGAATATATGTTTCAGAATAACCCTACATATAGGTAAATCGAACACAATAGTAGATTTGAACCTTAATCTATGCTAATTGTATTGCTGACGCCGTAGTTGTAGTACAAGTATTAAAAAGGGTAGGTGTTACCGTTTCAAAATTGTATGGTGGGCACCTACACAGTTATTTTCCTCATAAACGATTCTGACAGCATACCATTTTCATAATTTAAAATGTTTCATTTTGGAACATCGTTACTAGGCTGTACGCGTTATTTGCTGGTCTTAACATAAAATTATATTAATGAGACTTGATATCCTTATTAGAGTATGTGGGAAATGAAATAGTTAACTATACCCTGATCTTAAATATGTCACAGAATATTGGCATTACGGTATTTGTTTCAGCTACTTGAGCGGTTCATATGCCTTTTTCATCTAAAACGGAGAAAATATTGGATATCAGTGTGTCACGCGTGAACATTAATATTCTTGGAAACAAACATTATCCCTCGGAATATCGTAGAACAAGTTAGCATATCTATCAAACTAAAATTTGAATTAAATGGTAATTAAATACTCTGACAAAATTCAATATGATGGATAACAATGCATATACATTCACCTTCATTACCGTATGGTCATAGGACAAAAAAAAGATATCATAATCCCTGGGGTTTTTGTTAAATCCTTTTGAGATTCATGGTAAAGTCCTGAGAATCTTAAAAAATGTCAATTTGTTACTTTAGTACTTTCAATAAATATATATTTTATACAGATGTGACGAACGTAATTAGAATTCACAGATGTTGTTGGAGATATAGACTATTGCACTTTTGTACTGATGTTATAAACCCTGCTTGGAGAGATGTAAGGAACGTTCATCTTGATTGGTTAATACTTTCGTTCGTGTGGTCCTTATTTTCTTAAAAGCTATACCAGTCAGGAACATGGCCTAAATACGTATCCATATAGTAAGTAAGATGTTGCCAGATTAGGATTGTAATTCTATGGGTATTGGGATTATGTCAGATTGTAAATTATCGATATAGGGCAACGGTAAAAAACAGAGTACTATTTTGAAACTGAACATATCAGTAATATCTCTTTAATTAATCAGAATAGCAGATAGATTTTGACAATGCCACGTAGACAAATACCACCACAAATATATTGATCAGATAAAGGTATTTTTAATATAGTTTCACAGCCTGAAATGCCATGTCATCATTTTACATATACCCTATCTCGAATGTATTTTGCTTCTGACTTACCAGACACAGTGACCATGACACAAATACGTTGTGCTTATTTACGTGTTTATTTGATCTATTTATGAGCAAAATCGATAATCGTTTGTGAGCAATTAAGTGCAGATTATCTAAGAAACGTTAACTCTTAACCTTTGTTCATTTGGTATTCATTTACGACAGTATCCAAGATAGTTCTCAGATCATATGTTTTTTTCCAAATATGCTCGTATACGAGAATGCGTCTATTGCGCACAAAATATTATACTTTTGCAAAAGTCCAGTCTCGCACCGCGTGCAAGCCCTGTGAAATCTTTAATTTTCTCAGCAGATAATAAACATATTGTAATCCCTCATACACCGGCTAGCGGACCCTAGTATGAACGACTTTCGGAGGCGGACTTAGTCTATTTAAGTCTTTGTATCTACCAGTAACTATCTAGCTTTCAGCGACCGCTGAGACCGTGCTAACATCAGAAGTTAGTCATTACCTTTTACTCCCGGAATATCACTGCAGGTGTCCAACTCAAGACCTTTCAACAACTACCTTTAGAGCGATTTCAAATTATATAAATAAATAATCATTTTTCACAGTTGTTAATTTTATATATTTGTTATGTGTTGAGAAAGCAGATTGCAAGCCGGCAGAGCGGGTAGCTCGTGTGAACCTACCATTATTTATGTGTAAACAAGAATACAGACGTCATTACATTCAACCGTGTGTCATCACTTTTTCCTAAAATCAATGAATAGTCAGTATAAGCTGTCATAGACTGCGACACGTTTGTGAAAACAAACATTTAATGGTAGTAGGATTAAAAGTGGCTACCATGTGTCGTTAAAACATCCTTTCCCGTTGAGAAAGTTTGCCAAAAAATAAGTTTCCTGATGTGAGCTGATAGCGGCACCATCATATCACAATGAGAATATTCATGTGATCGCTTTACAGATTGTACAGAAAAAGGACCTCTGCAGTGGCCTAGTGGTTAAAGCATTTTCCTCTGATGCAGGAGCTCGCGGGTTTGAACCCAGACACAGTCATACCAAGGACTTATAAAAATTGTATAACAGTTACCTCACTAAGAGGTTGGTATTATAATTGGTCGGCCTGGTTTCAGGAAAATGTGACCGGTTTGGACATGATCCTCAAAGTTTGCGGCATAATTCCCCATTGCTAGATATCAATATAAACTTTCAAACCGTATCGATTGGACCGAAATTAATTTAAAGCTACGTTACAAATCCAAACCAAACACACACACACATACACACTGAAAAGCGCCCTTTGTTCCTGTAGTAGCGACAATGGTAAAAATATTTCCCCATTTGCTTATACAACATGTGACAAAAATGGAGCCGTTCTAGGATTATATTTAATTTTTTAATGAAAGCACTGTACACGCACACATGTCGCACAAATGTCTACTAAACCGTATAAAATGAAGAACTTAAACTTTTATGTAAGCATATTCAATGATGATGATTACTATTTCACGACACGCAAAACGTTTGGAATATTGATATATATGCATAATAACCAAAATGTTTGGACCTATAAACAATAGTCATAGTATATTTTCACAATACTATGCAATTATAATAGACTAAATTTTTCCGTTTCGGGTGACTTGATGTGCTATTTTGTTTCGATAACACGTCGTTCGTTTTGGACTTTGACAATTTGCACTTTTGAGTCGAGTCAAATTCAGAGGAGAATGATCCGTAGGCTGATGTTTGGATGGTGTGTAAATTTAAGCAGTACTTGATGTTATTATGTAGCACGTGTGCTTTCCTGATTAATTACATTGAACAATCTTTTAAGCATCAGCGATTGCAGGAGCATTTAGAATATTGGCATCTGTCTTATTGAGCTCTCCTTGCACCCCATGTTTGCTTTGACATTAATTTTGTTTGATTTTATTGCATTTCACACAATGATAATGAAGCTTATCTTTCTCTTACCTGTTTTTTTTCAGTACATAAAATTGGTTCATAATATTCTAATTGTTGGTAAGTGAACAATATATGTTCTCAATTAGAATAGGAATATCAATCAGCGCTTTATATTAATAATTTATGTAAATCCATAAACTATTCATTCATTTCTTTTCCATGATATATTTTTTATTCTGCAGATAATTATCAGTTTCTGAGTCAGTATCCAGGTTAATTACATTATTCCGGTGTCCTCGGATATTACCAATAATGATGTCTTTGCTTTCGTAGAATGTTCACTCCCACATCTATCGCTATTGTCAACTTGCTACGAATCTAAATAACTTTTAGTGCTATGTTCTCCGTAACTATTCGCATTACCGGTTGTTAGTCGTGAAGTTTTATTGTATTTACAAATTAATAATTCTAATTCATCTGACCAATCTGACTAATCTCTGCTATAACCTCTTGATCCATCTGTATGTAACCAAACACATGCGTTTTCAGCAGTGAATGTCGTTTAATCAGAAAAGCAACATACCACATAGTAATTTAATGAGCTAGAAAGTAACAGAAGGGAACTAAAGCATCGTTTGGCGTTTGAAAAATTTAAACATGCCTCATGTGCAATAATTTTTCAGTAGGTAAGAGATTGAAAGAACAAAACATATAGTCACCTTAATAATAAGTTTTTCAAGACCAAAATTAAGTCATGTCAAATCTGGATAAATATCTACATCTATTACATCCTCATTGGTGAATTTGCATAATTCGACTATGCAGAATCATGATCTAATGCTAGTCATGAGGTTAGAGGAAACGTGGGAAGACATTATGGCATGCCAAACAAGAAGAATTGCTGTGCAATCGAGCTTGTCCTAGAAATAAGGGATGTTCAAAATGTAACCGGTACCGGTACAACACATTCCCGTGCCCACAACACCTTCTCTCAGATAAATCTGGTAATTGTTTGGATTACCGTTAAATTTGTAATATCTATTATCAAATTTATGTTTCGTATTTTATCTGCCATGATGTGTATTATGTCGACTACAATGACTGACCTAAGCAAGACAAATGTATTACTGCTTTCTGCGTTTACGATATATTTTACATTCATTGAATTATATATATATATATATATATATATATATATATATATATATATATATATATATATATATATATATATATATATATTATATATATATGTGTGTGTGTGTGTGTGTGTGTGTGTGTGTGTGTGTATGCATATAAGTATGAACAGTACATGGTTTTTAGTTTGATTACCGTTCTTTCAACTTTAAAAACATATATATGGCTGTAAGGGAAAATGCTAATCAATAGTATATGAAACCAAGGACAATTTGCGCTTATATTATGGTTTATGTCATATAGATAATATCAATGACGAGCAATTTTAACAAATACGTCACTGGTTTTTCTTTACAGACAAAACATCGTCTGAGAAACCGTCTTTTGTAACATTTTTGTAGTAACTGCACAATTGTGGTGCATCCACGTGTTGCTTTTGTCTCAACAAACCATCTTTTCATAAGACTCTGTAGTTGGTATATTCCTTCGACAAGTTGTTTCTTTGTCAAATAGTGTGTGTTTCTTATTTAGGCTATGCTTTTTGAGTGTTGATATATTCTAAAGTTTTTGGAATTAGAGTCATATAATGTTCTTCAATACACTTGAGAAAGCGAGATCTCTGATAGTTTCATCAAGTTGTACATTTACATCGCCACATATCCATTATTAAAAATTGCTGTCAACGCCATCGGACTGTTGTTGGATGGGAGGAAATTAATATCAGAATTGTTATTCCCATTACGAAAATGCGTGATAACAGGTGCTAGGTATTGCATCGCAACCGTCCAAAATGTAAATGTTGTTGTGTTTGTCTTTTACTGAAATGAACTAGTGAACATGGTCTGTACGAATGATCTTGTGAATGTACAGGTTTATGTTGTAGGGAATATTCCTTTTTGAATGTTAGTAAAATATGTGTTCTTTCAGATTACACAAACCAATCGATATACGGAAACTAAAGACTTAACATGCAAGAAGCAAACAAGATGTTTTGGCAGCAATGTTTTCGATCAAGTAAAATGGCACACTTGTGTATGAAAAACAGTGCAAATTTTGGAACCTAAAATGATTATTTTCCTGGCATTGGAATTAGGTGAAAATGAGTTCTGAACACATTGTAATGGGGAACGTTTCGAAGATTGTTTTAACTGAATTATTTTTAGCGGTGTTGGTGCAACGGTAGATTGCTGTACATAAACTGGCGAGTTCCGGAAATTGGCCATTAGATGAACTTTCCAGCGATTTATGGAATTGCACTAAGAAGTATAAATAAAGCTGACTGTTTAATTGGTGACACCGCTGATTGTGCTCCATTTTCAGAAGATTTGCTTTGAAGAAGCTGTCGAACGTTAATTTTCTTCCTGGAACTGTTAGCCAGTGATTTCCTTTGTTTCTTCATAATATGACATGGTGTTTCACACTGTCGTTGACTGAATTCAGTAGTGGTGTTAAAAATCAAGAAATTTAATTTAAAACACGTGTCTCTGTTAGCTTATTGATACCAATGCTCATCTTATCTGCCAAGTGCCAAGAGATGAGCACAAACACGATCCATTTGGATATCATAGAATGACATAATTATCATGTCTAGAACCTTCTGCTATGAAGGACACAGTTTAAGGAACATGGTAAACCTTTCTCAAATTGAAGACTAGTTTTCATTTCCCTGTGAATATCACCATCTCAATGATAGCCTCAATACAGTGGGAACAGACAAACCAACATCTAGGCCAATTTAAGTACATGTACTTGGAGCATGTAAATAACAACTTTGCAACCATACCGACATTCGTAGTGAATGGTTTTTATATCAGGATGTGACCCATGTAATATTGTATTGTGTTTGTATTACACAAAGGTAAACAAAATGTAATTTGTATTTATTCAAGTGTATTTCACAATGGTGTTGTCTTCACGTACTCAACATTTCCATTGTTTGTTTTCTCAAAGTCACTGATGACAAGTGACCATTTACTGACGAATTTAACTAGTATATTTCTAAAACACCTACCCCACCTCCAATTACTTATCGCAACATCACCTATGTCAACTATATTTCCTCTTGCCCAAGGATGTTGACATACACGGGTAGGACTGTAATTAATTTTATACATGTTGTTGATCCAAGGAGCACTATGGGGAGAGTGAGACTTCACTAGTTGCAGAAGTAGTGCTAAGAAATGGAAATTTCCATATATAACTGTTATTGTTATAACTAATTTCTACTGACTGTTGGTTCATCAAAAAGGTCTCAAATATTGGACCAATATGCTAGAAATACCGAAACTTTAGAACAGTTGATGGATATAAAACTAGGACACACTCACGAACTGGGGGTGGGTGGGTCGTGAACACATTTACTTTTGTGTTTCTTGAATTTTTGAATTTTTGCTAGTAATAGCTTGTTCACAGCTTGCACATGTGAAGTTTTTGCAAGCTTGCTAGAAGTTCACTGAAAGCAAACCGTGAACATTTTATAGTTCGCAGTTAATGACTCTGTTCATGAATATTATTGATTTGCGCCTTGTATTTTCAGTGTATTTTGTAAACTTTGAAATGTCCTGCATGGAAAGTATAACTATTCTGGTTATATTGTTTGTATAATTATTAAGTAACATCAGTAGGGATTTTTATCCCTTGTTAGTAAGCCTAGGGAGGGGGTGTGATCATGAAGTCTTTATTTTTCTGTTTTCTTTATTTTTGTATGTTTGATGCTAGCATGTGCATGCAAATATATGTACATGTGAAGTTATAGATAGCTTACTAGAGGTATTGAAAACGTACCATTAATATGTTATAGTTCCCAGTTAATGACGCTTATCTATCAACATTATTAATGACAACTTTGTATTTCCAGTATATTTTCTAAATTTTGAAATACCATGCCTGGAAAGTATAATCATTCTGGTCCTACTAAAGACCCCAAGACACCCTAATCCTACCCCAGGACTGTCCAGAAACACCTTCCCCTACCCAAACTACATATATACAATGAACTAAAATGAATTAAAAATGTGTATTCATTGTATAATTATCAAGGCACATCAAATAAATAAAATCAATTAAAAATTTGCATTGTTTGTATAATTATTAAGTAACATCAGAAGAGATTTTATTCTCTTGTTAGTAGTTGCCAAAGAAAAGACCCCAAGACTCTTGAAAACACCATAAGACACCACAAATTATGTGTTACATTTGAAATTCTGTTTCCCCTTAACACAAAATAACAATTTCTTTAACCTTAAGTATCTAAAAATTGAACATTAAATGTTTTAATTTGATTACCTAGTCATCCAAAATGGGAAAACTGTTATTGTTCATGAAACTGATTCTACGAACACGTACTGAATAAGAGCGCTTTGTTACTATGGACAAATAAAAACCAAACGCTCTGCAAAGTAATTTAATGTTTAGTGTATTTTCGTTGATCCATATGTATCCACTTACCCTGATAACACTAGGAGGAAGCTCTCTTTCCAAAACGGATCGTTATTAATCTTCACCTTATCCTGTTTTTGTTTTCATCTTTTTGTAGAAATAGGCAAACACACACAGACACAGAAATGCACACATGCACACACAGACATACACACACAATGAGTACATTTGTCAATGCAGATTTATCCTTTTGATATCATTTATGATAAAGTCTCAAGCAAAATGTTTATCATATTTTGTTTTATCTTTCATTCACAGGACGCTGTCGCTGTCACGGTTTTTGTGCGATCCCATATTGCAATATTCATAACTAACAATTTTTTTCTTTCCATTTTCTGAAGTTTGAATTTCGTCTGTACTATGCGTCCGATGAAAAATTTAGAAGAGTTCATTTATTTTCTTTTATAGACTTGCAACACCAGACTGCATCATGTACATGGTAGCCTTGTTCTTCATTTGTCGGTTGATAAATTCCTTAGTCATGTAGAAAATTTCAGTAATCCATAAACTGCAAGTCTGTAACGCAGTAAAGTTTGTTCAATAAATCTCTAGCAGGTGAAGGCTACCAGCCAACTGAACTGCTAATATCATTCATTACCTCATCGTTGTTATTGGTTCTTTGTTTTATTTTTTATCCTGATTCGGTTCAAACACAAACGAAGTCTTGGTTTCAGAATATTTAGAACTAGTATAAACGTTTTAGACTATTAGGAATTTATATTGCCATTACTGCAAGTTTTTTCGAATATTTCACTTTATTTTCTGGGAACTCAGTTATTTGTTGAATTCTACAAAACTTCTTTGTTTTCGGTCATTTCAATTACTTAGTGTAATACCAACGAGTCATAATATATAATAAATGCAGTATGAAGAATCATGTGAGGAATATAAGAATAAATGGAAATTAAGTTCATGTATTTGCATTAGTTTCCCTGACAGCATCAGTTACAAACCAAACAGTTTTGTGACTTGACTTTATAAGCTTAAAATAAAAACAAAAGTATATTTTTTTGCATTACATAGTGCTGTCTTTGATTAAAACTGAATTTATTTCTTTTTAAAAAACTAAATATGAAGTTGTTTTTGTGAATGTAAATAATAATTTAGAAATATTTATCTCCCTCAGTTACCTTTTTGTTTTTATTTGCACTTTAGAACCTTTGATTCTCGTGGTACAAGAAGACCTTCGGACTCAACATGGAATAAATTTAAAGAACACTTTGTGTCTAATGAACCTGTAGCATTTGGACGTTAAAAAAATGTTGAAATAAACATTGAGAGCCTGAAAAGAGATAAATATCGTGCAT
This sequence comes from Unio delphinus, assembly GCA_029339505.1. Taxonomy (NCBI): domain Eukaryota; kingdom Metazoa; phylum Mollusca; class Bivalvia; order Unionida; family Unionidae; genus Unio; species Unio delphinus. The sequence goes on along the minus strand of JAQISU010000009.1, from coordinate 3,927,010 downwards.
TTTGAAACATCGGTCCAGGCAATAATGAGTAAAATAATGTGTATAAATATCCACTGACACCAGCCGTTTCTTCATATGTCAGCATTCCGAATCAGGTAAGGTAACTGTTATTCATCACTTATAAGTGACTTTATGGTGCTGGATTTGGATTTTAAATGCAATGTAGGAATATCACTTTGAAGTAAAGTAGTCTTCACCTGTAATTAAAATGAGAATTTACTTATTACTCACTTAGAGTCCACATTCAAGTGACTTTATAGGACAATGACCATTTTATATGCAAATTATGCATTTTATTTATAAATGAAGTTAACTAGTGAAATTTAAGTCATTCATGTATGCACTTGCAAGAAATATCGAAGTGAAATCATGCAGAGGTGTATGACTGTTTGAGTTACATTGAAATATTACGATTTAATTCAATAAATTCTAGTGAATACAGTTCGTCGATTTGAAATGCAACATGTAGAGTAAATTGTTTGATTTACATGTTGTTGGATTTAGCAGAACAGAAAAACAGTCATTACTATGAGGATTACAAGAATATATTCAAGGAGTTGAATATCTAATAAAAACATTTCATCAGATTATGTGCCACGTTCCAGAACATCAGTGATAATCTTCGTTCCTGAGATTTTATTAAAGTACATGTACTAACATTGGGATTAATAATTCTGTTGAATTCAGTGTTTCATGGTAACACAAAAGCAATATACAGGTTTAAATCACTATTTATTAGAACAGTTTTTGGATTAGTGAGAAATGATTTTAAATTTATAGGATTATTAAGATTACATTCTAGGAATGCACATACTAAGTTTTTATGAATTCTTTCTTTTTGCTTGATTTTATATCATATTTAAATAAATTTATATTTGGATAGTTAGTACTATATATTTAGAAATGAGATTGCTAAATTGTAAGTCTCCAAATATCAACAAGCCTTACTGTTGTGAATTATTCCATTGTTTTGACGATACAACTCATCAAAGTAATGGCATAGTAGTTAATATGATCTATGATATTTTTACCTAGAATTGTAACAGGTATTACACACACCTTTTTTCATGTGCTTGGCATATTACAAGGGGTCCATACATCATATAATATTTCCAAAAGAGTGATTTACGAGGTTCTGGTAAGTGTGTAAAGAAACTAGTAATGTATGTAATTATAATGTATTCAGCATGGGTTCAAGTCTAAGATTCGGCTAATGTAATTATACAAGAAAGCTTGCCAGTAGCTTCTTGTGGGTCGGTAGTTCTTTCCGTGGGTTTTCCCGGGTGTCTCCTTCACCAATAATACTGGCCGCCATGTATGGCTAATCCTGTGCTGAAAAATGGCGTTAAACCCTACAACAACAACATAGTCATGAATATAACTGTCCATATAATATACGTGTTCTTTTATAATAGTGAAAACCATTTAATTAAAGTCATATATAACTGCATTGTCTTAAAGGTCCTCAGAAGGATACTGCAAACTCAAAACAATGATGCATAATTCTATTTTAAAATATGGAATTTTTTTAAACAGATGCGGGTAGTGGAAATTTTCAGTCTGAATAAGTATTCTGTCGCTTACACCTTGTGACATTTCAGGATCTACTGCTTAGCTGATTTTGCTTGACGCTCTTTATCTCCATGGAATGTTGTTCATTGAGATCTTCTTGATCTGCTGGTGGACTATCCCTGTATCCTACTAGAGAGAAAGTACCTGTTATCACATCACATATGTTGTTTCACAGCTGTCAACACATTGTCCACTCTGATGCATTATTCGTTTTAAACAATGTCTTTACCATGAATTTGTTTTTATCAGCGTTGTCATTTGCATTATCCAATCCAGGAAAGGATCTGCACCCATGATGTATTATGTCAACATTGAAAACCATGGAGTATTTGGGATGATTTTAAGGGCTCCTTCCAGGGTATGCTGGAAAACCAAGGAAAAGCATGGAATACTGGCATTGAAATCCCTGGACAATTCAAGTATGAAAAATCAAGGAACATTTGGACACATTTTCCAGGCTCAGTCCACTGTGGGCTGGAAATCCATGGAAAAAATTATTAAAGACATGGAAAGCATGGAAAAAGCTGGACATATCTAGTATGGGAATCTTAAGCACGGAAAACCATTGAGAATTTGAGCATGCTAAGCCATGGAGTATTTGGCCTAATATTTGAAGCTCTGTCCACGTTATGCTGAAAAACCCAGGAATGTTGCCTAGAAAATCCTGGAATATTGCCTCAACATAACTAATATTTGGCAGAACTAAATATTGTTCATGGAAACAAGACTATTAACCAATCAAATTACATTCGGAGCTCACAAAGTCTGTTAGCCTAGCGCCCGGGGGCCATCTATTTTGGATATACCCCTACTCATTCTAATTGAATGATGAAATGTTGAAATTTATTTTCAAGATGTGTTGCAAGATTGGTAAATTATTGATATTTGTCCCCATGTATGTCACTTAACCCATATTTATATCAAAAGTGGTAAATGTTTAAAATACATTGAAGCATAAATATTGCGATCGCGCTCTTTGAATTGCGAACATATTGGCAGTGCTACTATTACTAGTATTCACATGGTTTTAACATATTTGTGATCATGGCCTGTAGAGTTCGAGTCAGAGAAGAGTTGTTACCTGAGTCCTGAGGGTCTGTGTCTAAGAAAAAATTTTTTTGTGCATTGTTAACATTTCAAGACCTTCTGAACAAATCCTTGCATATTAAAATCCTGCATCTTCTCCTGCTTTCTTGTATGATACAGGTACCATCCACTGAAATAGAATACATCAGCATGTAGAACACTGCATTATTAAGTGCAAAAAATCTTGTTTAAAATTAAACTAGTAGATGCGATTATCTCTGAAGAATTGCCAAAACTGATACAAGAGAAGACAAACAGACATTAGATTTATACGCTTGCAGCCAAGTTTCAAATTTCGTCAATCCATTGTTGGTTATTGACAACAGTACATCGATAACGGTGGTTTGGCAATCGCAGCCACACGTTATAATAATTTGAAAAGTTGTCTCAGTGATTACATGAAACGAGATTACAAAGTCTATTACAAAATCGCATCTAACATTTGCAATCTTAAGTGAAAGTTGCGTTGCAACAGACATGTATATGTTTCCTCCAGTACAGCTTCCAAACTAGTCAAATAGTCTTGATTTTACTCACCAACATGATAACTCTATAATTTTAAATAATTTCACGTTTCCATGATCAGTTACTCTACATGGATTGGCACGACTTAAAATAAAATGTCCCCGAAGTAACGAAATAAATTAGTATGATTCAATATAAAATATGGACTTTTTTCCCAAAACGAGGTTGTTACGGTAGTGCTGCCTTCTAACTTCTGAAATATATTGTGTACATTTTCTGAGGTTCATACACCAGTCTCCAGAACCGTAAAAAATGTTATAATCTCCACTAAGGTCTCAAAACCAAACGCAGCGACTGTTTTGAAACCACATTTTGTCTTGAGTGATTATAGTTTTGGAATTCTATTTGAAACATTCAAACTAAATTCTTCGTATTTCGTTGACAGATTGGGTTGGGTTAAATAATGCAACAGCTAAATACATTTTAAAGTTTGTATTTAATTTGATAATAACTATTTTCGTCTGGCAGTTGAAAATCCTGATAAAGATAATAACAACAATACTACTACTACTACTCCTAATACTATTACTACTACTACTACTACTACTACTACTACTACTAATAATAATAATAATAATAATAATAACAATAATAATAGTAATAATAATAATAATAATAATAATAGTATAATAATAATAATAATAATAATAATAATAATAATAATAACCATCGCCTAAATGATACTATTTCACGTAATTCAAAACAACTCTTGTAGCAATAATAACCGGGAGAGGTATATGCATGCCGATAGGAGCAAAATATTAAGAAAAAAAAGACTGTTTTGAAATGATTCATATTTTGCCCTATTTTGTAAAATGATATTGTATCCAAATGTCTACTACAAGGAATAAAATCATAATAATTTATTATAAATCTCTAAAACAAACGGAGTTTATTATTTTTATTTTTTTCTAATATTATTAAACGTTATAAATCAGGAAATAGTAAATGTAACAAAATTGAATTATATTATTTTCGATAATGTAATTATTGCCATAGATTGTAAATTTTAAATTCTTTGAAAATTCATGAACTGTTCAAGAGCAGTTTGTGAGATAATGGTTCAAGAACAGTTGATGAATTCATAATTTCATCATACAACTGACCATTTTCAGTTCATGCACATTCATGAATAATTCATGAACCTTTTGATGAACTTTCATAAATGGTTCATGAACCGTTCAAGAGCAGTTCATGAATGATTTATGATCATTCCGTTGGGGAATAGTCCAGCGTATCACATAGTGTTGTGTGTTAATAACTCATGGTGAAGAAACACATGGCCAGCTGATGATAGATAGTGAGTAAGTACTGCTTGGTTAGGAAAATCACAGAGGGCAGAATGTAACCATTCCTTGGTTACGAAACACATGCCACTAAACCATCTATGCTGACAGTGGAAGTCAGTTGACCGCTGATTAGATGACATCTAGGAAATTTGCCTGAGAGAAATTAGAATAATCATTTTTAGCAGGTGAGCTTGGGTGACTGTTAAGATAGGCTTCTATATCCTGCACAGATCTTGGGTTGTACTATTGTGAATGGGAAGTTTACCATGGCTTATGACATGGGAACTATTAAGATCACCATCTAACAATGATGTATATCTGAATGATTTCATGGGAATATATTGGAAAATGTCAGGATTTGGATCATGTAACCAAATATACCCTGGCTGGATGTGAAAGCAAAATATGCATTGACAGTATTGAAAAATTTGCCTCGAGTCAATTTATTGCCCAAGCCACATAGATTCGAAGCATAGTGCTATCTTGACTTGATCGTATCACTTGGCACTTTCATGGACCTGTCCGTAAGGCCAGGTCTAAGGTCAATATAAATGTGTTCGTGTCCAAACTGTCACACAAATGAAGTTGTAACTAACGATCTTGGAATCAAATGTTTCTGCCTGTAAAATCCCATTTTGTGGGTGCATCGCCTGTACCTATTATGCGTATCAATAGTACCGAAAGTGAACTGACAGCATTGTGTGTTTGACGCAAAACATCCATTAGAATTTAGTGCTACATTCATTTTAAGAATTTTCTAAGGAGTTGTCTATACTCTCACCGTTATGGATCACTGCCATTACACTCCTGTCTATGTAGGTTCGAATCTCATGTTCAGCCAATGTGGGTATGTGAGAATAATTGCCAGTAGCTTCTTTTGGGTAGGTGGTTCATTCCGGAATATCCCGGTTTCTTCCTCCACCATTTATGCTGGCCGCCATATATAGCTTATCTTGTGCTGAAAAATGGTGTTAAAGCCTACAACAACAGCATCAACAACAACATTTCATCCCATCCATTGAGGATTTTTTTTTTGGAAGTATTAAGGATTATTCTAAAGATGATATACATTATCTTTCAAATTTTAACCATAATTATGTGAATTTTTTACTGTGGCAAACTTACTTGCAGCTTTTACTGGCAGCATTGCTTTACAGTACAGCAAACTGTTTAACCCAAATTCAGTTGTTTTAGTCAACATATTCTCTTTGCACATTGCATATAGTGCAGATACATTGAGCAGGACATCATACTGGATGAATTTAGTTTATGTACCTTAATAGTGATTATGGCAACATGTTTGTCTGTCCCTGGACCAGTAATGCATTGTAATGACCACATAATTAAAGTCACAGACTTGAAGCTGTGTCATGTTATTTGGGGTAGTCATTATATTTAGTTTTACAATTCTTTTTACGACTATTGGGATGAGACCCATTTCTGAGGATGAGTACTTTTTAAATAAAAACAATTCAAGATTTGTAGTCTGCTAGGCAGAGATCTGAAAGTTAGCTGTAACAGATTATAACAGTATATACAATTGAAAGACATGCAAAGACAAAATTTAACATACAGTGAAATGTGTCTACAAATTTCTCAAGCTTATTTTATGGGAAATATATGTATTTTGAAATGATTACCATTAGAAGATTTTGTAGTATTGTCATTTTTATTATTTCACATGAATGAATATTAGCAGTAGTACAAATCTTTTAGTCTTAAATAAAAATGGTAACATGTTCACCATATCATGTAATTGGAAATTGCAGAAATATCAGTGATTCTTTACATAGTTACAAGGATAAAATGGTTTTATTTTGAATTCCTGAAATAAATGTTTTTACCTAATAGAGCACGTTTTTCTCTGAAGGTAATTTCTTTTTGTTTTGTATAGAATAGGGGCAATGAGGAAACTGAAGATATCTTTGTACATGGAAAGGGTAATGTTGATCAAAATGAGAAGGTAAGTAGCAGATAGCTTTGAAGAAAATGGGGGAAATCTGTCTACCCCCAAAAATTCTATAAGTTACCATATTTATTAACTTATAGAAAATCCTCTCAGAATATTTCATTTTTAAAAGATGGACAGGATTTAAAATGTCATGACCTAATAAATTAATCAGATACAAATAATTGGAATCTACCATCAGAAATGGCTGCCATCCTGAAAATGGGAAAATCTTAGTAAAATCTTCTGTACATCTTCCAAAAAATAAACAACATTGACATTACTTTCTTTTTCAAACCTGCGACAAAGAATTACACCCATATTTATCACAAGTATCTCGCCATAATGGTCTTTAAAATTTATATAAATGATGTTGATTTGCCAACATAAATAATCTGTATTGCAAACAATATTCACCGTATGTTCACAGTTCGCATATTTCTCTGTTTAAGTTGAAAATATTGAGAGAGAACATTCTGAGGTTAAAGGTTTTTAAATTTGTACAACAAAATATTCTTATTATAAATATTCGACAGAATTTGACAAAATATGCTGTGAAGAAATTTAGCTTGCATTGCTATAAACCTGATACAAATAATTGCAATCAACCATAATTCTGATTGCAATATCTAAAATTAGAAACATATTTATAATATTTTCGTAAACACTGATAGATGGAAGCATTTTTAAAAAAAACTAAAATCATTAACTTGACTAACCCACCAACATTACTGAAAATGTCATTGAAAAACTGACTTTTATGTCTGTGTTGCAAAATTTGAACAAATCTGGTGGAAAGCTTTCTACTACTACTGGTTGCCAGGTTTTCATCAAATATAGTGGTCATGGCTAACAATTGAACAATCTGTAAAAAAAAATTTAACATCTGAAAAATATAATTTAAAAAGTGTGCAGATTACCAAATGTTTTGGGACATTAAACGAAAATTGACAAATTTGCTGTAAAACATTAATGTATAATGCATGTTCTGGCACGGCTATGGCATGTTACTCATCTAAAATAAGATCCATAAAGGCTCTGGGTTTAACATAACACACTTAGGACTTGCATGTAGGTCAATATTCTGCTAATAAGCATGTTAGATGCTTTCAGGCAAGACATGTTACTCGAATTTGCTCCGCAAAATATAATTTGTCTTGTGTTAATATGATATTAAGTCAATCAATAAATCAATAAATCAATCCTAATTAAGTCCCTTGAAGCCCATGACATTATGTCCATTATGCATTTTGTTTCCATTCACTAACTGTTGATCGATTAAAATAAAATGTGGGGCATTACACTAAAAACTAAAAATTCTGGTGGTTTTATTTCAAACTCTGACTGATGCGTAGCCCTTGTGTAATCACAGATACAAAGTTTGCTCAGTAACATTTGCCTGACTTCATTAATGTCAATACAATAACATAACGATTTGAAAGACATTATTTTGGAAGTTTTCATACATGAATCATATATATGAAATAATAGAATGACCTGTAATAAGTGAGCACCTGTCTAGAAAGTTCACATTTTGGGGCACAAGGGATGGTCTTTGACAGTTTTAATTTTGATTGATATTGAAATTATGTAGATCAGCCTCAAAATTAATTTATCTGTGTATGTTAGAATTTTCATGTTCACCTTGAATGTTTGCTTTTAATGAATAATAATTATCACCTACATATATAGAAATGTTACCTTGACGTTTATCCTTGCATCATAAATATTCAATTTCTACTCAATAATTGTTAAAGAAATTCATAGATAACAAATTTGGTTGGATCCAGTATTTATTGTCAAGCCCTAGCACTTGAGTTAAGTTAGCAGATTTTTTATTGCACTGATTTGCTTAAACATTTCTTTATTACTTTATAATGTCTGGAATGCACCTTACTGACTTCCATCACTTATGTTGACAAGCTTCATATTTTGTCGAAATAGCAAAGCCCCAGTCCCTTAGTCTGCTATTATAACCAACATTATTATGCTTATCTCGATGGCGAGATAAAAATAAAAGAACATGTCAACAGAAGCACTTGGTTCCAGCTGGAACAAATCCTTTCGTTTTTAATCATTTATGTCGACAAGCAATTAGTTCAGACCCATACTTTGTTCAACAATTGCTTGATCATGCCATTCGGCTTTAATATTCCTGCCTAATCATGTATATCGACCAGCTGCGAGTTCGGAACCTTACTTGTTCAACAATTAGTTCATCTTGCTTTAATGTTGTGGTCAGATCTAAAAAATACCAAGAAAAACAACAGGGTTTATGTTTGATTTTAGAGAGTTGACCTCTCGCGGCAACTTAAATAAAAGCAATGAACTCTTTGAACCAACCTGTTGACAGGTTTTCATTTCCCTGTGAATAGCCCCATCCCCATGTTAGCCTCAGTAGGATGGGAACAGACTGACCAAAATTTAGACCAATTTAAATAAATTTACTTGAATCATTAAAATAACAACCATGCAACAATGTGCTAATGCCGACATTTGCAGTGCATGTTTTTTATATCAGGATGTGACTGGATGCAATCTTTTATTGAGGATTTTATTACACAAAGCTAACCAAAATGTATTTTTTCAATATTTAAGTGTAATTCACAATGGATATGTCTTCATTTACTCAACATTTCCATTTCTTTGATTTCTAAAAGTGTAAATGCTACTCACTGACCACAGGTCACTTCTTTAATTTGTATCTTGTTGACTCCACTCCCCCCCCCCCAACACTTATCTCGACATCTGCCTATGTTGACAATATTTCTTCTTGCCTGAGGATGTCAACATAAACGGGTAGGACTGTAATTAATTTTACATATGTTGTTGGTTCAAGGAGCACTTTGGGGAGAGTGAGACTTCACCAGTTGAAGGAGTAGTCCTAAGAAATGGAAATGCTACTCATTTTCCTGTATATATATTATATAACAGTCCTTGTTATAATTACTTTTCAACTGACAGTCCGTTCATCAAAAAGGTCTCAAATATTGGACCAATATGCTAGAAATACCGAAACTTTAGAACAGTTGATGGATATAAAACTATGATACACTCACGAACTGGGGGTGGGTGGGTCGTGAACACATTTACTTTTGTGTTTTTGAATTTTTGTATTTTTGCTAGTAATAGCTTGTTCACAGCTTGCACATGTGAAGTTTTTGCAAGCTTGCTAGAAGCTCACTGAAAGCAAACCGTGAACATGTTATAGTTCGCAGTTAATGATTCTGTTCATGAATATTATTGATTTGCGCCTTGTATTTCCAGTGTATTTTGTAAAATTTGAAATGTCCTGGATGGAAAGTATAACTATTCTGGTTGTACTAAAGACCCCAAGACACCCCAATACTACCCTACCCAGACTACTTATATACAATGAAATTAAATCAATTAAAAATGCGTATCGTTTGTATAATTATTTAGTAACATCAGTAGGGATTTCTATCCCTTGTTAGTAATTGCCAAAGGAAAGACCCCAATACTCTTGATACCACCACAAGACACCACAAATTATGTGTTACAGTTGAAATTCTGTTTTTCCCTTGACACAAGATTTATTTAATCTTAAATATCCGAAAATTGAAAACTAAAATCCCAAGAAATCTTTTACTCTGATTACTTAGTCAGCCAAAATGGGAAAAGTGTTATTTTTCATGAAACTGTTTTTAAGTACTGAATAAGATCGTTTTGTAACCTATGGACAAAGAAATACCAAAGGCTCTGCAAAGTAATTCAATACTGATTTTATTGATCCATATGTATCCACTCACCCTTACCACACTAGAAGTAAGCTCTCTTTCCAAAACTGATCGTTATTAATCTTTATTCTTTTCTGTTTTTATTTTCTTCTTTTTTTAGATATAGGCATATACACATGCACACACTGACATACACCTGCAGAGTAAATTTGTCAATGCTGCTTTTCCCTTTTGATTTCATTTATCATCAAGTATAAAAATACATGATCATCATTTTTCTTTTAACTTTCATTCACAGGACACTGTGTGCGATTCTGTTTGCATTATTCATAATAACTAACAATTTTCCTTCTTTTGATTTTGTGAATTTTGAATTTTGCCTGTGTTTTGTGTCCATGATAACATTTTGGAAGATCTCATTTATTTTCTTCTTTACACTTGCAACACCAGGCTGCATCATGTACATGGTAGATTTGTTCTTCATTTGTCGGTTGATAAATTCCTTTGTCATGTAGAAAATTTCAATAATCCATACACTGCAAGTATGTACTGCCGTAAAGTTTGTTTATTAAATCTCTAGTATGTTCAGGCTTCTAGTCAACTGAATTGTTAAAAATATCATTGATGGACTCTACGTTGTTATTGGTACAATGTTTGTTTTCATTGTTTTGCTGATTCGGTTCCAACACAAACTAAGTCTTGGGTTTAGAATATTTACATAGTATTATACAAAGCTATTGTACTTTTCTTTTATTAATTGCTCAAGTTTTTAAATGCAGCTTTCAAAATCCATTGTGGCATTGGCATCCATGATAGCTTTGGTGCCAAACAGATACGTTGTGAATGTATCACGCTTTCATTTCTACTTTCTGTTGTTGGTAAAACTTAATATTGTCTTTTAGATGTTTTGTGCACAGATATCATCTTGCAAAAGGAAACACAAGTTCAAAAGCCTTGGTCGCATCTTTTCCATCAATGCTGAAGTTTTATATTCTCTGATTTAACCGCTCCAATGGCCTAGTGGTTAGATAGTCCGCTGCGGAAGCAGGAGGTCATGGGTTAGATCCCCTACCGAGTCATACCAAAGACTTACAAAAATGGTTCTAACAGCTGCGTTGCTTCAAGCTCAGGATTATGAAGTTTGTGTTAGGACTGGTCAGCCTAGTGTCAGGATAATGTGACTGGGTGAGACATTATATTACATTTTTGTGGTATGATGCCCCAGTGCTATACATGATAAAAACTGCCTCACTGCAGACATCATCGCGATATAACTGAATTGTGTTTAAAAGCTACGTCACAAAAGTTTCTAAGGCTGAATGTTTGGTTAATGCCATTCAGTTGATTCTTGATTGTCAAGAAATGTTTGAGATCCTTGATTTGTTCTAATATTTTTTTGATACTTGATGGCAGTTTAAATTTATTGTATATGAATGGTGTTCATTTAACTTTCCCAATACATCACAAATCTTATCTGCTACATTAGTGTTTTTGGTAGAGCTGGTGTTGTTTCTTTTTCTGACATTACACTTTAGTTTTCGTGTCACTCTTAAGTCACGTACACAGTTCATCGAGTGTTTTTTCAGGTACAAAAGATTTTTCTTCATTGCTACTTGTTCAAATTTTCCTTCATTTCGTCTCTGGTTTTGGGGTTTGTTCTTGTGCATCTTTGTTCAGAAGAACATTCCAAAGTGATAGTGAATGCACTAATTGAATTCTGATAGGTTTTACACATACAAGAGAGAATTTAAAGAATACAAATTTAGCACCCTTGTTTCTAATTATTCAGCATATTGCTCTTTGTCACAGAAAAAGATTACCGGTAGAAGAAAACATGTTAAGAGAATTTCTTAAATATTAAGGTAGTGCTGTGAAATTCTGACTTATTATATGTGCTGCTCTTTTTCTTATAAATATTACTTACTTAGAATTAACTGCTATCAAAGAGAGAGAGAGAGAGAGAGAGAGAGAGAGAGAGAGAGAGAGAGAGAGAGAGAGAGAGAGAGAGAGAGAGAGAGAGAGAGAATTGATAAGATAACCTCTACTGATGTTGCTTGATAATTATTGATAATAGAGTTTACTGATTGCTCTCTTTTTTAAACTTTGATTCAATTTAATTGTATTTATGTATCCTCTGTAGGTGAAACTGTTTGAGGACAGTCTGGTGGTGTTTCTTTGGACAGTCTTGGGGTATATTCAGGTCCAACCTTTTGTGGTTACTGAAAAGAGGAAAATCTGATGTTACATGATAATTATACAGTACAGAATTAATCTGGTTTTACCTGATTGTATTTATATATCCTGGGTAGATGAGATTGTATTGGGACAGTCTACTGGTGTTTTTAGGTGGTCATAGTATCTATTGAAATCACTCCATTGGTGCTTACTGACATGGGAATTAACTCTGCTGATGTTATTTGATAATTATACAATACAGAAGAGTATACTGATCACCTTTTTAAATTAGATTGTATTTAATCATATATTATATATATATATATATATATATATATATATATATATATATATATATATATATATATATATATATATATATATATATATATATATATGTGTGTGTATATATGTATTTATGTATGTAAGTATGTATGTATGTATGTATGTATGTATGTGTGTGTGTGTGTGTGTGTGTGTGTTTGTATTCTCGGTAGGTTGAAGCTCTTGAGACACTATTAGGGTGTCTTAAGGTATATAGTTATCGTGTGCAGTTCGTGGTCAACCATTTAACAGTATCATGATCATCAAGGTGTAGAACCTTAGGGTAGATATCAATATTCACATTATATAGAGGCATTGATTATTATTTGCATTAAATATTCATTAATATTCATAGGGTACGAAAATACATGCAATTGCGTAAGTGTAAATTGTTCAAAACTTGCAAATATATAATAATATCCACAATGCTCCTGCATAATTCTCTACTAATGAAACAAAAAGCTAAAACAAAATTATTAAAAGGCAAAGAATTTCACCACCTTTCCAGGCATATAAAGATTATTTATTTCAGATGCAAATTAATGATTTTAAAGAAAAAATATTACATTATGTTGCAAATTTCTCACCATCATTATATAAAACTCAATATTGTCTTATAGATGTTTTGTGCACAGGTACCATCTTGCAGAAGGATACACATGTTCAAAAGCCATGGTCGCATCTTTTTCATTTATGCTGAATTTCATATTCTCTGATATTCACATTTCAGCTTTTTCCACATCACTATCAAGTTCAGTTGTTACATGCCCACAGGAATGCTTTGTCTGTTTATATGGTGTAGAAGTAGAGGACCAAGAAGATAGGATGTTCATGTGTACTTTACCTAACAACTCTACATTACAGATAGCAAATTATATAAAAAGATTGAGCAAATTTCAGTTTTGCGTGTTTGTCTCCCTTAAGTCTGTTCTTGCAGTCAAGAAAGGTGACTTTTAAGAGCACCCTTACAATGGATCACTGTCTTGTATAACTTCAATGGGCAATTTGATCCACGCTGCTCTGCCCTGGTATTCAAAAGAACGTTTTCCATATTATTTTGTTCTCATAGTGAGAATAATGAGCTACAATTGTCAGAAGAGGAGCATAAGTATTTTGCTGGTGTGTACACATGGGTGTTGGACTGAAGTCAGTCACTGAAATAAAAAAAATGTCTTTGAATCTGGTTGAAATGGATAGCTTGTGTAGGGTACTGAGCAGCAGGGAAGTGTTCTCTTAATGTGGTACTCTAAAAATGACCCAAGCAGCTGTGTTTTGAACTTTTGAACTTTCTGGAGTAGATATTGAGACGAACCAGACAGAACTCAGTTACAGTTCTCCAGTCTTGAAAAAAATAATCAACACACAAGTGGTATAGTGGCATCAGCTAAAAGATATTTTGCGAATGAAGCTAATGCGGCTCAGCTCATGATATGCAGCCTTGCATATATTTATGACATGTTCGTGCAATGTGAGAGTACTGTATAGAATAACACCTAGGTTTCCTACCGACCGTGTCAATTTAATGATGGTGTTGCTCATATTTATAGTTTGAGGTAAAGGATGTGAATGCGACTGTCTTTGTATTGTGATCAGAATGGCCTCAGTTTTATTATCATTCATCTGCAGTTTTCTACATGTTACCAATGATTTCACATCAAAACGGCAGCTCTCTACTCCTTGGATGGTAGCATCAACTTCAGTTGGGTGGCTAGACTTGTGCATGTGGGTGTCATCAGCGTAGAATTGGCGAGGTTTTGTTTTATGTCTTTTAGCGTTTAACGCTTTTTTTAATGACACAATTGGCTATATATGGCGGCCAGTATTATTGGTGGAGGAAGAACCTGGGAAACCCCCTCCGAAAGAACAACCGACCCACGAGAAGCTACTGGCAAGCATTCTCACATAACTACGTTAGCCAAATCTTAGACTCGAACCCACGTAGACAGTGGTGAGACGGCAGTGATCCGTAATGAACAGCACTTTAGACCACTCGGGCACTCGGGGCTCCCTATAAATGGTGAGACATTGGATGATGATCTACGACACTTGACAGCGACTGAGTGTATAGAATGAAGAGAACAGGTCCATGAACACATCCCTGTGGAACACCACAACATAAATCAGCTGGGCTGGAATGTATCCCGTTTGCAATTACAATTTGTGTCATGTTAACTAAGTAGGACATGAAACACACTAAGACTGTATTGTGAATGCCAAATACATGCTGGAGACGGTGAAGTAATATATCATGGTATATTGTCTCAAATGCTGCAGTCAAATCAAGGAGAGTGAGGTCTGTAACCTTTCCCCTATCCAATCAGAGATAATATCAAGATCGACATGCAGATTGTAACATTGCTTAAAAGACTTTGAATTCAGATGAGGTACAAGTTGGGTTAGAACAACGTTTTCTAAGATATCTTATATGAATGGGAGATTATACATCGGGCGGTAGTTCTTTAAAACGTTGTGATTGAGTGTTTGTTTCTTCAGCAGAGGCTTTACAGTTGCAAATTTGAAACATTTTGGGAATTCCCCAGATGATAGAGAGGTATTAATAACATCAGTTAGTGAAGGCATTATTCGGTCTAAGCACTCAAGCAGTAGTGATTATGGAATCGGATCAAGTTCACATGACTTTGGTGCATTCTTCATCACGATTGTCCATACTAAATCCATTGAGACAATCCTTTAGCGAATTCAAATGATACCACACGATCGAATCCGGTTAGATCATAATCGGGTAGCGGCCCATTAATCGCAACACGGGTCATTTCGTGTGTACGATGCCAAAATCGTTTAAAATACTCAGAGCATTCTCCGTACCCGAGAAACTCTATGGATAAAACGAGACTATATCAACGGAAATAATACTTTCGGGGTTATATTTGGTATTCCATAATCCACTATGGCCATATTCTACACAGATTGACTGAATATCTGAAAGAAATTCAGCTCTTGTTGGTTTATACAGATTTTTCTCTCTGGCGAAATGAGCTGCAACTGACAGCATTGTTAGTAATTGTTCGTCGTAATCGGTTGAAAAACCATGAGCTAGTTTTCTCATCTCGTCGTGAAGAGCTTCAGTACGGTATATTTCGCCGTTATGTCTTACGAATTGATCGAATTTACCCTCTTCGTCTTCGAAACTCTGAAATAAACACGCTGAGACAAGATCGTTTCTACTTGACTGATAAAAAGAACTCCACGGGTAGATATTTTATGGTTTTATCCCGCGGAAATATTGTTACCGCGGAGGTCCACGCGTGTACATTATGGTCAATTATTTTGACTTGAGATCCTCTCGATTTTTATTTTGATTCGTGTAATACTTCTCCTGTTATCGTCATTACGATTATTGGAAATTTTAGTATCCGCTCTAGTTCGGCTACATTTTGAATTGTAGCCCCATTCTCCTTAACTGTTGACCTCAATTCTTTAATTTATTACGTCTTAAATACGTCAATTTGTTTCACTCAACGCATTTGTATAATGCTCTATTATTTGTTCGGCTACACAATTCAGCGACGAGTGTTTCATTGTTTTGATTTCTCAATACGTTTGCCATTTAACGAATAGATCCCATAAACATCCGCGGTTACAGGATAGGATCTTTCGTAATACGGTTTGTCAATTTCAGTCAGCGTTCCTGGTTTGGCATCGTGACTCACAGTGACAGTTCTTTTATCTTTCAGGATGGCTTCAAATTTGTCAGGGATAATCCAATTTCCTGTTTCTGAACGAATAATGAATTTCATTCTAAAAAAATACTTTTTCTGGTCAAGACTACCATCAATTCGAAATGTTGACCAAAAGTGAGATGCTCAATCGCGCTTGAATTCATTAAATCCCTCATGGATTTTATCTATCATACTTCTATCACTTATCAGACCCTTATCAGGTATGGAGGTTCTATCGAGAATGAATTTAGCATTTTTCCAAGGTGTAATTTTCGATAATCTCTCGAACTCCTCCCTATTATAATTAAAACAAGTATTTATATAAATAATTATATATATATATATATATATATATATATATATATACACACACACACACACATATATATATATATATATATATATATATATATATATATATATATATATATATATATGAATCATTCTAAGTGACTTGTAATCATGCAGAAATGAATTATGCGGATATCGTTCACAAAGCGTACGACGTGGAAGCTTAGGTCCTTTACCTTGCATACGATGTGGGCTGGGTGTGAGAGGAAAATCGCAGTTGTGTCTGAATTGTGGTGGTAAGCGATACAGGGAACTTAAGCGCTAGTCAAAAACTCCCCACCCTCACCCCCGAATCCATCCCTGACAAAATCATAAGAACTTCTCAGAACTATATTACTAGATTCCTAAGTAATAATTAAACCAAATAATTAATTAGACAAATAATATGTATGTATATAAATGAACCAAGAATTTCAACCACATCCTGTGATTACCGATTATGAAGCATCTTGTGATGGTATTGTCAGAAACCGCAGGCTGAAGAGACCAGTAAGGGCTATCAACAATCAGGGAGATCTTATATTTTGTGCTGGGGGAAAAATATCTCAACCACCGAATAATATATAAATGTTACAAAGAATTGATAAAAGATGGTCTTGTAGTTGGTCATATTAATGGATGTCCAGAAAATAACAAATTGGAGAATATACGAGCTATTACTCACAGTGAAAATACCAAGTGGGGGAGAAATGGAAAACACTCGAAAATGCGAGAATTATAAAATCTATAAATATAGCAACTAACAAAGAGAGAATATTTCAATCGATGAAGGCAGTTGGAAAGTATTTTGATATTTGTATGCCCTTAATACGATATGTTGCAGAAAATCTTTCGAAATCAGCATTTTCAAAGCGTTTTATAAACTAAATTCAATTTGTATATATCTAAATTCTGTTTTGTACTATATGTATATAACATCAAGGGCAATAATTCGTGTGGGCTTGTATATAATGTTTCTAAAACAGAGATAACTCCTTGGTTGTATTTACAGAAATACTTCAGTGATCTCATAAGAGTAATCAATTATTCGTTCTGTCAGAAAATGAATCAAATAAATAGTTTTTACATCAATAGTATTCTTTTTTTGGATACTTTTTTCAGGTATTTGGACTTGTTGGGATGTTGTCAATCATCACAATTAAGTATACGTCACATTATTGATTTCCGTGTCTTCGTTAGCTTATATACAATGCTGCATATTATATATTTGTGGCTTTAAGCCATTCGAAATTTAATCGTGAAATCACTCATGGGTCAAACAACGTCACACGGTATAAATGTGTTTTTGCATTCAACTCAAGGTGATTTTGTTGGGGTAGGGTGGTTTCACAGTTAAATGTAGATACAGCCCCTTATGTGTTGTATTGTATTATCCTTTGTACATAATGTTTCAGCATCAAACCACGACTGATTGGAATTCGCTAAACTGTTGTTGTGACAGGTTAGGTAATATGATAGGCTGTCGTCATTCATTGGAATTACAGAGGTTAAAGGTTGCATTGTTCCTAATTAAGAAACATATGTGCCTTACATACCTTCTCTAATACAGAGGTTAAAGGTTGTGTTATTTCTAATCACACTTGAAAGAAAACGGGTCAAAATTGACCCCCAATTGTTCTTTTGTATTTGATATTAGATTTATATATATATATATATATATATATATATATATATATATATATATATATATATATATCATATAATGAATTTAGAAAATAGGAATGACATTATAAATGAGATTTCAAATTTGAAAAATCAAAAAATGAAATTGTCGGATAAATTAAATTGTAATCAGATTCTCTCTGATCTTCAAGATCTTGATGATAGCGCCAGAATAATAAATATGTCCTGCCAAGGCAGTATTCACTAATCGGAAGAATTCAGAGTGAGGTAAATGACTCACTTGCATATTGTAGCGATATGAACAAATTCATCCTTCTAGTTGCAGCAGTCGAAAAAGTCAGAGCTGAACTCGGCCACCAATATCAGGTCAGACTCACAATAAACTCAATAATTAAAATGATTAAAGATGTCATCAAGCAGAATAATGCAATTTAAAACACTGTAAATGGTGAACATCACTTTCCTCCCTCGACTGTACCAACAACGTAGTGAGCAACAGAGGGGGCGAATCCTACAACCTTTTCCAGGCGTCCATTCGCTAATCCGAGGCTTCCTACAAATGCTTTATAGATGCCTCCATTCGGCAAAACAGAACTAAAAAAAATAGACGCGGTTTATTGTCGCCATGTCCTGCTGCATCACGCATGGAAGATTTTCAACCGAATATTTGATCAAGTCCGATACGATATTGTGTTCGAGGGTCATGTAAATTTATTGTTATAAATCCGTGTGGGACCGACTGAGCATGACTAAAGAAATTTCGAAATCGATTGAAGTCCATATCGGAACACCATGTCTGCCAAATATTTCGTAGCGTATATGTATCAACGCCGTTAAACACAGCAAGAATATTACAGTTATCTCTGATCACTTTTGGAATCTGAGTGTAACGCTGAGTGACATATATCACATCAGTGTTTTTGTGACGCCCCCGGGAAAATATTCTAGCTGTTTTTTTTTATTGTCTAACATTACATCATCGTATACGACTAAATTGTTAATGCTCTCATCAAGGTCATTTACGGATGGTGCCTCGTCAATATCAGTGATGTTTTCACCTTTAATTTCTGATGCATTTTCGTTGAAGTCTTTTAACACTTCGTAGCATCGCTGATCATCTACACTAGGAGCAACTAAATACAACTTATCCCACTTCATCCATCTCATTATTAAATTGAGTAACAATTGCGTCTTGCTGGATCCAGATGGTCCAATTATAATTGCGTGGATAGAGTTTGGTAGCGCTGCATGATGCTTAACTGGTTCTCTTGTTGTAGTCGCTGAAAAATCAATTACATTCATATCACTATACATAAATTATGGATCTATATTGTGTGAAGTGTAAAACGCGTACTAGCACAAATGATGTGACGACGATTACAACTAAAAATAACAGATCAGCACTTACTGGTAGGTGTGCAACATGTGGTATCGAAGAATTTAAATTTGTTTCTATGAGATCTGCAGGAAATGCTAGCATTTCTGATGATTTAAAAAAAAACGAGGAGGTGATATTGCAGCCAAGTTAGCAAAACTCCCTGGAACACCGTGGGCAAAGTATCCAGGAGAAAAGCACCTTCCAGGATATAGCTACTGTGGCCCCGGAACGTAATTAGATATCAGACTTGATGATCAAAATGAACCTCGACGTGGTGAAGAACCAATAAACGCTATTGATAAGGCGTGCCATGCTCATGATGTTGCATATAAAAGCAGCAATCTCCAACACAGACATCTAGCGGATGTAAAATTAATTCACGCATTAAATGCTATTCCTGATAAATCCTTCAAAGAAATGTTGGCTTCATGGTTGGTAAAATCAGCTATGAAAGGCAAATTGATGTTAGGTGCTGGTAATTAATAATATGGAATCTATTTATTATTCTCCGAGAAGATACTGGAAGGATAAAGCAGCAATCAGTAAACTCGTCAACGCCGCAAAAGTAAAAAAGACTACTGCGGATAATTGGTTATCCAAACAGGCTATATGGCAAATTTATTTACCGCGTCCTAAACAAATCAACTTTTCACATTTTGATGTTATTGTTCCCAATGAAGTTCATCAAGCTGATTTATTATTTTTGCCGCATGACGACGGTTATAAATACGCGCTAACTGTAGTTGATGTTCCGAGTCGATGCAAACAAGCAGACCCGCTAAAAACAAAGTCGGCCACTGAAGTAGCTTCTGCATTTGAAAGAATATATCGACGAGGCCCACTACGCTGGCCAAATCTATTACAGGTTGATCCTGACAAGGAATTTCAAGGTATGGTTACATCTACAATGAAACATCACAATGTTACAATACGACGAGGACATGCTGCACTACATCGCGATCAGGCAATTGTTGAACGATTCAATCGGACTCGTGCTGAGCGGTTATTTGGATATCAATACACAAAGGAATTCATTCAGGATAAAAGATCTCGTGAATGGGTCAAAAGGTTACCAGGAGTAGTTGCAGCGCTAACTAACGAGATTACTCAGACAATCAATATGAAACCTAACAACGCAATAAAAAAAAAGTATATACCACAACCACAAAAAGATAGCGTTTCTCAGCCAATTCTCGGCAATGTCACCATGAGATATTTATATGAACCAGGAGAGCTTGAAGGTGGTACAGCAAGGGCTACTGATCCTATTTGGAGTGTCACTACGCATAAAATATCTACTATAACACGATCAACTGGTAGACCTCCAATCTATAAATTGGATTCAACTGCCCCTCAGCGGGATTTTACACGCGAACAACTACAAGTGATTCCTGAAGATACTCAATTACCACCGCATGGTCTTAACTACCGCCGTTGCGTCTCTTGCACTCAAGACAAGTCAACATCACATTGTTTCTGACATGACCGACACTGTTATTTTTTCTGTCTACGGTAAATTGGCGAGGATCTTTATCTGAATACTGCCAACGCATTATACAATTGCAACTCGCGCAGTGATTATTCTGTTGTTGCTTCAAAGTGATTATTACTTCGGCATCAATGTCAAATTCTTGTTTTTTTTTTTGTCTTGTTGTTTGTAACCGGAGAGTTTTTTATCAATAATTTTAACATCATCCATTGTGGTGTCATCATCGAAAATAATTCTTCGAAGTTGATTTATTCGCCGTACTCTAGACACTGCAAGATAGACTAAATTTGACCACTCAATGCGATTATCGACTATCCAAACAATTGTATCCGTGATGGTTAATCCCTGCGAGGAATGTATCGTCATTACGTAACCTAGCGTCCATGGCGATTTATCAGCAAGCAATGCGTCTTTGACAGCACTGATATCAACCAACACAATATATTTTAACACTAGTGTTTGTGTTTCTGTTCCTGACTCTGTCAGGCGTCATGGAATTTAAACTTTAATATTTCGCTTTCGTGTATCCGAGGGTCTATAATACAAAGGAACTGGAAGTGTTGGAAATTTTTCTTTGTGTAATTCAAACAACTTTCGCTGATGTGTCTCTGACTATCTTTCTACTTGCCACTACAAAATCATTTGGTTTCCATGCTTCCCAAAATTCCTCCATTGAAGTTTCAGGAATTATTTCTCTGATTATTTCACATTGGATTCTATCCGGTTGTAATCTAATTAATTTCTTGTCCTCACGTAATTGTTCATCAAGTGCTCTATAGTCAGTATCAATTACTTCATAATAGTCAAAAAACCCTTTCAACCAATCATGTGGACCCCTGCCAACAAATGGTGGTGGTTTGTCATGATCTCCACACATTATTATCGCGCGCAGTAACCAATCAAGAAACATTTTTAATGCATCTACCGAAACCGTACATATCTCATCCCAAATAATGATTTCAGGAATGAATTTCTCACCCATTCTTTCAGGGGTCCATTCATCGCCCTTGTATCGAAAAAAGCTGTGATAAGTGCAAGCTTCAACGTTTCGTTGTTTTATCTCTCGCGCTAATCTATGGGCTGGTGTCAGCACAATCATATTTGATTTGGAAACGCTAGCGCGAAAATTCGTAGGATTTTTCCCACGATATAATTCAATCGCACGACTCGTCTTTCTCGACCCACCACAACCGTTTAAATAAACTGTTTTGTATCTACAAATTGAATCTGATATCGGTGGTGCATTAGAAAGTTCTGATAGATTATCGCCCTGTAAGTAATTGTTTTTAATCTCAACGTCTGCTGATTCAGAATAATCACGCAGCGTTTCTTTTTTAATTCTCCATGTACCCCAGCGCTCGTCACCAGTAGCTTTGCAACCGCTAGCAAATTTAATCAACTCGTTGATGTACTTTTGTCAATGCAAAATGAATCAACAGCGACTCTAACTGCAGTGTCAGGAAATCTATTTATCATGGAAAATAAATTGATACAAGCATAACCCAGCATAGACGACCTCAAATGTGTATACGGAGAACTGTGTCCACCGTTGTAAGTAACAATTGTACCCAATTTTGTTCCATCGGACAAGAAAGCATCCTTACGATCTACATATATGTTTTTAGAAACTGCATCCGCAATTACAAAGTCATATTCGGTGCTATCTATAATCAACCGTGAAGAATATCTTTTGTAGTCGCATTTTTTCCTATCTGAGTAAATTTTCCAATTATTCTTCTGCCGAGATCTTTTGCTTCGTTGTTTCGTTGATTAAATACCCGTTTGGACCACTCAATGATATATTTTTTATCTGCCTGAATATGTTTTCTGGATTCATCAATTATACTATCAAGACTTTCTAGTTCTGGTAACCAGACATTAGTTTGTTTCCGATATGATATAATTGCTTTACTGACTGTCAACGAAATTAACATTTTTGTATCAATCATGAACCGTAATAACGTTATTGGTAGCCACTTCTTTTCAGACATGTATCTACCAATCCAAATATAACAAGCGCGATGAAGTCCTGCTGCGAATTCAAATGATACTACACGAGCAAAACCGGTCAAATCAAAATTAGGCAGAAGTCCATTAATCGCAACACGAGTCATTTCATGTACGGGGTGTTCAAATCGTTTAAAATATTCAGTATACTCTCCATAACCAAGAAAACTCGCTGGATAACAAGCAACCATATCAACTGAAATGATACTTTCACAGTCGTATTTGTTATTGTATAAACCGCCATGATTAAATTCGAGGCAACTAGCCTCAATATCTGGCAAGAATTCAGTTCGTGTTGGTTTCCATGTGTTTTTCTTTCTTGCAAAATGAGCTGCAACCGATGGAATTGTAAAATAGTTTGTCAATAATTGTTCATCGGTGGCTTTCCCCATTGTTAAAAACCCACTAGCTGTTTTATTCATCTTGTTGTGAAACGCTTCAGTGTGGTATAATTCACCATTTGGTCTTACAAACTGATCAAAAATATCCGTTTGATTTTCAGCGCTGCGAAGTAACCACACTGACACGGGGTCATTTTTACTCAGATGCGCAATAGCATCGAATAGCTTCTCTTCAACGAGAAAACCATCCCTGGAAAATTCTTCTCCCAAGAATTCTTCGGGTATATACTTTATTGTTCTGTTCCGTGGAAATATTGTGACCCCGGATGTCCATGCGTGTTCGTTATGATCAATAATTTTAATTGGAGCTCCATTTTTATTATATTTTGATTCATATAATACTTTTCCGGTTATCGTCATAACGGTTATTGGAAATCTCAGTGATGTTTCTAATTTCGCTATATCGCTAATAGTTGCTCCGTTCTTCTTAACTGTTAATTCCCAGTCATTTATTTTTTTGCGTCTTAGATCTGTCAATTTATTTCCACGCAACGCATTTGTGAAGTATTCTATTATTCGTTCTGCTACACAATTCAGCGACGAGGTCGCCGGCGACGAGTATTTCATTGGTTTTAGTTTTCCTATATCAGGTTTTTCATTTAACGGATATATCCCATAAACAACTGCTGTTTCAGGGTATGCTCGTTCATAGTATGGTTTGTCAATTCCAGTTAACAGACCCGGCTTAGAATCACGGCTAACAACGACTGTTTTCTTGTCTTTGAGAACTGGTTCAAATTTGTCTCGTATAATCCAACCGGTTGATTCTCCGATAATGAATTTCACTCTAAAAAAATACTTTTTTTTTGCTGTCAAGTTGTGATATTATCGTAGCTGCGTTTTCGTCGTTCATGGTGGCATCAACAACACCATCAATTCGAAATGTTGACCAGCTATGAGATGCTCCATCGCGCTTATATTCAACAGCACAGTCACGAATTTTTGTTATCAAGCTGTTATCATTTATTGCCCGTTTTGGCACATCTTTGAGGGTTCTATCGAGATTGAATTTAATATTTTTGTAGGGCATAATTGCTGATAATCTCTCGAATTCCTCAATCATATAATTAAAACAAGTATTTAAATAAGAAATTTATATATAATGAATCACTGCAAATGGCTTATGATTGGATCAACAACCCCGTGTAACAAATCATGCAGAAGCGAATTCTGTGGGTATCATTTACAAAGCGTTCGCAACGGTCCCCTTGGCTCCATCCCGTGCCTCCGATGTGGGGTGGGGGTAAGGAGAAAATCACAATCATGTCTCAGTTATGGCGGCAAACGATACAGGGAACTAAAACGCTACTATGACAAACGAATAAAAAATACCGTCATTGACCTCAACGATGACAAAATTATAAAAAGCCCTCAAGATTACATACAGAGACTTATAATTAAAGCAAATAATAAATTAGACAAACAATAGTATAGTATATAAATGAACCAAGATTTCAGACCACACCCCGTGCTTGATAATTATGAAGCATCCTGTGATGGTATTATCAGAAACCGTAGACTGAAGAAACCAATTGGTTTTGACAATGGTATGGGGTATTTGAGGTTTGGTGCTGGAAAGAAGAAATATTACTGTCACAGATTCGTCTTCGAGGTGTTTAATGGATTGATCAGAGATGGTTTTGTAGTTGATCACATTGATTCCAATCCTCGGAATAACAAAATGGATAATTTACGAATTGTTACACAGAGTGAAAATACTACATATGGGAAAACCGGTACTTGTAAATCAATTGGGAAAAGACCAGTAAAATCATTTAATACAGTAACTAACGAAGTAAAAGTATTTCAATCTATGAATGAAGCCGGTAAATAGCTCAATATTTGTATACCCTCCGTACGAAAAGTATCAGAAGGAATTTATGGATCAGCTTTTTCTAAAAGATTGAACAACAAAAGATTCGATTTTCGTATGTCTAACACCAAGGGAGATAACTCGTTTAACTATATTTAAGGGTTATGAAATAGTTATCTCCCTTGTGTGTCACCGATTTTGATTGGCTGGTTTTAACTGTCACGATTCTCAGCGGATATAATCAATTATCTGTTTTGTAAGAAAACGAATCAAATATATAGTGTTTACAAACAATTGTATTCTTTTTTTAGTGTTTTATTCAAATATTCCGTCTCATTTAATTGTTGTGAAACATCATTGACAAGTATAGGGAAAATAAAATAACACACCCTGTGGATTGACGCTGCTGTATTAGTCACCTTATATAACATATAAAAGGTATTAAGCTTGGGGCTTTCAAAAGCCAATCCGATCGATCAAAACTAACGCGTGGTTGTCTTTTGTCAATCATGCAACCGGGTTGATTTCATGGGTTGTTTTTGATTGGTCGGACGTAAGTATAAAATCCGCCCCGTCGTTTCATGTTTGTATCGTCTAGTGCTGTCCCATCATCATCATTGTATCATATATCATCATTGTATCATATATCATCATTGTATATAATTCATCCTTAATTAAGTTAATTAAGTTAATTAATATGTATGCCTACAATCTGCTAAGCACTCGATGGAGATTACCGGCATTGTAAGTACATTTAGTGACGTCCCCCAAGCATATCTTCTGGGCGGTCTAATATGGCGTTTGTCTCGTTAGGCCTCCCGCCGGAGATTTATGTTTCGGGCCCACATGGGCTTACTTGGATGTGAAGGCAACCAAGGAGTTCCAAAGATGTGTTGTCGTATATGTAACCTCCGGGTCTCTTTCACGTTATTTGACGCGAAAGGGGTTTCCAAATGGGGTTTTCATGTATGTGCTGTACTTAATTAGGTAACCTCTGGGCGTCTCCGATGAAATCACACCTGAGGCACCCAATGGGGTTCATCGTGTATCTCTGAACGTGCTAAGATGATTACACCTTATCACGGACAACGTTCACATATCATTGTATAATAATATCTCTGAACGTGCTAAGATGACAAACACCTTATCACGGACAAAGTTCACATATCATTTCATATAATTGTAAAAAAATAAACTCTGGACGTGCTAAGATGACAAACACCTTATCACGGACAGAGTTTATTTTTGAAAAATGAATTAGAAATATGTATTATCATATATGAATTCTGAAAATATGAATAACATTATAGCTGAAATTTCAAAATTGAAAAAACAAGATATTATATTATCTGACAATTTAACCCCTGACCAAATTATGTCTCACTTTCAAGATATAGTATACGGTATTAACACTAACAAATATATGCTGCCAAAGAAGTATGCGCTAATAAAAAAAAATCCAGAATTCTATTCGGGACTCTCTTGCATTATGTAGTGACATAAGTGTGTTTGTCCCGTTATTTACTATCCTAGAGGGAATACGAAAAGAATTTGGCCGAGATTATGAATTGAAAAAAAACAAGTTAATACTAAGATTAGAAATATACGAGCGTTAATTCAAGAAAATGAAAAAAACCATCTGGATACAACAAACGATTTGACAGTATAAATACAGGGTATATAATTGATCAAAACAACACGGAAATATTTTAGTGAGTGTTTTTGTTTTGCTACTTGTCTATTGATGATGACAAAATCACTACAATCTCTGGAAAAATTTTGATTTTCAAATTCAAATTGGAAATTGCTTTACTGTTTCAATAATGGTCAACGAAGCTCTAACAACTAGATTGGCTCATGAAAAATCAGATTCAATTAAGAGATTTATACCAATCCGCGACTCTGTCAGAAATAAACTACAAACTAGACAGAGTTTACAAACGTATTTTGCTGCGGGATCTGAAGAGTTGTTTAAACTAATAAACACAGCAACGAAAGGGGTAATATCAGCTACTGAGCGTGCTATATACGGAGATGTTCCTAAGGAAGGTAAAAGAAAAGAAGAGGGTCTTATTCCTGTACTTGAAAAACTAGCAACAAAAACTGAAAAAATATCAACGGAAACTGAAAAACTGAACCACCTACTAATCCGAAAAAAACGACTGTTTCTTTGTTGAATAAATTTACTGATAATGCTAAAACATTAATAAAAATTTTTAATTTATTTAAACCAAAGGATTATCAAGCTTTTGGTGATTTTGCTGCAAAAAGCTATAATTCAAAAAAAGAGTTTTTAAAGGCTGATAGAATATCAAGTAATTATTGGTCTGATAATTTGCATAAAATAAATAATGGGATTGGTCGTTTTAATAAGGATGAGATGGTGTATAAGGAATTTCAAAAGGGAATCAGTAATTTAAAAAAAAAGGACTAAGAAGAGCGACAACGAGAAATAGAAGAACGACAAGAGCGAAAACGTCAAACACCAACACGGAGACAAACACGAAGACAAAAAAAACAAGAAGAACCTCAACAACAACTACCACCCCAAGCTTCAAATCGAGATGATGGTGATGATGATCTTAGTTATTTACAAGAAACGGATTTAGAAAAAAATGGATGCAAGTAGCGGGGAGGGATTTTCAGGTAGTTGTTTGGTTAGTTGTCCTGGTAATATAAAACGATTAGAAGTTCTCATCGGAGGAACACGAGCTGGAAATAACTCACCGGAAATAATTAATGAAGTAGCTGATATCTGCAGGCAGTTATTTCAAGGCGGTATCATGGATATCAAAACATACCGAGATGTCATTAACGAGTTAGTGGAAAATCCTACTGATTATTACAGCGACTGAAAATCCTTGGATTTTTCATCTTATGACGAAGTCGAAAATCCTTTGAACTGGAAATTGCTAGCAATGAAAATCGTTTACGATTTCACGATTAGAAATCACTAGTATTTAGAAATTGCTAGCAATTTCAGAATACGATGATCATACACTACAACCATGATAAGCCAGCCAGCGTCTATGTGATAAACTCACGATTTCCAGTTTATAGAGCGTACTATGGTGATGGTCTCGGTGATACAGTTATGGGGTTATTTGCAAGAATGGCCCCAAAAGTGATTCCGTTGGCTAAATAATTAGGAATGAAAGCAATTGATGTTATTCGTGATAAGGGTATTAGTGCTGTTGGAGATCTTGCCGGAATAGAGTTTTCAGCCGCGAAGGTTAAAATAACAGCGCTAGTTCGGCGGCGAAAGAAACCGGGACCACTGCCATCTACAACAGAGATGCCTGTGCGGGTTAGTAAAATAATAAATAACGCAGTAGATCAGAAACTAGCGTCGTTGATGACTCCGTCGTACACCAACGACCAAAGCAACATCGCAAATATGATAGCGGGAAGTGGATTAAAAAAACTACGACGAAAACGCTAGCGTTTTTGCGACGACAATGAAAATCCTACACTAGCAATTTCATGATTTAGACTTTGATAAATAGAATAAAATGTTCAAAGGGTCACCTGATCCAGCGTTTGATATGGACGCCCCAGTGAGCAAGGATGATTCTGTACGCGATTATCAATTGTATTCTTATCACGCAATAGATTCAAATAGTCGATCAAGAATTGAACTTCAAGTTCATGATACCAGTAAATACTTTTTGCCTTGTGAAGCGTTTTTCGAAGTAGAAGGAGAACTTGTAACGGCTGCTGATACTACTGCTGCACCAGCACCGTATCCGGCTGATACTCAAGTTGGGTTTGTCAATAACGGTATCATGGCGCTATTCGAGAGTGCAAGATATCTCATCGATGGAAAAGAGATCGAGTCGATAGAACGTGATGTTGATGTGGCCACAACAATAATAGGGCTAGCAAGATGTTCCGATGATTATACAAGATCGGCAGGTCATTCTATGATGTTTGCAAAGGATAATAAAAATGCGACTAAAATAAATCCATTTATTATCAGACGACCAAAAACAGTTACTGCTGCTTATACTGATGCTGATGTTGAGGCTGTAGTTATGGGTAATAATCCCGATTTCAACCTAGGAGCTGCAACACGTATGTCAATGTTGGAAGGAGCGCGTAGATCATTTTCATGCGCGATTCCACTGCATCATATATTCGGATTCTGCAGAAATGTCCGAAAGGTTATCTATGGAGCAAAGCATACAGTAGCACTCGTGCGAAAGGGTGATGACAATGACGCAATTTAGAGGATTTCAGCAGACGCTGCACATCCAGAAAATGATTCCGGTAAAGTCATTTTAACAAAACTATCATTATGGGTGCCAGTGTTGACTCCATCAATTACGGAAGAAGAACGATTACTATCATTTATGGACCAAGGAGGAAAATCATTAATAAGTTGGCTAACCGTAAGTACAGATGTTAAACAATCAAATACTAATGGGGTATTTACGTGGAACCTAGCAGCGCGACAAGGTGTTGCTGCGCCATGCCATATATTTATTGCGTTAAAGGATAACACACGAGTTGGCAATCAACTCTCCAGCCATATGATATTTGATCAACTTGGTATCAGTGACGTCTCACTGAGAATAAACGGCCAGCAGGAACCATCCGAAGATGTACAACTTAATTACGGTCAAAATCATATTGCACGCGTGTATCATCGGTTGTTGTCATTTATGGCACGCGATCAAAATATCTATACTGGTCTGCAAATATCACAATTTGATTTTAAGAATTTATATCCGATCTATTATTTTTCGTTGGAACATCTTGATTTAACAAGACAATCCGTCGTTGATATACACTTTAGAGCTAGTGTGCTTCGTGGTGCTATTGCTAATTATAGAGCAGTTGCTGTCATTCTCAGCGACAAATCAATGCTACTCAAAGGTGCTGGCGGAAGAATGAGAGTGATAGATGAACCAGTGGAAAATCTATGATTTTCATAAACATGTAATTGAAAATCCTTCGGATATTTCCATTAGAATTAATCTGTTATTGTATAATGTCATATAGTCATATTAGTGTTGCGTTAACTCCCGGTCAACTCAAGAAATTGCAATCAGAATCAGCTAAAAAATGCGGAACCACTATCACGCTGAAACACAATCAGATGACTGGCGGGGCGAATAATTGTCGCTGACAACTCGTCAAGTAAAACACTTCAATGATGCGTTCAAGGATCAAAAAGGCGTTCAGATCACTCTCTCTGCGGCCGCGATCAAAAACATGATTAAAACCGGCGGTATATTCCCGTTGTTAGCTGCGATTCCGGCCTTGATTGCCGCGGCAGCCCCAGCGGTGGCGAAGGCGGCGGCGTTGGGAGCCGTTGGTACTGCAGCAGGAATGACACTAAAGAAAGCAACTGGGCGGGGTTATAAAAAAATGGAAAGGGTCCAAGATTACGAGGAACCCCGTATTCATGGTATAGCGGAAAGGGTCTGAGAATCCCAGGAACAGTTTACTAACTCAGAAATCTTTGATTGATAAACCTTTGGCTGTAGAGTCTTTGATTGAAGAGTCTTTGACTCCAATGTCCAATTCTGATTTACTCGATACTGCTAAAAAATTGGCAATAAAAAATTTCAGAGGTGTCTTTATGAAAGATCAGTTACCTGCACAACCAAACAGCGTTGAAACCGGTATTATTAATCTCGACAACAGCGATTGATCCACGTGGGATTGTTTATTTCGATTCATATGGATTAGCGCCGCCGAAGGAATTCATGCGTCATAGAAACCGCTTAAAAACGTTTCCAAAAATCAAAGATTTTCTAAAAATGAAGACTTGGTATTCCACGCTACTAACACAACAAATGAATGATCCACCAACATGCGGTAACGAAGTATTAAATAGTTGTATTTCAAGATCGCCAGGGCAAATTGAAAACCAGTAATGTGTCATTGGATGACATTTTAATACGACAACGCGATGTTGCTGAAAACACAATAGCGTTATAGTCCAACGATGGCAAACTCAAACCTGGAACACTTGTATCTACAATCACAGATAAACTTGCCGAATACGATAAAGAATTTGACGATCATGTGAAAAATTATAACCAATTTCGCAGAAATGTCATTAATAAGTTCTTTGGATCCCCGATTGTAATTACGCCTTCTCTCGCTGAAATTAATTCGTTTATTGATGATCCAAAGGTCATCAATAACCTCAATGATAAATGTTCTACAACAACAACATCCGAAAATATTAAAATACATATTCTGAAATAATCAAAAAACTTAATGAAATCGCTGATATTAAAAAATCTATCGAGGATGGTAAAACAACAGTTGATGCAATCGAACGACTCGATAAGGTAAAAATTCCACACTCCGAAGAAAATATCCGTAATGTCGTGTATGTGGTTCGGTACGGAACTCTCGATTGGATCAAAAACACTAATAATCGAATAGATTTTACTCCAACCGTAGCAGGTATTTATCGATTTACGTTAACTACATTTGGATGGGATAATTTTAATATTCGAGATAATTATGGCGGTATAGGCCAAGACCAAACCGCTGTAAATACAATAACACATCAAATTAATGCAAATTCCACTTGGACTATTTTTATATTATCGACTACTGAAGTTGATAGAATTAGAGTGCCAATAACATATGTGATAGACTTTGTAGCAAATATGGGCGATGATTAATTCAACGATGACATTTCCAATAACGATGACATCAACGATATCATCATTGCAATATCGCTATAATCAAGCCAGAGAGTTTCAGAATAAACTCAAAACTCTCACCGAGGAGTATTCAATGAAAACAAAAAAATACCAACGAAGAATCACCGCGGTTGATGTTACCGTATACTTTGTGAGTGGTGTAATCACCGGAGCTGGTGTAATACTCACCTCGGTGACAATGATTGCCCCGATAGCTGTTCCAATTTATATATCAGCGGCGACAACAATCGCGGGAAATATTTCGATAATAACAAAAAAATATCATCATGCAGCCAGCGTAAACTGCAAGATTACATAATTCAATTTCATGTTGTATCAACCGCATACTCGCAATTATCCTCGATGATATCGTCGTCGCTCGATGACACATTAATATCCGATAGTGAGTTCTCAGCGATGGTACGTGTCTATGTTTCTGCGATGTCAAAATTAGAGCGACAACAATAATATAATAACAATGACAACACCGCAGGAATTACTTCAACGAATAGTGGAGAACAAAAACCCAGTACAAACCAGCATGATCACAATAACATCAACGAATCCTGAATTCAGTGTGAATTGCCCTTCTCCGATTCCAGTGAAGTCGATAGCGCTGGCAAATTACGAGTGTATCACAGTTGGCCTAATATCAGATCAAAATCATTTGGTGGTCAATAACCGAATAATTCCTTGGTGTTTGCGAGCAAGAATAAACCCGATGGAACTCCAGACTGGAACTTTGTTTCAATACCAACAGGGTCATACCAAATTCAACAAATCAATGCTGAATTTGCGCGTAGAATCAAATAAATTACTGGAGCAGAATCGAAAATCGCTATAACGGTTCACGTGCCGACATTATCGTCTGCGATTGAGATAAACTCACCTAATTATGTAGTAGATATTTATCAGAGTTCTATTAGAACCGTACTAGGATGGCCTGAGATACCATCTCGACAGGAACCCAATAATATTCCCGAACCAGTCTGATTATGTTTCCGACAGGATAAAACCCAATAATCCAATAAAGAGTTATAAAGATTACCACATCCCTCTGGATTTTTTTGATCTTCTGTACGAAGAACCAGAACAGGGTACACGATTAATAGGATATCATATACCCAACTACGATAAAATCACTACAAATTTCAAATCGATGAATAATGATTTTTCATTGTTGTTAATATCTCTTAAATCCGGCTCTCTCACCCGAGATGAATTTATCAGCGTTGTAGAAACATGCAACAAAATCATAGATGATATGAAAACATTTAATTTACAAATTATTCAAATGATATTAATGGAAGATTATCCTAAAACGAGAACCGACATTGCAACAAAATATAATATCCGCGTTGAAGATATTCCCACATTCAAATTACCCGGATATAACGTACCAGAACTAAAAAAACTTCTCAGTGACACCATCTATGTTGGTTTTAAAATAATTCACGATGCATGGAAAAAAAACGGAAATAAAACCCTGACACATAATAATGACCCAGAAGGCGGTGGTAGATATATCGCTCCGTTCAACGTAAATATATCCACGGTGATAGCGCTGAATTTAGTATGTGATGTTATCGAAGGAAGCTATCAAATAAATCTCGAACGATCAAATC
This sequence comes from Unio delphinus, assembly GCA_029339505.1. Classification (NCBI taxonomy): domain Eukaryota; kingdom Metazoa; phylum Mollusca; class Bivalvia; order Unionida; family Unionidae; genus Unio; species Unio delphinus. The sequence goes on along the minus strand of JAQISU010000009.1, from coordinate 3,893,355 downwards.
AAGCTCAGCAGGGATATATTCTATATTCATTTGCACCAACAGCTCCTCCAGGATTTCTAATTATTGAGTCTCCGGTTAATCCAATCTTTATGCGATGTCATAATGATTCGCTAACGAGAATCAACTTCAAACTCGTTGACCAGTCTAATAATCTAATTGATTTACAAGGCGAGGTTTTACAAATTAGTCTGTTTGTGAAATCGTAGCGATTTTCATCGTAAAAGACTTTTTAACCCACGGGGACGACAGTGACATGGCGTCATTTTTTTTGCTAGAAAATTCCTGAAATTGCTAGCAATTTAGGACTTCAATGAAGCGTTAATTTTTTGAAAGGACAGTATTTGTAGGAAGCCTCGGATTAGCGAATGGACGCCTGGAAAAGGTTGTAGGGTTCGCCCCTCTGCTGCTTAGTGAACACATTTAAAGACAAAACTAAAACTAATCAGTTTTCTACTACATGCACACTGAGTACGCTGTTTGCAGGTATGTGATTACTCACTACGTGTTTGACAATTTGTATGGGTTAACAAAATTTATAGGTCTCCATTCATAAAAATCACCGAGACAAAGTATCTAAGGACAGGTATGATCAATTACTATTTTTTGCACCGGTGAACAGGGATGTAATGAAAACACTGTCGTGAAATTCAAAAGAATTTTTAAGGGTGGGTGGATTTTCCGTTTACAATTTAGATCATATACTATATATTTATAATGATTGGGGGTCTTTAACAACTAGATTAGCTCGCAAGCGATAAGCCGCAATAAAGAGATCTATTCCTGTAAGAGATTCTGTCAGACAGAAATTACAAGCGAGGCAAGAATTTCAAACTGTTTGCAACGGGCACTGAACAATTATTTAAACCAGCAACCACAGCAACTGAGAGAGTTGTTACTCCTACTGAGAAACGCGTTACTGCTACTGTACCAATGCTTGAAAAAATAGCAAGGGAAACTGAACAAAAACAAAAATCTTTAAAAACACTTCCTGGTGATATAATGGCTGTTACACGACCTGAACAAGAGGGTGAAGAACAGGAACAAGAGGGTGAGGAACAAGAACAAGGTGATACTGAAGAAGAACAAGAGGTTGATTTTGGTAAAACTCAGAGAGGTGTTGGTTTTATAGATACATTTAATGAAGGGATTAAAATACAAATAAAACAATTTCAATTATTAAAAAAACGATTATCAGGTTTTTGGTAATTTTGCTGCTAACAGCTATCATGCAAGAAGAGACTTTTTAAAAGACGAGTATAAAGATAGTAGAATAAAACGCGATGACTGGGTTGATTGGTTGTATAAAATAAACAAAGAGGCTGGTCGTTTAAATAAAAGAGAATTGGGGTATAAAGAGTTTAAAAAAGGGATTAATGATTATGATATACAACAACAAGAATAAATCGAAGAACGACAACAACAAAGAGAAAAACTACAAAAACAACTCAGAAAAAAACCTCAAGCAAGGATACAAAAAAAAAACCAATCACCATCTGATTGAGAAGAAGAGAGTGCAACTGGTAAGGGATATCATGGTAGTGGTCTTGTTCGTTGTTCTAATAATATTCTCGGGGATATATCACGATTAGAAATTATCGTAGGAGGAAAACGAGCTGGAAATAACTCACCGGAAATAATTAATGAGGCAGCTGATATCTGCATACGACTATTTGAGGGTGGTATCATGGATATTGGTGTATACCGAGAGTTCCACAGTGACTAATTTGATGACATATTGTTGAAAATAGTTTACGATTTCGCGATTAGAAAAATGTCATTTAAATAAGATGATCATACACTACAACCACAATAAACCAACCATGACCTACGTAGTAAATTCACGATTGCCTGATGGCTTCAAAAATAGCACCAATCGCAAAACAATTATCGATGAAAGCTATTGATGTTATTCGTGATAAAAGTATTAGCGATGTTGGTGATATTGCCGGAAAATGCATTTTCCGCTACCAAAGAAAAACTACTAGCGTTAGTTCGGCGACGAAAGAAACTACTGGGGAAACTACCATCTACGGAGATTATACCTTCTAGTATTAGTAAAATAATAACCAACGCAGTGGATCAAATAATAGCATCGTTGAGCAGCGGCCAGGAAAATATTACTGCAAATATGATAGCGGGAAGTGGCCTGAATCCCCAAGCGAGATCGAGATTTAGATCAAGAAATATATAAATATAATGTTCAAATCGTCCCTTGACACAGCGTTTGATTTAGATGCCCCAGTGCGCAAAGATGATTCTGTACGCGATAATCAATTTTCTTCATTTAATGCAGTACAACCAAATAGTCGATCAAGAATCGAACTTCAGGTCCAGGATACCAGCAAATACTTTCTACCCGCCAAAGCATTTATCGAAGTAGAAGGAGAAATTGTAACAGATGTTGCAGCTAATACACCATATGGAAATGATGTCAAAGTCGGTTTTGTCAATAATGGTATCGTGGCGCTATTTGAGAGTGCTAGATATATGATTGATGGAAAAGAGATTGAATCTATAGAGCATGATGTTGATGTTGCCACAACAATCGTGGGGTTAGCAAGATATTCCGATGATTTTACAAAATCAACAGGTCCATCTATGATGTTCTCTAAGGATATTACTGATCACGCTGATCACAATAAGTATCTTAAATTATCGACACCTGTAGCTACTGGAAATGCTGATCAACCAGATGATACTCATGAACACGAGCCAAGACCAACTAATCCTTTTGATATTATAAAAGGTGATAGTACTCGTTACAACCTAGGGTTTGCAACACGAGTATTAATGTTGCAAGGACAGCGTAGATTGTTTTCATGAGCGATTCCACTATCTCATATATTTGGATTTTGAAGCAATTTTAGAATAGTTATTTATGGGGCGAAACATACAGTAGTCCTCGTGCGAAAAGGCACTGATAACGATACAATCAGGAGGGTACCAGCAGATCCTGCAAATCCAAATTTTGACAATGGTAAAGTAAATATAACAAAACTCTCATTGTGGATGCCAGTAATAACTCCATTAATCACCACAGAAGAAAAATTACAATCATTTATGGATCATGGAGTAAAATCATTGCTATCATGGCTAACAACAACGACGGTTATTAAGGAGGATGATGTTAATTGTGTATTTACATGGCACATGTCATTAAAACAAGGAGTTTCTCCACCGCGGCATATATTTGTTGCGTTACAGGATAGGACGCGATTAAATAACCAAACACTCACCCATATGATATTTGATCATCTCGGTGTTTCTGAAGTATCGTTGAGGATAAATGGCCAACAGGAACCATCCGAGGATATTTTACTTAATTACGATCAAAACCAAATAGCACACGCGTATCATCGTTTGCTGACATTTATGGGACGCGATAATAATGTGGATACTGGTATGCAAATAGCACAATTGGATTTTAGAAAACTATATCCCATCTACTACTTCTCGTTGGAACATCTTGACTTAACCAGACAGTCCGTCGTTGACATACATTTCCGAGCTCGTGTAAACCTTCCTGGTGGTACTAATTACAGAGCAGTTGCTGTCATATTCAGTGATAAATCAAAACTACTCAAAGGTGGTGGTGGACGGATGAGAGTAGTTGATGCACCAGTGGAAAATATGTAAATATGTTGACAGTTAGATCAATCTGTTATTAAATAAAATGTCATATAGTTATATTAGTTGTCACAAGATAGACCGAGTCGGGACTGGATTAGTGAAGACACGGAACACAACTGCGTTAATAAGATGTTTATTTTATAAACGCAATTTTAAAAATCAACTCCGACACCAATATTTTACAAAATATAAGAAAAATCTATTTAAATAAATGTTCCTAACATGGAACTATGAATTTCAGTAACGTAATGACGAAAAAGAAGTATATGAATGAATTTACAAATATGAATATATATTAAAGGCTCGTATAACGAGATAGATGCAAATATGAAAAGATAATGCGTCGTCAATATGACGAGACTAGAATGAAGATATTAAATAATTAATACGTCGTCCATATGACGAGACATACGCAATCGTGAACCCTAAATTCTGAAGTTCTCATTCATCGGGCGAGATTTGTGTAGAATGAAATTATGCAGGTGTCGTTCATATAACGAGACTGCAAAGAAGATATTAAATAAATAATACGTCGTCCATATGACGAGATATATGCAATTGTGAACCCTAAATTCTGAAGTTCTCGTTCATGGAACGAGATTTGTGTAGAATGAAATTATGCAGGTGTCGTTCATATAACGAGACTGCAAAGAAGATATGAAATAAATAATACGTCGTCCATATGACGAGATATATGCAGCATACGTAAGCACCATACACAGGCGCCACACACAGGCATTACACGGTCAGCATAGACAAGCCCACACACGTAGTCACCACAACATGGCACCACACACGCAGTTACCACAACACTGCACCACTTCAGCACAACACGTCACCACACACGCAGTTACCACAACACTGTACCACTTCAGCACAACACGTCACCACACTACGTCAGCGCAACACGTCACCACACTACGTCAGCTAAAATTAAAACAACCGAACCGTGTAATATATATGACACGGTCAAGTATTTTCACACATATATGTAACTCATGCGCGCACATGAAATAATTATCCATGTACATTTAACGTTAAGCATGCGGCGTATAAATGAACTCAATTATGTTCAGATACAAAAGAACTAATGAAACAAAATATAGTACTTCTGATAAAATGGCGCTGCCTAACCTATGTATTTATTCTATAGATTTTATAATAAATACTAAACATCTAATATGTAAAACAATGAATTATATCATAATAAAAATAGCAATGAGAACAAGGTTAAATCTATTGTTACCTCTTTTAGCTGATAGATTGCTCAGTTTAGGATGGAAGCGTTTCCGACAAGACTACATCGTAATGTGATTTCTGTCTTATAATTTCGTCTTTATATACCCCTAGCTGTGACATATATGCGCAGCTAGGTACTTTAAACTGCAGGAAATTTCGCACATGCAGCATGAGCTGAGTGTTAGCTCATTATGCCGAAATAACTAAAAAGCCCAAAAAAATAATAAACTACCCTCGGTAAGGCTGTACGCAGTAACGAAATCGAGACTAGATTTTTGACCACATATACATATTGAACATAGTCGTATACAATTCCGTGACATTAGTGTCACGTTGACTCCTGGTCAGATTAAACACTTCAATGATGCTATCAAGGATAAAAAGGGTGTTCAGGTCACTCTCTCGGCGGCCGCGATCAAAGACATGATAAAATCCGGCGGAATATTTCCACTTCTGGCTGTGTTACCAGCACTAATTGCAGCGTCCGCCCCAGCGGTGGCGAAAGCTGCCGCGTTAGGAGCCGTTGGTACAGCGGCAGGGATGGCACTAAAGAAGGCGACTGAGCGGGGATATAAAAAAGGGAAAGGGTTTAAGACTACCAGGAACTCAGCATTGATGGTAAAGCAAAACCGGCCTGAGAATACCAGGGACAGTTTAATAACAATATCGCGATTACCTATGGTTCCAATGTCAAATTTTTATTTACTCGATGCTACTAAGAAACTAGTGATAAAAAACTTTGGAGGTGTTTTTATGAGAGATCAATTACCACAAGAACCAAAGAACACTTAAACAGGTATAATTAATCTCGAGAGCAGCACCGGACCTGGAACTCACTGGGTTGCATACGCTATTGATTTTAATTGTTTTTTTCGATTCATATGGGTTGGCGCCACATCAAGAATTTATGCATTATATACATCAATTAAACACCCTTCGTTGGTATTCCACGCTACCAACACAGAAAATGACCGACCCACCAATATGTGGCCTAGAAGTATTAAAATGTCCTCGACGCTATTGCATCATCAACTAAACCACCCCATAAAACCGTACGCAAATATACTAGTAATTGTTTTTTTAGAGAGATCTTAAAATATAATGATTGATATGTGGGGAAGATCACTTTCAAGGCTAAGTAAACCCACCACAGAATTATCTGCAACCAAGGATGTAAAAAAAATAATCGAAGATGAAATATCAGAACTGCTAAATCTCGCAAGTGTTGATCCAAATGAAATAGTCGTATTTCAAGATCGTCAAGGAAGATTGAAAACGAGTAATGTTTCCCTTGAAGATATTTTAGTTAAAAATCGGGACGCATCTGAAAATACTATCGCGGTATTTTCCGATCAGGGTAGTCTCAAACCGAGTGTCCTTGTTTCAACGATCACAGATAAAATATCAACACTTGATAACAATTTAGAACTATTAAAAAAACCTACGCGATGAATATGACGACCATATAACTAAATTTGATCATTTTTCTGAATTACAAAGAAATATAGTTGACAAGATTGATGCACCGATATTAAATTTCTTTGGAAATCCACCGGTGACCATAGCGAAGCTAACAGAGATAAAAACTGCTGTGTTAGATTTAGCAACACTCCAATCTAAATATGAAGATCATGTAAACCAGTTTTTAACTTTTCGTAAAAATCTCGTTGATAAATTCGTGGGGGTCTCATTTGAAAAACTCGACATAAGACTCCCGGATATTAGAAAGTCCATCGAAGATATAGAAAAGACCATTAATGAAATCAGCGATGATTTAAAGAGGGTGATAGACGTTGTTAAAAAAATAAAAATTCCTCATGAGAAAACCAACAATGTGGTATATACGATCCAACACGGATCATTTATGTAGACACCACAAAATAATATCTTAAATATCACCGCGGACGTCAAGAGTATTTATCGATTAACACTAGTGTCACCGACTCAATTTAATATTTCATCAACGAGTTCAACCGGGGTCAACAATATGATATCAACTATCATTGACAAGGAAACAACTGAACGATTCACAATAACATCCACCGATAATAATTTGGCTAGGGTTTCAATAACATGGTAAGTGGAATTTGTAGCAGATTTTGGTAAACAGCTTAATTGAAATTGCTATATGTTATTGTAAATAACAATGACAACAATGTTGCAAACATCACAGCAGTATCGCTATGATCAAGTCAGAGAATTTCAAACTAAACTCAAAACACTCACCGAAGAATACCAAGTAAAACCAAAAACATATTGGCGAAGGATTACCTTCGTTCACGTTACCGTGTACTCGGTATCAGATGTAATTATTGGAGCTGATATTATACTATCTTCGGTAATAATGATTGTCCGATAGCTGTTTTAATTTGTATATCCGCGACGACAACAATCGCGGAAATAATTTCAATAATAGCACACAAAAATATCATCATGTAGCCAACGTAAACTACAAGACTACATAGTTAAGTTCCATGTTGTGCCCAACGCGTACTCGCAATTATCCTCGATGATATCGTCCTCCCTCGATGACACATTAATATCCAATAGTGATTTTTCCGCGATGGTACGTGTTTATGATTTCGTGACGTCAAAAATAGAAAAACAACACGAATATAATGGCAACATCGCAAGAACTACTTCAACGAATAGTGGAAAATACCACCCCGGTGAAAACCACCAGGATCTCAATAACCTCAACCAATCCTGAATTCAGTGTGAATTTCCCCACTGCGATTCCGGTGAATGAGATAGCACTGGCAAAATTACGAGTATATCATAGTTGGCCTAATATTAGATCAAAACCATTTGGTGGTCAGCAACCGAATAATTCCCTGGTGTTTGCGAGTAAGAATAAACCAGACGGGATTCCAGAATGGAACGTTGTTTCCTTACCATCTGGGTCTTACCAAATTGAACAGATGAATAATGAATTACAGCGTAGAATAAAATATATTACGGGAAAAGAATCGAAAATCGCTATAACAGTTCATGAACCAACACTATCATCAGAGTTCTCTAATACTTGGATGGCCTGAAAACCCACCTCAGGTATCATTATAAGAATCTATCCGAACCTACAAAATCTGATTTTATCGCGGATATACAATCATATCATGAAATCACCCCATCATATCGAGATGAATTGTCTGATATAAAAAATGCAAAATTAACCGATAGATTTATATTTCTCGATAAGAATACTATGCAATAGGATTTTGTTTTTGAGAGAAAAATTGATTCATACATCACCATTACACTTACGTTAAATAACATCGTTGATTATTTTAGCGAGATTAATCATTTACATAAAACACAACTAGAACGACTACGACGGAGTTTCCTGAAGCATCCTTTAGATATAGCGAGTTCACGCAGCGAGATCATAGCGCATATCGGGATATTAAATCAGTTTGTATCCGACATGGAATAAATCAACAAACGAATAGTTCAAGTAATCATTAATGATAATAATGGAGATAAACACAATGTCTAACTGCATACAATATAAAAGAAGTTGATTTACCCTATTTCAAATTTCCTGGATATAACCCAAATGAACTAAAATAAAAGTGCTAATGATATTATCTCGGAAAACTTTTCTCTGATAATTACCGCATGGAAGAAAATAACATGACCACAAACAACTATCTTCAAACATAATAATGATCCAGATGGTAGCGGTAGCCATATTGCTCCTCAAAACGTAAATATATCCTCGGTGATTGCAGTAAATCTAGTATGTGATGCCATTGACGGAAGTTACCAAATAAATCTCGAAAGATCAAATCAAGCTCAACAGGGGTATATTTTATATTTATTTGCATCAACAGCTCCGCCAGGATTTCTAATAATTGAGGAACCAACAAATCCAGTGTATATGAGATGTCATTATAATTCACTAACAAGAATTAATTTTTAACTAACTGATCAATCCAATAATTTGATTGATTTACGAGGAGATATTTTACAAATTAGTCTTATGTGAAATCCTAAAAACGTTTACCAAAACACAGAAATAATTTGTCTCCGCAGCGCCATCGGCGCCGGGTCTATTTACTCTGGTGACTCTGTCTCTGTGGAGGCTCTGTCTCCGTAGCAGCCTTATTTTGTAAGAAACCGAAACTATTTATCCTTCTCTCTCTCGTTTTGTTTGTCTGTCTGAAATGGTTTCGGTTTCAAATAGTTTTTGTTTGTCTCAAATAGTTTCGGTTTGTCTGAATCAGTTTCGGTCTGTTCACCCTTCTTGCTGCTCAGCTGCCTCTCATGAGCTCAGCATTAAGAAGTTATTGTAAGTACTTGTCGGCCTGGTGTCAAGATAATATGACTGGGTTGGCCATGATGCTACATGTCTGCCGCATGATGCTTCAATGCTAGACGTTGCTATAACTGCCATACTGCAGACATAGTAGCGATATGACTGAAAATTGTTAAGCTATGTTAAACATCCCAAATTACAATACACGCTTTTGTCGATGTGTACAACAGTGTCACAGGATAAAAGCTCATCGTGTAGCACCTGACATACCTGGCTTCACATTCTACCATATTCATTAACATAAACGCAGTTGAATGTAATAGAAAAACTGAGCATACATTCCGAAGCAGCACGTCCCGAAAACTAGTTGAGAATAAACGTTGATTAGCATACATTGTTAATTGCATTACTTGTTTGTCTTAGAAAGAAAGGTGGGATACACAGATGATTTAATCACAGGAAATGTACGGTATTATAGCTTGAACCATGAGAACACTGCTGTTAACCGTTCATTATTTTTACAGTCGATGTAATGCCAGATGAAACATTTCATTCTTGTATAGGAACACTGAAATATTTATGTTCACGAAGAGCACAGCTAAAAGTAGTTGAAAACTCGATAGTTTAAGGGACAAATGTCACAAAACGGCGATATGTGGTATACGTTTCTGATATGCCGATTTGCAAACGTCAGAACGATTCAAATTTTGACTTCATGACTCTGAACTTAGATTGAAATTATGCCACCCACGTACAATGTAGCTATAGGAGTGGTACATAGACGAAACTTCATCAACATTTTAAACTTCCACTGTTATGATAAGCGACATGTATCAACATTTCTTTTTATGGAAAACTATAACATTTATTTACTCGGACGTTCTGTTTATGTAAAATGTAACTGGTGCTATGAAATATATTGCCTATTAAATGTGATAACAAACCCTACACGAATAGCTTCTACTACCAAAACCTTGTTGATGGAACCTTAGTAAGTAGTTGTATGACTAAACTTCTGACATTTTAATTTTTCTTTATTGAGACTAAGTGAACACGATCCTCCAAATGTAACGCTAACTTGAGCTTCAATACAATTACTCATAAATAATGGTCTAATAAAAGTGCATAGATAGTCAGATCAATGGTTCTACAATTTAATTGTAAAAAAAAATATTTTTTTCAATCTATTAACAAAAATGTAAAAAAGTATTCGTGAAATTGTTTTTAAAAATACTGTTTTTAATTAAGTGGATTCTCAACGTTATTTTCCACTACCATTTTCTTCAAATGTCAAGTGGATCTGTGATATTGATGCAACTCTCAAACAATCTCTGTTCAATAACTAAAATACAAACTTAGCAGACAAATGTTGTCTTGGAATATGCATGTTCAGTACAGACAATGTTAGTTCAGAGATTAACAAAATCTTGAAAAACAAATCTGTTAGGGGGCAGCAAATTTAACGGATAGGACATATATTAATTCAATTAAAACTAGGCAAACCCTGAAATATCTAATTAAATTGTTTCCTTCGTCTGCGTAAAAAAAAACATATAAAAACCCGACGTTCAGATAATATAGGCCTTTTCGACAACGGTTGTTACGTAGCTTGACTTATTAATTCCCCAATATATCCATGATGCAACCAAATTTATATGCTGTGATGGAGGCCACCAAAGGCATAGAATGAACGCTATCCAACGGCATAAAATAATGTTAAAATGGAAAACAATGTTTACAAAAATATTTTAATCAGTATTGCATGCGACTTTACCAATTTTCGTATCTTCGCATCGTGCCTATACCCATTCTGTTTTGCGATGGTACCATATATTTCGATGCTAATATAATATATGTGAAGCATACAATTCAAGCTATACAACAGTTTGTAATACGTGTAGATATGTTATTAATTACTTCATTCGTCTGTCCATTCGCCTCATGCTTTCCTATACGAAGGTCACCGATCTTCAAATCCTTGCTACATGACTCTACCCATGCCGTTTTGCGATGGTGCCACCTATTTCGATGCCAATACCTTAGACTGCAAAATAAAATAGTTGGTCTTTTTAAAAACTCAATATCGCTTAGGGTTAGCGACTTTAACAATCTACATATCCATGATATATGCCTCTACCCTTGCCTTGTTGCCATGGCTCTACATATTTAAATGCTAATATCATAAGAAACGTACCACATTGTTATCTAATATGGCTACCATAGTGGCCAGATGACATCTTGATATCGTTACTCAGGAATAAATTGTCTTATTAGCGTATTATATATATATATATATATATATATATATATATATATATATATATATATATATATATATATTAAATTTAGCGCGGTACAGCGTTAGTCCCAAAGAGTGACCCCTTTCACTACTGGATGCTACAATTGACATCAAGATGTCTTAGTATATATTTGCATTAACTACTTAATTTATGCCAAAATATCATCAACCGCCTTATGTTTTGCTAGTTACTTAGTTTGCATTGGTTTTTAATCAATATTTCGTTCGGAAATATACTGGACTTAATTGAGATATCTAGTGACAATTTTATGGATTTGTGTAATTAACAAACTTAATTTTTATTTTACAAGTTGGTGCTTCACGGCAAGGCAACACAAGTAGATTATTTAGGAAATATGAATCAAGTGTCTTTCCCATGAACACATCAAAGTATTTGCAATGGCTAGTCCAATAGTAGAACTTGAACCCGCACCCATTGGTCCTGAGTCAGTCTCTTTAACCATCGCGAAAAAATGGTGCGACATCCTAGTCTCCGCAGCACATAGTTTCAAAGGACAAAGGGAATCGCCACTATGAAAGACTTCAATGCAGATAGAGAAGTGATGGCAGTGGTATGCCATATTCAGTTTTTATTTACAGTAGCAGAACTTTAATTAAAATCAGATTTCTGCGTTTCGTTTGTGAAGATCTGACAGCAAATACTTTGAGTTATGTTCTGGTGACTTGAATTAGCCAACGAAAAAATGCATCTCTAAATGAATCTGAAAGTGAATCAAATCGTTTGGCCCAAAGTGATGCGCTTCAGCTATACTGTTGCTATCAGACCTTCTTTAAGGACAGTGGTGATCTGATTTGAATTTGACTGCAGCAGCAGAGAGCATCCTTCTATTCTGATTCATTTTGGAGAACGTTTCAATGTCTAGTCTGTATATCCTACTTAATGAGATGTTAAGTTTAGGTTAATACTCAGTTTTATTATCTGATCTCATGCATAAATAAATCAGATATTCTAAATTCGTATTTTATTATTCACATGGATTTTTGTATATTTAACTAATCTGTTCAATATATTAATGTAATAACTACAGAAAGATGGCAGCTATCGCTTAACCGGCTTGAAGCAGTTGTTCCGTTTTTTCATGATGTATGTGCTTGTTGTTTATCTTTATCTCCATTTTTATTTCATCATACATTGGTTGTTTAGATCGTATGTGTTTCTTCTTCTCTTTATTTTGAACGAGAACGATTAGAATTTTTCTCAACTGTCTTGCTCCACTTCTACAGCGTATTTTGTTCTTGAATAAACCGCCATCACGTAATCGCCAGTCACTCTGTTTATACTATGATTGACCCTCATTATTTGCTTTAAATGACCACTCATTGTGGCTACATACTAAACTGTGCTCAAGACTAAACGATCTGGGACTACATTCATCATTATTTAAATGTCAGCGTAAGCAAAAAAAGAAACGTTGTTTCAAAACTGCCCGTCGTAGAACAAGAAGAAGAATTCCAGTTATATCCGTTTCGCCCTTTCCGGATAAACAATTTAACAATTCGACCGTTAATTTAGATAATCTGGTGCAAACCTATGCGCCAACTGTCGCTGAGATACCACTGCGTAATGCATTATTCGACGCCCAATCAGTAGGACCATCGGAAAAGCACACATAAATAGTTCATGTTATATACGATTAGAATAACGACATCTTCTTCTTCCTGACATTAATATGGCTAGAAAAATCAGGCGATTAGACCAAATGCGCGTATTTAACACCCACAGGTAACTCCATCAAGTCGTGTCCCTGCCATTCTCGCGGATGTGATATTTCCGTCATCACAAAGAATTGCATGATGAAATGTCTTAAACACAACACAACGATCAAATTCTTCCACACATTGTTTGAACTATTCCGAGACAGACTCACACTGAAAAAATGGTCAGTTCATCTTTTCTGCCTCGACCACCCTCCCCCTAGTAGAATAAACAAGCTGTCTAAATCTCTCTTTTTGGGGCAGTTTCCGAATCTCCTACAATATGCAAATTCGATAGGTGGCAACCTGATTATTCTTGGAGATTTAAACGTTCACTTCGGCTGTCCTGGAAACCCATACACATCAAAACTCCTAGATTTCGTTCATGTTTCCAGCCTTAAACAGCCAGTTAACCATCCTACCTATAAACATGGTCATATTTTAGACTGAATTCTTCATAGAGCTGATGATAGTATGATACAGTCCACCATTGTATCCCACGAACTTGCATCAAAGCACCTCTGCATAATGTGCCATCTGGACGTATCAGATCCTAACCGTCCACCTTTATTTACTACTAAGAGAAACCTTCGTAAGATAAACAGAACCGCACTAGTGCATGCCATCCAAGCAAAGATAACAACTTCCTTACCTCCTACAGCAGAACAACTCGATAACTGTCTGCGTTCATTGCTTGAAAAACATGTCCCAGCCACCAAGTGCAGAGTATCAATTCAGAAGTGTTCTCTTTGGTAAAGCAGTGTTATGGATGAGCTTCGCACTGCTAAAAGAGACCGCCATAAAGCGAAGAGGCTTTGGCTTCCACCAGTTTCACTATTCATAAACAAATCTATCAACAAGGTAAGACGAAATTCACAAACATAGTCTATTTAGCAAAATTATCACACTACACTACTAAGATCAAAGGAGAGTCTCAGCTGCAAAGAGCTATTCGAGATTAAAAATAAACTAATGTCAATGAACAAATATACACCACTTCCAACTGCCTTCTCTTCTCCAGTAGACCTTCGAAATCTATTTGCAAGTTTCTTCCATAACAAGGTACAAACCAATAGAGATAAGTTTGACAACACAATTTCAATTGACTCGTCGTCACCACATATTCGCGATACAGAATTTCAGGGAAAACCGTTGGCAGCATTTCAACCTGTTTATGGATTTAGTACGGACAATCGCTATGAAGAGTGCACCAAAGTCATATGAACTTGATCCAAATCCAACATCACTGCTGCTTAAATGCATTAGATCCAATACTGCATTCATTAACTCATATTATTAATAAATGTCTCTCATTCTGGGAATTCCTATCATTTTTCTAAACTGCCATTGTAAATCCTCTGCTGAAGAAACCAACACTCGACTACAATGATTTAAAGAACTTCCGCCCAATTTTTAATTTCCCGTTTATATAAATAATCTTAGAAAACCCTAATTGTATCTCATCTGAAATCAAACAGTCTTTTTATCAATCTACAGTCTGCATATCGTCCTTGCCACAACACTGAAGCTACCCTTCTGAAAGTAGCTAATGAGATACTTTCTACTAAGGATAGCGGAAAGGTTACAATCCTCACCTCGTTGATTGGTCTGCAGCGTTTGATACAATAGACCATAATATATTACTTTACCGTCTCCAGCATGCGTTTGGCATTCAAAATACAGGCTTACTGTGGTTCAAGTCGTTCTTTGTCAACAGGACACAAATTTTAAATGCAAATGGAATACACTCCAGTCCTTTTGTTCTATTATGTGCTGTTCCACAGCAGTCTGTTCTTGGACTTGTTCTCTTTATTATATACACTCAGCCGCTCTCAAGAGTCATAGATAATCATCTAGTGTCTCACCAACTGTAGGCTAATGACACCCAAATACACAAATATAGCTACCCAACTGAAGTTGATGCTACGAAAAAGGAGTAGACAAGCGAGTAGTTAATGGGGGCTATATGGCCTCAATGGAAAATCCAGTCAAAAAGGGCGTGGGCCTGTATAGCCTCAAGATGTATAGCCTCAAGAGAAAATCCAGTTAAAAAGGGCTTGGGTCTGTATAGCCTCAAAACATAGTGGGCCTATATAGACTCAAGGGAAATAGAATATAGTGGGCCTATGTCGCCTCAAGGGAAATTGAACATGGGGAATATTATTTATATTTGGGACTATCTAGAGACAAAGGGAAATGGAGGCAAAGAAAGCCAATATCTTTTCGAGGTATATGAGTGGCCCTGAAAATGGCCGTTACGTGTAATGTTAACAGTATGTTGTTAACACAGAGGACATCTCACGGATCTTCTTCTCTTCCTTAAACTTCTCCTCACTACGGGTCCATAGAAGAGAACTCTCTTTAAGCTCTTTTACCGATGATCACTACGAGAAGCTTTGTCTTTACGGTTTTTACAGACAGTACATGGTTAAACTGCTTCCGATGATCACTATGAGATGCTTTGTCTTTACGGGTTTTACATAAAGGATATGTATACACTACATCCGATGATCACTATGAGATGCTTTGTCTTTACGGTTTTTACAGACAATACACGGTTAAACTACTTCAGTAGTAATATGGAACGATCTGGTGACAATGGAAAATCCAGTCAAAAAGGGCTTGGGACCTTCTGGTGACAAGATTTCTAGCGACAATGGAAATCCCAGTCAAAAAGAGCTTGGGTCCTTCTGGTGACAAAAGGCCCTGGGACCTTCTGGTGACAAGGGAAATTTAACATGGGAATATTATTTGGTACCTTCTGGCGACAAGGGAAATTTAACATGGTGGGTCTGTATAGCGTCATGGGAAATTGAACATAGTGGGACTATTTAGCGACAAGGGAAATTGAACATGGGAAATATTATTTGTATTTGTATATGGGTTTGTCTAGCGACAAGGGGAAAATGTAGGCAAAGAAAGCAAATATCTTTTCGAGGTATATGAGTGGCAATGAAAAGAGCCTTTGGATACTTCTTCTTCTTTTATTTTCTGCCGTTGTTCCACCACTTTTTGATTTTACCAATGATTCCCGTTTTCCTCCTCTCTTCGTTCTCGGGAATCCAGTCATGATGTCCTATAGCTCTAAACGTTTCCTGAACTTTGATCCATCTCTGATTTAGTTGATCAAAGTCCTCTTTCTTCTTTTTGTTGTTTTGCTCCTTTCTGTCCTTAGCCCAGTTATCTTTAATCTTGATCACCTCTTCTTCCATCACCTTTCTCATCATTGATCCTGCTTTCTTTAGTCGGTCTATTCCACACTTCACATATTCCCACTCTATCAAATTTAATGTTTCTTCTAGAAAGCACGTGACTTTGATGACATTATCAAGTGCCTCGTTCAAGTCCCCTACTCTTATATATTTTGTTTTAATATGTCTTCTTAATTTCTTGACTTCCTCCTCTATCATACCTTCTAATAGTTCTCTCGCTAATTTCAAATTGCTTACAAAGTCCAGGTTACACTGAAATTCTTCCTCAAGTCTTTCCACCACATATTCTGCATCAATGATCCCAAACCAGCTGTATCGAAGTTTGGATAAACAAGTCGATGGCCATCTTGATGTGTTCAAAATTGAATTGCTCAAATTTTTATTTTTTTAAATATGAATTAAGGTCGCATGCGCAACTATGTGCTTTGGCGACCAGTTAATACCAGAGGGTCGGGCTATTTGATTGGTCGGGACCAAAGGTAACTTGGACTACACTAGGCTGTGTTGTCGCAGTCTCCCCGGCACCCGCGTTAAATGGCAGTCTCTCCTTAGAGTAACATGTTGGGTCACGGCAAAGCAGGAAGGCACCCGGTTTATGAAAGCTAGTTTGTCAAATTGTTTCACTCTAGTTAAAGACATAATCCAATCGGTTTGATATCTTATTACTTCTAAAATGAAGTATTAAGTATCTGTGAAATTAGTGAATTGCCAAATAGTTTAGTTGTACTTTACATCAGTGTGAGAATAGGCCGAGCTTTAAATCAAGATTTCCAACATTTAATCAGAACCCGTGTTACGTAAAAGTAGATAAAGTCCAATGGATCAGCCATATTTTCGTCGACAATCAGGTTAGCCTATTTCTGTTTCTCCACACTCCTGGATGTTGCCATTGTTTACACTTGAAACGCCTTTATTTCTAATCTAGTCCAGTTTTATTATGGACAGCAAAAATACCAATAATGTGTAAGCCACCTGTGCAATTATATCAAATCCATAGTCATAGAATTTTTCATCTTTCCTATCAATAAATATTTCTAGTGCATAGTGTACATGTTGTAGGTCTTTAACAAATTTAATTGCTAAAATGTCTGAGCGACATAAATGAGTGTAGTCACTGTAAGGTATTTTAGCTTGCTAATTTTGAGCGGTGGTCAAAATTGATCAAGTTAGATTTCGAGAAAAAGATTGTTTTTTGTGTTTTTTTGAGTTGAAGTGGCGTGTGTTTGGTGTTATTTCATTTCTTCCTTCTTCTTTTTTTCTTCTCTTCCCTTTTCTCTTTCCCACTTTCTTCCTACTCCCTTCTTCCCTCTTTCTTTCTTTTTCCTTCTTCACTCCTTCTTTTCCCTTTCATTTTATTTTTTCTTGTCCGTTGGTTGGTGTTATGTTTCCTTGAGCTATCACTATTTGATCCAGGTGTTCTCATCACACTTGTATTTATCTTGCCACTTGTCGGTTGACTGGTTTTACTGTACCTACATTGTGCCACTACTTAGTGTAATGTTCCCATCCCCCCTTCTCCTTCTTCTTTTCTCCCTTTTATTATTTTCTTCCTTTTTTCCTCGCATTACAATGTTTATATTATTCCCCCCCCCCCCTTTCCTTTCCTATCCCCTTTTCACTTTTATTTTATATATTTATTTTAGAGTTTTGTTAAGTGGTTCTGTTTTTTTAAGCTAGCAGTATTACTATCCGCTCTGGACCCTTTTACCGATATGGCCTTGTTAATTATTTATTTATTTGGTAGTTATAATATGTATTTTTTGTCTGTTTATTTAAGGCATTGTTACGTGGGTCTGTTTTTGAGCTATCGGTGTTATTATCTGCTCCTGCCCCTAGACTGATAAATATTAACTCTATGGCTATGTTTATGTTTATTTATTTATTTGATGGTTTTGATATTTATATTTTGTGTTTTATTTCTATTGATTTTAGGTAATTAAGAATATTTATATAGGTAATATTTACGTTTTTGTTATACCTTTTATCTAGAATTTGGGGGAATGATGTAACTGAGTCAAGTTTTCTTTGTTGTAGTTGGAGGACGGTACGTTGTCGATGGTATTTGTGACATATGTTGAATAAAATGTTCAATGTTTCAGTTTCTGGACAGTGTGGACATTTATCCGGCGTGGGTCCTGTACTTATATGTTTCATAAAGCTGCCATTTAGTAGTGTTTTACCTGTTCTGGTTCTGTTGATGATTTTAATATCAATGGCTGCCAGGCTTTTTGGTAAACGTTGGGTTCTAGTGACCTCTTTTTGTAGTTGGTATAGATGTCTACACTTTGTGGAGTTTCACCATTGTTGTTGCCATTTATTATTAATTCTGTCCCTGACTTGACTATATAGTTCCTGAGTGTTGTACTGTACGGGTTCAATTTGGTCTTTCATCAGACTGCTTTTTGCTGCTTGGTATGCTTTTTCATTTCAGGCAAATTGATGTGAGATGGCACCCACAAGAAGTTTATGGTTTGGTGTCATTTATCTGCTTCCCTGATGGTCAGCATAGTGTCCTCTAGTAGGTTTTGCCTACTTTTGGAATTAACTGTCTCAATACTTTCAAGTACACTAAGTGAGTCTGTTATGATGACGTACTGTTTTTGATTTTGTGTTACTATCCATTTTAGGGATCGGTTGATGGCCCAGAATTTCGCGGTATATATGGAACAGTCATGCGGTAGTCTTGTCGTAAATGTGATCTAATGTTCTGGGATCACTACCGCTGCAGCCGTTTTATGTAGTTCTTTAGATTTTGAGCCGTCAGTGTAGATTTTTACATTTTTATCATAGTTGTTGTTGACGAGGATTTGTACTTGTGTTAATATGATATTGGGGTTGTCACGCTTATGTACCAGTTGGAGTGCTGTTAGGTTGATGTTAGGTTGGTTATTTCTCCAAGGTGTGGGGTCCTTGATAAGTAGTTGTTCTGCTTGTAGTTCTATTCGATTGAGTTCTTTGCAGAGTGTATGTATTTTGTTAGCTGCTGGAGGATGTGGTACCAGTCTTGAGCTAAAGGTGGTTTGACATTTACTTATTATGTTTCTGGTAGGATTGATCTCCTTATGTATTGAGATTCTACAGTCGTATCTAACTATGTGTTCTTCTTTTCTCAGTTGTAATGGTGGATCACATGCGAGGATTTGTAGTTTTTCCAGGCAGGTGTTCGGTAATGCACCGGTACAGAGTCTAAGTGCCCTATAATAAATGCTATCTAGTTGTCTAAGTGTTTCCTTGTTGGCTGAGGAATAGATCTGGCAGCCATAGTCTATCTTAGCTCGAATTAAAGATTTGAAGATCATTAGCATAGTTTGCTGATCAGCTCCCCATGTAGTACCTTTGATGTTTTTAAGTATGTTTAGATCTTTTTGACATTTTTGAATAGTTTGTTGTATGTGTGGTTTTCAATTGATTGTTTCATTTAGTAACATTCCCAGGAAGTGGGTCTCTTTTTGGAATTGGATGGGCTGATTCTGTATATATAGTTTAGGGTAGTTAGGTTGTTTATTACTTGGGGAGAAGAGCATGGCAACTGTTGTTATTTGGGATATTTTGAAACCCCAGTTGTTGGCCCATGTGCCGATGATGTCTAGTCCTTTCTGAATTTGAGTGATGTTCTTTTGACTATTGGGGTTTCCTGCTTTCCAGATACTACTGTCATCGGCAAATTGTGACAGATCAAATGGGCAATTTTTGAGATAGTTGGTTAGATTGTTGACCATTAGCAACAGAGAGTGTGAACAGACCACCCTTTTCAGACAAAAAATTGATTGAATCTTCAAAACGGAAAATTGAGCCTTCCTACGAAATCTCATATTTTAACCCAAAAAAATAAGTCTCCATTTAGCAAACGGAGACTTTACGATTTTTCAGTCAATTTTGGTCGCAACGATGTGGTCATCACACACTCTCTGCTGCTACAGGTTAACAAAAATCATTTACGATTTCAACCAAATATTTGATCGAGTCCGATACGATATCGTGTCTGAGGATCATGTAAATTTATTGTTATAAATCCGTGCGGAGTCGACTGAGCGTTACTAAAGAAATTTTTAAATTGATTGAAGTCCATATCAGAGCACCATGTCTGCCAAATATTTCGTAGCGTATGTGTATCAACGCCGTTAAACACAGCAAGAATATTACAGTTATCTCTGATCACTTTTGGAATCTGAGTGTAGCGTTGAGTGACATATATCACGTCAGTGTTTTTATGCCTGCCTCTGGAAAAGATCCTAGCTGGGTTTTTTTGATTGTCTAACATCACATCGTCGTATACGACTAAATTGTTAATGTTCCCATCAAGGTCATCCACGGATGGTGCCTCGTCAATATCAGTTATAAAATCAACGATGTTCTCACCGGCAATCTCTGAAGCGTTTTCATTAAAATCTTTTAACACTTCATAGCATCGTTGATCATCTAAACTAGGAGCAACTAAATACAACTTATCCAACTTCATCCATCTCATTATTAAATTGAGCAACAATTGTGTCTTGCCGGATCCAGATGGCCCGATTATAATTGCGCGCATAGAGTTTGGTAGTGCTGCATGATGCTTAACTGGTTCTCTTGTTTTAGTCGCTGAAAAATCAATTATATCCATATCTCTATACATAAATTATGGATCTATATTGTGTGAAGTGTAAAACGCGTACTAACACAAATGATGTGACGACGATTACAACAAGGAATAACAGATCAGCACTTACTGGTAGATGTGCAACATGTGGTACAAAAAAGTTTAGATTTGTTTCTATGAAA
Organism: Unio delphinus; assembly: GCA_029339505.1. Taxonomy (NCBI): domain Eukaryota; kingdom Metazoa; phylum Mollusca; class Bivalvia; order Unionida; family Unionidae; genus Unio; species Unio delphinus. The sequence goes on along the minus strand of JAQISU010000009.1, from coordinate 3,872,240 downwards.
TCCGGAGATGTTTTAAAAAAAACGAGGAGGTGATATTGCAGCCAAGTTAGTAAAACTCCCTGGAACGCCGTGGGCAAAGTATCCAGGAGAAAAGCACCTTCCAGGATATAGCTACTGTGGCCCCGGAACACGATTAGATATCAGACTTGATGATCAAAATCAACCCCGACCCTTCGAGTATCCGATAAACGCTATTGATAAGGCGTGTCCTGCTCATGATGTTGCATATAAAAGCAGCAATCTGCAAAACAGGCATCTCGCAGATGTGAAATTAATTCATGCGTTAAATGCTATTCCTGATAAATCTTTCAAAGAAAAGTTGGCTTCATGGTTGGTAAAATCAGCTATGAAATGGAAATTGATGTTAGGTGCCGGTAATTAATAACAACATGGAATCTATTTATTAATCTCCAAAAGGATACTGGCGGGGTAAAGCAGCAATCAATAAACTCGCTAGCGCTGCAAAAGTGAAAAAGGCCACTGCGGCTAATTGGTTATCCAAACAGGCTATATGGCAAATTTATCTACCGCGCCCTAAACAAATCAATTTCTCGCATTTTGATGTTACCGGACCCAATGAAGTTCATCAAGCTGATTTATTGTTTTTACCACATGACAACGGTTACAAATACGCGCTAACCGTAGTTGACGTTGCGAGTCGATACAAACAAGCAGAACCGCTAAAAACAAAATCATCACCTGAAGATGCTTCTGCATTTGAAAAGATTTATCGACGAGGCCCACTACGCTGGCCAAATCTGTTACAAGTTGATCCTGGCAAGGAATTTCAAGGCGCTGTTTTATCAGCGATGAAACATCACAATGTCATCATCAGACGAGGGCATACTGCGCTATATCGCGATCAGGTAATTGTTGAACGATTTAATCGGACGATTGCTGAACGGTTATTTGGATATCAATACGCGAAGGAGTTTTTTCAGGATAAAAGATCCCGTGAATGGGTTAAGAGATTACCAGCTGTGATTACCACGCTCAATAACGAGATTACTCGAACAATTAACATGAAACCTGTCAACGCGATTAAGAAAGCGTCTATACCAAAAATGGAAATCCAAAGAATTTCACAAAAAGATTTCAAAGAACCAATTGTTGGTAGTAATGTCACTGTTAGGTATTTATACGAACCAGGAGAGCTTGAGGGTGGTAAACAAAAGAGCTACCGATCCTATTTGGAGCGTGACTACGCATAAGATATCCGGTATAACACGATCTACTGGTAGACCTCCAATCTATAAACTGGATTCAACTGCTCCTCAGCGAGGATTTACTCGACAACAACTACAGGTAATTCCCAAGGATACTCAAGTACCACCGAGTGGTCTTAACTAGCACCCCTTCGTCTGTTGCACTCAAGACAAGTCAGCATAACGTTATATCTGATATGACCAATGCTGCAATTCTTTCTGTCTACGGTAAATTGGCGATGATCTTTATACAATTGCAACTCGCGCAGTGATTATTCTGTTGTTGCTTCAGCGTAATTATTAATTCAGCATCAATGTCAAATTCTCGTTGTTTTTTTTTTGTCTTGTTGTTTGTAACCGGAGAGTTTTTTATCAATAATTTTAACATCAACGATGCTAGCATCATCCATTGTAGTGTCATTATCATCCAGGACAACTCTTCGAAGTTGATTTATTCTTCGTACTCTGGATATTGCAAGATAGACTAAATTCGACCATTCGATGTGATTATCCACCATCCAAACAATTGTATCTGATATAGTCAATCCATGTGAAGAGTGTATTGTCGCTGCGTAACCTAACGTCCATGGGGATTTATCAGCACGCAATGCATCTTCGACGACGCTGATATCAACCAGCACAATATCATTTAACACGAGAATCTGCTTTTCACTCTTTCCTGGAATATCAACTTCTATATTCTGTTTTCGTGTATTCGAAGGCCTATAACACAACGGTACTGGAAGTGTTGCAAATTTTTCTTTATGCGTTTCAAATAACTTCATCTGAAGTGTGTCTCTGACTATTTTTCTACTTGCAATTATCAAATCGTTTGGTCTCCACGTTTCCCAAAAATCATTCATGGGAGTTTCTGAAATTATTTCACGCGCTATTTCACATTGGATTTTATCCGGCTGTAATCTAATTAGCGCTTTGAACTCGCGTAATTGTTCATCAAGTGATCTATAATCAGTGTTAATTTCTTCATAATAGTCTACAAAACCCTTTAGCCATTCATGTGGGGATGCACCGATAAATGGTGGTGGTTGGCCGTGATCACCGCACATGACGACTTTTGTATTTTTCAATAACAACCACTCAAGAAATGTTTGTAATATTTTCAACGATACTGTGCATATTTCATCCCAAATTATGATTTCAGGAATGAATTTATCGCCCATTCGATCAGAAATCCATTCATCGCCTTTCCATCGAAAGAAACTATGATAAGTACAGGCATTTACCCCTCGCTGTTTCATCTCTCTGGCGAGTATGTGAGTTGGTGTTAACACAATCATGGTTGACCAACGAAATAATTCAATTGCACGAGTTGTCTTTCCTGACCCACCACAACCGTTTAAATAAACTGTCTTGTATCTACATATTGGATCAGAGACCGATGGTGCATTAGAAAATTCGGATTGAATCTCATCACACTTTAAGTACTTTTCATCCATGGTAACATCTGCCGATTCACAATACTCATAGAGAGTCTCCTTTTTAAATCTCCAACATCCCCAATTTGCCTCCGGATCTGTGAATTTAGCTACATATGATATGTATTTCTCGTGGATATACATAGAATCAGTAGCTACTCTAACTGCCGTATTAGGAAATCTATTTATCATCGAAAATAAATTGATAGAAGCATAAGCTAGCATAGAACTTCTCCAATGCGTATATTGTTTAATATATCCATCACAATAGGTAACAATTGTACCTAATCGTCTTCCATCGGATAGGAAAGCGTCTTTACGATTTACAAGTTTTCCCTGTTTCGTTAAATCCGTTACAATAAAATCGTATTCAGCGATGTCTATGATCAACCGCGTAGAATATTTTGCATTGTTGTATCTTCCACCCTGGGTAAATTTACCGATTATTCTTCGTCCAAAATCTTTTGCTTGTTCTTTTTTAATTTCAAATAACTCCCTAGACCAATTCATGATTTGTTCTTCATTGAAATCTGGAAACTGTTTTCGCTGTTCGCTAGTTATACGATCTAGATCGGGTTGTGGTAGCCAAACTTCTTTCTGAGCTCGATAGCATATAATAGCTTCGGAAACAATCAACGATATTAGCATACCACAATCAATCATATATTGTAGTAACACTATTGGCATCCAGGCCTTTTCAGATATATGTCTACCAAGCCAAAGATAACTACACGGATGTAACCCTGTAGCGAATTCGAATGATATCACACGAGCGAATCCAGTTAAATCAAAATCAGGCAATGTACCATTAATCGCAACACGAGTCATTTCATGCTTGGGGTGTCCAAATCGTTTAAAATAGTTACTACATTCCCCATACCCGAGAAAACTTCCAGGATAACACGCGGATATATCAATTGAAATCATACCATCACGATGGTATTTCGTATTCCACAGTCCTCCATGACCAAATTTGACGCAACTCAATTTAACGTCCTCGAGAAAATCACTTCGTGTTGGACGCCATGAGTTTTTTTCTCTTGCGAAGTGAGCTACCACTGATGGAATAGTAAAACTATCCGTTAATAGTTTTTCATGGGAACTCTCCGTTGAAAAATCACTAGCGATTTTTCTCATTCTGTTATCTAATTCTTCAACGCGATATAATTCACCATTTGGTCTTGCAAATTAATCAAATACTATTTCGGGATCTTCATCACTTCTAAGTAACCATACTGACACAGGATCATCTTTACACAACGCATAAATAGCATTAAATAATTTCTCTTCATAGAAAACATCCCCGACGAACTCCTTAGGGATATATCTCACGGTTCTATCTCGTGGAAATATTGTTACTGCAGGTGTCCACGCGTGTTCGTTATGATCAATAATTTTAATTGGAGCTCCTCGCGATTGATATTTCGGTTCGTATAATACTTCTCCGGTTATTGTCGTTACTGATATTGGGAATTTTAATGATGCTTCTAATTTAGCTATATCAGAAATCTTTGAACCGTGCTGTTTCACTGTCAGTTCCCATTCGGTTATTTTCCTACGTCGCAGATCAGTTAGTTTATTTCCTCGGGATGCATTTGTGAAGTGTTCCATTACCCGTGTTGCTACACAATTCAGTGAACTAGAATATTTCATAGGAGCTAGTTTTGCAATATCGGGTTTATCATTTAACGGATATATCCCATAAACAATTGCTATTACAGGATAAGATCTTTCGTAGTATGGTTTGTCAATTCCAGTTAGAATTCCTGGTTTGGAATCTCTACTTACAATGACAGTTTTTTATCCTTGAGGATTGGTTCAAATTTATTCCTGATAATCCATTTGCCTTCGACTTCGATAATGAATTTTATTCTGAAAAAATACTTCTGTTGGGAATTGCTTTGCAATTTACCCTTGGATTTCCAGCCCCTTGGCGGGCCAAGGTGTGAAATTATTTCAGATGCTCTTTCATCGTTCATAGTAGCATCGATGTTGGGTACATTGACATCTTCATGAATAATTCGAAATGTCGACCAACAGTATGCTGCACCGTCTCGGTAGAATTCATTAAAACACTCCCTGATTTTACCCAGTATAGTTCTATCACCGATTAGACGTTTTGGTGTATCAGAGACTCTATCGAAATTGAATTTATTATTTTTCCAAGGCTTAATTTTCGATAATCTTTGGAACTCCTTATCAAGATTGAATTTAGTATTTTTCCAGGGCTTAATTTTCGATAATCTTTGGAACTCCTTATCAAGATTGAATTTAGTATTTTTCCAGGGCTTAATTTTCGATAATCTTTGGAATTCTTTCATGGTATAATCAATGAATTTAGCATTTTTTCAGGGCTTAATTTTCGATAAACTCTTGAACTCCTCCATGTTATAATTAAAACAAGTATTTAAATAGAAAAATATAGTATAATGAATCACTGCAAGTGGCTTATGATTGGATCAACAACCCCGTGTAACAAATCATGCAGAAGCGAATTCTGTGGGTATCATTTACAAAGCGTTCGCAACGGTTCTTTCGGCCCTCTCCCATGCCTCCGATGTGGGGTGGGCGTTAGAGGAAAATCACAATTATGTCTCAGTTGCAGCGGCAAACGATACAGGGAACTAAAACGCTATTATGACAAACGAATAAAAAATACCGTCATGGACCCTAACGATGACAAAATCATAAAAAACCCTCAAGATTATATCCAGAGGTTTATAATTAAAGCAGATATAAATTAGATAAATAGTATTATTATACAAATGAGCCAAGATTTCAGACCCCATCCAGTGCTTGTTAATTACGAAGCATCCCGTGATGGTGTTGTTAGAAATTGCAGAGTAAAAAAACCGGTTGGATGGGTAAATAATATGGGATATTTGACGTTTGGTGCCGGGAAGAAGAAATATTATTGTCATCGATTCGCATACGAATGTCACAACGGATTAATCGAAGACGGATTTGTGATTGATCACGTTGATGGATTCCCTCAAAATAACAAATTGGATAACTTACGAGTTGTTACTCAAAGTCAGAATACAAAATTAGGTGGAACCGGCAAACACGCAAAACACGCCAAGAGTGTGAAATCATTTGATACAGAAACTAACGAAGAAAGGGTATTTCAATAAATGTATGCGGCTGGAAAATATTTTGACATTTGTGGGCCTTCAGTACAAAGAGTAGCAGAAGGAATTTGTCAAACAGCCATCTCAAAGAAAAATGGCCATAAAATAAATTTCGTATACATCTGAAACGATTGAAGGGAAATAAATCCTTTAAGGATACTTAATTAAGTTAATAAAGTAACCTCTGGGTCTCTCTCTCATAGGGCGCCGGCGAGATTGCCAAATAAGTGTTACTTTTTTAAATTAAAGATTAAATGTATTATATTATATTTTTATAAAAATATGGATATCAAAGATATAAATGCTATAATTGCTGAAATTTCAAATTTGAAAGATCGAGGAATAGTATTATCTAAAGATCTCGACTGCGACAGGATTACCTCGGAATATGAAGACATTGAGTATCAGTCTAGTAAGGGTCGTTATATTTTACCTAAGATGTACAGACTCGTGAAAGGAATTCAAAAGTCCATCTATGCTTGTTTGTACGGTAACGATATTGATGTATTTATAACGCTATTTAGCACCGTTGAAGCAATACGTCAAAAGCTCGGCCAAGAGTATCAAAAACGAGCTGAAATTAGTTCTAAAGTTCGTGATCTTAGAAAAATATTAAACGAGGAAAAACCAGTATCTTAACCACGTGAGCGTTACTAAAAAAAAGGCTTTCAGTAAATAATTTAAAAAATTTATTTTTTTTTTTAGCGTTTTTTTGTAACACTCACATGGGATTTTCTCCTGAAAGGATACTCAGCAGTTTGGGCTTGCTCATGCAGTTATGTGCGTACTGGATGATCTGGTTGTGGTAGCAAGTAATCACCGCGACGCCTCCATTTTCACGTAGTTGTTGTTGTTGCCGCGTCGTTAACAAAAGTCGTTCATCGCCGTTCTCAGATATTACAATTCTGAAACCCCCAGCGATGTTATTTCTGAAACACTCGCGGATAGCGTCGTACAGTTTAACCTTGTCCGAGATGGATACGTTAGCTTGATGGTACATTATTTAATAACTCAGCTTTTAATTGTAATAGTTTCACATTTGAAAACTCAATTTACAAACAATATATGGTAGGTGAATCGCTTACAACTAAATTAGCCCGAGAGCGGCTAGCAGCAATTAAAAAGTTTATACCGGTTCGAGACAGACTTCGTGAGAAACTTCAACAACGACAACAAGCGCAGACTGACTTTTCTGTGTCAAGTGAACAACTGTTTACTCCGATAACAAGTGCGACCAAAGATGTGAAAACAGCAACTGAACGAGCAATATTTGGAGATATTCCTGAGGAAGGCAAGCGACGAGAAGTGCCTGTTCTTGGTGTGCTTGAAAAAATTGCAGCAGAGACCAAACAAACACGCGCAGGGATACAACAGCTATCCAGTGATATAAAAACTCAACACGAAATTGAACAATTAGCTGATATTGATGATTCTGCGCCTGAACCACAACCTGTTGATGTCACCCCAAGAGGTGTTCCCTTTATAGACAAACTCACCGAAGGAGCTATAGCAGAAATCAAACGACCTCAATTAATAAAACCCAAAGATTATAGGATTTTTGGTGATTTTGCCGCCCAAAGCTTTCATTCTAGAAAGGACTTTTTAAAAGACGAGTATAAAAACAGTAGAATAAGCTGAGATGAATGGGCTGATTGGTTGTATAAAACGAATAGGGGGATTGGCCGTTTAAATAAAAGAGAATTGGGATATAAAGAATTTAGAAGGGGAATTGATGAGTATGATGAAACTGATACAACTGAGAAAACAAGCAAAAGGGGATATTCGATTAAAAATCCTTTGGATTTCAACGCAACCGTGACATGTCCTGGTAACATCCTCAGTGATATATCACGGTTAGAAGTACTTATCGGAGGAAAACGAGCCGGAAACAACTCCGTCGAGATAATTAATGAAGCAGCTGATATCTGTAGACGATGTTTTGCCGGCGGTATCATGGACATTGATGTATATCGAGAATTCATTGCTGAATTAGTTGAAAATCACAAAGATGCCCATGGTTATGATGAAAATCCTATCGATTTTAACGATTGATCACTAATTGAAAAACTACTAGTTTTATAACAAGATGATCATACACTACAACCATGATAAACCCGTAAGCGTCTACGTGGTGAACTCACGATTGCCTGTTTATAGAGCATATTACGGAGATGGTTTCGGCAATACCATTGCGGGGTTATTTACAAGAATGGCTCCCAAGGTGGCGCCGTTAGCTAAACAATTATCAATGAAGGCCATTGATATTATTCGTGATAAGGGAACCAGAAAAATCGGAGATTTATTTGGAAATCTTGCCGGAAAGGCATTTTCTGCCGCGAAAGATAAAATAGCATCATTGGTGCGACGACGAAAAAAGCAACCAGTTGTACTGCCATCAACTACAGTGATGCCTGCAAGTGTCAGCAAAGCAATAAATAGCGCAGTGAAAGAAAAATTAGCGTCGTTGGCTGCTTCGGTGACTCCGTCATCAGTGGCTGCGCCGCTGGCGAACAGTAACCAAGATGATATCGCAAACATGATAGCAGGAAGTGGTTTGAAACGAAAACAAAAACGACGATGATTACAAAGAATTTCACAATTGAAAATACTAGTATGTTAATATAATGTTTAAAAGAACAGCTGATCCCGCGTTAGATATGGAAGCCCAAGTACGCAAAGATGATTCTGTCCGCGATTATCAATTTTATTCCTATCATGCAATACAAGCAGATATTCGATCGCGAATTGAACTTCAAGTCCATGATACCAGCAAATACTTTCTACCCGCTGAAGCGTTTATCGAAGTAGAAGGAGAACTAGTACGACTTACAGATACTCCTGCTGTACCCGCACCGTATCCAGATGGTGCCCAAGTCGGTTTAGTCAATAATGGTATCATGGCGCTATTTGAATCCGCGAGATATCTCATTAACGGAAAAGAGATTGAGTCTATAGAAAGTGATGTTGATGTGGCTACAACAATAATTGGGTTAGCAAGATACTCTGACGATTATACAAGATCAGCAGGTCCGTCTATGATGTTTGCAAAAGATAATAAAAACACTGCTGGACCCACTCAATTTATTGTACGACGACCAAATAATAATGCTGGCGCTGCTGCTGTTGATGTCGAGAATATGATTATAAATACTGATCCCCAGTACAATCTAGGAGCTACAACACGAATAGCAATGTTGGCAGGACAACGTAAATCGTTTTCATGTGCGATTCCGTTGCATCATATATTTGGTTTCTGTAGAAATGTACGAAAAGTTATTTATGGAGCGAAGCATACAGTAGTACTCGTGCGAAAGGGTAGTGACAATGATGCAATCTGGAGAATTCCAGCGGATCCTGCAAATCCAGATGCTGACGCTGGTGAAGTCATTTTAACTAAATTGGTCTTGTGGATGCCAGTAATGACCCCATCAATTACCACAGAACAGCGACTACTTTCATTTATGGACACAGGTGGCAAATCATTGCTAAGTTGGCTAACAACAACAACAGATGTTAAGCAATCAAATATCAATGGTACATTTACTTGGAACTTGGCATCACAACAAGGCGTTGCAGCTCCACGTCATATATTTATCGCGTTGCAGGATATGACAAGAGTGGAATCACAATTGCACAGTCATATGATATTTGATCAATTAGGAGTTACTGAGGTCTCGTTGAGAATAAATGGAAAGCAGGAACCATCCGAAGACATACAACTTAATTTCGGTCAAAACCATATTGCGCGCGTGTACCATCGTATGCTGTCATATATGGGCCGTGATCAAAATGTTGATACTGGTTTGCAAATATCGCAACATGATTTTAAGAACTTGTATCCGATATACTACTTTTCGCTGGAACATCTTGATTTAACAAGGCAATCCGTCGTTGATATACACTTCAGAGCCAATGTTCTTCGTGGCGTTATTGCTAATTATAGAGCGGTTGCTGTTATTCTCAGCGACAAATCAATGCTACTTGAAGGTGTTGGTGGACGAATGAGAATCATTGACGCACCAGTGGAAAAGATGTAAATGAAACTTGAAAAGTTTCCAAACAGATCAATTGAAAGCATAAATGTGTTTTACAATAAAATGACATATAGTGTTGTTAGTGTCAAGCTGACTGATGGTCAGGTCAAGAAATTGCGATCAAAATCCGCTAAAGAATGTGGAACAACAATAACGTTGAAACCAACGCAGATGTCCGGCGGTACACATAAAATATCATTGACGGATCGTCAACTAAAACATTTCAATGATGCGCTAAAGAATAAGAGAGGGGTTCAAATTGTATTTTCAAAGGCTGCAGTCGCCAACATGATAAAATCAGGTGGTATATTTCCATTGTTAGCTGCAATATCAGCATTGATTGCAGCGGCTGCCCCAGCGGTGGCGAAAGCGGCAGCGTTGGGAGCCGTTGGGACCGCGGCAGGGATGGCGTTGAAAAAGGCAACTTGTAAAGGATATAAAAAGGGAAAGGGTCTAAGACTACCAGGAACCCCGTATTCATGGTACAGCGGGAGATCCGTGAACGGATCAGGTCTAAGAATACCAGGAACGGTTTATTAGTTGAAAGCCCAATTGTTCCCATGTCCAATTTTGATTTAATTGATGCTGCTAAAAAACTAGCGATAAAAAACTTCAGAGGGGATTTTATGAGAGATCAATTACCGAGAAAACCTAAACGCGTTGAAACCGGTATCATCAATCTTGATAACAGCAGCGGATCGGGAACTCACTGGGTTGCATACGCGATTGATCCACGTGGAATTGTCTATTTCGATTCATATGGGTTAGCTCCGCCAAGCGAGTTTATGCGGTATATAAATTCTTCGATGAAACTCAAAGAGTTTCCGATTTTTTATTCCACGCTGCCAACACAACAATTAAATGATCCACCGATATGCGGTCGTGAAGTATTAAATGTCCTCGCGGAGATTTCATCGTCACAGAAACCACCTCATCTGGTTGTAAATAAATACACGAGTGGGAAATTACAAGGTAATTTTAGAGAATCAATAAATTAAAAATACTATAGAGTTTTTATAATAATGATTAATATTTGGGGACAATCTCTGTCAATGTCGAAACCCACCGCGGAAACATCTGCGGGTTCTATCGAGGATGTAAACAAAATAATTGAAGATGAAATCGCTGAGACGTTAAATTTAGCAAGTGTTGACCCGAACGAAATAGTTGTATTTCAAGATCGCCAGGGTAAATTGAAAAGCAGATATATATCCGCGGATGACATTTTGATACGGCAGAGCGATGCCGCTGAAAACTCTATTGCGCTGTATTCCAGCGGTGGACGACTTAAACTAGGCGCACTTGTGTCTACGATCACCGACGCGATTGCCGCCCACGGCCGTGATCTGGATGATTATATACGAGGTTATAATAATTTTCGCAAAAATGTCGTACATAAATTCTTTGGAACCCCGCTTGTGGTTGGCATGACTCTCGCTGAAATTAAAAACTTTTTATCTTTATTCTTTTTTAACAAGGAGGCGGGGAGGATGATGAATGAAAATGAAATCAAGGCAAATTATCTAGATATTTACACGGATATTTCTAAACTAATAGAAAATATTGAAAAGGTACAAAAACCCACTAACGATGTCGTTAGTAAGTTTTTTGGAACCACGCTTGTGGCAGGCATAACTCTCGTTGAAATTAGCGATTTTTTTGGCAAGCATACTCACAATGCCTACGTCGCTAATAGTTTCTTTGGTGTCCCGGCTACATCTACGATGATTCTCAAAGATATTAATATGTTTATGGTGAGACAAACAACACTTAATACCATCGTGGATAAATTTTTAGGGAGAACACCTGTGTCTGAAACCACATCTCTGACAGGCCCGACTGTCGCTGAAGTTAAAAAAGCTATTGACGAACAAAAACGCATCAGCGAAATGGCTAAAAATTTCTTTGAGGGCTCTGAAAGTTACAATATCACGACGACATATTCTCAACTCAACGGGCATTATGGCACCCAAAAAGGTTTGGAATTTAACCTCCTTTTGTTTTCATTTTTTAAACGCCGCGATGAAACGATAATGAAAGATACCGAAATAAAAAAAACCTATCTCGACGTTTACGACGATATTCTTAAACTAAAAGAAAAATCTGAAAAGGTAAAGATTCCGCATCCAGACATAGGCGTTAAAAATATCGTGTATACGGTCGATCATGGGGCCTTTGATTGGGTTAAAAACTCTAATGCTAAATTGAAAGTCAATATCGGGGAGTGGCCCCATGGTATCTACAGGATGACGTTAATCTCTAAGAAGCAATTTGATATCATCGTGAGCGGTAAAACCTACTTTGGTGGCACCGCGACAGTAATTATCCGGGGTGAAGAAGAATTTGAGATTCTCGCGGTTGATAACACCATTAGAAAAAAAATAATCTGGTGTTTAGAATTTGTAGGTGAAGTAGACTACCCCGTAATCTACTACCCGGAAGATGGCTAATAATTGAAAACACTAGCGGGTTTAAAATAACAATGTCAATAACGAAGTCATCGATGAAACCAATTGAACCGATAATAGTCCCAGAGGTATCACAATCGCATCGATATCGATATGATACCGTGAAAGAATTTTCCGCGAACTTGAAATCACTTTCTGAGCGCTATCGTGGAAAAATGAAAAAATACAGACGCAGCGTAGCAATCATCGACATCACCGTGTATTCGGTGTCAGGTGTGATGGCCAGCGCCGGGGTTATTTTGTCGACGGTGACCATGATGGCTCCGATTGCAGTTCCAATTGCTATCTCCGCGGCAACAACTATTGCGGCAGTCGCCACCGCGATAACTAAAAAATTATCATCGTGTTCTCAGAAAAAACTCAGTGATTATACAGCTCGGTACCGGGTGGCATCAGACGCGTACTCGAAGTTATCCGAGTTGGTCTCGCTGTCGATAGATAATTCGTTCATATCCGATGTTGAATTTTCCACGATGACCCAGTTGTATAACTCCGCGATGTTGAAATTGGAAATTGAAGACAGCGTTAACAATAATGTCACTCGAACTGCTTCAACGAATCGCGGAGAATACCACTCCGATACGAACAAGCATGATATCAATAACATCAACAAACCCACAATTTAGTGTAAACTTCCCTTCTCCGATCCCAGTGCGTGAGATCGCGCTGGCAAAATTACGAGTATATCATAGCTGGCCTAATATCAGATCGGTTGCATTTGGCGGTCAGCAACCCAATAACGCACTGGTGTTCTCGTATAAGAATAAACCTGATGGTACTCCAGTGTGGGAAACTGTTTCATTACCAACTGGGTCGTACCAAATTGAGCAAATCGATGCTGAAATTCAGCGTAGAATAAAATCAATCACTGGAAAAGAATCAAAAATAGCTATTAAACTTCATGAACCGACGCTCTCGTCGTCGATCGAAATAAGCACAGAGGGATACATTGTAGATATCTATAACAGCTCGTTAAGAACAGTGTTAGGATGGCCTGAAAAACCACCGGAAAAATCCACCACCGACTTAACCACAGACGTACAATCATATCATGAAATCAATACCAGTTATCGAGATAATTTATCTGATATAAGAAAAGGAAAATCGCCGATAGATTTATATTTACCAACAAAGACACATTGCAATGGAATTTTATCATTAAAAGAACAGCCGACTCATCTGTTACTATCTCATTTACGCTAACTGACGTCGCTGGTTATTTTAATGAAATTAATCAATTATATATAACACAACTAGAACAACTACGGCAAACAAAATCGCAAAAAACACGTTGAAATAATAAATCAACTTATATCTGACATGGAATATATCTATGAACTAATTATTCAAACAATAATTAATGACAACAGCGACAGTAAACAACGATTCCTAACCGGTTACAATATCACAGAAGACAATCTGCGTAATTTCAAGTTTCCCAAATACAACGCTGATGAACTAGCAAGAATTGTTAGAACCGATATCAAGGCGCTACAAAAACCAGATTCAACTGTCCTCCTCAGGTATAATAATGACCCAGACGGTGGCGGTAGGCATATTGCCCCGCATAATGTAAATATTTCAACGGTGATTGCGCTCAATTTAGTATGTGATGCAATCGAAGGAAGCTATCAAATTAATCGAGAGCAATCAAATCAAGCTCAGCAGGGATATATTCTTTATTCGTTTGCACCAACAGCTCCTCCAGGATTCCTAATTATTGAAAACCCAATTAATCCTGTCTACATGCGATGCCATAATAATTCGTTAACGAGAATTAATTTCCGACTCACCGACCAGTCAAATAATTTAATTGATCTACAAGATGAGGTGTTAGCGATTAGTTTGTTTGTAAAGTCCTAAAGACTCGATCAAATATTTGGTTGAAATCATTTATTATTTTTTGTTAACTTGTAGCAGCAGAGAGGGTGAATGACCACATCGTTGCGACCAAAATTGATTGAAAAATCGTAAAGTCTCCGTTTTCTAAATGGAGACTTATTTTTTGTTTGGTTAAAATATGAGATTTCGTAGGAAGGCTCAATTTTCCGTTTTGAAGATTCAATCAATTTTTTGTCTGAAAAGGGTGGTCTGTTAACACTCTCTGCTGCTCCATTAGATTGAATAGGGTTGGGCTAATCACACTTCCTTGGGGGGTTCCATTATCCAGTGTATATGTTTGGGACAAGGCCTCTCTTACTCTAGTTTTAAAGGTTCTTCCCGTAAGGAAGTTTGCTATCCAGCGGTGCATTCTTCCTGTTATGCCAAATTGGTTGAGTTGAGAGATGACGCCATTGGTCCTGACTAGGTCGAAGGCTTTCTCTAGGTCTAGAAATATTGCTATTAGGTGTCTATCTCTTTTCCTTTTGGCATTAAATGCTAATTTGATGTTGGCTTCAAGACGGATTAATTGATCAAGTGTAGATCGTTTATTCCTAAATCCAATTTGGGTTTCAGCCAGTAGTTGATTTTGTTCTAGGTGGTGTTTTAATCTATTGTTGACCACTGTTACCATTACCTTACAGATTGTATTTGTTAGTGAAATAGGTCTGTAGGAGGTTACATTAATAGGGTCTTTGCCTGGTTTTGGGATGGCTATGATTATGGCTCGCTTCCATAGTGTGGGGATACGACCTGTTCTCCATATCAGATTTATTGTGTCTAAGGTAATGCACTGCATATTGGGTGGTAATTGTTTATATATTTCATAGCCTAGGTTATCCTCTCCTGGTGACGTACTTTTTTTTGCTGAGGGCTTGTCTCCATTCTTTCAGATTAAAAGGGTCATTCAGTGGCAAATATCTTTTCTATCGATCTTTGAAAATGTGGGGAAATTCTTTTTCTAATGTTGATTTTTGATATAAGAACTCGTGTTTGTGGCTTTTATGTTATTCCAGATTTCTTTAGTATTTGTTTTATGATTGGGGGTTGTGCAGTATTTTCTCCATGAGTTCTTTATTGCCTCATTTATTACCGTCCTAGTGTTGATTTCTGTTTGTTTGTATATAAGAAAGTCAGAGGCGGTGTTAGTGTGTTTAAAGCTATTTAAGGCTGGTTTTTTCTTCTGAATGGCAATTCTGCAATTTTCTGTCCACCAGGGGAATGCAGTCTGTTGATCATTTTTTAAAAATATGAATTAAGGTCGCATGCGCAACTATGTACTTTCGCGACCAGTTAATGCCCAAGGGTCGGGCTATTTCATTGGTCGGGTTGGTTATTTCTCCAAGGTGTGGGGTCCTTGATAAGTAGTTGCTCTGCTTGGAGTTCTATTTGATTGTGTTCTTTGCAGAGTGTGTATATTTTGTTAGCTGCTGGTGGATGTGGTACCAGTCTTGTGCTAAATGTGGTTTGACATTTACTTATTGTGTTTCTGGTGGGATTGAAACACTGACGGACGAATGCGTATATATATATATATATATATATATATATATATATATATATATATATATATATATATATATACATATATATATATTAAGCACGGACGTGAAAGAAAACATCCCTTACACTCACTTTTGATATTATATACTATTCACAAACCACTTAATATACTATCCAATAGCACACCATTTACCATGCACACACACGGGTAATCAACCAAACCAAGCCTAATAATTTCTATCCAAAATCACACCATCTACCATCCACACACACAAGGGGACGCAGCCAAACGAAACCATATAATTTTCTATCCAATATCACACCATCTACCATCTACACACATGGGGAAGCAGCCAAAAGAAACCATATAATTTACTATCCAAAAAAACACCATCTACCATCCACACACAAACACAGGGAATCAGCCAAACCAAACCATATAATTTACTATTCAATATCACACCATCTACCATCCACACACACGAGAGGCAGCGAAATCAAACCATATAATTTACTATCCAAAATCACACCATCTACCATTCACACACACGGGGAAGCAGCCGAACCAAAGCATATAATTTATTATTCAAAATCACACCATTTACAATTCACACACACACACACACACACACACACACACACACACACACGGGGAAGCATCCAAAACAAACCACATCATTTACTATCCAACATAGTGCTGAAACTGAAGCTTCCTAAGATTGTTGAGTTTGCTCATCTCCTTTAGGTCGATGTGACAACGATAGGTAGCCAGACTTTTTTTTTTTAATATGAATTAAGGTCGCATGCGCAACTATGTGCTTTCGCGACCAGTTAATGCCCGAGGGTCGGGCTATTTGATTGGTCGGGACCAAAGGTAACTTTGACTACACTAGGCTGTGTTGTCGCAGTCTCCCCGGCACCCGCGTTAAATGGCAGTCTCGCCTTAGAGTAAAATGTCGGGTCACAGCAAAACAGGAAGGCAGAACAAATACCAATATTGTGTAAGCCACCTGTGCAATTATATCAAATTCATATAATCATAGAATTTTTCATGTTTCCTATCAATAAATATTTCTAGTACATAGTGTACATGTTGTAGGTCCTTAACAAATTTAATTGCTAAAATGTCTTAGCGACATAAATAAGCGTAGTCACTGTTAGGTATTTTAGCTTGTTAATTTTGAGCGGTGGTCAAAATTGATCAAGTTAGATTTCGAGAAAGAGAATGTTCGAAAGGGGTTCTCGTACCAAATTAGAACCCTGGGGAGAAAAATAAAATCAAATTAAAAAAATTAAAACAAATTAAAAAATAAAATTTATATATATATATATATATATATATATATATATATATATATATATATATATATATATATATATATATATATATGTAAAAAAAAAAATTTAAAAAATTAAAAATTAAAAAAAAAAGGGATTAGAGTTTGGTGTTATTTCATTTCTTCCTTCTTTTTTTTTCTCTTCTTTTCCCTTTTCTCTTTCCCACTTTCTTCCTACTCCCTTCTTCCTTCTTTCTTTCTTTTTCCTTCTTCCATCCTTCTTTTCCCTTTCCTTTTACTTTTTCTTGTCGGTTAGTCGGTGTTATGTTTCCTTGAGCTATCACTATTTGATCCAGGTGTTCTCATCACACTTATCTTGCCACTTGCCGGTTGACTGGTTTTACTGTACCTACATTGTGCCACTACTTAGTGTAATGTTGTCTTTTTCCCCCTTCTTCTTCTTCCCTTTCTCCCGTTTCTTCCTTTTTCCCTCGCATTACAATGTTTATATTATCCCCCCTTTCCCTTCCTTTCCGCTGTTCTTTTTTATTTTATATATTTATTTTAGGGTAATGTTAAGTTGTTCTGCTTTTTAAAGCTAGCGGTATTACTATCAGCTCTGGCCCCTTTAACCGATATGGCCTTGTTAATTATTTATCTATTTGGTAGTTATAATTTTTTTTTTGTCCGTCTATTTAAGGCATTGTTACGTGGGTCTGTTTGTTGAGCTAGCAATGTTATTATCTGTTCTGGCCCCTTGATTGATAAATATTAACTCTTTGGCTATGTTTATGTTTATTTACTTATTTGATGGTTTTGATATTTATATTTTGTGTTTTATGTCTATTGTTTTTAGGTAATTAAGTATATTTATATAAGTAGCATTTACGTTTTTGTTATACCTTTTATCTAGAATTTGGGGAATGATGTAACTGAGTCAAGTTTTATTTGTTTTAGTTGGAAGACGGTACGTTGTCGATGGTATTTGTGACATATGTTGAATACATGTTCCAGTGTTTCAGTTTCTGGACAGTGTGGACATTTATCCGGCGTGGGTCCTGTACTTATATGTTTCATAAAGCTGCCATTTAGTAGTGTTTTACCTGTTCTGATTCTGTTGATTATTTTAATATCAATGGCTGCAAGGCTTTTTGGTAAACGTTGGGTTCTAGTGACCTCTTTTTGTAGTTGGTATAGATGTCTACCCTTTGTGGAGTTTTCCCATTGTTGTTGCCATTTATTATTAATTCTGTCCCTGACTTGACTATATAGTTCCTGAGTGTTGTACTGTACGGGTTCATTTTGGTCTTTCATCAGACTGCTTTTTGCTGCTTTGTCTGCTTTTTCATTTCCAGGCAAATTGATGTGAGATGGCACCCACAAGAAGTGTATGGTTTGGTGTCATTTATCTGCTTCTCTGATTTTTTTTTTTTTTTTAATATGAATTAAGGTCGCATGCGCAACTATGTGCTTTCGCGACCAGTTAATGTCCGAGGGTCGGGCTATTTGATTGGTCGGGACCAAAGGTAACTTTGACTACACTAGGCTGTGTTGTCGCAGTCTCCCCGGCACCTGCGTTAAATGGCAGTCTCACCTTAGAGTAAAATGTCGGGTCACAGCAAAGCAGGAAGGCAGAACAAATACCAATATTGTGTAAGCCACCTGTGCAATTATATCAAATCCATATAGTCATAGAATTTTTCATCTTTCCTATCAATAAATGTTTCTAGTACATAGTGTACATGTTGTAGGTCCTTAACAAATTTAATTGCTAAAATGTCTTAGCGACATAAATAAGTGTCGTCACTGTTAGGTATTTTAGCTTGTTAATTTTGAGCGGTGGTCAAAATTGATCAAGTTAGATTTCGAGAAAGAGATTGTTCGAAAAGGGTTCTCGTACCAAATTAGAACCCTGGGGAGAAAAATAAAATAAAATAAAATAAAATAAAATTAAAAAAAAAAAATCAAAACAAATTAAAAAAAAAAATATTTAAAAAAAATTTATATAGAAAGATAAATTTACACAAAAAAAAAAAAGTAAAATTAAAAAAAAAAAATTAAAAAAAAAAAGATTAGAGTTGGAGTGGGGTGTGTTTGGTGTTATTTCATTTCTTCCTTTTACTTTTTCTCTTCTTTTCCCTTTTCTCTTTCCCACTTTCTTCCTACTCCCTTCTTCCCTCTTTCTTTCTTTTTTCTTCTTCCATCCTTTTTTCCCTTTCCTTTTACTTTTTCTTGTCGGTTTGTTGGTGTTATTTTTCCTTGAGCTATCACTATTTGATCCCGGTGTTCTCATCACACTTATCTTGCCACTTGCCGGTTGACTGGTTTTACTGTACCTACATTGTGCCACTACTTAGTGTAATGTTCTCTTTTTTCCCCCTTCTCCTTCTTCCCTTTCTCCCGTTTCTTCCTTTTTTCCTCGCATTACAATGTTTATATTATCCCCCCTTTCCCTTCCTTTCCCCTTTTCTATTTTATTTTATATATTTATTTTAGGGTAATGTTAAGTTGTTCTTCTTTTTTAAGCTAGCGGTATTACTATCCGCTCTGGCCCCTTTAACCGATATGGCCTCGTTAATTATTTATTTATTTGATAGTTATAACATTTTTTTGTCTGTTTATTTAAGGCATTGTTACGTGGGTCTGCTTTTGAGTTAGCGATGTTATTATCTGCTCTGGCCCCTTGATTGATAAATATTAACTCTATGGCTATGTTTATGTTTATTTACTTATTTGATGGTTTTGATATTTATATTTTGTGTTTTATGTCTATTGATTTTAGGTAATTAAGTATATTTATATAAGTAGCATTTACGTTTTTGTTATACCTTTTATCTAGAATTTGGGGGAATGATGTAACTGAGTCAAGTTTTCTTTGTTGTAGTTGGAAGACGGTACGTTGTCGATGGTATTTGTGACATATGTTGAATACATGTTCCAATGTTTCAGTTTCTGGACAGTGTGGACATTTATCCGGCGTGGGTCCTGTACTTATATGTTTCATAAAGCTGCCATTTAGTAGTGTTTTACCTGTTCTGATTCTGTTGATTATTTTAATATCAATGGCTGCCAGGCTTTTTGGTAAACGTTGAGTTCTAGTGACCTCTTTTTGTAGTTGGTATAGATGTCTACCCTTTGTGGAGTTTTCCCATTGTTGTTGCCATTTATTATTAATTCTGTCCCTGACTTGACTATATAGTTCCTGAGTGTTGTACTGTACGGGTTCAATTTGGTCTTTCATCAGACTGCTTTTTGCTGCTTTGTCTGCTTTTTCATTTCCAGGCAAATTGATGTGAGATGGCACCCACAAGAAGTGTATGGTTTGGTGTGATTTATCTGCTTCCCTGATGGTCAGCATAGTGTCCTCTAGAAGATTTTGTCTACTTTTGGATTTACCTGTCTCTATACTTTCAAGTACACTAAGTGAGTCTGTTATGATTACGTACTGTTTTTGATTTTGTGTTACTATCCATTTTAGGGCTCGGTTGATGGCCCAGAATTCCGCGGTATATATGGAACAGTCATCCGGTAGTCTTGTCGTAAATGTGATCTGATGTTCTGGGATCACTACCGCTGCAGCCGTTCTATGTAGTTCTTTAGATTTTGAGCCGTCAGTATAGATTTTTACATATCCATCGTAGTTGTTGTTGACGAGGCTTTGTACTTGTGTTAATGTGATATTGGGGTTGTCGCGCTTATGTACCAGTTGGAGTGCTGTTAGGTTGATGTTAGGTTGGTTATTTCTCCAAAGTGTTGGGTCAATGATAAGTAGTTGTTCTGCTTGGAGTTCTATTTGATTGAGTTCTTTGCAGAGTGTGTGTATTTTTTTAGCTGCTGGAGGATGTGGTACCAGTTTTGAGCTAAAGGTGGTTTGACATTTACTTATTATGTTTCTGGTGAGATTAATCTCCTTATGTATTGAGATTCTACAGGCGTATCTAAGTATGTGTTCTTCTCTTCTCAGTTGTAATTGTGGTTCACATGCGAGGATTTGTAGTTCTTCCAGGGAGGTGTTCGGTAATGCACCTGTGCAAAGTCTAAGTGCTCTATATTGGATGCTATCTAGTTGTCTAAGTGTTTCCTTGTTGGCTGAGGAATAGATCTGGCAGCCATAGTCTATCTTAGCTCGAATTAAAGATTTGAAGATCATTAGCATAGTTTGCTGATCAGCTCCCCATGTAGTACCTTTGATGTTTTTAAGTATGTTTAGATCTTTTTGACATTTTTGAATAGTTTGTTGTATGTGTGGTTTCCAATTGATTGTTTCATTTAGTAGCATTCCCAGGAAGTGGGTCTCTTTTTGGAATTGGATGGGCTGATTCTGCATATATAGTTTAGGGTATTTAGGTTGTTTATTAGTTGGGGAGAAGAGCATGGCAACTGTTTTTATTTGGGATATTTTGAAACCCCAGTTGTTGGCCCATGTGCCGATGATGTCTAGTCCTTTCTGAATTTGAGTGATGTTCTTTTGACTATTGGGGTTTCCTGCTTTCCAGATACAACTGTCATCGGCAAATTGTGACAGATCAACTGAGCAATTTTTGAGATAGTTGGTTAGATTGTTGACCATTAGATTGAATAGGGTTGGGCTAATCACACTTCCTTGGAGGGTTCCATTATCCAGTGTATATGTTTGGGACAAGGCCTCTCTTACTCTAGTTTTAAAGGTTCTTCCCGTAAGGAAGTTTGCTATCCAGCGGTGCATTCTTCCTGTTATGCCAAATTGGTTGAGTTGAGATATGAGGCCATTGGTCCAGACTAGGTCAAAGGCTTTTTCTAGGTCTAGAAATATTGCTATTAGGTGTCTATCTCTTTTCCTTTTGGCATTAAATGCTAATTTGATGTTGGCTTCAAGACGGATTAATTGATCAAGTGTAGATCGTTTATTCCTAAATCCACTTTGGGTTTCAGCCAGTAGTTGATTTTGTTCTAGGTGGTGTTTTAATCTATTGTTGACCATTGTTTCCATTACCTTACAGATTGTATTTGTTAGTGAAATAGGTCTGTAGGAGGTTACATTAGTAGAGTCTTTGCCTGGTTTTGGGATGGCTATGATTATGGCTCGCTTCCATAGTGTGGGGATGCGACCTGTTGTCCATATCAGATTTATTAAGTCTAAGGTAATGCTCTGCATATTGGGTGGTAATTGTTTGTATATTTCATAGCCTAGGTTATCCTCTCCTGGTGATGTACATTTTTATTGGCTGAGGGCTTGTCCCCATTCTTTCAGATTAAAAGGGTCATTCAGTGGCGAATCTCTGTTGTCTCGATCTTTAAAAATGTGGGGAAATTCTTTTTCTAATGTTGATTTTTGATGTAAGAACTCGTGTTTATGATTGTTATTGCTGCTGGAGTTAGCGAAGTGTTGGGCTAACTTCTCTGCTACTTCCATGTTATTTTTTGTTCCCTGGATTTTCGGCGCTGTTGTAGGTGTTTTGCCTTTCATGGCTTTTATTTTATTCCAGATTTCTTTAGTATTTGTTTTATGATTGAGCGTTGTGCAGTATCTTCTCCATGAGTCCTTTTTTGCCTCATTTATTACCGTCCTAGTGTTGATTTCTGTTTGTTTGTATATAAGAAAGTCAGAGGCGGTTTTTGTGTGTTTAAAGCGATTTAAGGCTGTTTTTTTCTTCTGAACGGCAATTCTGCAATTTTCTGTCCACCAGGGGGATTGCCGTCTGTTTATAATGGAAACCTGTTGTTTTGGGTATACTCTTATTTGCCGCTTCGTTTATAATTTGTATGAGATTGTCATAATATTTATTTGTATCCTCATCTTGGATTTCCGCAAGGTTTACTAATTTAAGTTGGTCTTTAAAGCTGTTCCAGTTTGCATTTTTGAGTTTCCATCTTTGCTGTGTTTTTTGTTGCTCCGTCGGGCACGAGACGTATATGGTGGTACATAGGGGGAAGTGGTCGCTGCCTAATGTAGAATGTTGCATTACTTCCCATTGGGTAATTACAGCCAGGCTAGGCGTCGCAATGGTGAGGTCAATGGTAGAGAGTTTGCCTTGGCTGGGGTCTATACGTGTGGGGGTTCCGTTGTTCAAAAGTTCTAGTTGTTCTTCTGTTATGTATTTTAAGATGTTTTTCCCTCTCGTATCTGTGCGGTCACTACCCCATTCTGTGTGATGTGCATTGAAGTCGCCGCAGATAATAGTGTTTGTGCCCCTTTTCTTGAATATTTGTTGAAAAAGTCGGTTGTTGTTTTGGCTATTTTGTCCTGGATCATATATGTTGTACAGATGTATTGTTTTGGTTGCTACTGTGAAGACAATTTTTTGAAATTCAACTGGTGTTTCTGTTGAGTTCACATTAATAACTTCCTCTACTGCGTCTGTGATGGTGTCATGTACATATATGGCTAGGCCTCCTCCTTTTTTGCCTGTACTTCTGTGTTTTAAGAATGTAGTTTGATAGCCTGTTATTTTAGGAATGTTTGTACTAGTTTCCTTAAGTAGAGTTTCTTGAAGACAGATGATCTTGGGCTTGGTGATTGTTCCGTGGATTGCTGCGATTAGTTCTCCATGGTTTTTATTTAGCCCTCTGCAATTCCATTGCCATATAAGTAACTTGTCTGGGGTCTTGTTTTTTGTTTTTTAGCCGAATCATTTTTTTTATTTTTATTTTTATTTCTATTTTTATTTTTATTTCTATTTCCAATATCCATTGTTTATGCTGTTGTTAATATTTTTTGTTTGTTGTTGATTTATTCGTGATGGGTTAATGCTAGGTAGTCCTGTATTTGCTGCATATATATGCTAATAAATTCATCTTTAGTAATTCGGTCGTTCTTCATTTGGTTGCTGATTGATTTTTGTAGTTTGTTTAAATAGGTGTCAATGGTTGTTCTATTGAAAAATATCCCGGTGTTTGCGGTTGTATCTATGTTTCTCGTTCTCGCAGGTGTTAATGTTTGTTCCTGATTTGAAGCTTGCCTTGTTGTATCTTTGTCATTATTTTGTTTAGTTGTTTTTGGTTTGGGTTGTACTTCTACCTTTTTTGCTTTAGGTATGATTTCCTTTTGCATATGTTGTTTCTTGGCTTGATTATAGGAGATGTTTTGTTGATCCATTAGTCGAATAATAACTTTTTCTTGTACTGCTATGGGGCATTGGGTATCATATGATTTGTAATCAGCCCCACAGTTAGCACACTTTGGTATTTTGATAAAGCATGTTCATGTGTGTTTGCCGCCACATTTTCCACATCTTGGGTGTGAACGGCAGCGGGAAGAAAAGTGACCCCATTTACAGCAGTTGTTGCAGTATCGGGGTTTGTTGATGTACTGCTGTAGTTTTACTTTAGTTCCATGTGGTCCAATTCTGACGTGTGCTGGTGGGGGTTGTTGGAATTCTAGTAGGATTGTTGACGTTTCCATTCCTAGATGATTTCGTAATTTAACAACCCTTTTGCAATTTATTTTGTGAAATCTGAGGTCATATTCAATATTTTTTTGCGTTTTCCACACCATTGTTCGAGGTAGTTTAAGGATTGCTTTGTATTTAGCTTGGTTTGCTAAATAGGATGTTTGGGTGTATTTATCCTTATCTTGAGTTGTGTTTGTTTTGTTATTATTATTGTAATGTTTGATTGTGGCTTTGTGCCTTGTGATTTGTACTGGGAGCCCTGCTATGACTGTAATTTCCATATATTTGCAGACTTGTTTCAATGTGTTTCACTGTATTATGATATAATCCTTTTGCGGTCTAACAATCCTAAACTCTCCGCCATATTGTTGTATGAGTGCATTAGCCAGGCTCCTGTTACTAATGCGTAGCAGTCTCGAAGTTGCACTGGCTATGAAGATAGTGTGTTCTGGTGCATGGTACTGGTATTGGTGATTGCCCATTTTCCTTTGTTGTTGATGTTGCTGATACATCTTTTGTTTGTTGCTATCTCCTGTTTGTTGATTATAATTGTCGTTTTTGTTCTTAGAGGTATTTTCTGTGTACCTACATTTTTGGATGTTGTTGCCAATATTATCGTTGGTGCTGTTTTGTTCATTTTGCACAATTGTTTTTAGTTTGCTATTGTTGTCAATATTCGTTCTAACGTGTTTGATACTTTCGATTTTTTGTGGGCCTTTCATTGGATGTTTCCCTTTATCTTCTTTATTTCCATTTCCATATGCCCTTTTGCTTGTTTTTGCTGCTACTGTTTGCCATTGTTCGTATTCCTTTCCGTACCGTTCAACCCGATCAGCCTCACTAATTGCTTTGTTTATTTCTTCCAACTCTCTATCCGAGATGTGTTTAGATGGTCCGGGTTTTTGACTACTGTGTAAGGTGTAGCTGTTTTTCTTTTCTGTTATGTTGATGTTGTCCTTGTTATCATGGTTTATGTTGATTGAAGTTTGATTCATTTGATATATTTTGTCTCCTGTTATATTCTTCTCATGTGGGTCATCTTTTGTTATTGTTGTTATTTTTTCCATTTCAGGTGTTATTATTGTTGTTGTGTTTTCTGTTTCCTGTGTTATTGTTGTTGTTGTGTTGTCAGTTCTCACTCCTTGTTTATATTTTTCAGTGATTGTTGCATCTTTGTTTCTCGCTTTATTCTTTTCCTGCGAGTCGTCTGTTGTTATTGTTATGGTTGTTTTAACCATTTCAGGTGTTGTTTTTCTTTTTTCCGTTCCTGAATTTAGTGTTGTTGTTGTGTTGCCGGTTCTCTCTCCCTGTTTCTCTATTTCGTTTGTTGTTGCATTTTTACTTCCCTCTTTATTCTTTTCATGTGGGTCATTTGTTGATATTGCTGTTATTGTTTTTTCCATTTCAGGTGTTGCTATTGTTGCTATGTTTTCCGTTCCTGTTATTGCTGTTATTATGTTGTCAGTTCTCACTCCTTGGTGATCTAATTCGTTTATTGTCGAATTTTTGGATATGAACTGTATACTAATAGGTTTTTTAACATTTTTGTATTTGATGGCTTCATCCACATTGGTTATTTGGCTTGTTATTTTCCTGGCAGTAGCTCTGGTAACCCTAGGTGACCCCGGATGTACATCTAAAGTCGTCTGGGTTATTTCTTTTGCATTTATATTTGAGGAGAATGTTGCCGTTAATATTTCGGATGGTAGCAAGTCTACAACTGGATCTGTGGTTAGTTGCTTGTTTAACTTATCCATTTTCTTGCTTAGTCTTCCATGTTTGGCTGCTGTAGTCCTCTTTTTGAAGGATAATGGAATTGCTTTCCTTGGTGTTTTGGCCGTTGGTTTCGTCATACTTACTTGTGATTTAACTTTTATGATTTACTTTTATTGTGGGTAGAGTTATTCTATTTATTTGGTTTTATTTCATTATTTAGTACTGAGCTAGATTGAAGATGGTTATTATCATAAGCTAAGTGATGATTATGACAATGGTTAATAATATTACGAGTGAAATAACAATTAATTACTGTTATTATGATTTAGATTTATCTTAAATAAGTTTTAAGTTTATATAGTGGCACAATGAATTACCCGAAGGTTTAAATAAAGGATAGTTTCAATTTCTTACCAGTTCTTGTCGACCGACAGTGGCGTGGCTCTGAAACTGCTTTCTCCCTCTCCAGGAATAGTCTAGTGTGTGACCTAGATCCGTAATCCTTTTGGTTGATGGCTTCAGCTAGGTGGATTCTGGTAATCAGGCCTGCGGTGATTTTGAGGTAAAAACTCAGTTCTTGTCGACCGACAGTGGTGTGGCTCTGAAACTGATTTCTCCCTCTCCAGGAATAGTCTAGTGTGTGACCTAGATCCGTAATCCTTTTTATTGATGGGTTCAGCTAGGTGGATTCTGATAATTAAGGCTGCTGTGATTTTGTTGTAAAAACTCTGTAATTTTTAACAAAAAACCTCATAAAAAAACTCAGTAATTTCTCAGCTTTTCTGCTTCTCTGATTTTTTTTTTAATATGAATTAAGGTCGCATGCGCAACTATGTGCTTTCGCGACCAGTTAATGCCCGAGGGTCGGGCTATTTGATTGGTCGGGACCAAAGGTAACTTTGACTACACTAGGCTGTGTTGTCGCAGTCTCCCCGGCACCCGCGTTAAATGGCAGTCTCGCCTTAGAGTAAAATGTCGGGTCACGGAAAAGCAGGAAGGCAGAACAAATACCAATATTGTGTAAGCCACCTGTGCAATTATATCAAATCCATATAGTCATAGAATTTTTCATCTTTCCTATCAATAAATATTTCTAGTACATAGTGTACATGTTGTAGGTCCTTAACAAATTTAATTGCTAAAATGTCTTAGCGACATAAATAAGTGTAGTCACTGTTAGGTATTTTAGCTTGTTAATTTTGAGCGGTGGTCAAAATTGATCAAGTTAGATTTCGAGAAAGAGATTGTTCGAAAAGGGTTCTCGTACCAAATTAGAACCCTGGGGAGAAAAATAAAATAAAATAAAATAAAATAAAATAAAATTTAAAAAAATCAAAACAAATTAAAAAATAAAAATATTTTAAAATATATATATATATATATATATATATATATATATATATATATATATATATATATATATATATATATAAAATAAATTCAAAAGAAAAAAAATAAAAAAAAAAAAAATAATAAAAAAAAATAAAAAAATTAAAAAAAATAAATTAACAAAAAAAAAAAAAAATTAAAAAAAAAAAAAAAGATTAGAGTTGGAGTGGGGTGTGTTTGGTGTTATTTCATTTCTTCCTTCTTCTTTTTCTCTTCTTTTCCCTTTTCTCTTTCCCACTTTCTTCCTACTTCCTTCTTCCCTCTTTCTTTCTTTTTCCTTCTTCCATCCTTCTTTTCCCTTTCCTTTTACTTTTTCTTGTCGGTTTGTTGATGTTATGTTTCCTTGAGCTATCACTATTTGATCCCTGTGTTCTCATCACACTTATCTTGTCACTTGCCGGTTGACTGGTTTTACTGTACCTACATTGTGCCACTACTTAGTGTAATCTTCTCTTTTTTTCCCCTTCTCCTTCTTCCCTTTCTCCCGTTTCTTCCTTTTTTCCTCGCATTACAATGTTTATATTATCCCCCCTTTCCCTTCCTTTCCCCTTTTCTATTTTATTTTATATATTTATTTTAGGGTAATGTTAAGCTGTTCTGCTTTTTTAAGCTAGCGGTATTCAAGTACACTAAGTGAGTCTGTTATGATTACGTACTGTTTTTGTTTTTGTGTTACTATCCATTTTAGGGCTCGGTTGATGGCCCAGAATTCCGCGGTAATGATAGACTTTTTTTTTATTAATATGAATTAAGGTCGCATGCGCAACTATGTGCTTTCGCGACCAGTTAATGCCCGAGGGTCGGGCTATTTGATTGGTCGGGACCAAAGGTAACTTTGACTACACTAGGCTGTGTTGTCACAGTCTCCCCGGCACCCGCGTTAAATGGCAGTCTCGCCTTAGAGTAAAATGTCGGGTCACGGCAAAGCAGGAAGCCAGAACAAATGCCAATGTTGTGTAAGCCACCTGTGCAATTATATCAAATCCATATAGTCATAGAATTTTTCATCTTTCCTAACAATAAATATTTCTAGTACATAGTGTACATGTTGTAGGTCCTTAACAAATTTAATTGCTAAAATGTCTTAGCGACATAAATAAGTGTAGTCACTGTTAGGTATTTTAGCTTGTTAATTTTGAGCGGTGGTCAAAATTGATCAAGTTAGATTTCGAGAAAGAGATTGTTTGAAAAGGGTTCTCGTACCAAATTAGAACCCTAGGGAGAAAAATAAAATAAAATAAAATAAAATTTAAAAAATTAAAACAAATTAAAAATTAAAAATATTTAAATATATATATATATATATATATATATATATATATATATATATATATATAAATTTAAAAAAAAAAAGAAAAAAAAAAAAAAAAAAAAGAAAATGAAAAATTAAAAAAAAAAGATTAGAGTTTGGTGTTATTTCATTTCTTCCTTCTTCTTTTTCTCTTCCTTTCCCTTTTTTCTTTCCCACTTTCTTCCTACTACCTTCTTCCCTCTTTCTTTCTTTTTCCTTCTTCCATCCTTCTTTTCCCTTTCCTTTTACTTTTTCTTGTCGGTTTGTTGGTGTTATGTTTCCTTGAGCTATCACTATTTGATCCCGGTGTTCTCATCACACTTATCTTGCCACTTGCCGGTTGACTGGTTTTACTGTACCTACATTGTGCCACTACTTAGTGTAATGTTGTCTTTTTTTCCCCCTTCTCCTTCTTCCCTTTCTCCCGTTTCTTCCTTTTTTCCTCGCATTACAATGTTTATATTATCCCCGGTTTCCCTTCCTTTCCCCTGGTGCATTTGTCACAAGATAGACCGAGTCGGGACTGGATTAGTGAACACACGGAACACAACTGCGTTAATAAGATGTTTATTTTATAAACGCAATTTTAAAAATCAACTCTGACACCAATATTTTACAAAATATAAGAATTCTATTTATATAAATGTTCCTAAAATGGAACTATGAATTTCAGTAACGTAATGACAAAATAGAAGTATATGAATGAATTTACAAATATGAATATATATATAAAAGGCTCGTATAACGAGATAGATGCAAATAGGAAAAGAATGCGTCGTCAATATGACGAGACTAGAATGAAGATATTACATAATTAATACGTCGTCCATATAACGAGACTGCAAAGAAGATATTAAATAAATAATACGTCGTCCATATGACGAGACATATGCAATTGTGAACCCTAAATTCTGAAGCTCTCGTTCATGGAACGAGATTTGTGTAGAATGAAATTATGCAGGTGTCGTTCATATATCGAGACTGCAAAGAAGATATTAAATAAATAATAAAATTATGCAGGTGTCGTTCATATAACGAGATATATGCAATGGTGAAACCTAAATTCTGAAGCTCTCGTTCATGGAACGAGATTTGTGTAGAATGAAATTATGCAGGTGTCGTTCATATAACGAGACTGCAAAGAAGATATTAAATAAATAATAAAATTATGCAGGTGTCGTTCATATAACGAGACTGCAAAAAAGTTACTAAATAAATAACAAAATTATGCAGGTGTCGTTCATATAACGAGACTGCAAAGAAGTGTTTAAATAATATGTCGTCCATATGACGAGATATATGCAATGGTGAAACCTAAATTCTGAAGCTCTCGTTCATGGAACGAGATTTGTGTAGAATGAAATTATGCAGGTGTCGTTCATATAACGAGACTGCAAAGAAGATATTAAATAAATAATAAAATAATGCAGGTGTCGTTCATATAACGGGACTGCAAAGAAGATATTAAATAAATAATAAAATTATGCAGGTGTCGTTCATATAACGAGGCTGCAAAGAAAAGGGAAATTATGAGTCGTTTAGATAACGAAACTGATACATGGATGTGAATTACTTGCTTAGATGGTAATAAAAAAATATGGAACACGTATACTACAACTATCATGGCGTCCTTTTGACGTCGAAGATGTATACCGCTCTAGTCAATGGTGGTGGAGTCGCCACGCATGGTCCACCCCCACGTCTGTTTGAAAGATCCCTCGGGAGCCCTTTACATTCAATACAGAGACGATGGTCGCGAAGCCTTGGTCCCTCGATTTGAGGACACCAGTACACTCTTCCGAAACATCGTCACCAAAACACAGCGCAACACTTCAGCACACCACGGGCAGCATAGACAAGCCCCCATGGTCGTCCATGGTCAACCCAACATGCACCACACACTGGCACCACTGGCCCCCACGGTCAGCCCACGGACACCACAACATGGCACCGCACCCGGGCACCAACGGCCCCCACTCAGCTCCGGACCACAGTCACCCACGGTCACCCCACGGACACCAAAACATGGCACCGCACCCGGGCACCAACGGCCCCCACTCAGCTCTTTTAGCTGATAGATTGCTCCTTTAAGGATGGAAGCTTTTTCCGACAAGACTGGATCGTGATGTGGCCGAATTCCTTACAAGTGAAAGGTTTGAAACGCATTGGTTTCAAAACACAACATTTTTATTCAAATAACAAACAACTGACAAAACACAATTTTTATCAACTAACAAACATTTTTTAATTCACAAATATTTTGTTTCAAATAACAAACATTTTTCAAATAACAAACATTGTTTTATTAAAATAATTAACAATTTTTTCTTCAATAACACAAATGCATTATCTTTGACATGGTTGACAACGTTGTGAATTAAATTGAGATTTCCACTTTTGGAAGTCATTGGGCCATTGATGTACACTACGTTTCCTAGCTAAAGACAACAGATAACAACGATGGTCACAAAACCATTGATCTACTTTGTCATTGTTTCAAAATATGTCACTAAATGTTCTAAAGAATACCCAAGACTGCGTTGATGCAGATAATAGACACAATATTGTCCACACACCATAGAATCTGTGCCTTGTAATTTCACATTATTGAATCGTGTCGTCTGGACATTTCTTCTCATAAAGTCAATGATATCATCTTCAAAAGGAAGTAATCCATACGAATCAAAATACTCCACACAACCATCTTGAGGAAAGTAGACAGCTACAAAGTGAGTTCCTGGAAGATAACTGTCACCTGTGTTGATAACATAAGTTTGATTCTCCTGAGGTTTGCGTTGAAGTAGTTCATCTTTAGCACACACGACCGGATTTCAAGAATCAGTGTACGAACTACGGTTCAAAAGATAATAAAGTTCCCAGATATCCATGTTTTTGTAGCGTTGTTTTTTCCCTTTCTTCACAGGTGATGATAAGTTAATGCGGCATCTTTTAAGTCGTGCAATCCTCGTGTCACCATCGGTTTCAAAACAG
This sequence comes from Unio delphinus, assembly GCA_029339505.1. Lineage (NCBI taxonomy): Eukaryota > Metazoa > Mollusca > Bivalvia > Unionida > Unionidae > Unio > Unio delphinus. The sequence continues at coordinate 3,840,548 of JAQISU010000009.1, read as the reverse complement.
GGACCACGGAACGAAAAACTGATTTAAACATATCTCCTAAACCATGTCCTCGTTGTCGAGCGACTACTTGGTACACATTATACATCACTTTTCAGTTGTTCGAGAATCGTTTTTGAAAATGAAGTTTCACTGTTACTTTCCTTTTGGGAAATGGAATATTTTGTCCCAATCCTCCTTTTATAGAAATGTTCACACTGTCGAAATACGACTTACTAGCGGGCAAATAATGATATTGTACAAATTCGCGGTGAACGTGATAGGTATTTCCACCTTCCTCGTCAGCGGCTGCGGCAGAATCCACTTTGAAAGGAATAACATGCAGTAACGGTACAGAGGTGTGTCCTACCACGTTGTACTCCACCACATCGAGTACACAAACATCAAGTTGAGTCCTTGGTTCATTTCTACAGTGGTTATGGATGGTATTTCATTTTTCTTGACCACCATTATTGGGCCTCCACCTAAAATATCATACAATTCAGGACAAAAGGTAATGTCCATCATTTTATCCTCTGAAAATTTCATCATTATGCGACGAGCCACTTTATGGTACTCAAAGGTAACACTTTGTTGACTTTCTCCATGGCTTTAACAAACAAAGTATTGAACCTGGTAGCAAGTGTAGTCACTAAATGTTGACCACTGAAATAATAACAAGCAGGAATGGTGAACACATAGGTTGTTTCTTTTGTTTGTGGGTCATCTGTTTTCTTTGTGTAACTGCCAATGATGCCTCATTCATCTAAGGCTCTTCGCAATTGCTCATCATACACTAGTACTTTGAAAGTGTTTTGACTTTCGACGATGTTTTTGATTTGTGTCGGGTGTATTATTTCCACTAAAGCCACTTCCCAATGAGCATCTTGATCCAAATGAATGGTTTGAGGTCATTTAGCCGTGTAACAGCACAACGTGTTGTTAAGAAACACTTCCATGGAACTGTCAATGGGTAACGTTAGGTCAAATTGGTTAATAGTGTTGTTCATAATTCCAATAGGCTTCTGTCCGAGGAGTCACTCAAGGTTAAAGGAGTGTCTAAAAGAGGATTGTGATTGGAAGGGTGACAGTTATGATAATGACTAACGTTGGACGCAAGACTCCCAATATTGTTACTGTTGTTCCCGTTGTAAGAGTATTTCAGGGAAGGATTGGGAAGAAGAAGACCGATGGTCCACAATTGTTTGTCTCCTTGTTGCAAACTCAAATTAGCAATTGCTGCACCGATGACACAATACACCAAAAAGATTTGACAGAGAAAGATGATTTGCGTTTTAGGGACACGTTCTCCACACCACACCCACAATGGTTGCTTTTGTAAATCTTGCAGAGAAGAACTGGGTGAAGGAGTAGTCACTGGGGTCGCTGAAGCTGTATTAAAGGACATGATGGTCACTTCTTCTTTTAGTCGATGACTTGCGAAGCGTCAATCCAAGAATATAAACTAGAAGGATATCCTTTCCAACGTCCTTTGACTTCTTTGACACGATGTTTTCCTACTTTACGGGTTCTTCATTCGAGAATGCTTTCATTGTCGTACACGTCGTCTTCTTTTTTTGGTGACACGTTGTAACTCAGGCAAGTAAAACGTTCCTTTTAATACTTCTCCGTTCATGTCTTCCAATTTATAGACGGTAGGATGACGATCACGCACTCGTCCAGTAACACGAAACAATTCGGTGGTACAGTTGAGTAAGTAATCTTTGTCGAAAGTGCGTTTGGTGTTGCCAATGCGAACCCAGTCTCCAGGGGTTAACACTCCTCCACCTTTCTTGGGGACAGCCATCGTCCGGGACGTACCAAACAAGCGCTCAAAAACAGTTACTTCGTTGTCAGGTGTCACATCTTGTGGGGTACGTCCAATGCTTCTATGGTAAGATTGATTGTAGGTTAGACTAAGTGCGGTAAGACGTCAATGTACTTGAGAGTGTGTTGATGCATAAAATATTTCCACATGCGTTCTTTCAAGGTACGTTGAAAACGTTCCACGATACTGGCTTTGGTTTCAGGATCTTCGGTGGTGAAAAAATGGATGTCACGTTTCTTCAATAATCGTTGGAAAGCTTGGTTCAGAAATTCGGTGCCTTTGTCGGTAATGCCATCGAAGAAGGTGACGACCACTTTGTTTCAACACCAGTTGCAAAGCTCGTACTAACTCTGCGTTCGATTTGGATGTCAATGGTACGACCCAGGCAAATTTCGAATAAACGTCGATGACACAAAACAAATATTTGTAGCCGCGATTGTAGGTGGCTAAATGAGAGACATCGGCTAAATCGGCTTGCCTTTGATGATCAATTCATTCCACTTGAGCGCGACTTCTGTGAAATTTTCGTCGAATGGGTTTGTGTAAAGTATATGTAGCTTGTTCTTGTATCCATCGTTGTACTTCAGGTAAAAGGAGCTTTTTCAGGCGAGTTTTTGCAGCACGATACAATTTATGAATGCCTCCGTAATCTGCAGGGTGAGTTGGATAGTAGTAAATCTGGCTAATACCTTCTCCATGGTTTTGTTAATAAGGTACCCACTCTTCGAAGATACTGCTTTGGGTGGGACGAAATGGGGGTTGTTTGGACACGGTTTTACGTGTCCGATGTGCCAAAGGAGTCGACGTCGAGGGTACTGGTGGTGGTGGCAGTGGTGGAGGTGGTAATGGGATAGCTTTGGTCTTCTTTTCTTTTCTCACTTCTGGTTTCCTTTCTTTCTTTTTCACATCTGTCGAAGGAGGAGTGGCCATCATCTTTTTAACCCAAGTTTTGAGTTCTTCTCATTGGGGAGTGGGGAAAGGGGTCAACAAGGAAGCTGCAATCTTACTCGGAATGGGAGTGGCAGTGGGTGTTTGAAAGATATCATGGGGTTCTTCTTCCTTGGGTAATGGTGGGGTGACGTCTGCTTTGGCCACTGTAGATTGTGAGAGCGACGGACTATTCACCAGCGTCTTCAAATCGGTCAGAGTGGGTAGAGCTGTTTGTTCCATAGCTTTTCGATGAAAAAGTTGCAGTCGTTGCAAGAGTTGACCGTACTTTGACGATTTTTCGGTTTCGGACAAATCCTGGCGTTGCATCAAGGATTGCATTTCGTGCTGTAATTGGAACAACACGAAAGACAACAATACATAAAAGCCAAATGGATAAGTACAGGAATAAAATACACATGGAAACGATCAAAGTGGCATATAAACAAGTCACTGTACAACATTGTTTGGGTAACGAAGGTGTGCTAGAGGTAGTGTGTAATCCTCTTATAGTCTCTACATGGGGTACAGTTACATAGGTGTCTTCTCGGAAGGGTCTTTGTGGGGGAATGTCCATGACAGTCCTGTCTTGAACAGAGTGATTGTCCTCGGTAACAGATTTTTTTCTTCTTCTGTCACTGTCACTAACACAGGTTTAAAAATGATTTTTTTCACTCGACGATGGATTTTACGAACACAACGCTTGGGCATAATGGGATGATTTGCATGTCCAAGCCTCAAAACCCCAACTTTTCCAGTCACTTACATCTGTCCAATGACGGTGCAAATCACAAACTACACACACATCTTCGTACACCGCTTCCGTACGTAAACGTTGACGAATCTTTTTTCCTGTAGAGGTTGAGACGTATCCAGATGAAAGCGTAAGGCTTTTAACAGAATTAGTCTCTCGTGGACATTTAAAGGAGTCAACATACTGTCTTTTTTGTAGGTAGTGTTCGTAAAGTGTCCACAAGGAATCGACAGGTAAACTAAATCCCAGGAAGCAAGTCACTAAAACACACACTACACGTCGACCCCAATTAATGGGAAACAGTTCTTGTAATAAGTGTTCGTAATCCTTCACCATGTAAATATTCTCATTGCTATCATTCCACGGAATCTGTTTAATCACAAGTGATAAAGGTTGTGGCATTATCGTTCTATCTTATACTTTTTAATGTAGAAGATCATAAGTGTATATTCTGCACAGAATGATTTAAAATGTTCTCCGAAAGCGAAAGTGATTAATATAACGTGTAATTTCGTCCCACTGCCATTCAGGGTAACGGCCAAGAATGATCAAAAAATCTTCAAATGTAAACGAACTAAGTTCGAATCTGTGGAAGATAGACTTGATCCAGAGAAATCTGACACGTTGGTTGATTTTTGTCACTTTCCTCTAGTGAATTTCACGACACAAAAGTTCTACAGTCACCCATTGAGATTTTTCTTTAGCAAGGCCCTGCCAAACGTCCTTGTGGATCTTGACTTGCAATTCGTGTGGTAATCCTTGAGTATTATGTTTTAGAGAGGGTTTATATATTGGTCTAAGTTTGTCTCCAACCGAAACTGCTTTGTTAAACGACATGGTACATAAATTGGCATGATCCAGAGCAATATGACACGTTGGTTGATTTTTGTCACTTTCCTCTTGTGAATTTCACGACACAAAAGTTCTACAGTCACCCATTTAGATTTTTCTTTAGCAAGGCCCTGCCAATCGTCCTTGTAGATCTTCTCTTGCAATTTGTGTGGTAATCCTTGAATATTATGTTTTAGAAAGGGATTATATATTGGCCTAGGTGTGTCTCTAACCCAAACTGGTTTGTTAAACGACATGGACCAGTATTGTCACTTTCAATCACTAGGTCCCACTAAAGGTAGGTACTGACAATTCGGAGACCATCGAGCATGTTCCAGGTAAGCGGAATCTTTCTGTTCCCACTTGTAAATTGACACACCACAACTGAAAAGCCTGACTTTATCCCCTTCGCCCATGTAGAAAAATCTGGCTCTGGCTAATTCTTCAGGAGTCGGTCCAGGCAGATATTTTGGCCATTTATCTTTGAAGGTTTGGAATTGACTTTTAAAGTGACAGTATTCAGGCAAGCAGGTAGGGAAAGAATATTCGACTCTCCTCACTTCAGCTCGATGCAGGTAAGGTGAAATTTCTAGGAGTCCACGATAACGTGTGGCACGGCTTTCGCATTCCTCACGTTTAACACGCACAGCATTACTTTCCATGGTAGATATAGGGGTAGTAGTCATAGCAATGTTCCCACGATGTCCTGCTGAATCGAAAAGGTCGCAGCGTCTGGCATTACTACAATCGCAAGGTTTGGCATCGCATTCCACTTGAGAATTCCCAAATTTGCATGATGCCTGTTTAAATGGATTCATCTTCTTTCGCTTGGACGTTGTAGTTACAAATGAACTATTGGTCTTGGACAATGTCTTTTTTTATCTGCTGCCCAATCTCGACGTGACCGCACGGTAGAGTGAAGTGATTGGGAAGCCACACTCTTTTTTGATACACGATTTGATGTGTGGGTTAACGGACAATCTTGTACGGTTCGTGGGTGGTCACTCTAAACGTTTCATCCTGTCCAGACTGTAAGGCTTCTTGAAGAACGTTAAAGTTCACCACTCGACTGGTGCGATAATTGAGAGTCAATCCTTTCACTTTACATTCGGTATGCATTTCTCCTTGTGGGTCTCGGTATTCGTAGCCGTAATTTTTAGGACCGCCACTTGCAAAACATAGAATCTTGTCGTCGGGATGTTCATCGGTCCAGGCTCCTAAACGGTCTCCTTCGATGACAGAGTTACACTGGTTCGGTCGATGAATGTATATGCAACTGTCCGTGTCAAAATACAACACACGATCTCCTAACAGTTCTAACACTTCGTACAATTTTAAGCGAGCGTTGGCTGTCACGTAAGCCGCAATGATGACATTTCCAAATTTGTCGGCTTTTACAAAGTCTAGTTCTTCTTCGTAACTGACTAAGATCAAGTCCTCACGAATGACGTCCACGTGTTTCATATATTTGGTTTTGTCTTTGAATCATCTATAAGTAGCGAGAAGATTCGGACAAATACTCCGTCTTGGGTAAAGACAGTCGTTAAGCAATTTTACCGCACAAGCAATTTAACATCACTCTGGCAAATGATCGCCTTCCTTCGTTTTTCTCGATGTGGTCTAAAGTGATGAATTCCTGCTCCCGATATTTTTCTTTGAATATGTTTTGATCTTCGGGAGTGTGGCACCGGGAAGGATAGCTGCTAGCTTCTTGTTATAGTTTCAAAAAGGCATCCACGTATTCTGCAAAAATACCTTTCCGTGTCTCGTCGCCCTTGTGGCATTGTTGGGTCTTGGGAAAGTGGTAAATTTCGTACACTTCTAACAGTTGGTATCCCAGGTCCTGAGCTTTCAACAATTCCACGCTAACCCAAGTTACTGTCAAGGCGCGTTCTTCCTGGGTGTGCTGACAAGGTTTATCTTGGTTGCACGTTGCGGCACAAGTTCGACACAAAGGAAACAGTTTTTCTTGACAGTGAGGTAGAACGGGATGGTACAAGTCTGTGGGTGGCAAGACTTTGCACTTCATCAATCCTTCGTACTGGCGTATATGGTCCAAGTCAATGTGTTCTGTCATCAATTTTGGGTGCCCTACGGGAAAGTGACAATATTTGAAGACGTAAGGATACAGCGAACACACGTCCAAGTATCTGATTTCTTCTCCCTTCTCGTCCACTTGGTACAGTAAGCAGGTGGCATTCGTTCGTCCTCCGTACAAACTATGCCGGGGGTTCAGGGGGTCCACCAACTTGTAACTTCCTACGATGCGTTTAAACTCGGGATCGGTTTTCAAACGCTGATCGTACTCGTGTTCCCATATTTCCACTACCTGGTATCCTTGCTGTTCTAACTTCAAACGTCGCTGACAAGTTGTCTGGTACAAGTGTTCAATAGTCCGTTGTAAAACTGATTTTTGGTGTCACGTTGAAGGTAGCACATGGACATCCGTGAAATCAGCATCCGTTAAACTCGTATACGATCTGAGGGTTTTCTAAGTCCCAGCCATCCACCGAATACGTTCCGATGGTCTTTTCAATTCCTTCGTTGCGAGCGTGTTGGATTCATTTGTCTTCCTTGTTGCACAAGTAATGTAGCCAGCGTAGGGCTTTGGCCGAGTATTGACGTTTGACAAAAATTCTTCGTTTGAGGACTGATGACAGCTAGGGTATTTTCAGGCATAAATCGTTTTTGGTACACTAAGGAACATACTTTGGCGATGGTACAAGCTTCTATCAAAGGATCGATCCCTCCGTGTTCCATGAACAATTCTCGAAATTTTCCACAGCAACGTCGTAAAATGTCCACGTCAGATCGACAGTACTTTAACATTTCTTCTTGCTGCAGTGAGGGCAATGATTAAAGATAGGTTCTTGGATGCACTTCTCACATGCACGTAGAGCCACAAAGAAATTAGGAATGTGAATACCAGTCTCTTGCATGCATTCGAAATAAAAAAAGATAACATTCCCTTTCTTCTGGGTGTCTTCTGGTTGGGGTTGGTATTTTTGAATAAAGCCTTACGACAAATGTGACTTCGTTTCTTCCCTCGACAAACGTGAAACTTGGCATTAGTGGTATGTATGCCTTGTCCAGAAGTAGGGCACAATCTCAGAAGCTGACAGGTACTTTTCTGCAGTGAACCTTGTATCTTCAAATGTTGTTGGTAGCAGGTAGGACTGACAAAAGTGCGCTGACAAACAGGGCAATGCACTCGAACTTGTCCTTTGTCCAGACAAGGTTGAGAGGCCAAACATCCCTCACATTTCGATCCACAATGCTTATGTTGTACTCGATTGTAATAACCATAGTCACATTTTTCACAGTAGTAACCGTATCCCAGGAATCCATTGATACTAGTAATGGTATCAAAATGACCATAGTGATGATATAGACGTGAATGTATTTTCCGTCTTTGAAACTGTGGCCTCAAAACAAAAGAGGACCACGCACTTCTTGAGAGTGTACTTTCAAGGTGTAATGTGGAGCCAAGACACCTTGCAATTTTTTCATTTCTGGAATACCGCAAAGGGTGTCTTTGGATATCCCTGCTTGCTGTAACAGGAGTTCTCCTTCACTTCGTTGTTTGTCATGCTCCGATCGTCGAATAGTTGTCAAGACTCTTGTCTATTCCATCGTCTCGTTCTTGTTGGCATTCGTCTGTCCCAGGACGATGGCACGGGCTAAACACATCTGGTCTTGAGAATTGTTAATTTGGACGAGGCTTGTTTTGGTGTTGCGAAGGCTGTCCACCAATAACACTTATTGTTGTTGTCCGGTCCCCTGAGGAAGAGACACGTGGGTCATGAACAGTGTGGCTTTTCCATCGGTGATGTGAAACTTGTCGTTGGATTGTTGCACATGTAGAATTGTGTCGATGACTTTTGAAGGTCATAATTCTGATGGGCTACTAAACTCGATCCAAACGGGAGACTTCAAATTATCGTGATGAATAGAAAGTCTCAAGCGATCGTCTTATTTGGCTTGACATTGCTGTTTCAGTGCAGTTAACACAGAATCCCACACCTCGGTAATGAACCCTTCTGTATTCTCCAAAGGTACATTGGACGTGAAATCTTTAAACTTTACTGCATACGTGTAAGCCGTTGTTCTAAATTTTCGAGAGGAACGCTTTTCCGTCTCTCGAATGTGATAGTAATTTTCAGGGTTTACCAAGGGTGGTGAACTTTGCTTGAACGTCGATTGTCTGAGTGTGGATTCGGGCTCACTCATGTCATCTTCAAAATCACTGGCATGAATTTGAGCCAAGACTTCAGCTACTGTGCTAGGCGATACATTACGTTTCTGTCTCTTACTGTCTTCTCCTTTCTCCACAACATGATGCGGTCTTTTCATCTTGTCTGCAAGCAGTCAAATGACTACATTTTAAAGACCATAACCCTATATATTCATGTCCGATCCGTGCATATATAAATGGTCAATGCCTAACCTTTCAGTATTCATTTTATTCTCAGATTGACCAGAACGATGGAAGAACTGACACAAGTTGAGCTTCTCATCAGAGCTTTACGTGGTGTCATACGAAAGTTTTCTTCAGACAAGCTGACGGACTACTCTCCCTCCTTTCGAGATAAAAGTCAAGATACTTGCTATATCTGTAAGAAGAAAGGACATTGGGCTACAGAATGTCTAAATCGTGACAAAAACAAAAAAAGGTACCAATAGAGACAAAGATCAATATACCTGTTATCATTGTAAAGAGAAAGGAAATTGGCCTCCAAACTGCCCTAAGAAACAACAGAAGCAGAAGGAGGAGGAGAGAGGAATTCTGAACAGGAGGAGGAGGAAGAGGTACCCTCCCTCAAGGAAGAACCCCGACAGGTTCACAAAGACAAAAAAAGAAGACGAAACGAAAGTGAAGAGGAAGAAGAAAAAGAAAAACATGTGACAATAAAGAAATTAGAGAAACAGAAAGAGTGCACAGAAGAAACCTATGAACTTTTTAAAGTGGTATTGTGTTATGTTATGTTGTGATATTGGATTGTAACGTTTGTACCAGAATACACCAGACAGATAAAACGTGTCTCCTGGTTTTGATTTTATAGAACAAGAACCTACACTCTCACATTCATTCACTCACACGTACATCATGGATTTTTAAAAGTAATAAAGGACTTTTGAGTTTTCATTGAATTAGGCAATTGAAATAGTATTTCTTTTCGAAATAATTTGAGTGGCCCTGAAAAGGACTGCTGGTGTTTAGTTTGTTTGAAGCAAACCAAACTCAGAAACGGGACGTAAAAATCTAAAGCTGTCTTAAGCCTTTGCCACGGCCAAGGCCTACTTCGGGACTGGTTCCTGTCAATGATTTGGTAGAAATCACTAACGGTGGTATGGCAGACGTAGTCACAGTTAGATTGGGATGTTTAGCTCGAGAAGGTCTTTTTCTCTTCGGTCATGATAAAGAAGTCTGATACATTTGTTTCAGACTCCTTAACTCTGCTAAAATATTTATAAGCAATTTGATTTTCACTATTCTCTTTCTGTCCTTGGACTTCTTTTTTCTCTGTTGCTGCTACTGTTTCTTCCTGGTGTTTCCTTCTTGCTTCTTCTTCTTCCCACTGTTGAATAAGAAAAGCTTGTTCTTCTACTTTCTGTTGTTGTAAAAATCACTCCATTTCTTCATTTTGTCTCTGCATAAAATCATTGACGTGTACATAATAAGAGGCAGAAGGTAACATAGGTTCCGGAATAAATTCTTGTGATGTTAGAAAATCCAAAATATCCCAGTTAAAATCAACTTTTTCTGGATGTAGATTTGTCATGACTTTGGTAGTCACTGCTGTCCCATTTCTTGCTGTCTCTACTACTGGCTCACCCCAATTCATCGCCTTCTTATTGTCCGACATCACTGACAACTCTGTCGCATCGATTGACTACGCACAGACGCTAGTACCTCTATATAGTGAAGATGACGTCACAGACTGCTCTCTTCCGATTGGACGACTGTGACTGCCTATTTTAATGCACGTTTGTATTGGTGAATACACTCAATCCGTTTCGATCCGCCTTTCCCCGATAAATAACCGCAGTTCACGGTATTCGCTTCACCTGTTTCTCATTACAAGATGTGGACCAACGTAGAATCTTCTACCCTTGTTTCTACCATGCTATTTCGTACTGACTTAACCTTGTTTGTAAGATCATCGTGAACTAGCACTCATATGACTGATACAGCCTTTGGAAAAGAAGGATATATGTGTGGAGGCAAGGTTGTTTAAAGAGAGTTCCCCCCTATGGCCCAACAGTGAGGAGAAGTTTAAGGAAGAGAAGAAGATCTGTTAGATGTCCTCTGTGTTAACAAGATACTGTTAACATTACACATAATGGTCCTTTTCAGGGCCACTCATATACCTCGAAAAGATATTTGCTTTCTTTGCCTCCATTTTCCCCTTGTTGCTAGACAGACCCATATTCAAATACAAATAGTATTTCCCATGTTCAATTTCCCTTGTCGCTAGATAGTCCCACTATGTTCAATATCCCTTGACGCTATACAGACCCACTATGTTAAATTTCCCTTGTCGCCAGAAGGTCCCAAATAATATTCCCATGTTAAAGTTCCCTTGTCACCAGAAGGTCTCACGACCTTTTGTCACCAGAAGGTCCCAAGCCCTTTTTGACTGAGATTTCCATTTTCGCTAGAAATCTTGTCACCAGAAGGTCCCAAACCCTTTTTGACTGGATTTTCCATTGTCAGCAGATCGTCCCATATTGCTACTTACTTCCAATGGTCACTATGAGATGCTTTGTCTTTACGGTTTTTACAGACAATACATGGTTAAACTACTTTTGACGATCACTATGAGGTGTTTTGTCTTTACAGTTTTTACAGACAACACATTGTTAAGTACTTGAGATGATCAATTTAGAAGCTTTGACGTTACGGTTTTTTACAGACAGTACATAGTTAAATCTTTACGGTTTTTATAGACAGTACACGGATAAAATACATCCGATGATACGATGAGATGCCTTGTCGTTACGGCTTTTACAGATAATAAATGTTTAAACTACTTCCGATGGTCACTATGAGAAGCTTTGTCTTACGTTTTTTACAGACAGTACATAGTTAAACTACTTCTGATGATCATTAAACTACTTCCGATGTTCACTATGAGATGCAGGACTCACTCAAGCAAACGAAATTTCCGTTTAGGCCATTATTGTAAAATGTAACGGGACGACGAACATCAGGAAAACCTTTACACAAGAAGCAGGAAATAAGACCTAAGTACGAATAGTTCTCTGTCACATACAAGGACTCTAAATTAAACTGAATAAATTAAGACATGAAGACTTTACAGTTTTGTATCAAATGGAACAGATGGTCTTTGAGAAGCGTGTGTTGCAAACGTTAGCTTATTTGCATTGCATCTAGTAATAATAGATACGTGCGAAAGTACAAATTATGAAGGAAATAACTTCTAAACTGTACTTTGATGTTTACAGAATTTAATATTTCTATTTATTGGAGAGAATTAAAGACAGAAGGCAATCAAACTGTTAAGCAATTACCTCTGATGGTCTAATTATAGACATTTGTATTTATTCAATGATGATGTATGGCATATCAACTCTATATTTTAAATGTCATTTTTAATATTTTTAGATTCCGAGACATTTTGGTTGGAGATTATTCCTTTAACTGTCATGGGTATACTGGTTACTGTGTTTCCATGTAATATACTCAATGATAGGGCCGAAGACCATCGTGTATTTGTTAATGCTTACGTTGCGTTTACGATAGATATATCAACAAAAGATCACATAGTATAAATTACTTTCACGAGGAATTAAAGGTAGTGTGATTATTACTGTACATTCAGTGTATGAAAATACCAAAGTCAGAATCAGATTTAATGATACTCTGATGGAAGAATTTGCATGATAACTGGAGTGAGTCAGGGAGAGTGCATTTTGCTCTTTTTTACCTTACATGTTTATTAGTTCTATTGAAGAAGACTTTATTACATGTGGTGTTCAAGGTAGATGACATAGGTATACTGTAATTGTTTATGATTGTATATGTAAATGATCTAGTTAAGTTCTCTGAGACAAAACAGTCTGCAGAAGTCATAAAGTACACATTGCAACAAGCGTGTTTATAATGGAATTACAAATACAGAGGAAGTATTATTTTCATAAGAGAGAAATAATAGCAGATCATAACTGATTCTTTATGTCAAGGTTTGAAGTTAGAACTTGATATAAACAAATATGCGTTTCTCTGAATTGGTTTTACAACAGCAGGTTATTTCCCATTTTTTTTTTTTTTTTTTTTTAAATATTTCGGTGCATCGACTTCAAAGGCACAATCTGCAGTAGATAAATTATTATACAAGTTTGGAATGTACTCCCGGAGGACATCTGGAATATTTAATACTCAAAGTACATCAATTCTTAATTTAGGATCAGAAGTATGAGGGGCTTATTGCTAGAAATTCTCTTAAACGGTTGTATTTTTTAAATGCTTTCTCGAGGCCAACATATCTACACAAAATGATTTTGTTTATGGATAATTAGGGTGTACACCATTAAAGATCAAACTACATTACCGCATTCTGAAATATCGGACTTGTTCTTTATACAGGAGAGAAAATGTATTTCTCTCACGTACAGACTAATAGTTATTGAGACAAAACGCCGTACTGCAAAGACAAATTGGGTATCATTGGTTCTGGATTGATTAAATAACATTGGTCGGGAGGATGTGCAGATAAATTAGGTTGTGGAGACAAGGACGGATTTCTTGTCTTTCGTTAAACAATGTCTTACGGACCAGCTTCTTCAATACTAGCAATTTAGAATTAGAGAATATTCAAACGCTAGTTTTTATAGGACGTTATCATCATATGCTGGTCATAGGTAGAATTTGGATATAGTAACAATATTTTTTTGTTTTTAAACCCGTGTCCAAATCAAGGATGTCTGCCTATTCTTTACATATTAAATGAATAAGATTCAAGAGACCACGATTCTCCCCACACTAATTTTTTTACAGACTCCTTATTATGAGTATCACTTTGCCAATCGAATATATTACTAAAAAAGAAGTATATACACTCTTATTCCTGGAATGGTCAGAGTATATACAATTTATTGTATCTCTAAATTACACGAAATCTATTGTGATTTTATATTTTGTAAAATATCAATTGAACACGAACTCATTGTATTAGTATCAGGATTGCTGCTTGAATTGACATACAGTTTCATGATTATATTATTATTATTATTATTATTATTATTATTATTATTATTATTATTAAGTTCGCTGTTCTGACCCGTGTCGTCTACTTTTATTTGTGTAAATTGTTACGGCCTTATTGTATCAAGCTAAGTAACAGAAAAGAGCGAAAACCTCCCATTTTTATAAAACTCAAGAAATAATCATTGTCTTTAGAATACCAAGTGAAATGTTGAAAAATAAACTCACATAATTGTGAATTAATTTTCAAGTAGTCACAAGTCAAAACGTATAGAGCATTCCGAATGAATTTCATTGGTGTTCCGATTGAATTTCAATTTTGAATGCGCTGTGTGCCATAGGCTGGAAGAGGGCTAATGTTCTAAGAGTCTCGATGCAACACAATGATATAACCCAGAATGTCCTTGAATGGATTCACATTAATCCCAAAATGGCGATTTGGTCTGAAAATATTGAACACTTTGTTATTCCAGTGAATAATTTAAATAAATACATCCTCTCATTTAAAAATTGAATAAAACAATAAGATTGATTCCACTATGGATGGATGTTAAAATAGGAATGTGTAAATTTGAAGTGAATAAGATTTATCTAAATAATAAAACAGAGTAACAGAGCCAGGATAAGGTTATGTTCTCATACAATTTGTAAACAACTTGCTTCTAAATCATGTTGAACATTTTTAGAATAAACTAAAATATAATCTTAATTACTAGCGAGAGGTCGATAGTCCGAACTAAAAGGAACGCTGACAACTTCATTCCAAACTCTGCCTCACATATATTCTCTGCCACCAAAATAAAGGCGGAAAACTATTGTTGGTCTAGTCTATATCGTACTCTTTGGGGAATTCGCAAAGCCAGAATATCTAGAACTTTGGCTTTTTAATGTCTTAGTCTCTGTTATTTTAATTTCACATATTTTGGAAATTTTATTGAGACTATCAAGCTCTCTTCTCTCCTTAACAAAATAAAGAAAACGATTTCAATCGCACGCGAGTACTTACAAATCTCAAGTGGTACAACTGTTGGGAATCTAATAAGGATGACTAGAAAACATCACTGCTTCCTACGTGCACATATTGTAAGAAGAAAGTCCCTTCTATTTTTGATTCCTAAATATTTAAATTTAAGCAAGAATAACGCGCGGAGACCATCTATAAATGATTATATCACCAGGAACTTTACGCGTTAATTTTGCCTTGGGTTGATGATGCTTTCCATGCATGCAACAGCAATTTAAATTTCAGTTTACCATTGGATACGCAGTTGTTTCGTTCTGATAGGGATTAATATAAAAAAGTAAGTGTTCTAAAGGATTTAATGCGATTGGTACAAAAGAAGAGGGATTTTTATTTAACTATCCGCATTCAGAAGTTAGTCGAAATATTAATTGTACTAGCGAAAAGCCAATATTCTGAACTGAAAGGCGTCTGAAAACTTCATTCAAAATTGTGACTTTCACAGGTGGTATTTGCAACCTGAAAATGTCGGAAAATGGCGGAACAATTACATGTCGGTCTAATCTATTTCATGCTATTTGGGGAATGACCACAATCAGAAAAATGTAGAACCCGGGTCTAATAATATAAATGTCTCTTCCATGCTAGTCGATTGCATAGTCATAACAAATTACAACAATGCCAAGCAGAATAAATATATATATATATATATATAT
Source organism: Unio delphinus (assembly GCA_029339505.1). Classification (NCBI taxonomy): domain Eukaryota; kingdom Metazoa; phylum Mollusca; class Bivalvia; order Unionida; family Unionidae; genus Unio; species Unio delphinus. Next base: position 3,825,326 of record JAQISU010000009.1, on the reverse strand, counting down.
ATATATATATATATATATATATATATATATATATATATATATTATACAATTTAAAAGTGCTCTTTAATCGTGACAGTAATAGTTCTCTCTTGATGTCAACTTAAAATACTGTTTTCATCAGAAATCAATAATCGTCGAAGACCTTTTTTGTGTATTTATTTATATTTCATCACATTCTGAGTTATACGTTCAGTTCTAAAACATTATTTTCTGTTGCTTTGCCTGTCTGAAATTTTGACATGATGAGCCCTGGTTCCTTTATAAGACAGTGTTCTTATTCATACAATTGACAATGAACAGTGATGTTAAACAATTATATCAGTGTATCAGCACTTTGCCAACAATCATAATATGTCAACAGTTTAAACAGTCTGACTACTGACCATTACTTGCCGAAATTTGATTCAAGCAGTGCCAGATTAATAAATAGACAAAATACACACCGGCCTATGGGCCCCGCGACAACGGATCGAATAATGTTGATAAAACGTATTAGGATATAGTTTGCGAGCGAGAGGGGTGGGGGTGGGGGTAAGACATAGACTAGCTAAGAGTCTTAAGAGTTATTGCCCATGAATTAGCGTTCACCTCTTACATGAAAGTATCAGTGCCCAAAAATGGAGAAGAAAAATAGAAAGGTAAAAAAACCAATGTCAGTATAAAATCAATTTAAATCTATGAAGTAAAAGTATAACACATTATAACTGTAGGAATAATTTTGTGTTTTAACCTTTATTCCGATATTTTTATTTGTTCCGGCTTGTTCCAATTTATTCCGGTAATTAGTCTGACTTGTGGGCAGTGGGCAGATATTCCCATTTGCAAGGGATATAGACGACCAAGCCCTCCACGAGTCCCCTGCTGCGTTGCAGGTTAGGTTTTGGATAACCAAAGGCTAGGGTGCTGATACAGTACCTGAATGGGCGTATGAACTTCCTCAATAAGGTCACCGCCCAGGGCGGAGGAGTCCCAAGAAGGACTCAACGGCCATGTGTCCAGGACCAAGGCGAGCCACCAGGACCAAGGCGAGCCACTAGTAAGGTGGAGTTCGGTTGTGGTCAACATCCTGGAGAGCGATTGGGCTCCGCCAGGTTCATTTCCCAAGACACACCACATGCAATGACAACTTTGCCTCCACCCATACTGGATCGGTCGTCGCCCGGAACAAGAACCACGCCTTTTGTCTTGCACCAGGGCAGAGGTGTTAAGTGTGTTACTGGTGCACAATCACCACCAAAACTCCAAATCAGAAACAACATCAGCATTGGTACGTTTAACATCAGAACATTAAGAACACCTGGAAAGGTAGAGGAACTGACACACGAAATGAACAATTACCACTGAACCATCCTGGGACTGTGCGAAGTACGATGGAAGAACCTTGGGGAAACATCAACACATGATGGCCATAAACTATACTACTCTGACAGAGATGATAAACATGAACAAGGTGTCGGATTTCTCGTCCACAAAGACACCGTGAACACTGTTATGAGTTGTCGGCCAGTCTCCAGCAGGCTTATCATCATACGCTTGAGGGCAGCACCACTCAATATCACCTTTGTGCAAGCTTACGCTCCAACTACAGACCATGATGATGAAGAATTAGAGGATTTCTACGACCAACTGCAAGAAGGCCTGGACCAGACCCGAAGGAAAGACATTCTTGTGGTGCAAGGAGACTGGAATGCTAAAATAGGAGAGGATGCCGTTGATAACTGGAAAGGCACATGTGGACGTTACTGCAATGCAGAGACCAACGACAGAGGCTTAAGGCTCTTGGAATTTGCCAGCTTCAATGAACTGAAGCTGATGAACACGTTTGATCCACACAAAGCATCCAGAAGGTGGACCTGGCATAGCCCGAATGGAGAACACCATAACCAGCTTGATTGTATCATGGTGAAGAGACGTTTCCACACCAGCGTAAACATTGCCAAGACAAGAAGTTTCCCAGGAGCAGACATTGGAAGTGATCATGACTTAGTGATGATGACCCTCCGACTACGTCTAAAAGAGTCAACAAAGAGGGCCCCACAAGAATCAAGTTCAACCTTGACAAGCTAAAAGACCCAGAGGTATTTGAAGCCTTCCAGGCAAGGATAGGAGGAAAATTTGCACCACTGTAACTTCTTACTGTAGAGAACACAGTTATAGACACATTGATCGACACATTTAACATAGCAGTGACCCAAACAGTGAGATCCTTGGCAAACATCGACGACCAAAGAAACCTTGGGTTACAACTGACATACTTGATCTGTGTGACCAGCGTCGAGAGCCAAAGAAGAAGTCAGAAGTAGAAGGAGCAAAACGATACAGGGAAATCAACCAGGTTATCAAGAAAAGCATGAAAAAGGCAAGGGAGACATGGATTGAAGACCAGTGTAAAGATATAGAAAACAATCTAAAGAAAAATAAGAGCAAAAAAGCATACAAACTGGTGAAAGACCTGACCAGTGTAAAACAAAGACGCTCCTCCATCATTCAAGATAATGGAGGGAAATGTCTTACAGAAGAACAAGACATTCTTAAGAGATGGACAGAATACTGCTCAGACCAACAGGGACCCAGACATACTCAACACTCCATCAGTGACCGACACTGACAACTAGCCCATCCTCCGAGAAGAAGTAGAGGCTGCAGTGAAATCATTGAAAAAAGGGAAGGCAGCAGGAGTAGACAACATCCCTGCAGAACTAGTCCAACAAGGGGGTGAATCCATAATAAGCGCCCTACTAACAATCTGCAACAAAGATCTGACAGACAGGGGAATGGCCAACACCATGGACTCAGTCACTCATAGTAACTCTCCCAAAAAAAGGCAATTTGCAGCAATGTCAGAACTATCGTACGATCAGTCTTATATGCCACCCAAGCAAAGTCATGCTAAAAATCATATTAAACAGACTGAAGCCGCGGGCAGATGAAATCATAGCTGAAGAACAGGCAGGCTTCAGACCAGGGCGAAGCACAACTGAACAGATTTTCAACCTGAGAATACTATGTGAGAAATATCTCCAGCACCAACAAGACATTTATCATGTCTTTATAGATGTCAAGAAGGCGTGTGACAGGGTATGACATGCAGCCCTTTGGTCCACCATGAAGCTGTACAACATCAATGCTAACCTGATCAAAGTCATAGAAAGCCTATACAGCATGGCCACCAGCGCAGTATGCTTCAAACGTCAAATAGGAGATTGGTTTAGGACAGATATGGGAGTCAGACAGGGCTGCTTGCTTTCACCTACTCTCTTCAACATCTTCCTTGAAAGAATCATGACAGATGTACTGGAAGACCATGAAGGAACTGTTAGTATTGGAGGCAGAATAATAACGAATCTGCGCTTTGCTGATGACATCGATGGCCTTGCAGGAAATGAGGAGCTAGCCCAGTTGGTGGAAAAACTGGACAGGACAGCTACTGCTTTTGGTATGGAAATCAGTGCAGAGAAGACCAAATTGACGACCAACAACACCAGTAGCATCAGCACTGACATCATGATTAGTGGCCAAAAGCTGGAAACAGTTAATAGATTCAAGTACTTAGGAGCCATCGTGGCAGGCGAGGGATCGAAACCAGATATATTGTCCAGGATTGCGCTGACAATAACAGCAATGGCAAGGCTGAAGACAGTTTGGAAAGACAGAAACACCTCAGTCAGCTCAAAAATCAGACTGATGCGCTCCTTGGATGCATCTGTATTCCTATATGCCTGTGAATCATGGACCCTCACAGCGGATCTCGAAAGGAGGATACAAGCTGTTGAAATGAGATGCTTTCGAAGGTTTCTTGGCATTGCATATAGAGATCATGTCACGAATAAGGAAGTGGGAAACAGAATTAAGCAAGCCATTGGTCCCTATGAAGAGCTATTAACCATTGTGAAGAAACGCAAAATGAAATGGTATGGACATGTCACACGATCAACAGGGCTTGCTAAGACAATCATGCAAGGTACTGTGTAGGGAGGGCGAAGGACAGGAAAACAGAGGAAAAGATGGGAGGATAACATCTTAGAGTGGACAGGACTTAAGCTATATGACATAGTGAGAGTATCAGAGAACAAATTGGAATGGAGGAAGCTGGTTGTCAGGTCATCGGTGGTGCCCCAACGGTCGGCAAGACTAAAGGATAGATAGATAGATAGATAGATAGATAGATAGATAGATAGATAGATAGATAGATAGATAGATAGATAGATTGAATTAGCCTGAACCGAGCTTGTCCTAGAAGAAAGAAGCATTCCAAAGTTGTTTACGAGACACTTTCACTTCAATTGTTGAACACTTTTATCTTAATATATGAACTGATTTGTTAAAGGTAAGTGTTGTGTCTTATTTGCTCATAAAGAGACTATACGATATTTGTTCGATAGCGGATGCACATTAATTATCATAGGTTTAGTGGCATCAAAACAATGACGTAACAATCTAACAGTCTATAAGTTTCTTACAATTTTCTCATTAAATGTAGATACACTACAGTAAGGACGGAAATTGTTTTTGTTATAAGCAGCTTGAAACATATTATGGTACTGACATCTTTCAGATGAATAATAAAGTTTATTTGAAAAGGACATCTGTAAAATTGATCATGTCATTTTTTTATACCAGTATTTGGTAACTTCAGACATTTTTACGCACTTGGTCTACGACTGCAGACAAATGTCAGAAGGACACTATTTAAGACTATAAGACATTATACATTTAAACTGGTTGTCTTACTGATAGTTTTGATATGATGATTATTATTGTATCCCATTTAAATGTTTTCTCGTTCCAATAGTGTATTTTTACGTACAAAATGACGGGTAACTAGAAACACCGAAATGTCGCACAATCAGAGAAGCCAATCATTTGAAAGAACAATTCAGGTTGGGAACATAGAGTTGGCTCGTATTTTTTGCATGCTAATACACCCAGTCTACGTGTCATCTATTTTGTTGGGAGTTTGCATTATAAAGGCAAATATGAACGATGGAGTGAAAGGAAATAAGCGTGGTTCGATACAATTTATAATCAGGGGAAGATATAAACGACGGAAAAGCTGAGCGGTTAATGGTAAAACTTGTAGCTTATTTGTTTATTTTTAAACCTATTTGTACCTATAATAGACACTTGTACATTTATGTAGTTATTGGCGAGAAAGAAAAGGCGTATTTGGTAATTTAGGAAGAGTTTATAATTATTTAAATTTTCCTTTTCCATATGATGGTTTGTACACCCACCAACACTGCAAATCTTAGGCATATCTTAAAGTGCCACAACAGTGTATCAACATTTATTCAGTTCATTTCATGGTAAACGAGATTATATATTCAAAATACGAATGTAAAAAATCCGAGTGAAATATTTTCAGTAATAACAGCATAGGAGCCTACATAATATCGCGTTTGCACCTGTCTACGAAAATAACCGAGTGCAAATTCCGACCACTTCCGGAATTCAGTGAAACCAAAGCGCTACGTCACATTTTGAACACTTTTTGTAAACAAAGCCCGAGGTGGTATCATCATATTATGGAAAACTCTTTAGAAATTCAACACGAAAGCAGCGATTCTGAGGGAAGTGAGTTATCACTGTCTTGCGGGTCTTCGCCATTCGAAGATGGAGAGGTAATAAGCACGGAAGATTCTGATAATGGTGTAAAAGCGGCTGCCGGCATCCAGATTAATCCGTACCAGTTTGAACCCTATATTTCCAATACCGACGAATCCGAAGTTGCAGATGAAGATGACGAAGAGGAAAGACAAGATAGATTGACAGACAATTCATGGTAATTGTTTTCTGAATATGTATACAGCCAAAATTACGATAAATTTATTTATCCCACGATATTTATAGTACTGTTCAACACGTTGATAAATAAAAGGTACATCGGATCAGTTGCAAGCTTCGAAAACCTGTGAACAAATTGATACGAGTTAGAAGTACTTAAGATTCCTAGGTCAGGAGGTCCTCTTTGTACGACTGTTGAAATAGGCAGGATATTACCCTCATGACATTAAAATTGAATTCATATTCTGTATACTGTATTATAACTTTATAAGTTAAAATGTCGAATTTCTCATATGTATGCTAAGAGTTGATTTTTTAAATGAAATATGAAATAAACTCTTTTTTCCCCTGTGGTAATCATCTACTTACAACTTCTATTTTCTTTGATATCTAAATGTTTTACCTGTTCCTGACTTTAGTCAGCTTGTAATTGTACTGTGCTATTGATGAGTTCATAAATATGAGATTACATTTGGCAAGCAAAGCACTATTCAATAATGAAAACAACTCTATTTTAGGTGTAATTGTGGACACTGCTTGGTAATGACCACAGCAAGGGAATGTGTATGTTGTTGTGAAGTAGAGAATGTCACAGGTGTCCGCAATGAATTCCAGGGGATACAATGTATTACACACCATCCAGGGTTCAGTCCAGTTTGCCTTGACATCCATGTTTTAAAAGTTGCTTACTACCAGTATAGACAACAATTTGGAGAACGTCCAGAACAAGGAAATGAGTAAGTATGAAGTTGGAGAAATTTTTAATGTTCTTGTGTTTCCATAACTTTTGTTTTCAGGATCTATGCATGACAATATAGTATTTGGAGTTACAGCAAATAAATAAACCATTTTTTCCAGTCAATTTATGACACCTTCATGACTTGAACCGCTGTTTTGGAGGCCTACACTATCTAACCTTTATACCACAGTTATACTGATAAATCATGCCAAAAACAACACATATACATGTACAAATGTTTTTTTTCATTTTTTTGTCAGAAAATAAAATGGTTATATATATATATATATATATATATATATATATATATACCACATACATTAAAAATAACATGGCATTTAAAGTGTTGGTATAAAGCAAATCTATATACCAATACTATTGGTATATCAAATAGTGATCCGCCCATAGCGCAATAATACGAATATATAATCATTCTTTCTACCGTAGGCCTATAGCGCTATGAAGAATTTCTACTCATTCATTAATCATAAATGACATGAAATTAACGACACAAATATTAATAGTCCCTGTTTTCTAAATATTAAAATGGTACACAATTTCATCGGAATCCTGTCTTTTTCCTCTCCCCCTCTGATGCAAAATAAGCACAAATCTGGAGTGAGAGAGAAATATATTGCGCTGGACGAAAACATTAAAGCTGAACTTGTACCAGGTAACCCACAGTACTCTGTTTCCTCGTAAACCTATGCTTACGCTTTCCTTGGGATTTATCTATAGTATTCATAATATCAATGATACATAGTTGCAATCGTCAGACGACACACAAGGCCTACATGTTAAATTTGTCGGTTACGATGCGCACATACTGTATTGTGTTTTAAGCCTTTGTTGTTGTTTCTGAAACCCGTTTAAATCGAGTATTAATAATTAAATATAAAACTGTCCAAATGGTCGCCAGCCCCGCCCCCCTCTCTGGAGCAAAAATACACGAAAATACAAGCGTTGTGGATTTTTGCTTGTGTCATACGACGATGTCTCAGGACCTATGAATGATGGCAATGTTAGTCAAGACATACACAGAGAGAGAGAGAGAGAGAGAGGTTTAGTCCGTAGAATCGCTAATTAAATCAAAAAGATGACTTAGCTGAACTGTCAATATATTAAAATATTTTAATTACCTCTTGTTGGTTCGTGATTCCAATTCGTTTATATTCCACGCGAATTTCCATATGACAGTAGGTCAATGAGTACATGCATAGTCTATAATAAGATCACCGTGTTTGCAGTGCACTACTTTCTTCATTAAAAAAAACAACACAACAACATATTTTATGTTTAAATAATGCGTGTGTCTTATATTGATTTAATAAATGTGAATAAAAAAGGAAAATGAAAAAGAAAACAATCAACTTATCAATTTGAATATGTGATTGTGAATAACAAGAAAAATCGTAGAACTAGATTTTGTAGCAGACCGCAACTTGGTTGTAAGGAGGTCATTTACTCGGGCAATATATCAGGAGCACATCGTAACTCCAACTTGCAAATATTTGTATTTGTATGTGATATAAATAAAATATATGTATAGTATGTACGCTGTATCATTGATATACCACTCGTTGTATAAATTTTTCATTAAAAGGAAACTCGGACAAGCCTCGTTTCCTTTTAATGAAAAATTTATACATCTCGTGGTATATCATTGATACAGCGTACATACTATACATATATTCTATATATATATATACACACACACATACATGCACAGTTTATATTGGAATCATTTAACTTTATTGATATACAAAATAAAGATAAATCACACTGGGCCACACTAATACTAATCTACTAAAAACTTTTGATTTCCTAATTTGATCTAATGCATAAAGCATATTTTATTTCAGCTTAATTTTCAAATTATTATTTCAGAAGACATCGGTATACAGCATATAGACAATTTGCTCGGTGGTATTGGCACTTCTTGGGCAAGGAGGTGAGGGTCATCATTCCAGCATGTGTTGTTCAGAGGATCCGCACCGCCTTTCCTGATCAGAACCTGCACTACACTGGCTTTCATGAGGCTGACAGCAATTAAACCTGCTGATAAACTTTTGGGTGGCAATATCCTTGTCAGGCCTCTCATACATACTACATAATGGTGGTGGTACATCTACCAGAAGTTTCACTCCTTCCTCATTCATGTGAGACACCTGTCCAATGGGGAATACTGTGTCCATTACACATTCAACACAATCTGTAAAGTAAATTTAATATGCATTGTATTATACAAGCCAAAAAATGCAAACTTTTTGTTGAAGTTAATATTTGAATTAAAAATATTTGTCTTTACAATTGTTTGCATATTTGTATTTAATCATGATCTTTAAAATTAAAGGAGTGTCAGCATAACAAATATTTTTCCTTTACTGTTTGAATTTTAAATATAGGTACTTTCACTTGGTCATATATTCTTTTCTGTTTATTAATTACTAATGTGTATTCTTTCCATATGTTGAATCGACAAGGATTTTCCTGATAGTGTATTCGCCTTTCTTGTACTTTGGATACACTATCTTATATCTGGCTCTCCCATCCTTTGTGCATGCTTGCTCTCTTTGGCTGTTTTTGTTAAAATGCAGTGCAGCTAGCCAAAGCCAATTTTAAAGTAAATAAAAATGCAAAATATATAATTCTATCAAAAACCAGATATTTATTTTTATAGATACTTTATTTGCAAACATTCCAAAAGACAAAATACTGTGATACAATTTTACATTGTAGGATATCAAAAGATATGATCTTGATATCTATGATTTAATTGAAGATGAATAAACTGGACTATAAATAAAACATTGAAATACCTGAATCAGTATTTTTTGTGTGCAATAATTTAAGATTTACCTTGAGAGCATTCCGTGATAGGAGAAACCAATCATCTTTGGTGCAAAATGATTGATCACGGAGTGGTATCCCTCTAGTGCTGAAGTTTGTTGACCAGATGACAGCATTGGTACATCTTTTCTCATTTGTCTACTGGTCACAATTTCGTCAAGCTTTTCAAATACTTTAGATCCTATAAGTTATAAAATATATTCATCAAAGCTTGGTTTTATGCTATCTTGCATGAAAATGAAAGTGTGCACTAACAAAAATGTATCTAAATTCCAACAATTACTTGGCCAATACAGTTAAGTCAAAATCACATTCATATCTGACATGTACTCCATAAGATGATTTTGCTCACCAAATATCATTGATGAATTAGAAATAGATCTACTAACTGAACAAACTCGATGGACCTAAACAATTGTTGATAAGAATACAAGTATGTTTTTAAAAATAAAGAAAGATTTTAACCATTGTGTACTACCTGGTTTCAAGCACTTCTTTCGTCTCTCTCTTCCCTCCAAAGTACCATGTTCACATGATGCAAATAAATCACCATGGCCTGAATGAACATTTGAGATGTGGTTTATGACAGAGTGCCACTTTTCCAGCATTAATTCTTTGTTTTGGTCAGGTGATGATGCTGCAGTCCAATACAGGTGGTTGACCAAACTCTTTATCCATGGAGTTATATCTGAACAGTCTTTTTCTTTTGACAAGGCAAAGAGTTTCTTTTTCAGTCCTGAATATAGGAACAGAAAAAGAGCATCATCAAATATTTTTTTCAACAATACCTTTTGCAAGTAAATTGTAAGTTCTAAAAAACTTCTTTTTGACCAACTGATTGAACAAATTGTTATACAGTATTATAAATATCTAAAAATTCTATACTAAATGAAACCACCTATAGGGTATGATTTTGAGTGTCACATTAAAAACATTAACACTTCTTGCATTGACATTTACTTTAATCTGGTTCTTCTTCACTTCATAACTTAAAAATGAACATCAATGCAAAAACATTTTGAATTTTGTTTGTCTTACCTTTAGCAACATGCCAGACATCAAAGTAGTGTTGAGTGTCTGTCATATTTTCCCTCACCCATTTCACTACTTGGACATGTCTGTCTGTAATTATGGATTTGATTGGGATCCCATGATACTTAAAGAATTCTACACTCCTTACAAGACCTTCCTATTCCATGCGGCAGCTGCTCTTTACCTCATTACTCTGTAACATAATGTTGGCATAATATTAAATCATATGTAATTCTGTATTTTATTTTGAGGTGCTTAATGCTGTGCCCAACACTATTTCACTTACATTATGTAAACCAGTTTTATTACTAATTTTCAGCATTTAATGGCACTTTTTACAATAATTTAGTTGTTTTGTGTTGGCCAGTTTAATTTATGGAGGAAGCTGTAATATTTGTACAAAACCTCAAACCATGCACAAGCAACAGACAAACTTTATCATATGATTTGAACCTATAACCTTGTGGCAAGCTAGTAATCAAGAGATGTTTAAACAAATGATCAAGGCCATGGAGACCACTATGTAATTAAGAATAAACATGACACAATTTTAACTGTAAATTACAATAAAATCATCAGAGCCCATTTTGGATTAAAATGTAATTTTTATTTATATATTATTTTATACCTGTACTAGTTCCACATCCACAACAATGCCCTTGTCTAAGTCGAGCATACTGTAGCTGCCATATTTTGCACTGTGTCCTGGAGTGTCAGCTCTGCCATCTCCTCCAAGTGTAACAGATATCTGCTGCTCAATGATCTCTTGCACATAGGTTTTTTGAAAATTGTGCCAAACACTTCCAATAGCAGGATACAGGTAGAATTTCTGATGGTTGATAAATGTTGACATGCTTATGCAGGACACGTTCATGAATTTGTACATGCGTAAGGATTTGCTAGGAATTGAACCAGAAAATAAAATTCCTGCTGATATTAGCAAATTTCCAGCTGGTTTACTTCCAATAAAAGGCTGGCTAAACCAGTGGCGCACATAAAAGCAGTTCTTGCATTCTTGTTTTATTTTTACCAAAGATCCATTCACATAAATAATTTCACCAACTGTGTTTGAACAGCACTTGGTACAACATCTAAATAAATCCATTAGATTTGATTCAAAGACTAAAAATTTAGTTTCCACATCAGCTGGAACATTCCTGAAAAATAAGAGTTTGATCTATATATCGAATAGCCATAGCGAAGCATACTACATGTGAAATGTCCTATATAGAGCGGTTTTGAAACTTTATTTTCTTTACTTTAGCATACTCATACTGTACTTTCATGTAGGTACATTATCATCTTCCATATTCTTCAATAAGCAATTTATAACTTGCCTCTTAAGTTTATCTTAACATTGCAGTAAAGGGCAGAGGGCAGTATCTGTATCAGATACCTTGGCATTTGTCAGCTTGATTGTGCAAGTGAATTCAGCTAATGGGCACATACTAGAGGAATATGGTTATGTTACCTGTTTTCCTGTTCATCAGTTCTGTTATCTTCATCTGATGACTGACGGGAAGTTGGTGGCTCATAGTCACTGTCTGACAAGTCATTTTTCACTAGTGATGAGAGTGGTTCTTCAAATCGGCTGGCTGATGCACTTTGGTTGAAAATGTTTTTAGCTGTTGGTCTGGTATCAAACTCAAAGTAATTGGGGCGGACTAGCTGGAATGCATCTCTCATTACTGGTCTGTTATCTATAAAATCAGTCTGCACTCCTAGATAATTTAAAATAGTTTATAAAAGCAGAACAATTTTACATACATGAATACAGATTTTTAAAAAAATTTAATTTCATCTACATTGGGAATTTAAATAATGTGTTCCATGACAAAGATAGTTTTGATGTACTAGTATTCAGCTTAACTATCAATTTCCTGGTATACAACACAGTAATTGACAAAAGAAAAAGCCAATCACATTTCATCAAAATTCTTTAAAATAGTACATGTTTAAAAAGAAAGCATACATTTTAGTTTAACTTACTAATAAATTGGAACAGTATATATGGACATTGTTTAACTGTTGCCTGGAAAAAAATCATAACAAAAAGTGATCATATGAAAGTATGAGTACCTGTGCTTATCATCTCCACTGCAGGTCGTGTTGTTGATTTTGGCACCTTAATATAAGACTGGCATTTCTTTGACCGCTGTTTTGTCTTTTTGTTGACTTGGCAACCAATGGATGCAGACAGAGGCTTCACTTTATCAATTTCATATTCAACTACCTGAAAAAGGTCAATTGCATCAGTTTTATTACTTTTGAATACCTTACTTTGTTCAAGTTATTTTAGCATTTAGACATTTTAAGAAGATGAAATCATTTTTGGGATAAAGAAAATAGGTCCCAAATTTATTATGATGAATTCAGTAATCCACCATAACAGAATGTGTTTGAAACGTATAAAAAATGTGTTATTCAAAATCGACATTTTTTCCTTACGATGATCAAACCTATCCTTTTCTCCAAACCTTTAAGCTGTAGTTCTTCCTTTATTTCCAGAAATCTTATATGTAGTTTGTTGAAAAATGTTCTTGTCTGAAATGTCACTCTCATTATATATATATATATATATATATATATATATATATATATATATATATATATATATATATATATAAGCTAAAAGCTAAATTGTACCTCTTTCATAATGTCAAATGAGTTTTCTAATCCTTGATCCTGAGTTGTCTCACTGCCTGTTTGTTGTGAACATTGTTCCTCGTGTGCAGCAATAATCTAAAACAAAATGTACCCTATTAGAGAACATTTATCACTCATGTTTGTAAATATCTATATGTAATCTGATTCACACATTAGTCTGACAATGAAATATATATGTAGACCTTCTAAATCTACCGGCAGAAAGATTTTTATATTCACATGGTCAAAGTTGAAGGCAAGATGAAAATGTTGATAATATTTATCAGATGTTTATATCTCAGTTCTTAATTGATTAGATATTTACAGCATTTGTTTTGAAAACTATGCAAGAACGTTCTAGAGGGTACAAATGGAAATGTTGCAGTGACTGGTCTTTTGAATATCATAGATATAATATATGGTACTTGTCATCATAAACTCACCCTTGCTGCTTCTCTCTTTGAATAGCCCCTTCTTATTTTCTTTGGTGGTGACACTTGACAAGTTACTTCCTCTGATGGTGACAACATTTCAAGCCTACAGCTGATGTTTTGGTGTTGAAGGTTCTGATACAGTTGCAGTTACTTGGTTGTCAGTTTCCTTCAAGCATTGTACAGACGGGACAGCATCATCATTGAGTTTGACTTTCTTTGGTGCCCTACCCATATGCTCAACCTCAAATCTATACCTAAATGGGAAGCATTCTGGTTTGAAATGAAAGGAGCAGAGGGCAGAAAACTTAGTCGGATCATCCCAGTTTGCTCTTTTGATTTTTACAAAATCTGTCCACCTACGACAAAGTGCTTGGTCTTTCGGAAAGGAATGCATGGAAAACCCATCGGCATTTGTATTCCCACAATTTGCGGCAACACACCTGACACCGCTGCCCTTGCTTGTACCTCCACAGCATTATTGTTATGATAAAAGCTTTAAAACAAACTAATATGGAACGGAACACGAGCTTTGTTTATGTTTCACTAGAAACGGAAGTAAGGCGTGGGTTCATGAAGTGACGTCAGACGGTCTTCACTCTGCGGAAATTACCGAGCGATAAAATCGGTCCCATGTGTATTATTTTCGAAAACACACCTGAGCGGATTTCTCAGTTATTATGCCGAATTTTTCCATCGGGTTTGTTTATACAGCTTCCAGATTTTATTTTCTATTCAAATAATATTGAATTGTATTTTCGGTTTTTACACTGGTATGGCACTTTAAAATGTGTAAATATCCCCCACACATCACTCAAGTCACTAGAACAATAGCGGTTGCTTTCATCTGGAATCACCCATGAATGTAGTTCTAGTCTATTTTTAGAACATGTTTACCTCTTTCTCATTTTGGTAGTGATAGAAGAGGTATATTGATGCATTTTTGGTAGGGATTTAAAGATAATTGTTTATTCTTGAGAATATGAGCTGAGAGAGTGGTTGTCTGTGTGAATTTTGGCGACAGTGCACATGGAGTAATAAGGCCTTGGTGATGATCCGGAAGTGAAATCTGGTTTCTGTGTACATGCTGTTCTGTTTACAGTGCAGCCATTCCAAAAAATGCCGTGAACCCCTGACAAGAACTTCACTGTGAAGTCATCTTTGGATGTATTTTAGATTAACATATGATTTGTACTGATTGTCACACACTTGAAAGGTCAGTATTGAGAAATATATGTAGAGAACGTATAGTAATATTAATTGTGGTGTATGTCCTGTCAGGGCAGTTATTATTAAACTTTAAATTGCTATGCAAATGCTATTATTAATGATAATGCCCCTTAAATGCACATAGATAATATTTTTGGAAATGATATCAAATGATATCAGCATGTTTACACTCCTACACCATATACAAGCTACAATGATGGATATTTGTCAAATTTTATCAGAGAAAATATCTGTGCAAGTCAAAATGAGACATACATTTAAAATATGTAAAGACTGATTTAATTTTGTATTGATCATTCAAACTATTTATTAGGGGTCCAAACAGTTAATGTATGTGTTTATGATGGGGTGTCTTCCTGAATAACACATATCTGCTTATATAGCCTTTAGTAATTGTTAACAAACATAGATAGTTATGGGGTGTTTAGTGAGAGGACAGTGATGAAAACTTTATACTAGAACCTACTCAACTTCTCTACTAAATCAGTTTAAACTTTCTGAGAAGGAAATGCAGGTTGAAGGGATAAAATACCCTTTCCGCATCTATATTTACCCTTGGATGTAAGAAAACAGCAAAATGATGTAAGCTGAACACAAAATGCATTCAATTTTATTGTTCAATTTGGTTAAGAAATTGATTAGGGAAGTGCAGCATTGTGGCCTGTATGATACTATGGGAATTCTAATGATCCATCTTAATTTATGCATTGTTAATTACTAATAATATTTGTTAACTGACACTCTAAAGATTGCATAAGATATATTCAAACATATTTTGAGTTTAACTGTGTACAACTGATCTTAGCATGGTTACATATCCCACATGAACAAATATCCACATATTTTAGAATGTTTGGGATCCAAAGTTCACATTCAGTATATCATATAGGTTGACATTATACCTACAGTGAATCTGTAAGACACATTTCTGGCTGTGTGCACTAAATGTATCCCAAAATGTTATTTTCTTCATTAATATGCACATGTATGGTAACATATTTCAATTCAGTACTTGGACAAAGTGCGGTATTGTAGACCTGGTTCTTTTATAAGACAATGTTCTTATTCATAGAACTGACAATGAACAGTGATGTTAAACAATTATATAAGTGTATCAGCACATTGCAAACAATCATGATATGCCAAAATTAAACAGTCTGACTAATGACCACTACTTGCCTAAATTTGATTCAAGCGGTGCCGGATTAATAAATAGACAGAATATGCACCGGCCTATGGCCCAGGTGACAATGGATCAAAATAATATTAATAAAACGTATTAGGAGATAATTTGCGAGCGGGGGGGGGGGGGGGAGCAAGACATAGACTGGCTAAGGGCCTCCACAAGGTTTTATCCAGCACTAAATATACATGTATACAGTGTACCATTATTTTGGTCCTAATACATTTTAACGTCATAAGAATTATTGCTCATGAATAATTGTTCACCTCTTACATGAAAGTATCAGTGCCCAAAAATGGAAAGAAAACAAAAAGGTAAAATAACCAATGTCAGTATTAAATTAATTTAAATCTATGGAAGTAAACGTATTACAAATTATAACTGTATGAATAATTGTGTGTGGCAACCTTTGTTCCGATATTTTTATTTGTTCCGGCTTGTTCCAATTTATTCCGGTAATTAGTCTGAACCGAGCTTGTGCTAGAAGAAAGAAGCATTCCAAAGTAGTTTACTAGATAGTCTGGTTCCCTGACCGTCTCTTTGTTATAACGAGAACGGTCAGGGAACCAGACTATTTACGACACTTTCACTTATGAACTGATTTGGGATAGGTAAGTGTTGTGTCTTATTTACTCAAAAAGAGACTATGCGATATTTTTTCGATGCTAGATCCACATTAACTATCGTAGGTTTAGTGGCATCAAAACAATGACGTAACAATCTAACAGTCTACCGCTAGTATTGTTTCTTACAATTTTGTCATTAAATGTATATACACTAGGGACGGCAAAGGTTTTTGAGCCGTTTGTTATAAGCAACTTGAAACATTATGGTACTATAATCTTTCAGATGAATAATAAAGTTTATTTGAAGTGTCAGTTTTTATACCAGTATTCGGTAACCTCAGACATTTTGACGCACTCGGTCTACGACTGCAGAAAAATGTCAGAAGGACACTATTTAAGACTATAGTATGTGTCTACATCCCCGTTTGTTTGTACCCCCCTGCCGATTTCAGTAACCAAAAGCATAAACAAGATAAATAGTCAATAAGTCTTAATCAATTCATTTACTGATTTATAATCTCTAACCCGATTGCGACCAAGGGGTCCATAACACCTTTATCGTCTGCGCGTCTGATTCTTAACGGAAGTTTTCATGCTAACAGGACACCATATTGTACACAATTTGGGCAAGTCTTTTGTCCGCAAATAGAGTGACGTCATTGCTTCTATTTGGTTAATCCCGGATACTTCCGTCAATTACGGTAAGGTTAAGAGTTATATCCCTTTGCCACCTATAAAATTTATTTTCTATGTACAAAATAATAATAGTAATAATAATGAGGACTTTGTATAGCGAATAATCTTTCGAAGCTCTAAGCGCTTTACACCATCAATAATGATCTGACTACACTACAGAACAACAAATGACAAAAACAATGAAATTGGAAAACATAAAAACATGCTGAAAACATATGATACAAAACATGATTAGGTCGCTAAGTTTGTCCCTGCAGTCAAAACAGGCGAGTCTTAAGAGCACTATTAAAAGGGACCACTGTGTCTTTGTGTCTAATTTCAATGGGCGATTCGTTCCATGTCGCCGGGCCCTGGTGTGCAAACGAACGTTGTCCATATGACTTTGTTTTCACCTTGGGAACAATGAGTATACGATTATCAGAAGAAGAGCGTAAGGATCTAGCTGGTGTATACACATGGGTGAGGCTGGATAGGTATGTTAGACGGGAATCTGTCAGTGAAACATAGCACAGAGAACAAATTTTGTGTTTGATTCTGTATCGAATTGATAACCAATGTAGGATACAGAGCAGTGGTGAGGTGTGCTCTGGTCGAGGTACTCTAAAGATGATCGGTGCAGATGTGTTTTGAACTTTTTGAAGTTTCTGGAGTAAATATTGTGATAAACCAGACAGAATTGAGTTACAATAGTCCAGTCTTGAAAGTACTAATGAACATACAAGTGTTTTAGTGGCATCAGCTGAAAGATATTTACGAATGGAACTGATGTGTCTCAATTCAATATATGCAGCCTTGCATATGTTCATGACATGTTGGTGTAATGTGAGAGTACTGTCTAGAGTAATGCCGAGGTTCTGTACTGACTATGAGAATTTAATGTTGGTGTTGCTGATATTTATTGTCTGAGGTAAAGGATGTGAATGAGAAAGTCTTTGTGTTGTGATCAGAATAGCCTCAGTTTTATCATCATTCATCTGCAGCTTGTTACATGTCATCCATGATTTCACATCAGAAATGCACTTCTCTACTCCATGAATGGTAGCATCAACTTCAGTTGGGTGGCTAGACTTGTATATTTGGGTGTCATCAGCGTACAGTTGGTGCGACACTGGGTGATGATCTATGACACTTGAGAGCGGCTGAGTATACAGAATGAAAAGAACAGATCCCTGTGGAACATACATCAACTGGGCTGGAGTGTATTCCATTTGTAGATATAATTTTTGTCTTGTTGACTAAGTAGGACTTGAACCACTGTAAGGCTATATTCTGAATGTAAAATACATGCTGGTGACGGTGAAGTAATATATCATGGTCTGTTGTGTCAAATGCTGCAGATAAATCCAGGAGAGTGAGGATTGTAATCTTTCCACTATCCAAAGCAAAGAGAATGTCACTAAATACTTTCTGAAGAGTAGTTTCCGTACTGTGGCAAGGGCGATATGTAGACTGTACATTGCTAAGAAGACTGTTTGAATTTAAATGAGATACAAGTTGAGTTAGAACAACCTTTTCTAACATTTTTTATACGAATGGCATATTAGAAACTGGGCGGTACTTCTTTAAATCGTTATGGTCAAGTGTTGGTTTCTTCAGCAGTAGCTTTACGATGGCAGTTTTGCAAAATGATGGGAATTCCCCTGATGAGAGAGAGATATTAATAACATCAGTTAGTGAAGGCAGTATTGGGTCTAAGCACTCAAGCAGCAGTGATATCGGAATTGGATCAAGTTCACAAGACTTTGGTGCACTTTTCATGACTAGTGTCCGTACTAAATCAATAGAAACAGGTTCAAATGCTCCTAACGGTTGTCGCTGAAATTCTGTATCATAACTGTATGGTGACGAATCAGTTAAAATTGTGCTGTCAAGCGAATCTCTAATGGTTTGTACTTTGTCATCGAAGAAATTTGCAAATTGGTCTGGTAGGGCTAGTGGAGATAAGGTTGTTGGAAGTGGTGTACATTTGTTCCTTGACATTAGTTTGTTAGTTATTTCGAAGAGCTCTTTGCAGCTGGAACTCTCCATGATCTTATTACTGTAGTGTGATGATTTGGCTAAATGGACTATGTTTGTGACGTTCTTCTTAGCGGATTCGTAGATATGTTTATGAATAGTGAGTCTGGTGGAAAGCCAAAGCCTCTCTGCTTTTCGGTGATGTCTTTTAGCAGTGCGAAGCTGGTCCCTAACACTGCTATACCAAAGAGAACACTTTTTTTTATTGATACTCTGCATTTGTAGGCTGGGGCATGTTTTTCTAGCAATGAACGCAGGCAGTTATTAAGTTGTTCCGCTGTTGGATGTAAGACAGTTGTTAGGTTTTCTTGGATGTCATGCATGAATTTGGTTCTATTTATGATACGAAGGTTTCTCTTAGTAGCAAATAGAAGTGGAGGGTTAGGGACTGATACATCGAGATGGCATACAATGCATACATGAGTTTTTATGCATCTGCCCCATTGCTGAAAATGGACTTGTCCAGGAACTGGAAATTCATCTCGAGGATGGCCATGGTTGTAATGAAAACTTCCGTTAAGCATCAGACTCGCAGACGATAAAACATATTATGGACATCCTGGTCGCAATCGGGTTAGAAATTATAAATCAATGAATGATTTGAGTAAGATTTATTGACTTTTTATCTTGTTTATGCTTTTCGTTACTGAAATCGGCAGGGGGATACAAACAAATAGGGATGTCGACACAGACTATAATACATGATACACTTAAACTGGTTGTCTTACTCATGGTTTTGAACCATGAACTAATGATTATTATTGTTTCCCATTTAAATGTTTTCTCGTTCCTATAGATCATATCAGTGTATTGTTATGTACAAAATTACAGGTTACTAGAAACACCGAAATGGCACACAATCAGAGTAATCATTTAAAAGAACAATTCAGGATGGGCACATATAGTTGGCTTGTATTTTTTGTGTGCTAATACACCCAGTCTATGTTATATATATTTAGTTTGGAGTTTGCATTATAAAGGCAAATATGAATGATGAAGTGAAAGGAATAAGCGTGGTTCGATAAGATTTATAATCTAATTTAAGATATAAACGACGGAAAAGCTGAGTGGTTAATGGTAGGACTTGTATAATATTTGTTTATTTTTTAAACCTAAATAGATACTTGTATATTTATGAAGTTAATACGATAGAGAAAAGACTTTTTTGGTAATTTAGGAAGAGTTTATAATTATTTAAATTTTCCTTTTGCATATGATGGTTTGTGCACCCATCAACACTGCAAATGTTAGGCATATATTAAAGGCACAATAGCACAGTGTCTGTTATTTTGTGTGACAGATCATGTAACTAATGAATGTGTCGACTTATAAGCTGAAATAATTCACAAAAACCTAGAGTTTTTGAAGATTCAATTAGATAATTGATAATAAACGAGATAAATTGAACAAACTAGTTTTTCACGAAATGTTACGGAAGCCGCACATGACCACAAAAACATATACGTCATCTTTGTCCAGTGGGCGGGTTATGAGTCACGTGATTTTAATTTAAATACCGATTATAAACAAGAATGGTGGACACCCGAGAGATTCAGAGAGTAAACGTAAAGGTCCCGCGCTGTCACCTTCCGAGAAGAAACATCAAAACATTGTCAGAGACACCGAACAGGACTTATCAAGGATTCTTCATGAGGACCAGTTTGTTCGATGATGAGCATTGATGGAAGAGTTAGGACTGGCATCAGACACTGAAATGGCAAAGTTGTTCTTGGACAGGTAGGCCAAATGTCTGTTTTTATATGTTGATACACATAAGTTTCCCCAGATTCAAGTGCCTGTGATATCTGTATATAAGTGTTCTCTCTTTTCAATATCTTGTTCCTACTGTATGTTTCAAAGCACGATGTTTTATTTTACAATGTTTGCACAAGAACTTGATTTGCTTTGTAATATTCCCAAAATAGATGTAATCAGCTGATCAATAAAAGACAATATTTCACTCCGAAACTGCAATGTGTGTATTGTATGTTGGGATGGAATATATATATTTTGTTAACAGCGTGCTCATAAGGTCATTTTGTACATATGTCAGTTATCTTCGTGTGACAGTTTTTTTTTATTTCGGCGAGGGAACTTTTCATTAGATACATTTTACAAGCGTTATTAGTATCATCTCTCCCCCTCACACACATGCACCTTAGGCTAATGTGACATGCACATTACTTGCATACAAGTTTAACAACCTTTACATGTACCGGTATTCATTTGAACAAATAATACATGTTTAATGTGGAACTGATCCAGTAAAATGTTGATCTTGTGCCTATGATAGGCTGAATGCTAAGATTTTATTGTACAACTACTTACTAGTAAATAATTTTTAAAGAATTGTATTGACTACAATTATAAAAGGATCTCTAGTCATCATAGAAAAGGATATTATAATGCGACCAGAATGTATTGCTGGCAAGTTGTTACTGTATCAGTTATAGTTCTGAGCTGCAATCAAGTTTTATTTGTGTCAATTTTTTTTAGATCTGTTATTATGTATCCTAGCTAAAATTAAGTATTTCAGTTCTAAGTGTTTAACACAAATCACAAAGAAACAGATATAAAATATAATTATAATACAAATGAATATTTATTACATATTTTTAGTTACGAAGTTACAAAGAAGGTAACAATGGATTATCCAAAGCATGCAGAATCACTGGGCAGTAAATCTTCATGCTTCACATCAACACCTGGCTAAGTGCTTTTATGACATGCAGAGAGAATTAAGACACCTTTAATAACTCCTATTGAGTCAGGAAGGTAAAAATCAAAAATTTCTTGCAGAATTTTCTTTTTTGGGGGAGTGGTTGCTATAGTTGTCATTTTACTGAAAATAATGTCACAAATACACTGCTGATAGAAGGACATTTTTAAAACTTTTGCAGCAGGTTTCATTCTTTTCTTAGTTTGAGCTAGAACTAAAAAAATACCATGGATTTTACTTTCTCAAAAGTGGGATAGGATGCCTCAAGTTCAACTGTTACCTGATGCATGGAAAAAGGCTATGTTTACTGTTAAGTGTTTTGGTTAGGCAAAAAAGTTCCAGTATACTGTGCTGGCTAACCCAGCTGTTTTTCCTCCACCGTCCACTTACCTCACTACAGGTAAATGAATACTTTGAGAACCAGTGATTGTATAGTTTGAAATTGTGATTACATATCACATATGCTTTCTTTATGCTGTTTCCAATTTATAGCTATACCCCACATGCAGTTCTTGCTAACACCCTCTTCACATCTATCCACTAAGTTGATGCTGAATGCACATGACATTTAATTTAAAACAAAATATTGAGATAATTATAAGATGCCATATCTCGATAATTGATTTTAATTGTATGTATAAGAAGTAAATTTGGGGGTCCCGAGTGGCCAAGTGGTCTAAAGCGCTGTCCGTTACGGACCACTGCCATCTCACCTCTGTCTGCGTGTGTTCGAGTCTAAGATTTAGCAAATGTAGTTATGTGAGAAAGCTTGTCAGTAGCTTCTCGTGGGTCGGTGGTTCTTTCCGGGGATTGTAAGAGTTCTTCCTCCACCATTAATAATGGCCACCATATATAGCCTATATTGTGCTGAAAAATGGGATTAAACCATAAAATAAAAAAATAAAAAGAAGTAAATTTCCTCTATGTTCAAATGAACTACATGTATCTGTTGTACAAATGATGTGAACTGATATCCGTAAATTTGAAGACAATGGACAAATATAGTTAATATATGTTTTTAATAGTTTCTATTAAATTCAGTAATATATTGCAGTGAACATAATTAAATAACTCATTATGAATAGGTGTTTATTATGCCTAGAAATTATTGTATTCACCTTTTTTATACTTAGAATATGGTGTATAGTTGTAATTGTTTTTTTTTAAGGTTAATAACAAAGTCCTTAAAAAAGTTAAATTAAATTTAATACATATTAAAAGGCTGCAGGTTTAATACTACTCTACCACAGGTGAGACTGTATAAGCTGCCCTGGTGTCTCCTTGGAAAGAGCACTAAGCTTGGATTTCCTCAGAAGCATAGAGCGAATCAAGTGTTGAAAGTGCTATACAGATACCAAAAGAAAACCCTTGACAAGAAACTGAAAGCAAAAAAGAATGAAACAATACCTGGCCTTCGACAAATATGTTCAAAAGTGAGCAAGTCATTAGCTGAATATTACTTAACCTGGACATCACAGACTATACATTTTTATTTCAGAGGCCAATTATTTTTCCATTTATAATGTTGGACGGAAGAAGTCTATTACAGTCATATTAAATAATTTGTATGTTTTGTGTGTGTTTGAGAGAGAAATGTAGATTCATATTTCACCAGTGAAATTTAACTTTAAATTTATTTTCCAAATATGTTTTATTGTATACATGTATAGCAGTGGTTCACAAAGGGGTGGGATTACTGAAGGGGTGCTAATGTTGAATAATGCTCTCTTAAGTAGTACTTTAGAGATAGAACAAATAAGAACAAAAACAACCCCTCCTTAGGAATTGGTCATGAGGCTCAAATATTGGGTGAAAACTCAGTATAGTTTAACATATGGGGATGCTTGTAACACAAGAAAATAAAATTTTCTTTAAAACAGGTATCATCGCTGTTACAACAAGAAAAAGTGGCAGATGGTCCATCTACCCTTGCAAAGAAAAGAAAACATATCCCCACATCAGGGAGCTTATTCAGAAAGCCCTCATCTGTCAACTTGAGGTCATGCAAGGTATGAGAAGAAAACTTAAGGAAGATGATCCCAGGAGAATTAGCAGTTACCTGGCACCTCAAGAACCACCATCATCTCAAGTTTTGGTAAAGGAGAAGACCTTTCGATTTTAGCTATGTAATATATGAAAGGTGCTTGATATGTGGATGTGTCTGCTAAGATTACAGTAATGTAAGTATCAGTAGTTGAAAACAATGTATAATGCATCTGCAAGTGCTGAAAATTTTTATATTGATAATACATGTATATGACCTTACCCAGAATAGACTGGTGAGTGACAACATCACAGAATGGACCAGGAAACGTTTTGCAGAGACACATGCATTGGCACATGATCGAGTCAAGTGGAGGGAACTGGTCAGATGTTCAGCAGCACAGTGCCTCAACGACCACACTAGGTCAAGAGTCTAATGATGAAATGATGAAAAAATGATCATTTTTATGCCTGTAGTCGTCTTGAGCATGCTTGTCTTGTAAGGTAGGAGACAAGCATAAGCTTTTCTACCATCTCTGGCACATCTCCCAATCTCTTGCCAATAGCTCAGAATGCTCTTTGGGCATCCCCAGTGAATAACGATATCCACATCGCTGATTTGGACTCCCATTTTGAATGCTACCATAGCAACAAGACAGCAAAATATGCTTGTGGATCTTCGAAATTCCTTGATAATTCTGTCCTGTGTCTCTTTATCCGTGGAGGAATGATACATTTCAATCAAACGTGTCTGTGCTGATTTTTCGCCTGTGTATACTTGGTCACCAATTTCTTCAACCAACCAGGACCAAACATTAAAAACAGCAGTGTATGTCCTGAAATGATGATGATGAAGTGACATCAAGGAAGTGACAGCGGAATATTCATTAAGAATTATCAGATGCATATATCACATACTCTGAAGCAAATAGTTTGAATTTAGTGTGATTATTATGAGGTAGTATATAACATCTTTATTTCATGTATATGTATTTATCAATAACAGGAAATTTGTAAAAAAAAAAAAAAAAAAAAAAAAAGAATCAGTTAAACAATGATAAAAAGTCCTAAGTAACAAAGCAAATTAAATTGTTGTTGACTTGTCTGGGTGCGTATCAGAGAGAATGGAGCAAGACTTGATGTGGAATTGAACTGTTAATCTTCGAGGAGGTGCTGGAAAGGCCTTGTCAATGAATTTTTGAACAAGGAGTTCAAAGGTACATCATTTGAATTACTACTATTCGTTTTAAATTGAAAGATTTATGTTTTATAAATATATCTAGTCGTATATGTAGTATTTTGTTATTCGTTGAAATACGACTTGAACACGATGATCTTGGTTCTTGGTGTCTAATATATTCCATGTTCATTAATTTAAAAGCTACCACATACTGTTAATTTTGGAAGTTAAAATATTAATGCTGACGTTGTATTATCTTAATAGAAAGCTTACAATTGGCCGGTCATCAGCTGAGTGATACCACATTGGACAGGCATAGCAAGTTGGCTGGGGGTGTTGGTCATATACTAGACCAAATATATTCGACAACAGTCTCCCAATCGTAAAGTTTCAGGACATTAAAATCCGAATTTTCCCGAAAAAATGATATTGAAACTTTTGTCAGAGTACTCAAGGGTGAGGAACTCTTAAGAGAAATCCCTGGGAGATATCATAGGACCTATCAGAATTTCCAATCAGAAGCAAAAATAAAGAACCCAGACATGTACATATCACACATAAACAAATTATCACGCAAATTTGACAAACAGAATTTTTTTTGCGAACTAATATGTAAATCTGTAGTGTGTGTGTGTGTGTGTGTGTGTGTAAATTGTTGTAACACTTGTCAATGCAATAAACAAAAAGGTTGAAGAAAATATTGTTTTTAATTTAAATATAACATTATCCACATGTTATAAATTATGGTGTAAAATTATAACAGATATGTATGTATGTATGTTTCATAAATACCATTGCAAATGTTATTAATAATGTTAATTATAATAATCATGTTTTTCTTTTAAGTAATGTAGAGTATTTACTCACACACACACGTATATATGTGTGTGTGTGTTCGTGTGTCAACTTTCCGTGTATACCATTGTAAATATTATTAAATTTGATTGAAAATACTACCGATAGTAATGATAATAAATTTACATTATTATTGTTCTTATTGTGTAGCATATTTTCACATCTGAATACAGTGTGGTCTTTATACAATTTATTTATCATTCATTCTATTTCTGATATGCCATAACGACACAGCTCCCACCCAAGCATTAGCCAGTTCTCAATGATATATGCCTCGCTAGACAGTTTTATCGCGTTACTCTTGCCATCTGGTGATGCTGCTTTAGGTATAACGGTACCAATTGCGCAAGTCCAGATGGGTGGAGCTTAAAGTGTAGGGTCCATTGCATTCAGAAATAAATAACAACACAAGCTATGATTGGTGGATTATGTAAGAGTTGTACTTTCTGTTAGGCTTAAATAAAAGTTTAGCCTCTTGGCAACATGTGAATTTATGCTAATTCCTATATAGATCATATTTTGTATTTTTTATGATTTTTTGAAAATGTGATACACATGATTGAAAATAGGTATGTTGTGACTAGATAACTCATACCCCTGTCTAGTTCTAGCAGAGTTATCTCTCTTAAATGCAATGGAGTACCTGGTTCTATCATTGTCAAATTGACAATCTAACATTGTTCTCTATGACAGTGTGTGACATTCATGCTGATGTAGGATAGAAAGTATATTTATTTCACAAAACATTAGCATTGAGGTCTATGGAAAAACAATTGGTACCGTGATACCTATATCAAAGGAGAGTCTCACATTGTATCCATAGAAACGCATACATGTGGGCAGCATTTATGAACATTACTATTTGATGTAGGAAAAAACAAATGGATGCTGAACATTTTTTTCAAATATTGAAAGTCTTTTAAGAATAACATGTCTGAAATCTTCAGAAAATAACACAAGTTAGCTTTGGAATGGGGCTTTTGGAACTATATCTATAACATATATAGACTGATGGCTTTGTGCCTGTCTAGTGAGTACCAAGATTAGCATACAGGCAAAAACAATAAGTTATGTAAAGTTAATATAGTTAATTTCAGCCAAATATTGACTACCGGTATTTTATGCGCAAAAGATGAAAAATAATAGATAAAAAACAACTTTGTTCTTGTAAAGCATGTATTAGACCAGGATAGAGGATACTCCTGGCCCACTTGTAGATAGTTCACTTGTATCATAAAGAATATTCTGGTATGAGTATTTTAGGTAATTTATTAAAGATATGGTATTCCTTCCTATTTTGATTTTAACTGTTCTGCTCTAATTGTCCATTTATTTGGGGTAAACTTTTGTACCTTGAAATTGAAAATGCAATTTCTTAGTTAGTTAGATAATCATTTTTGAGGTCTCCACTACATATAGAAGCCTGGCTTTTAGGTCTCACTTTATCAGTAATGCATTTTTGGATAATTTAATTGCATTGCAGTTAATACATGTGTTCTTGAACTCATCTATATTACATGGATAATATATTGGAGGAAATAAAAAGACCACACCTTATGTATATCATTCAGTTATCTCCCTTACACCAGACATAACATTTCAAGAAATAAAACCCCACATTTTAAATAATTGTGTACGAAACTAAAGAGAAGATTTGTGAAGTATCATATTAGCCCTTGGTCTTGATGCAAATTGAATTAGAAGTACTTTAATAATTTCTCCCAGCAAAGTTTACAAGTTTGAAAACTGATCAAACATGCTTTGTTTGGTTTCGGTATTTTTTCTGCCTAACTGATGCCCATTATTGTTAATTTCATATGTAGAAGAAATATGAATTACATGCATCTATATTATCTACATTATTCACCCTTTTATATTAGCTGGGAATGAACAACATTTCACCTGAAATTTGGTGCCTGTAAGGGATGTTATAGCACAGGTGCCTTTTTTATTGTCCCTGCACCTATGGTCCACTGCCTCCAAATATTGTCCAAGGTAATGTCATCAACCTCTCGCTTCTCATTTTTCTCATTGCTGCTTTTGTCACCTTTAATTCCATTATCATTAGCTACATCTTCCATTTAGATACACACTTTCCTCCTGTTTTTAAATCCATTGAACTCACTTTACTCATTGTTAAACTTGAGCCTTTTTCTGTATTTTAGTCCCCATTCTCACCCCCAAATCCAACACAACCACTTAGAAAGCTGTTATCTACTTTATTTGGTGTCAGATTGGCTTATTACATAAACTGTATTCACTACACAAAGGAGGGAAGCTTTCTATTTGTATGACAAAGAGGCTGGGTAGCTTTGTGTGAGAACTGGGGGTTACCTCATTCATATGCTGGTACTGTAAAGTGTTCAAAGCTAAGACTTTATAATTAGATTGGGCCATGTCCACCTGTTCCTGTTGTTACTTTCTGTGTTCATGAAACAAATATAAGTCCTTTATTTTAGATCAAAAGGTCTCTTTTAAGAGTAGAACTGGTACATGCTAACTAGTGCATTGACCTTTGACCTTACTATTAAACAATATGACTTAATGTGATTTATCCCCTATCACCAAAGTGAAATTCGATAAGTGCTAATATGAATAAAACACAACTCATAGTTAAAAGAATTCATTTTATTTCAAAAGATAAGTTTGATAGTGAAGCAAAGGTATGAAAACAAGAGTTCAAACAGCTCAATAACATTTATATACACAATCATATAAATCATTGCTTAGTACCTCATAAAATTGTTTTTTGACAAGCGAGACTAGGTACATTTGTTACTTATATAGTCCCAAGCTATTTCACAGATTATTGGAAAAATCAAGGTTTGCTATAGGTATAACGGTACCAATGCGCAAGTCCAGATGGGTGGAGCTTAAAGTGTAAAGTGCCATGATTCCCAAACCAACCCGAAAGACCGAAATACACATGTATTTACATGTTCTATCTCTCTGTGTGTATAAATATATATATATATATATATATATATATATATATATATATATATATATATATAAATCGGAAGTAGCCCATTCTACCAGTTTCTCATTATCATCATCATCATCAGTCTCTTGACCTAGTGTGGTCGTTGATGAACATCTGACCAGTTCCCTACACTTGACTGGATCATGTGCCAATGCCTGTGTCTCTGCACAACTTTTCCTGGTCCATTCTGTGATGTTGTCACTCCACTTTTTTCTCTGTCTACCTCTCCTTCTACCACCTTGGACACTACCCTGCAGTACTGTTGAGGATAGACTGCTGGCTCTAGTGACATGGCCATACCATTTCAGCTTTCTCTTTTTCACAATGGTGAGGAGGTCTTCATAATGGCCTACTTTGTGCCTGATGGTGTTGCACACTTCTTCATTTCTGATGTGGTCCATGTAAGAGATGCCAAGGATGGTTCTGTAGCATCTCATTTCAAGTGCCTGAATTATTCGTTGTAATTCTGCTGTCAGGGTCCAGGCCTCACATGAATACAGAAAGATTGAGATGACAAGTGCTCTCAATAGTCTGAATTTAGTTTTCAGACAGATGTTCTTGTCTCTCCAGATGGGTCTTTGCTTTGACATAGCTGCCGTTGTTTGTGCTGCTCGTGACAAAATTGCTGCTCTTAATCCCTCTTCCGTGATTATGGAACCAAGATATTTGAATTGGCCCACTGTTTCCAGTTCCTGTCCTCAGACTTTAATCTTGGTTGAGATTTGTTTGCCACTGTTTGTCATCAGCTTTGTCTTCTCGGCACTTATCTCCATGTCAGATCTGGAAGATGTTTTATCCAGGTTCTTCACTAAAGTGGCAAGCTCATCTTCACTGCCTGCCAGCCCATCAATGTCGTCTGCAAAGTGGAGGTTGGTGATGTTACGCTCTCCAATGCTGACTGTCCCGCAGTGGTTTTCCAGGGCTTCGCTCATGATGCGCTCTTAAGTAGATGTTGAAAAGTGTGGGTGATAGGAGACTGCCTTGCCGTACTCCAATTGTAGTCTTGAACCAGTCCCCCTCAGAACCTTGAGGAATTACTGCACTGGTAGCCTTGGCATACAGCTGCGTGATGGTGTTGGTCAACTTTTGACCCATGTTGTACTTCTTCATTGTGGCCCACAATGCCTAAAGCCACACTCTATCAAAAGCCTTTTTGAAATCTATGAACACATTATAGATGTCTTGTTGATGCTGTGAGTACTTTTCACACAGAACCCTAAGATTGAAAATTTGTTCTGTTGTGCTTCTTCCACTACGGAACCCTGCCTGTTCTTCAGCGATTATTTCTTCTGCTTGTGGGTTCAGTCTGTTCAAGATGATCTTCAGCATCACCTTACTAGCATGGCTGATCAGACTGATAGTTCTGTAATTTTGGCACAGCTGGAGATTGCCTTTTTGGGGGAGTGTTATAATTAGTGACTGGGTCCACTGTGTTGGCCATTCGCCTGTATGCCAGATCTTGTTGCAGATTTTTGTTAGTAGTTCTATCATTGATTCCCCACCATTCTTGATAAGTTCAGCTGGGATGTTGTCTGCTCCAGCTGCCTTTCCATTCTTCAGTGCTCTTATTGCTGACTCCACCTCTTCTTTGAGAATGGGGAAATCATCATTATTTGTGGAGTTTGGAACTTGAAGCATCTCTGGGTCTCCTGCGGACGGATGGTTGTAGAGTTCTTTACAATACTCAGTCCATCTTTCTGCAATGTCACTTGCTTCTGTGAGGCATTTTCCATTTTCATCTTGAATGGTACTGACTCTTGGTTGCTTCTTTCTGCTGGTGAGGTCTTTCACAATTTGGAATGCCTTTTTGCTGTTATTCTTTATCAGACTGTTCTCTATTTCTGTGCACTGTTGTCCAATCCAATCTTCTTTTGCTTTCATCAATTTTTTTCTGACATTCTTGTTTATTTCTCGATATTCCACTGCTCCTGTTGTGCGTCTGGTGTTTTTTAGGTCTCTTCGGGCATCACACAGATTCAGAATCTCTTCTGTAACCCAGGGTTTTTTCTTTGGGCGATGGAGGCCAATGATGTCCTTGGCAACTGTTGTCATGACTGTGTTGAAAGTGTCTGTCATAACTTTAACATCAACATCCATCACAAGGAGTGGAGCAAATTTTCCTCCAATTGTGACTTGGAATGACTTGCAGATGTTAGGGTCCTTCAGTTGTTAAAGGTTGAATTTGAGCCTGATTTTCTTTGGCTTATTAATTTTCTTCAACCTCACTCGGAAGTTCATAATGACGAGGTCGTGATCACTCCCAACATCAGCACCTGGAAACGTTCTTGTTTTTTCTCTATTGATGCCAGATCAGTATCGGTTTTGAACTAGTATGTAGTCGATCTGGTTATGATGGGTTCCATTTGGTGCATGCCATGTCCAGCATCGGGAAGCTTTATGTTGACCCAGGGTGTTGGCTAGTACCAAGTTGTTGTAGCTTGCGAACTCGAGCAGATGTCTCCCTCTTTCATTGGTAAGCTCGTTGCAAGAAGGTCCACAATGATCATCCCAGTCTTTTAGAGCATCTATGCCAACTTTGGCATTCCAGTCTCCTTGGATAATAAGGATGTCTTTTTTACTTACCATGTTTATTATACCTTGAAGTTTGTTGTAGAACTCCTCTATTTTCTTCATCATCATGATCAGTTGTTGGAGCATAGACTTGGATAATTGTGATGTTAAAGGGGGATGCTTTCAGACGAATGGAGATGATTCTGCTAGATATGGGGCGACATTCAAGAACAGATCCCTTGATGGCTTTGTTTACAAGGAAGCCTACTCCATTTATTGACTTGTCCAACTCTGCAATATAGTATAATATATGCCCATCTTCAGTTTGGTGTTCTCCTAGGTCTTTCCATCTTAATGTACCATGTGTAGTGTTTCATCTCATGTGTCAACTCTTTGAGTCTTCCAGTTTGCGCCAGAGTTCTAATATTCCAGGTGGCGATGGCAACGTTGTCTCTCGCTCTGATTTTACGCAAAGTACCAGTAGCACACATGTTACCTCCGTCCTGGTGGAAAACGGCAGGCGCGGTCCTTGTTGACCCAGGTGACAACCGATCCGGTATGATATCTTCAGATTTGTCCAGCATTATCAGTGTGTCTTGGGCAAAAGTCGTCTGGCGGAGCCCATCCCTCTCCAGACCAAGGAGTTGCCAGAAGGGGATGTAGTACATCGTCCAACTGCCTTAGGGTCACCACTCCTGAATTTCTTTTAGGGTTTACTCCCTTAGCCTTTGGCTAACCAAAGCCAACCTGCAAGGCAGCAGGAAACTCGTGTATGGGCAGGTTCGTCCATTTCCCGAACAGATAGAGCATCTGCCACTGCCCAGTTTCTACCCTGCAGTAAATATCCGTTAGTGTCTAATAATAATTGTACCGAACACGGCGCAGAATCTGTATTTTTTAAAGTTACCGGATCCAGCAACAGTCGTAAATATTTGAAGTGTGATGACGTCATCAACCGTTATTTCTACTATCAGAACTATAACTACATATTTCTATTCTGAAAATTTAAATAAAATTAAAAAATGATACAATCAGAAATAAAAAGCATGAACATTTTATCTTGAGAAATTACTTTCATCATGTTATTCAGCATATTTACTGCAGGGTAGAAACTGGTACTGTTAGAATGGGCTACTTCCGTCAGATAAATTTCCAACCTTGGCTGATGTGACCGTAATGGTGAAAATAAAGGTTAATTCGCAGGTTGGATTCAGGACATGGTCATTTAAAGAGCTATGCGTTGGTAAGTAACTGTCTTTTGAATGCATATGTGTAGTGTTTCAGTCTTCTTGCGATTCTGAAGCGATAAAAGACTCGTGAGAAAATGTCGAATCGAGCGAAGGGTTGTGTTGTGGTCACGTTTGCACTCCATGTGTAAATATGTAAATTATAATTATATCTTGTTATCATAGTTGATGTACATCTATAGGTTAATATCATTGTGTTCTGATATGACTTGATAATGACTGTGATGTCAGCATATTAATGAGGTGATCTTGTGTCTGATTGGCTATGATAGTTTCTTATCTGGAGACCATATTTCTGATTCCGTATTGATTAAACTAGTAATATTTATAGGTTACTACATTTGTATGGGAAAATATGAATGAGTGATATACTTCCAGACCTTGGGTACTAACAGTTGCCTTGCTGGGCACTCAGCATTAAGAGGTTAATATTAGGACTGGTCGCCTTGGTGTCAGGATAATGTGACTGGGTGGGAAATCATGCTACATCACTTTAAATTACCACACTGTAGACATTATAGTGATATAAAAATAATAATGAGGACTTTGTATAGTGCCTAATCTTTAGAAGCTCTAATATGACTGGAAGATTTTTAAAGCTATGTGCAAAATCATAAAATACTGCATGATTCTGATGATGCAAACTTAAGAGTGACAAAAATGAGCATACAATTATCCTCAATGTCTCAGATGACAATGTGATTCATAAATAAATAATAGATCATCATAGATCTGATTGGTTGGATCTGTTACCACTCTTGAGACAAAACATATTTTTGATATGATTTTTTTTTAGACTTTGTATATAGGTTTATGTCATCAGTATGTTCCATGCAATGAATTTGTGGATGGAATGAAATGACTCACGGTCTGCTCTTTACAAAATCCTGTGGGACAAATAATGTAAATTGTTAATACTTCATTTTTGCATAAAATTAAATTTGTTATGGGCCAATGGATTCGTATCCCATCTTCTTTAAAATAACAGTTGGAAGATAGCTATAGCAAGATGGAAAAATTCGATATTTAAATGATTTCTTTTATTATCTGGATAATAATTAACATAAATTTATTTCAACTAATTAGTGAATAAAAGCAGTCAGCATTGGCATCATCATCTGTATGTTCAAGATGTATATAATAATTGTCCAGTTGTCATGTACTCAGTCTGTAAATATTCGGCTGTCAAGGGTAATTCTGATGTAATCTAAAAACAAATATTTTTGTACAAAATATTAATTATTTGGTATGTTTTCTCTGTAATATATTCGTACATGTATTTACTTTAAATATTGATAAAATAGTCCTATATTCATATTTGTTGCATTATTTTCATTTGCAATATATAATATTAATTCTTTATGCACCCCATGGTTTTTGTACATGTATATGCTATGTGGCATGCGATCTTGCTTAGTGTGACATTTGAACTAAGCACTTGAGGTCCAAGGAAACGTTTGGGTTCTTATTGTTCTTACTGTTGATCTGATACAGTTGCTGTTCCTGTAAAGTCGCTTGACGGTACTAAATCAATGTAAATTCTTGACAGTACTAAATCAATGTAAGTTCTTGAAATTACCAAATCAGTGTAAATTCTTGACAGTACCAAATCAATGTATATTCTTGACTGTACTAAATCCATGTATATTCTTTACAGTTTTAAATCAATGTAAATTATTGACAGTACTAAATCCATGTAAATTCTTGACTCGTGTATATGTAAGTACATATTGTAACACCCCGTGTGTTATTTCGAAAAGACCAAGAGTTCAGGAATAAAAACGCTTTTTATATATATAATAAAGGTGAGATATAATATGCTTTTCAATATCGCAAATCAACTTTATATAAACACACTGTCCGTCACAACACTATCAACTTATGAGAATATATAGCAGATTTGGTTTTTTTAAATGTCAAAAGACGTTATAATATACAATACAGTCGAACCCACTTATCTCGACCTCGGTTAACTCGCCAACCCTATTAAGTCGATGTTTTTGAAGTGGAACCGCCAAATTCTCTCTTTGTCTTAGCATTTTCTCATCGGTTATGTCGATTCTTTTATGTCGCCGAACCCTAATATCTCGAGCACAAAAGAGGGCCCAATTTGCCACTTAACGTCGGTTATCTCGATCCCCATGACCAATCGCCGGCTTTGGAATCAATCAGTACACAAATGATCCTTTGTTTGTATCGACAACCCCATCTTAGCAGTGCATTGTTACATCATAATCTGCTTATGCTGACATCTGGGCCGAGTACTGTATGCTGTGACAGTCAATCATGCTACCGTACTATACCTACAACTAGCTGACTTCTGAACACGCGAATAGAACAGATAAAATTAATGGAATGTCTAATCCTTCTGTTTGTTGGCTGAGATATGATAAAAAGTTAAAACAGATGTTCTATGATGTATGTATCAAGGCAAAGTTCGTCAATTAATTTACAACTGGCTGTGATATTTTGAAGAAGGAGTATGTCACCAAACATAAATCCAGGCGGTGTAAATAATATTTGTGCATTTTACTCATTGATCTTTTCCGTTTACCATCAATCCCGTGTTACGGTTACAGAGGCTTAAACTCCGCAAGAAGAAATAGCAAACAACAAATAAACAATAATTATGTATTTTTCCAAATACAGGAGTGAAAGAATCCCTATATTGGGTGTTAACTTATGATAATATATACGGTCCAATATTGTCCGGTGTGGACACGTGTAAGTTTCAATTGTGGGAATTTTGCTTGTTGAGAAAACTTATACAGCATTCAGTGATCATTCTTTTGGGATTTAGGAAGCAATAGAGCATTTAATGGAGATTTTGGCGAACTTCGTAATTTGCTCGGAATTTTTATCACGCACATTTTTGTGATTTTGTGAACGATCTTTGTGTTTGCAATGTTGGAGAATATTATAAAGGTTTGTATCGAGAATCAACGGTGGTTTGTATTGTATACTGGTAAATCTCTGCCGTTAGTTGGTGCGCATATGCCTTTTGTTGTTAGCAAACATGTAAGTACATTTTTATAGCATGCCGATCACTGTATCAAACAAATCGCGGCAACGCTGTTGTGTAAAAAAAAACCTCCAAAAACACGTGCATTACATTCTCATTTATTAACGCACATCATGTACATAAAGAAATTTCAAGCACATGTTAATATATTGCCGCCATATTGGTTTTCGTTTATCTCGATCATCGGTTATCTCGACACTTTTTGGCAAACCCCTAGGCCGGCGACATAACCGGGTTCAACTGTATATGATCTTAATAAGGGTAAGGCATACATGGTGATAAATACTAAACATTTACTAATTTTTGAAAGCCTCAAAATAAAATTCACCACTTTGGCAGCATAATCAAAATGTTCTCAGGCAAATTATATTTTTTATTTTGATAAGCCTTTTGGTCACTTTACTTAGAAGACATGAAGAGTCTGATCTGAAATTAGAAGGGCATTAGGCTTTTAGAATATTTGAGAACTGGTTATTAGTTAATTATTACAATTAGTCAGATAAAACTGGCTGTAATGGAAGTTTATTTTGTGTTGTACAAATCATAATAATTTTAGAGCCGAAAGTTTAAAAGTACAAAAAGCAATACAATTTTAGTAACAGTATATACCAAACTTCGATCATGGCTGGTTAATTTTTCAGAAGGTGAAAAGCTGCATATGCTAGTTCAGCTTAAACATCATGGTCTGAAAATTTGAAATGACTGAAATAAAGACAATTAGTTTTAATGTAAATTCAAATCTACATTATTTTCTTTCAACAACAGTCATAACTTAAGTCTCTTGTTTATCAAATTCAAAGTATTGAATGTAATTTGTTGTACCTGAAAAAGTAATTATTAATTTCGATGTACAAAAAACTATATGTAAAATAGATTATTATCATTTTGTGATACTGACCTTTTAAGAAGAATAAAGACAAGTTCCATAGTACACATGCTACTCAAAAACCCAAAGGTACAAACCTATAAAATAAACATATATTTTCAGTCTCATTCTGCTTTCAACATAAGAATCCAGTTGCAATAATAATAAAAGTATTCAAAAATGTTTTTCGGGCTTTTGTAGAGAGAGAGAAAGATTGTTTCTGATTTGGATTTTTAATGTAGCGTTAACAATTTTTAAGTCATATTGCTACAATGTCTATAGTGATGTCTAACATTGGGACATCATGCTGCAGACATGTAGCATGATGTCATTCCCAGTCACATTATCCTGACACCAGGACGACCAGTCCTAGCACCAACCTATTAATGCTGAGTTTCAAGCAAGGCAGCTGTTAGTACCATTTCTGTAAGTCTTTGGTATGACTCAGCGTGGTTCAAACCCATGACCTCCTGCATCTGAGGCGTATGCTCTAACTAGGCCGCCAGAGTGGTCACAGAGAGAGAGCATAATGTCACAGTGTGCAAGCTCTTCTGCATTTAGAGCATATATTTTTGTAGTTGTTATATTGTGTAATGTTGGCAAAATTATTAAGATGACCTGAATAAGAATGGCTGTCATTTTATTCACCAGATAAGACTGTCCGAATCAACTGAATGATACTGCCATAGATGTGAGGATTAAACAGCCTGAATGATGCACTATTTCATGAGACTTGTTGATTTCGCAAACATAGCTTGAAATTTGGATTTAGAAGGAACCACGTATCAGGATGCCAGTAACTACTGATGACAAGCAACAATCAAAATCTACTACTCTACCTGTAAGTCAGTTAACCATAAAGAAAACACTGTCTTTAACTTCTTCTCAGTGTAAAAGACCTTTAACTGACAAACTGTCAAGCGGAAATTTCTCATGGGTTTTCAAACTGAAGGTTCCACGACATTCGCAAGATAGAGAGAGTGATGTTTTATTTAAAAGCTACGGTCAGAGCAATGCAAGAGAAATTGGGAATTTCCAGCAGGGTCATCGTAAGCAGCGAAAAATACAAGAAAGTGTTGGGGCCACCAAATCTGGGTCGTACAAAAGGCAAATCATGAATAGACAGCAGCTTCATGCAACCTTGGAATCTGAGAGAGAAAAATTAGAGACAGAGGAAGATAAATTGGGCAACTGTCATAATGATCCAGGTACTTTTTGAGATTAAGATAATTAAGAAATTAAATTATGGCATGCTGAAATATAAATCTTGTATTGAATTACAAATCATTGAGAATGTATACAGTGATAATGATGCCACCTTTCAATATAGCCCACCATCCTTAATTTGATGGCTAATTAGCACTTTAGTAAAGGACATATATCCTTCATTGTAAGAATTTCATTCTTATCTATCTATCTATCTATCTATCTATCTATCTATCTATCTATCTAGTGGAACCTGTCTTGAAAGACCACCTCTTCTGCTAAACTATAATGGTCTCATGACAGGTGGTCTCTCATAACAGGTCATAATACTATATAATTTATAAATCTTTACAAAGAGATCCTGGTCTCTCAAGACAGGTTTTACTGTAGTGTTTAAGCTTTGTATTTACATATATTGGCTGTTACTGCAAACATCTTGAAAATGTTGTTATTGCTAATCCTCCAATTCTGTATGTACAACTGATGTTAGTCCTCAGTGAAATCGCTGCAAAATGTGACCTCCCATAATTTGAAAAAAATCTTCTGACAGCTTCTCCAAAATCAATTTACCAATTTGTTTTCAATTCTACTTCCATCACCCAATTTATAGTTGTTTCTGTATTAAAAGTATACTGATAAAATCTTTAGAAGGGCTGCCTTGATATCCATCCTGAAAATGTTTAAAATTCTACGTCTCCTGAATGAATCATCTCATCATCAAGTTTTCACTAAATAAATATAGGATAGAAATATATATCTATTTATGAATGTAAATAGAACTCTTCTATTTATGAATGTAAATAGAACTCCTCAAACTATTAACATGGTAACCATAGTCATCTTATTCAGCATATCCCCTAGGGGTGCAAGACTGAGAGTAAAAAATCACCTTGGTGTCAAAACTGCCGGTCATACTGAGTTAAAATTAAACATTGGTATCAAAACTAGGGGTCAGATTAAAAATGGGGGGGGGGTCTCTGAAGCACAAATGAGGATAAAGGGAAAAACTGTTGTAGCCATTGCAAAGGTTGGGTGGGGTACTTCCATTATATTATTTAAAATATTATGGAAGTTCCACCCTGGCTCGTGAAGTTATACAGTTAAATTACTTACAAAATAAATGTACAGCTCTGAGCCCCCAGTCAGCACTGTCGACGGTTAAATTATATAGAACACGAAGATGAAATTCAAAATGATAATTTAATAAAGTCGATAATTTTAAGTAATAAACTCAATCACTCGTCCTCCAAGTGACAGCCTACTTCACCTCGTAATTTTCAGTGTGAGTTCGATTTTCCCCTGGCCTTTGGTTCTACTCATCTCTTTATTCGTTCCTCCCACTCCTCCTGGACTTCACCTCTCTCGACTAATCCTCTTCCTTCTCTTTTCTTCCGTCTCTCTATTGGAGACACTGGGACCATTGTCACTGGTCTGTTGCTTGAAGCTTCCTTTAGAAGCTGCACTTAGAATTCTGTCCTAAGATTTTTTATCCGCCAATAACGCATGGCTGATTGGAGTTGCTATCTTCTGGCAATCTTTCTACCGAACTATAGCGAACTAAATCTTGCTGGCAGGTCTAAGGGTATCATACTTAGCCAAATTAGGGTCCCGTCCCTATCTCGATTCTGATTGGGTAGCGTTGTTTCCCTGTCCAATCTACTCAGCGACCAATTCAACCTGGCTGTCAGTCTGCGGAACAAGAAGATAAGGCACGTCCACTCCTTCAGGCAACTTCTTTGATCTGCACAAGTGCTTCCACACCAAGGTGATAATTACTCTTCTGACGGCCTTGGTCGGGCTTCCCACCCTAGCCACGGCAAACTTATGTAAGGGATAGTGTTAACCTGTGGTCATGTTTAACATTACACAATGGCTTGTCCGAATTACTTTGATTATACATGTTTCTATGCTATTTTGGGTCGGGCAAAATGTGACACTGTTATTGTTGACACTTCTTAGCCCCATCCCAGCATATATGGCTGGTTAGGACTTAGAGGTGACATCAGGTTTATATCTAAATGTGTATGGTGTAGGTGTTACTTGTACACCCAGAAAGATCTGTAGGTGTTTGTGTTTGTAAAACAATAATGCAGAAATAAATTTAGACAGGGTT
Organism: Unio delphinus; assembly: GCA_029339505.1. Taxonomy (NCBI): domain Eukaryota; kingdom Metazoa; phylum Mollusca; class Bivalvia; order Unionida; family Unionidae; genus Unio; species Unio delphinus. The sequence continues at coordinate 3,785,469 of JAQISU010000009.1, read as the reverse complement.
GATTTTTTTTTTTATCCATCTTGTACTCTCTTCCCTTTGTCCAAGCTAACATTGGGCTTGATTACTGTCAGAGTATCTTTTGATAAGGGTTATAATTGTCCCATTGGTAGATTTTTACCAAGGGCAATTTCCTTCCCATCCCTTTATATTATTATTATTGACTTGCCAAAGTCTAAATGTCCTTTCTCTCTCATACTCTCTCTCCTTTTTTAATATTTGTGAAAAAAAAAGGTAAATATTCTTTTAATAACTGGCCTAACTCAGATGTATGAGTTTTTCCTTATTTTCCATAAATAAGTGTGTATTTATGTTTGGGTGTATGAGCTGTCTGGGTATAGCATATATGCCTTAGCATATGGTGATATGATAGTTTGGGTAATAAGGTATCCTTTGATAATCTATATTTAATTTATTAAGTTTTATTTGATACCCCTTAGTACGTACTTGATGTAAGAATTTCACTCGTAGTATTAGTATAGTGAGGGGTGTTTTAAGTTTTACTTGCTTGTGTCTTAGCACATTCATGTTTGTATTCCTATAGTGAGAGGTATTTTAAGTTTTTACTTGTTAGTGCCTTAACACATACTCATGTTTGTATCTATCAATCCTATTGGACGGCTTAGTGTACTCATACCAGTGTGGTTATTTATAGTCATTTCTAAAATGTATATTAACTTGGTGGGACACAGTTTTATTCGTCGTCTTTCACAGGTGTCGGGCTTCTTTTGATATTGCTACATTGGATGGCAGCTGGCCCGGGGTTAAAATTGTTACTTTTTAGTAAAGTCTCACCATTCTTGAACAAGTTCCAGATATCATTTAGATTCAGTTAGGGGAGGGGAGAACGAAATCGGATTTATTGAGCCACTGACTATTGTAAGTCAGATGTTGCAATTGTGCCGTTGCTATTTGGAACATAGAGTGCAATATGTTTTGATTGGAGTTTTGCTCCCATGCACCAACCCCCTAGGGCTGACCCATGGGCAGTATAGTCGCCGAGGGCGACAAGTAAATTACAAACTGGGACGAATGTTGGGCTGAAGCAGTCAGATTTTTCTGGTTGGAAATGAAGGTTATTGCAGTCTATATTTGGCAACTGACGGTGTGCATCTGCATCTTGGGACTGTTCTTATCACTACTCATAATGCTTGATTGGTAGCATTGACATGGGTTATCATTAAAACACTGTTTGCTGTAAGTAAGTTCTTTGAATGCAATTGATGTAAAATCTGACCATCCGCAAATCCATAATTTTGCGAAGGATTTTTGTAAACCACACCTACTTGACCTTGTGGTCAGGCCAAAAGTCAAGTCAAGCAATGTTGTGCATATTTTAGTACATGATCACATTTAGTGACTTTTGATAGGCTGCTTATAACATGTAAATATCTCCTCTCATCATTAAAAGAGGATTATTGTAGAGAACCTATAATCAGAGTTTAAAATGAACAGTGGTGATATCTGACTATATGTACCAATAGTTGGTAATTTGATGGTCAACTGCTATATATGTGTCTCATAAAATGTTTACACTTCATATTTTGAGTTAATAAAGAAGTTAATTGTTGTTTCTTTGTTTAGATCACATGGTGGATACAATCTGGTACAAAGACCTATGGCGGGCATTGAAAAAGCAAGCTAAAAAAATAGCTAATTCTAATGCTGATGCAGATAGCTCCTCAGACGAGTCTGTGTAAGTTGAAAGTGATTTGAATCCCCGGCACATTGTACTTGGTTTAGTCCTTATAATAGTATACACTTTTGATTCCCTGTTCTTTATGACCATTTAGTTTTGTTCACTATCATCACAAAAGTTTAACCTTGATTTCTCAATAATCATAGATGTAAAATATATGATTCTGTTAATGAGGATCAACAGATGCACAATGCGTGCATTTGATAATGTTTATCAACATCCCAGATAATACATAGTATGTATTTGATATGGTTAAAAAATATTCAGATGATTGTATGAGTTCTATTCTTTTCATCTTAAAAGCTATACTGGTTATGGTGAGCCATATGTATCACAATACATATTGCAGTAATCGCCCTTGATATGATATGCATCACAATAGCATCACAATACATATTGCAGTAATTGCCCTTGAGATGATATGCATTACAATAGTATCACAATATATATTGCAATAATTGCCCTTGATATGATATGCATCACAATACATATTGCAGTTATTTTCATGATTAGATATGCATCACAATGCATATTGCAGTTATTGTCTTGATTAGATATGCATCACAATAATATCACAATACATATTGCAGTAATTACCCTTGATATGATATGCATCACAATAGTATCACAATACATATTGCAGTAATTGCCCTTGATATGATATGCATCACAATAGTATCACAATACATATTGCAGTAATTACCCTTGATATGATATGCATCACAATAGTATCACAATACATATTGCAGTAATTGCCCTTGATATGATATGCATCACAATAGTATCACAATACATATTGCAGTAATTGCCCTTGATATGATATGCATCACAATAGTATCACAATACATATTGCAGTAATTGCCCTTGATATGATATGCATCACAATAGTATCACAATACATATTGCAGTAATTACCCTTGATATGATATGCTTCACAATAGTATCACAATACATATTGCAGTAATTGCCCTTGATATGATATGCTTCACAATAGTATCACAATACATATTGCAGTAATTGCCCTTGATATAATATGCTTCACAATAGTATCACAATACATATTGCAGTAATTGCCCTTGATATGATATGCTTCACAATAATATCACAATACATATTGCAATAATTGCCCTTGATATGATATGCATTACAATAGTTATCACAATACATATTGCAGTAATTGCCCTTGATATGATATGCTTCACAATAGTATCACAATACATATTGCAGTAATTGCCCTTGATATGATATGCTTCACAATAGTATCACAATACATATTGCAGTAATTACCCTTGATATGATATGCTTCACAATAGTATCACAATACATATTGCAGTAATTGCCCTTGATATGATATGCTTCACAATAATATCACAATACATATTGCAATAATTGCCCTTGATATGATATGCATTACAATAGTTATCACAATACATATTGCAGTAATTGCCCTTGATATAATACGTCACAATAGGGGTTTCATGATTACCATCTCACCAGTGACAGTGGAAGATATTATTAAACAAGTATGCTGTGAAAAGGCTGAAAAAATTTCATCAAGGACACAGTCAGAATATGTCAATTAATTATCCGTTTTTAGCAGCTAGTCCAGATTATTTTTTTCATTGTGAACATTGTAAAGAAACGAGTGGCATTGTTGAAGTGAAATGCCCCTTAAAATACAGGCATTTGACACCCCTTCAAGAAGCACAGAAAAAGTGATTTCTGCTGTGGTGTTGATGGCAAGATTAAACAGAAATTCAATCACACTTACTGCTACCAGGTACAAGGACAGTTAACGTTGACAAATCGTTAAGTGGTATGACTTTGTTGTATGGACACACAAAGAAATACATGTGGAGAGGATTTGGTTTGATAACAAACTTTCTGAGGAGATTATGTTGCCCAAGTTAAAGACCTTTTACATGACAAGCAATCTGCCAGAAATGTTCTCAAGTAGAATTAAAATAAGCCTTCCTCTTTACCCCAAAAAATGAATTAAATTCAGGACTGTGACGTCATTCATTATTGTGACAATTTTAAATTGATTCTCTTAGTTTGATATATAAATATACATATATTTACTTTATATTTTTTTCTGGGCAAAATAAAATTGTTGTAACTTTCACAGAATTTGACATGTAAAGAAGAAATGTTGATCACCACATGTACATTACAGTAGGTTAAATGTTGAGAGAGAGAGAGAGAGAGAGAGAGAGAGAGAGAGAGAGAGAGAGAGAGAGAGATGACCATTAATACATAAGATAAACTTTTAAAACAAAAGAAGGAAAGGAGTGGGGATAAAGGAAAATGAGCATGACAATTGTATACAATGTGCTGCATCCATTTTAAATATTTATGTCCAAAATAATTGTTACTTTAATATAAATACAATTTACACCTAGCAGGGTCCAACAAATCATGTTTGCTGGGTTTGCCATGGGTTACCTTATGTTGATTTCAGGCAAAATAGTGAGTTAGTCCTGTACTGGAGTGTTGTTAGTGCATCTCACATTTTGAAAACATAAATGCTGTTAAATGGCAACAAATCGGCATCACCCCATTAAGGATTTTAAAAACTTTAATTCGTTATATCTCCCTGTCCACATGTATTCTCAGATTTGTTATTCATCATGTCTCCTCAACATGCCTTTGTGTAAACTGTTTCATTTTTGACATGAAATGAGGAATGCCAAGAGTAATTTCTTTTAGAGTTGTCAGGTCACTTATTAAAAATCCCTTATCAACCATTATTGAATCACCTGGCTCACAGAGATCCAACACACCAGACAGCTCTGTAATTTTCTTGTCCAGAATACTTCATGTTTAGCAGTCAGACACAAGTCTGTTCACATTTATTAAATATGCTACTTATCCTTGAAAATGGTCCTATGTAATCATGCATGTGCACAGAAACGTTTAGTAAAGACGATTCTTGAAGAGAAAGTTTTAATGATATGCACATATTTAACTGATTATGTCAAAAAAAATATATACTACATAACCTATTTGTTACATAGGTTCCAATACATAATTTTGTAGTACACATTTAATTTTATATTTTACATAGTCCATTGAGTACTTCATAATTGTATTGATATGTTTCTTTAACATCCCCACTCTATACTGAATTACTAAACATATCTTTGCTACATAATTTAAGCAATAAGATAACAATTATTTTGTAATATATATCACCTGACAAAAATGTTTTGCCACATTTTATAGATCTGAGGCACTGACCATTTAATTTTCAAAGGAGGATGGTGGGACTGATATATATTATGAGGGGGGTCTTGCTTTGGGTGAGGGACAATTTTTTTAATGTTGGCTAATATGGTGTGAAATTCTGAACTATCAGGAACTTGAAATTTTTCTTGGGCATGCACATTGGAGCTAAGGGATGTAATTTTAAGCACTATGATCAGTAACTCCGTTGCAACTGTGAACCCCCTATAGTATCAAATACATAAAGTAACTGAAAATGTGCAATTAAGTTAATATTTTCTGTTGTTGCATAAACAAATAGAAGGTGTAAAATTTCCAGAACAAAGAAAATTGTTCTTGTTATTTGTTGTGCCAATCTTTTAAATATTTACTAAACTTTGATTTATTTCCAGCAAAATATTTAAAAAAAGATTTTTTTTATTGTACTAACAGATGCACCTGATGCAAGAGAATAACTGAGATGGTATCACTTAAGCTATCATACATAGTTATCTCTCACAGGACTCAGAAATGCTTAATCACACATATTTGAATGCAAATTTTATATCTGGTCCACAGAAAATTACTTATGGCAGATTATGCCTTTTGCATGCAATAATTGGGCAGCAAATTCAAAGGCTTGCCAGTACTACTTTCAGACACCTGCTGAGTGGGAAAATATGTTGATCAATCAATCATTTTAGCTTTGCTGATATTTACAATGACAGAATGCAGGGGCTGAAAGGCCCCAGATGTACATGTTCACAGATGGCATTATATATCAACAGAACATGATGCTATAGCTGGGCAATCAGTTCAAAGACTTCTACTAGCTGCTTTGTGGTGGGAAAATATGACTGAATTGAGAGGCAGAAAGACTCCGTGATATTTATGTGGTCTTTATAAGAGTACATCAAATGAACTCAAATGTGGCTTTCATTATTGTGTTTATTTCAAAGTTTACCTGAATAAGTTGTCTATGTGACCTCAAAATCAAGATGCATTGAGACTAGGACAAAATGCCATTTGAAAATTTGGATAAGTATTTTTGTGGTTAATCAGCAAATTGACTAAGATTGTAATGTGATTCAGAGTTTGCTAAAGTTGCTAGAACTGATAGTTCACATGGAACAGTAGCCAGATATAAGAAAATATGATTCCCTGCTTAGTGTTTGGAATAAGACCTTTCGTTGGCCTGCCATAATTAAGTCTCAATAAAATGGATAGACAAGAGCTATATGTCATGGGGTAAAGAAATTTATAAAATTAAACTCCATGGCAACTATTGGTTCTTCCCATCTAGAATTTTAACCACTTCAGAAATGCCCAATATGATTCTTGGAGGGGACTGCAACTTTTGCTGGTGGAACCATCTTAGACTCCTAGTTTTAAAATTCCAGTGAGACCTCTGTCTCTGTGGAAATTTTAGGGACATCTTATTTAGTTATCAGTTCATGGTGTGGTCAACTTAAGCAAAAATAAAAGCATCGATCAGAGTCTGGACACTTAACACAATATATTTTGATATGATATTTCCACCAAATTTACCCAGTTTTTGTCTACCAAGTATAATTGCAAAGGTCAAGTTCATATAGTAGCTACAAGGTTATGGTTGGCTTTATGTTGAATTACTTAATGCTGAATATTTCATGCAATTTTTAATATATCTACAGCCCCCGATTTTTTTCTTCAGATTTTGTGTATTTCTCTAGATCCGATTCATATTGCAACTTGTGTATATTTTTTTCATACATGTTTGTCAGACCTTTTATCTTCAACATGTTGTCCAGGACAGCCAACTCTTGGCACAGGAATGATATTTTATGATATATAGGATTTGTATGTAAAATCAGATTTTTCTGATATTCCAGCAATCTGATTGTATAAGGCCGACATTGCCTTGTTACATAATACTCTTATGGTTAAACTTGTAGACTGCAAGCGAAACAATGCCAAAGAAATATAAGGTAATTGTGAATTTGTTTGGAAGATATCACAAAGAACAGTTTCAGGAGAAAAAAAAACATCCCATTTCCTTCAGATATTTGCATTTATGTTTTGCATCTGGGGAATTAGGCTGTGATTACTTGGCAGCTAAAACTGTTGCCATTGAAGCAGTCAAATTGATCCAGGTTGAGTTGATCCTTTGCTTATTGATGTCTAAAGGCCAGCTATACCATGCATTGTATTTTTTTGATTAATGTGTTTCATATAGAATGATAATGTTGTTGATACATTTACCAACTTTTCTAAGCACATATTTATCAAACTTAATGCTTCTAGATAATTAAAGTACAAAAGTTAAGTAAGAAGAAGTGGAATATTCCATGGTATGCAGCTTATTTCAAGTTAACCAAATAATAAACATGATACTTTTTTGGAGTTATTTTAGCACCTGATAAAAACTTGTAATGCAGTACTATAAAGTTCCTTACTTCCAAGTGAAGGTAGCAAAGCTGTCAAAGCAAACCAGATTGTCCAGTTTTTATAGCTGCAATACTATCTACAATTATTTTTTTTCTTCATATGTGTAAGTTTAATTTGGAATGTGAAGGACATGTCATCCTCTTGTTTAGATCCTATGTGGCAGACAAACATTCATTGATAAAATATATAAATGTATATAAGAACAATAGGAAATTGGTGTACACATCAGCTTATCACTTAGTATACATTACAGTAATTTCATCTTAAATATGCACATGAAAGATAATTTCTAGAATTTTTATGCTTGATTCCATTAAAATACAAATGATTAATATCTTGCCAATACATTCACTAACTTGGGGAAACACTTTCATAACAGTTATAATTGCTAGACATCTTCAAATAACCTGGTTTGTTTTATATATTTCTACCAACAATACAATATGTATATCAGACATTGGGAGTTTCTAAATAGAAACTTGTATTTAGACTTGAAAAATATTTTAAACTGTAAATTCTTAGAAAAGATCAAATTTATTAATCTCATAATGTGCTTTAGATTAACATGTATACTAAACAGAAAAGATCAAATTTATTAATCTCATAATGTGCTTTAGATTAACATGTAAACAGAAAACATCAAATTTATTAATCTCATAATATTATGTGCTTTAGATTAACATGTAAACAGAAAAGTCAAAAGATCAATTTTGTTAATTAATTTATTCATTGTCTTACTGCAAGCCTTGCAAGGACACTGTATTGGAGTAAATCATTTGATTTTATGATAAAATAGTAATCATAAAAAATAGCTCACTCGCTATTGAAAAAAGACAAAGGGAAAAAATATAAAATAAAACCAAATATTAATTGAATTTTTCATACTTATAATTATGAGTTTGTATGCCAGTGTATAATAAAGAGAGTTGCATGTTTTATTATAGTAGCAAATTCTCCACGACTGCTACTGAAATGGTCCCGTTGCAGTCAATGGTCGAGCAGTGCAAGTTCAGGCCTTATCACAAGTATTCCAGAAATGACCCTTAAATTACAGCAGACTTGCAGAATAATAGAAATGTTATGAAAAATACAATTGTCCCAATCAAATCCAGAATACTGTATTCAGTGAAGTACTTCAGAATGCCAGTATAGCTTTGCAGGAGTACCTCAGATGAATTATACTCCCATACTTTTCATGCAAAATGCCTGTATTATCATGCAATTATTTAATATAGAATAATTAAAAAAATGGTATCAAATGAACAAAATTGTGTTGCAGATGAAAAATACAACTGTTTGTATAAGTAGTCGAAGTGGCCTTTTTGTTTGCTTTGCTAGTTATTGATATGTTAAGTTCATTTGTGAACTGTTAACTTTTAAACAGTTCTGCTGGGTTTTGTATTTGCCATTTTGTTGACACTTCACAGCATACTGGGGGATACCTGAATCATACCGTATCACCACAGTCTATTCCATTGTTTCTTTCTTGTAAATGAGAAATTGGTAATGTAAAGGTATTTCATGTTGTTCTTCAAACTTCTTACAAAGATGTAATTTGATCTTTAGTTATTTACAATGAGGCTTACAACACTTGATTATTCAGCTTCCTTTATCTAGAATTACCTTATATCAGAATTAATTCTTGCCTTTAACAAATTTGCCAAAAGAAATTGTAAGTAATTCCTTGAACTTGGATAAAGATATAGCCAACTGTTGGGGTAAATACATGTACTATACATGTACATCAGTTGTTTAGCTGGAAATTTATATCACCAACTTATGCATCATATGAAATAAATATTGTACTTTTTTATTTTGTTTTGTCTGTTTCCCAGTTGCATATTATGCATGGAGGTAAAGCAGAAAAATAAGATATGTACTCCGAATCATTAATACACAATTCAGTAGATCTTTCTATTTTGGGTCGCAGCTCCCCTGGTCAGCCAAGCTGCTGCTCCCATAGCCTTCATCAGATTATTGGGTGTAATGGCAGTTCACTTAAGGCAATTAGTTATCCTGTCATAAAATACTTAAATGACTGGCTGATGCACATCATCAGACTAAAGCTATCAGTGGATATCCAGGTATTCGGGTACCTGCCCGTTGATAATAACCACTGTAATAAAATGAGCCGTCAGGTACCCATTTACTATATACAAGTTTTTTGCCAGATCAATGTGGCCCCATAAGCCCTTGGCTTGTAAAGGCAAAAAACATATTTTTCAGTTTGATAATCTTTCTTATGCAGCTGTGAATTTAATATATTATTCATTGACAGGTAGTGTTCTGTCTCTTCCAGTAAGCATTTGACCTAAATCCCTTAGCTTGTTTTACCATGTGACATCTCTTTGACTGAGAGCAGGTGTGATACTTGTCCATTAACAAGTAATATTGGGATATTATTTGATCTTGCGGAACAATTGACACGTGTTCAGTTGCAATCTTTTATAGATTCGACAAACTGTATGATCAAAGTGCACAAGCTCAAGCTCTATTTTGGGTGCTCCATGACAATTTATGACCAGTGAACAGTTTTGTCAACCATTTGTTAATTTTGTTAACTTTATATTTTGATATAAATGAATACAAAATAAGCAGTTTTTCTTATTTACCCTTTGAGCACAAACACTGCACTTTTGCATGCCATTTGTGCCAGTGTCAACCTAAAATGAAGCACTTTAGGTTTGTGCACATTGAAAACAATTTCCCTTTAATCGGGTATCCAGTTAACTGTTCGTCAGGATTGACAGATACCTGGTAGATGTTTACTAAAATTTTGAAGCCTTATAACTAAGGACATACCTTTATGAGGTTCCATCACATTGTTCTTACATAAGCCGGCTTTGTGTAACGGTAAACTGATAAGTTGTATAAATCTAGGCCCACTTATGAGTTTTGTTAGATTGTCATTTCTTATTTTCTGATTAAGTGGGAGTTTGAACATTAAATTGGCTTTCTTGAGGCATAGTATTGCATTTTTTCTGCTTACAGGTCATATGAGGAACAGATGATCTTCCATAAATCCCAAATAAAGTGATTTGTAAATATATAGTTGTATAAATATAAATAAAACTTTAAATCTGACTTTTTGGATGTTCATTTTTCTGTTATTCTTGAATCATATTTACTATGTGTTTTCACTAGAATTTCTATGGTTCTAAATAAAAATATTACTGATCTTACCTGGCCATACATCACAATTAATTTTACTATATGTTCTCTACATATATTTCTCAGCACTGACCTTTCCACAGTGTGACAATCAATACAAATCATATGAAAATCTAAAATACCCCCAAAGATGACTTCACGGTGAAATCATTGTCAGGGGTTGATCGGCATTTTTTTGAGCGGCTGCACTTTAAACAGAACAGCATGTACACAGACCACATATTTCACTTCCGGATCATCGCCAAGGCCTTATTACTCCATGTGCACTGTTTCCAAAATACACACAGACAACCACTCTCTCCGCTCATATTCTCAAGAATGAACAATTACCTTTTAATCCATACCAAAGATGCATCAATATAACTTTTCTATCACCACCAAAAGGAGAGAGGAAAAAATGTTCTAAAAATAGACTAGAACTACATTTGTGGGAACTGAACTGGAAGTATTAATTGTGATGTGATTCCACCTCAGATATGGTTGACATGGTGGTGAACTATAAAATCTTAAGTTTACTGCACTATTTTATGAGATGGTATTATTGACATGGAGTTTGCACTAAAGAACTTGATCTTGCTATGCTTATTTGAAGTAATATTGCTAACTATGATGGTGCAAACAGGCACACAAATTTAAAAAATAATAAGAAATTAAAACTCCGCACCATAAACTGGCATTGGAATAGCAAGAATATTACATGTATACACCTAATGGCTTCATTACAGAAATATCCACTTATAGTAAATCTATTGTTAGTATAGGTAATGGCACTTCCATGTACACTAGAGAAATGAATTATTTCAAGCATGCATGTGTGATATGGTTGAAATGCAGTATAAAGAATCAGTGTGAGGAATAGAAAGAATAAGTATAGACATGTATTTGTGTTAGTCCATTGAGTTTTGCTCTTGTCACCAGTTATCTTTTCATTCTATTTACTCTTCAGGTCCAATAAAACTCGTGTTACAAAACAACCTTCAGGCTCTACAAGGAATAAACATGGAAAAATATTGGTATCTGATAAAAATTTTATATTTCCAAGTTCAGAGGGTTTGAAGATTGAGTCCTGGGAAAAAGTTTCATACAGGAAAATGATACATGTACCACCAATAGATGTTTTTCAACCAAAGCAGGTAAGTTTTATTCATCACTTATAAGTCATATATTGGTAAAAGAATAGGATTTTATATGCAAATTTGGATTTTTCACTTATCAGTTAAGTGTTCTTCATCTGTAAATGAGTGTAAACTGTTCATTTACTTCACTTATAGTTCACTTAAAAGTTACTTAGGTCAATGATTGTCATTTTATATGCAAATTAGGCATTTCATTTATAAATGAAATGTAAGTGATTCACATATTGTACTTGTGTGTAATATAGAAGTGGATTTTTGCTTAACGAATTTGGGTCTTAAAATGTACACTCTTTCGCACATGCACACAGAGACAGATACACACACACCCTGTGCTTGATTGGAAGTTATGTACTCACTAATCAACACAAGAGTCATCACTTTGATAGAAGAATGCAGAGGTCTCAGAAATGCTTAATCATGCATATTTAGATGCCAGTTTTGCATGTGGATTGCAGAAAATCCCATAGAAATGAGTCATTCATATGCATGTCATAGGTGGGTGGCAAAATTTAGTGGCTTGCCAGTCCTGCTTCAGCTACCTGCTTAATGGGAAAATGTGTTGATTAGTTAGCTGTGCTGATATTTACAATGACAGTATTTAGTATTTGAAAAAATCCTTGATCTACATACTGGGGGCACCAAATCACCAGACCTGTGCAATCTGATCCAGCAGTTTCTACATTGGTGTGACAATCTCCACATCAATGTACAAATCAGACACATTCCCAGCGGACTCATGTCTTGACTGACACTCTATCCAGGAAAGGTCAAGTCATTCACGTAATGGTCACTCCATCAATCGGTCTTTCTTCCAATCTGCACGCTTTGGGGGCGTCCGATGATCGATCTTTTTGCAACAAGGTGGAATCGCAAGTTGCCCACCTTTGTCTCTCCGGTTCCAGACCCAGAAGCTTGGGTTGTGGATGCTTTGTCAATCAGCTGGGAGGGGTTGTGGGCATTCTCCTACCTGCCCCCAGTCTTGGTACTGAAAATAATCCAGAGATTAAGGGGTCATAACTGTCAGATGATTCTGATTGCCCCTCTCAGATGAAACAACTCCTGGGTCTCCGATCTACTCGATCTGGAGATAGATCTACCCAGAAAGATTACAGTCGGCCCAAATCTTCTCAAGCAACCGCGGTCACAGGTGTACCACCCCAGCCCAGACCGTCTTTGTCTTCACACTTAGCTCTTGTCCGGATGGCCTTGCAAGACAAACAATTTAAATCTTCGATTGTGGAGAGAATCTCGAGAGCAAGAAGGCTTCCGAGGGAAAGTGGCATGTTTTCCAGGACTGATACCATGTCAATAACATTGTCCCTTTGAGTGCCTCCATCCCTCAACTGGCTGACTTTTTTCTCTGGCTTTTCAAGGAGAAACAGTTGGCCCCAATTACTATCAAATGCTACTGCTCCATGATATCAGACACATTCCACCATCATGGTAAATGTGATATCAGGCATGACAAAGATCTGTCAGATTTTTTAGCCAATTTAGAGCTCAGAAGACCAAAATCCCTCACCCTGTTTCTAAATGGAATCTGTCCTGGGTTTTAACATGGCTCAATTCAGACAGTATTGAGTCTTTAGCCCACAATTCGTTAAAGCTACAAAATCATACAAAACGGGTTTCTTGATAGTCTTAGCTTCAGTATGCAGGGTGACCCGAGCTATCTTCAGTTCAGATCAGATGGTTCAGTGGTCCTCTTGACGCAGCCAGGCTTCGTAGCCAAAAATTGGTTACCATCCCTTGGCAATCAAAGAGTCATCATTAGCTCGCTTTCTTCCATAGATAAGTCAGGAGCAGCAGCCATGCAAGAACCTGTTTGTGCACTCAGGCACCATTTTAAACACACAGAGGCGAGTCGGGTCACATGCAGGCACCTCTTTCTTCTGGTGACAGCTGAGAAATGGGATATCACCCCTCAAACCCTTGCATCGTGGCTGAAGTGCGTTATACGCTCAGCGTACTTTGAGGACTCACAAGATCAGAGTCGCGTCATGAAGATTACCTCGCATGAGATTAGAGCAATCGCAGCGAGCCTTGCATTCGAAAGCAATGTTTCAATCCGAGATATAATAGAAGCTGTTGGCTGGCATGCAGAGTCAACCTTCTGCAGTTTTATCTCAAAGATTTGACCTCGCAGAGGCAAACCTTGACTCTAGTAGGTCCAGTGTTGGCAGCCGAGATGCCCACCAGACCTATTTAAAACAATCAGCACAGCCTATCAGCTTCGCTGGATTCAGCAAAAAAAATTTTTGTAGGTAAGATTTCAATAACTATCTTCTTAACTGTATCAAGGGGTCAAAAGGGGTCACATATCATGTGACCCTGGGCTGTGTTGCTGATGAAATTAGGAGAATGGGTTATCATTCACATGGGGAATCCAGCTATTCCCTAGAGGATTCCCGGGGTAGAGGTAGGATGCTGAGCATTCCCTCCTTCTATTACCTATTCTCCTAACTTTAATGTGATTGGGGAATGTATTCGAAGGAGAAAGCAAATTTTTAAAGTAAATTACGTTTCCCCGAGAATACTTACCAATCACATTACTTAAAAGCCCTCCCAACCACCCCGCCATGCGAGCATCCTCGTATAGTATATATATTGCTCAGCTTAAAAACTCGAGACAGCTGGCGGTGGCAAGGGGAGGTAAGGTGCAAGAGCTATTGCCCTTTGTCTATAGGACATAGAAAAGACAAAGTTTCGTCTTTTAGTAGAGCTGGATTCAGGAGATAGCAGGCTTATATCCCTAACATTAATGTGATTGGGTAAGTATTCTCGGAGAAACATAATTTACTTAAAAAATTTGCTTTCCAGTCTCTATTTTATCAGTTATTGGGTCTCTATGATTATGATTCATGAAATGGTTACCTACTTGCCGAAGATTACAAGTTTAACCAATAAAATCAAATGTCAACTCTGAAACCATATTATAATGCAAATATTTGCAGACAAACTTGCTTATAAGTTGGTTTCTTTACTAAAAGTTGATTCTCAAATATTGGGATTGTCATATGACAAACAATTTGATAAGTCTTGAAAATGGCATTAAACCCTCTAATAACAACACAAACAACAAAACATTACCCACTGCAGTGATGTGTCACACTTTTTGTTTACTGTGTATATTTAATGGCAAGTATATTGCTTCCATTTTCATCCGAACAACCTCTATTTATATTATAATATGTTTTGCTTTGTATGTATTTGACACAATAAATGGTGTAGTTTCATTTTCATAAGCCATGTCTAATGCCTAAGTGACATTTCCTAACTTTTATGCCAGTGCGTGAGAGCCTATATGGCATGTCAGGGCAAAATCCGTTTACTGTTCTAAGTTGACAATATGAAATATAATATGGTTTATGATAAGGCTGTAAGAAAAGTTTAACAGTATGCATAGATGCCCTATTATACATATTGTATTATACAAATTGAATATGATTGTTGTTTCATTACTTGCACTGTATGTAACAAAATCTTTATTTTTAAAAGTGAAGAAATATTTTACTGTCAACATTGTTCACTGGCTATTCTTGCATTTTATATACGACTGTTTATGCTAGTCCTGCATTGTTTTACACTAAATAATTGTTAACTGTTTTATAAATTTTTTAATGTCATTTTATTAAACAATATATATATTATAAATATTAAATTAAACATTACTGCCATCTCACCTCTGGCTGGGTGTGTTCGAGTCTTGGGGTCATCCAGTTTGGGTAAGCTTGCCAGTAGCATCTCAATGGTCAATGGTTCTTCCATTGTTTTCCCGGGTTCTACCTCCACCATTAATACTGGTCACCATGTATAGCCTATATTGTGCTGAAACATGGCATCAAACCCTATAACAACAGCAACACAAACAACAAAACATTACGCACTGCAGAGTGATGTGTCCCACAGTGTTGTTTACTGTCTATATTTAATGGCAATTATATTACTTCCATTTTCATCTGAACAACCTGTATTAGTATTATAATGTGTTTTGCTTTATAAACAATGTTTGTGTTTGACACAATAAAAGGTGTTGTTTCATTTTCTTAAGCCACGTCTAATTTTAAGTTTTACGCCTGTTTGTGAGGGCCTATATATCTTTGGATTGTAAATGCAAATTCCATTTGCTATTTTTAGTTGACAATCTTTTGACAAGCTATCAATTTAATACTCTTTCAGTGCCAAGTAGAGTTGTAAAGCTCGCTGTGTGTGCCTTTCTTCTTTTGAAGGCAGCAACTATTTTGTTTTTAAAGATGACAATCCTTTGATCAAATCACCATGTACTATTTGTTAAATGTCAAGTAGCATCCTAAGTTCATGCGTTCTAATTGGAACTCCATGTAATTACACTACACAACTGGCATCTGTTTAGTCACAACCTTAAATAGATTTCAACAACTTTAATATTTTCAGAATAGCACAACTCATTTCAAATTACCGGTGTTCCGGATAACTACATCAGAAAAGACAGGAGAGAAACCAGAAGAAGTATGAAATTTAATATGATTTAGCAAAATGCTGTGTGAAATGTTGCATATAAAAATTATGCCAAATTATACATATTGAATATAATTGTTGTATCATTTCTTGTACTGTATACAACAGAATCTGTACTGTTAAAAGTAAAAAATATTTTGCTATTAACAGATTTCACAAGTTAGTCTTGCATTTTAACAGTAAAATATTGTTAACTGTTTTATACATATTTTAGTGTCATTTTGTTAAACTATGTTTTTGGGGCTGACTTGCCTAATTAGCCTAGATTTTTCTCAAAACTTAGGTAATGAAGAGAGAAAGACAGAGAGATATAGAGGACAAAGCTTTGGTTGGTGAACCCAGCTTTTACTAACATTTTAATGTATCAGTCTCACCAGCATAGTGCTGCTAAGCACTTTCTGTATATAATGTTCAACTTAGTACCTCAGTGTCCACATAAACCTTTGCCACCCAGAGGGAGCCTATATTTAGCAACAAATTGGAAGTAATCATATCTATCTTGAATATGATTGTTGTATCATTACTTGTACTCTATGTTACAAAATCTATTTTTTAACAGTAAAGAAATATTTTGCTATTAACAGACTTCACAAGTTAGTCTTGCATTTTAACAGTAAAATAGTGTTAACTTTTTTATACATCATTTAGTGTCATTTTGTTAAGCAATATGTTTTTGGGGCATGAGTTGCCTAACTAGCCTAGGTTTTTTTGAAAACATACAGAATTGATCAAAAGATCAAATTAGGTTTCCAAAAATTCAAGTGCCTCCAAAAAAGAACTTAAAATATTTTGTATATTAAATGAGATACATTTGACAGGTAAAGAAAATAAACCTTGGTAATGAAGAGAGAAAGACACAGAGAGAGATAGGACAAAGCTTTGGTTGTTGAACACAGCTTTTACCAACATTCTAATATATCTAATTCACAGGCTAGTCTTTCCTTTTTTACACTAAATTATTGTTAACTATTTTATACATATTTTTACTGTCATTTTATTAAACAATATATTATTGGTCTGAATTGCCTAACTAGCCTAGGTTTTTCTCAAAAGATACAGAATTGATCAAAAGATGAAATTAATTTTCCAAACATTCAAGTGTCTTCGAAAAAGAACTTAAAATATTTTGTATATTAAATGAGATACATTTGACAGGTAAAGATAATAAACCTAGGTAACAATGAGAGAGAGAGAGAGAGAGAGAGAGAGAGAGAGAGAGAGAGGACAAAGCTCTGGCAGCTGAGTTTTTTTCATTTTTTTAAATTTAATTGTGAGTATTGAAAATGTCCAGTTTCATGGATATATGCCTGAACACTTAGGAGTATGTCAGAATTTGTTTTTTGTTTTTTGTTCTAATTTCAACTTTATTTTTCTGTTCTAAATCAGGGTTGCACAATGATTTTTAAAATACAGAATAAATAATCCAGCATATGATGTCCAGTCTAGTGCCCCATTCTCAAAGAACCAAGTTTTCCGAACCCAGCTTATACCGACATTCTCATGTATCAGTCTCACCTGCATAGTGCTGCTAAGCACTTTCTGTATATAATGTTCAACTTAGTACCTTAGTGTCCGTAAGAATCCAGTTCCATGACTCACATATGCCCAACTTAACATCATAGTACCCATGAACTCAGTTATACAGTAGTTCACCCCAGTAGCTATGGTATGTACTTACTGTGAATATCATCCAGTCTGTACAAGCACTCTCATGGATCAGTCCGACATGTATGGCACTGCTAGGCACTTCCTGTGATGTACAGTGTATGAGAGCACTATTATATATCAGTTTAACCTGCATAGAGTTGCTAGAAACTTTCTGTGGACAATGTACAGCTCATAAAGGCACACACATGGATTGATCTGACCTGGAGAATGCCATCATGCCCTTCTTGCATACAATGTCCAGCTTGGTACCAAAGGTTCCAAGAGATGTCATGTCATTTATCTTGAAGCCTTGAAACCATACCGTCCAAATGGAGCCAGTACTTATCGTGAGTCAGGAAGTTGTGGGATATAACATGCCATGCTGCAACTGTAGTGAGCCACCATCCTCAACATTCTTCTCCAGATATTTTGCAGGTAATACAAGAGACTTTGGCTTTACTATCTGAATCTAAAGATGGTGGAAACTTCCCACATTGTTACTATTATGCATGAAAACTCAGCCTTTCATGTATGTGCTGAAGACATTTATACCCACTTGCATCAGAGTTCTGTCACTCGTTTGTAACTTTGGTTTCCAACCTGGGAGCTGCAGTGTTATTATATGGGGAGCCTAAAAGTAAAACTATCAGGCAGATGGAGGTCCTTGAAATGTTTTGAAAGTTAAGAAGTGGTCCTCATTCTTGAAAAGTTTACATGCCTGGTATATAGTTTCGAGACATCAGTTGATCATTGATAAAGAATCTACTTTCAATTGATTCTAAGTCTGACAGAGATACTGACATTTTAGGTTGTTTACTTCATCAGTTACAAGTTTAACCCTTTGAACCCGACAGGCCGGTTTACCGACCTATTCTAACAGTGTATATACCCGAAAGGCCGATATACCGGCCTCGCTATCTACTGTCATAACATACTGTGTTATGTTATTTGCTAGATTCGCTATAGTATTGTCAAAATTTGCCGGGGAGGTTCGGGTTAGGGTGCCTTAATATGGGGGAGATTAGGGTTCAAAGGGTTAAAACACATGCCTATGTATTTTCTGACTGTTTTCTAATCTCGATTTCTAGTTGGCAGTTCTATAAACCACACCCACCAGTTTTCCATTTCGATCACAGCGGTTGATGCATAACATCACAACCATTATCTAACTGTGGATTAATTCTAGTATATATAGTGCTCTTTCAAAAGGTAGAACACGGCTAATCTTCTACCACACTAAATTGTACCTGACATGCATGAAAATCTGTTTAGAGAATGGCCATCAACTTGCACAAAACAGGTTTACTTACATTGGCCATAACAGCAGGAATGAATGTAACACGAATTGAACAACATGTAATGCTCATTACCTCCACCATTCTTAGAAACAATCATATAGCCAATCAATGAATGCAGTGTTAATACAGTAACCATCTTAGTCCTAGATCACTTTTTTGTGATACGATTACAGACAGACAGAGAAAGACAGACAGAAACAGAGAGAGAGAGCAGTAGTTATATGACTGACACTTTGTTAAAGCTACTAAAAAAATCCATATTGGAAACACACACACACAGATTGATAATTTAGCATCCGAACTTATTAGTAGCAATACCCTAATAGTATTGTGGATTGATATTCTATTACCCACCCCGACCTCAAAAACTTAAAAAGTCAATGTTAGTCAAGATGGCCCAGTTTCATCACAAATGAGTTCGTCATTGACAACTGATGGGTCACAACCACAATCAATCATACAGTATCAGCCACCAGAGGAATGAACTTTGTCGAGTTCCAAGACTCGCATTTGCTCAGCTTAACATCTTAGTACACAAGAATTCAGTTATACAGTAGTTCATCCAAACAGTTATGGTATGGACTTATTGTTAATATTATCCAGTCTATTCAGGCACTCTCATTGATCAGTCTGATCTGCATGGCACTGCTCGGCACTTCCTGTGATGTACAGTTTATGATACAATATACAGATCATATAGGCACTCTCACTGATTGATCCTTCCCACAGAATGCCATCATACCCTTATTGCATACAATGTCCAGCTTGGTGCCCAAAGTTCCAAAAGAAGTTGTCACTTTTCTTGAAGCCTTGAAGACATTCTGCCCAAAGTGAGCCTGTACTTGGCGAGAGTTAGCAAGTTATGGGTAATAACACCTGCCATGTTGCAAGTGTAGTGAGCCACCATCCTAAGATAATTTGCAGGTAATAAAAGAGACTTTAGCTTCACTACCTGATTTAAAAGTTGGTGGAAACTTACTATTAAGTTCCCACATTGTTATTAGATCTTACTATTAAGCATGAAAACTCAGCCTTTTAGGCTTGTACTGAAGAAAATTTTACCCACTCGCATCAGAGTTCTGTCACTCCTGTGTAACTTTGGTTCCCATCCTGTTAGCTGCAGATTCCTGAGAGCTGTAGTGTTATTCAATTGGAGGCCTAAAAGTAAATATATTAGGAAGGAAGAGGTCCTTGAAAAGGTTTGAAAGTTGAGACGGGGTCCTTATTCTTAAAAAGTTTACATGCCTGGTATAGAGTTCCGACATCAGGGGATCAATGATGAAGATTCTGCTTTCAATTTTTTCCAAGTCTGACAAAGATACTGGCATTCTAGGCTGTTTACTTTATCAGTTACAAGTTTAAAACATATACCTATGCAGTTTCTCACAGTTCTATAAACCACACCCAACAGTTTTCCAATTCGATCAGAGCTGTTGATGCATATTATCAATGTGGACTAATTCTAGTATATATAGTGATCTTTCAGCAGGTAGAATACAGCTTATCTTCCCCCGACCTAAATTGTACTTGACATGCATTGAAACCAGTTTATAGAATGGCCATCATCTTGCACAGAACAGGTGAACATACATTGGCGAAGTCCATAACAGCAGTAATGAATCATCAACAGGTGGAACAAGATGTAATGCTCTCTACCTCCACCTTTCTTAAAAAACATCATATATCCAAGCAACGAATGCATTGTTAAAAATCTGCTGAATTCGACAGTAACCATGTTAGTCCTTAATCACTTTTTTGGGCTCCCATTACAGTGATTATCTTATTGAAATGGAGGCCAAAGCTTTGACCATTAGACCAATTTTGACATTCTACCCGAAATAAGGATTCACCCTCAAAGGCAGGGAAATCTCATTGGACCCATGTTGGGGATTCCTCTGCAGTAACAACCTCCAACAATCACAATCTGTACTGATGCAAATATAGAGAATAAGGGCAAATCTCACATGATTAACACATTAACCCCTGAGCCAAACAGTTTCACAGTCCCCTATAGCATACGTGCAAAGAGCAACTAGAGCAATGTTGGACTTACCAGTGCCTGTATCCTGAGACTTGCTGAAAATACTCTGCTTGCAGATTTTTTCAGAGAGATCTGTGAGTAATAAATGTTATTTTTTTAAAATTGATGTTCCTTTAATTAGGCTAAACGTTTTACACAGCAGTTATCAATAAAATTACATAAAACATTACATACATTTTATGTTACATGCAGAAATAAAAATGATGGGAAAGACAAAATGATTTTCTACCAATGTGATTTTCTTGCCATGAATAATCCATAAAGATCCATGATAAATTCACACTGAATAATTAAATCTATCTACACATGAAATTCACTCCATTTTATGTACACAGAAAATCTACTTGTTTTCTCTATTGCAAACTTAACCTCAGGTGAATACTTCTTCAGTTTGTCAAGTAAAAGTCTACTTACATGGCTGATTCTCATAATTTTCTTCATTTCCTAATTCAAATATTTTCACTATTTTTCCCGAAGTCAAATGTTTCCCCCTTTGTTCAACAATGTTCACTCTGTCTATGTAAGCTAACATTTTATTCGTTATTCTGCCTGCATATTTAGGAAATGGCTTCAAATCAACCAATGGTTTGTGTCGATTTAACTCGTTCTTGTAACAGGTATAGACAAATACTGACACTGAAACTCTGCACCCGTGATACAAGCTAGGAAAACTCAGCCACGTTATTGAGGCTCTCAGGAGATGAGAGAGGTAAAGTATGATGAGTTATCAAGGCAGCAGGCGATAATGTTTTACGGGCTACCTGTGCAGTGTGGCACCAACAGGATCATTATTTCTATATCAACATTCTAGAAAACAAATATAGAACCAGAGGTAACATTCTGTAAATCTCCACTACGGTGATGTATCTGAAATGGCAAGGTGGATTCTGGTGCCAAGACCTATGTATTCTTCTTTGGGATTTTCTAACGCGGTGTTTCCAGTGGCAATCCATATCCAAGTTTGACGTATCACTGGCTCCTAAGTTTATTAAGGATCTCATTGTCCTACAAAATACAATGTTTCATCGAAGTCCACAATTTTTCAACCTGCACATTTGGATCATATTAATGTATGCTCTTAGGAGAAATAACTTTTTACAACCAGTGGTGGAGAAA
This sequence comes from Unio delphinus, assembly GCA_029339505.1. Lineage (NCBI taxonomy): Eukaryota > Metazoa > Mollusca > Bivalvia > Unionida > Unionidae > Unio > Unio delphinus. The sequence continues at coordinate 3,763,236 of JAQISU010000009.1, read as the reverse complement.
TTGCCCAAGCTATCTTGCCATTCAGCCTAAAGGCATAAGGAAGTAATGCAATATATTTGTACACTGGTATGCATAAGAACACAGTATGGCACTGCATGCATCCATACCTCAATAACGTACGTTATGTTCTTAAGGTAGACACAGTCAAAACTTCCATGATCACTGGTAACATAATTGTATCTTTCCATTTTTCATTACACATGTCCATGACGTTGAATCCTTAACCAATACGAATTTATCATGAATGATAATCTGGCTGAACAGGACACTATTTAGCTTCATTTGTTTAACTCTAATATTAGACTTGCTTCCTCACAGCATTAGTGAACAGCACTCAGAATCAGTGAAATATTTTCCTTTGCAGATAAAGCTCACTGTGACTAAAAGAAGAAAAATGCTTTCTGACTAATAACATTAGTTCTCCACCTAATACTGTTCCAAACTGTTTTACTAGCTTGCACATAAAGTTAAAATGAATCCTGTCAATTTTGGGCTCAAAGGCAACTTGGTCACCTTTGAATTAATAAAACAATGGTTTCAGCATTTATTATATACCTCAGGCAAACTTGGTGGATGCGATCTGAGTATGAGAAAAGATTACCGAATTTAGGGTCAGTGGTCAGCATCATTGGGTTAGAAAGAAATAATGGTTTCCAAAAATAGGATTAGTTCTACATTGCAGACCTGGTCCATATTCTGTTAATGGATTTTACAAAAGGTAAGGGAGAAGCTGGTCAGTTTTGAAGGCCACTCTTGACTGAATGAAGAAAAATATAGGATCTGTGCAAAACCTTCATTGATTAACATGGAAAGCTATTAACAGTGAGTGGATATGTAATGTGCTGTTTACAATATTCATGTGTCAGAAGCCATTTTGTGAACTTCCATTGCATTGCAGTTAATGCTAAGGTAATTTAGATAACTCGAGTGCTTGTGGCTGTGATTGAATTTATATACATGTACCTTTATCGGTATATATAGTAATGGTTTGCACAAAATGATAATTTCATCAATATTTCAATCAAGAATGAGGATGAGCTTGTTCTACTTTTTGAAAAAGTTTCTTGTTCGGTCTTTAGAATTATATTCTTTATTTACTATGAAATCCAAAGAAAATTAGAACTACATGAAAATCAATAATTCACTGTATTTTGATAAACATGAAATGTCAGCACATGATGGAAAACTACTTAATAGAGGTCTAACATATTTAAATTTAAATTTTCAACTTTTGGTTAACATGAAATTGAGTGAAAATTAGAACTAAATGAAAATCGTTGATTCACTGTATTTCATGGAACTTGAATGACCAGCATACAGTTAGGACATTATTTAGCAGAAGATATCATTCCATCTTATTTGAAATCTTGTCCAATCTGTGTTAGAAAAAAACTTTTTTAGCAGAAATACAGGAATGGGTCTTTTAAAAGTATGAGACAAGTTATTTTGTATGTGTGTGTTTTCTTGATATCCTTTTTTTTTTTAATTTTCTCAATGCTGTAAGATGTTAGTGTTACTCATTGATTGCAAAAGTGTTATTTAGGGTTTGCCCAAAATTTAATAGTTTGATTTTAATCATTTTTCAGAGAAATATTCTACCAGATGAAAAAGTAATGAAATTCATCAACATATCCTGAGATATAAACTTACTTGAGATAAGTCTGTTGCTACACATTGTCTACTCAACATTTTTCAGTCTATATTTTACCAATTATTGGGTCTCTATAATTGTGTATTATGAAATGGTTATCTATTTACCTAAACTTAAAAATTTAACCAAGAATCTTGTATGTCAACTCTGACACCATATTTAATCCAAAAATCAAGAACAATACAGATACTCATGCTTATCAGTCGGTTTCTGTACAAAAAAGTGGACTCCTGTCATGGGGGGTTATGGCGAACAATTTGATAACTATGATTACGTGAAGAAACTCTAGCTGTTGCAATACATACTCACTTGCTGTGAATTCAAATATTTATACACATCTTTGCCAATGTTACCATCTAGAATTGCATATGTAACATTGACTATATTTAACCTTTTTATTATTAATTCCATATTAATTTATTTAGATTTGAATAATTTGATAATATTAATTTGTACATTACACACTGCAAAGTGATGTGTCCATCAGTGTTGTTTATTGTTGGTATATCCTGGCAAATATATTGCTACATAATTAAGTATGATTGGTAAATCATTGTAGTTTGTGCAACAAATGTTATATAGTTAATTAAATATTTTCCTATTAGCAGAGATCACAGAACTTTTAATTAGTAGTGATACTTTGATGTATGTTTTAAACAGTTTCAAAACACTCGTGTTACATTCTCGTATTAAATGAGAGAATGTCTCTCTTTAGCTGATGAAACTTGTACTCATCATAAAATTAAAGTTGATGGGAGAGACAATTATGAGGAATGAGATTTAGAATAGTCTGGACTATTTCCACTAGGGCAGAGTGAGTTGTGCCATTCTATCAGTGGATTAGTACCCACTTTCATTCAGAATGACAGAACATCATTCCCCTTCTCATTTGGCGTGGATTGGGAGTAGCATACCCACATAAAGAGGAACGGTACCTTTCCAGTGCCTGGGATCATTTGTTGGTGTTATTGTCAAGCCCAGCCCTGCATTGCCACAAGGAAATCAGAATGATCTTTTCCCCGCTAATAATCAAACTGTGATTTCATCCTCTGGGGGACCTGATATTGGCATACAGACATCAGGTTAGGGAATGGGTTCAGTTTATCTTTCACCCTTCCCTTGTATCCCTTTACATTTGAACAAGATGATGTGCCTTCCACTGCAAGGAAGCAAGTAGTCCTATTTATTCCTATGTGCAGCAATGGATTTCTGAACCTTGACTGCATGGTAGCAAGGTTGTTCCCTTGGGCCTACATTCTCTTTTGAATTAGGTTAAAAATAGGGCTAGGAGGATGGACGTTACTGCAAATGCTCATAGTGGGCATAAAGTAACCCCATCCAACTTGATGAGTCTGCCAAAATGTCGGTACCACAAGAGGAGTCACTTGTACAGGTTCCACTCCTCCAAGCCTCCCCCACAACAAAAGGATATACAGAGTTGAAATTTAAGAGGAACTTGATTACATGTATTGTGAATACAATCACAAATAAACCATAATGTTCTATCACAAGCCGAAAAGTACAGAATGATCCAAATCAGATCCTATAATCTTGAATGTGCTGATGCACCAATAGTTTGACTGTGCTGATGTACAGCTAGTATTGACTAGGATACAATCCAATATGTCGCCAAATGTTTCCACAATAACTCCAAAAACAATTTAGCCCAGAAGTTAAGGAACACTTTGTAATTCTAATGAATACATTAAATGAATGATTGTTCTCAAAGTGTTTCTGAACAGAACTAAAAATTATTCCATACTTATCTTAAGAGTAAAGCTTTCCAAAAATCTCTTTACATCTCCACTTTAACTATGTCACTAGATTTTCTGAAATAGTAATGAAACATTCAAAAGTTCAGATTAAGTATTTTAAACATATTCACATTCAGAGCATACCAAATTGATAAACAAGGTTAGGAATTAAATCCAATTTTTGGTAATGATCTTTTATAAAGATTTCAAGAAACTTGCCAAAGTCAAGTAGTCAAAACTCTATCTCGGTCATGGACAAAGGTCAGCAAGAACACTATTTAATTTAAATACACGTATCCTCATGCAGAAATCTTTGCAAAGTTTCTTTCATAAAACATTAAATCAGCAGCATTAGAAGAAATTTCATCAGAAAGCATTCAGAATTTTTGGCCAATTGCTTTTACATTTGGCTATTGAACAGATGTCAGATGAGTAATATTATACCCACTTTGGCCTCTTATTACTACAGTAAAATAAAAATGGTAAATCAGGTACAATATAATGTAAATAAGATGTTTGATTCTGGATACTGGTAGCTTCATGCATTTTATCAACGTTTCCCTTTAGTCAACACACTGAAGTGAAAAATTATTCATTATTTTATTTCAGGGTAGAGAAGTCACCAGATTGAGGCCTGAGCAGATTTTGTCTTTGTTATCAAATAATTGGGTAAGTATTCAGACTGAAGTCATGACCTGACAGTGAGCTACCACATATAACATGTTCCTCAAATACACAAAATAAACATGGACCTTCTTGTTTTTACTACCTTGGCAATTCAGATGATTGCCCATGTTGACAAAATGAAAGTTAAAAATGCCCATGACATTGAAAAAAAGATTTTTTTTAAGTGGCCTATAGAATAACAATTTTGCTAAGTAGGTCAGTATTAATGCTGGAAATTTGTTAATATAGTTATTGTTGATTGTTATGTGATATTTGCATTTGAAAGAAATCCTGATTAAGTTGTTTACTGTTGCCATTATGATGCACTATTTGCTAGATAATTTCTTAGGCAAGAACAATGTGTGGCAGGTTTCTTTGCAGTTTATTATGGGATTATAGAAATGGGGTGGTAAATATTGCTAGGTTTTTTAAAATCCATAATAAACTGGCGACATTATAATATTTGGGAGTGTCCTTGAGATTTTGCTTGAGAAATGTAGTTTTAGATTATATTTACTTAATGTTATGTCTTTACTGTTGACACCATTTTCTGTAATTAGAGAGCACCATGTTGATATGACCATCCATTCTGGAGAATTTCATATAACAATATTTTAAAGATGGTTCTCAAAGAATTCATTTGGAGATTAGCTCCACATTGTTTTAATACTGGACCCCCTAAATACTACAAAATATTTTAAAAACAATTTTAAGCAAAGACATTGGTATGATCATCTGTTCAGAATAAGAAAATGTTGAAGATTTTTCACATGATGGTTATTTTCAGAGGTGGTATTGTTGACATTTTCATAGGTCAATAAAACCATTTAAATAAAGTCATTTCTGTGGCATTGTTCAATAGGAACAACAGGCATAGAGTTTTTCTTTTGAAAATTATAAAACATGTGGGTTATTTAGTATTTTAGCTGTTTAAATAAATTACCTTGCCTAAGGACACCATAGTAGATAACACTGCTTCAGGTAGACCCGAGATGTTGGAATAACAAATAACTACATATTACTCCATATTTGCCAGCCTGTTGCTACATTTTGACCAAAAAATCTGAGCTTTGTCTTGTACTTCACATTGACTTATATATGGATTTTGTCATCTGACTTGCTTTATTCTATGTCATATAATTTTATAACAAATTCTCCAAAACTTCAAAAATAATGTGTTAAAGAAATATTTCTGGGAAGAAATTGTTTAGGCAGAAAAAGACCCCACAATGAGACATTGTTTAAAATGATTACAAAATCATCAGGATTAAAAATTTAAAGTTAGATGTAATTGCACTAAAGCATTATGCACTAGTAATATATTGTTTAAATTTGATTTCATAATATGTTCATTAGAATTGACAAATTAGAACATGAATTACCAAGACAAACACAGGTATTCCACCACATGTTTCTTTGTGCACCTCATGTTCAAATAAAAATTATACCTCTATATGAGAGATAGGGGCACCTTGATGTTTTAATCTCTATTGTTTGTGTACCTGATGATTATGATCTTACTCATGTACAAGTGCAATAGCATATTCCATTATCAATTAATACCACTGGATAAGCAATTCATTTAGTTTGTGTTACCACAGCTATTGTCTAAGAATAATATGGTTTTGTAGTGGTATCTGAATTCTAATTAAATATGTTGCAGTTGCAGTTGTAATCAGACACAATTGCCGCCAAAGTGCAGTAAGAGTAAATGACTGTTAGAAGAAAAACGTATTTGTTGAGGTCGGCGTGGTCATTGCACATCAAAATAAAATTAGACACCATGTAAAATGGCCATTCTTGGGATGTAACCGAAATTGAGTCCATATGGATGTAGTAAATATTGTGAATATTTCAATTTTGAAACTGAAGGAGTATGATTTTTATTTTGGTAGTTTACATTACTTTTTATTTTATTATTGTTGTTTCTCTTTGATGAAAGCTTCAGCTAAACAGGGGCTCTAAGTTACAAAATAGCATGAAGAACAGCAGAAATCTGTGTGTCTCACTCAGTCTCTTATATTTTTTTCATCACAAGGTGCATGCAGAAAAATGTTCTCTCTCTCTCTCTTTATCTTTATCTTGAAAACAAAACTGAAAAAAGGAAAAAAAAAAAAGCATTATGTCATCAAGGATGGTGTAATAATTGTTACTGAGTGGGTGGTGGATCAAACGAACAACTCAAACACAATATGTGAAAGATGACGTAAATTTATGAAATAAATTATTAATGAAAAATAATGATGTATCAACACAATAACTCATGCGTTCAACCCACAATCACACTTCACAATCATTCACAATTTGAAAATAAAATTAAATATTAATTCAAAATGAACACAGATCCAAGGAACCTCCTGGACTGCACAAATATTTCAAATAAAAAAAGGAACCTTTACAAAAATGTATATTATCGCACGTATGAATTGCGATAAACCTCAAATCATATTATTTCATGTATGAATTGCGATAACAAGTACAAACATCTATATGTATTAAGTCAAGTTTCTAACTGTTCTTGAGATTCATGTAATTCCTTGGAATACTACTGAGATTCAAAGTAACTCCATGTAAATATATCAATGCATTCAATTGTAACCACAATTGAAACGCACACATGCGTCTCGACCCTGTACAACCGTACGATTCACCAACTGTTGAATCACCACACAGCTCCTCCGAATACCTTGGGTTGACCCAATACTTTTATTGGCTGCTTGCCCTTCACGGATCCACTACAGTTATACGTCACCCTAACGTACAGACAGCATACAGCACCTATTAAAACCACCGGTCCCAAACACTTAGATGCTACCCCGGACGTTTACACCTCTAGACAGCTACGGACACTCGGACATTTATACTTCTAGATAGTTCTGGATATTTACACATCTCGACAGATATCCTCAGACATCATGACCTCCTGTTCACGCCAGATACAAACGTAGACGGACAGACAGTCTGACAGACAGACAGTCAGACACCTCAATTTGATCGCACAATCAAATGGCACAATCAAACAGCACAATCACGTCACAAGCACGGCACAATCAACTACAATAAAGAAACCAAACTAATAATAGTTGTTTCTAAAACAATCTAAAATTTAGATTACGCTATTGTATTTAAAGTCTGATAGTGACTAGTAATTCCAAATATTCAATGGTTTAAATCTGCATTGTAATAAAGACATCATTACATGAAATGATAAACTGAATAAAATTCACTTTAAATAAAACGAAATATAAATTTAACACTCACCCCTATGGCTAGAGAAAGAAAATGACGAGCTATCTCTCCTTTGACTTTTGATTCGTAATCTTTTTAAAAATTTTCTGCCTTATATGTCCCCAAATAGGTGGGCAGAATTCAGGGCAAAATTCCCGTGCACCCCGTGATTATAATGTTCCTGACTTCAAGTGATTTCCAGCCAGGTACATGTAAGTCGCTACACGTCGCTTACCTTGAAAAACACTTATTCACCCCAGGTAACGCATGTATGACGAAACGAAAAATGGTGAAATTAGTTTGTATTCAAGAAGAAATAAATTCATTTTTCACCTAATTATGTGACAGATGGAATTTACTTATTGCTGGTAATCTGAGAAAGCATATAATGATACCTTTAACATCCATGATTCAAACAAGAAATTACTATAGTTTCATTACACACAGCATCACAGATTTTCTCCTCTCTGTACTAAATAAATTTTCAGTTTAGCAATATTATATGTACCTATAAGTTCAAAATACATTAAAAATTCTTCATTAATTACAATTGAATGTGGGGCCCCGAGTGGGCGAGTGGTATAAAGCGATCACTGTAACGGATCACTGCCATCTCACCTCTGACAGCGTGTGTTTGAGTCGCAGGCTCGGCTAATGTAGGTATGTGAGAAAGCTTGCCAGTAGTTTCTCGTGGGTTGGTGGGTCTTTCCAGGGTTTTTCCTGGGTTCTTCCCCCACCAATAATACTAACAGCCATGTATAGCCTATCTTGTGTAGAAAAATGGCATTAAACCCTACAACAACAACAACAAGAATTGAAAGTTACGAGTTGCAGATAGCATAAAATTCACAATAAGTGAAAAGCATTTATCAAGGATAAATAAGCAATATTATATGTACCTATAAGTTCAAAATACATGTAAAATTCTTCATTAATTACAAATTAGGTACTTTTATTTGCATTTCATGAACCATGATATGAAAGTTTCCAAATTACAGATAGTATAAATTCATGATGCTGTGGGAAATGAAGTGAAAAATACAAAGCCAAAGTATTGATCTGGTCTTGTCTTATATTCAGCAGTGACATACTCGGATGATGGATTTAAAATTTACCAAATTTGTTCATTCGACTTATACGTCATATCAACTTATCGACCGGTAAATATGGTACTTCACAAATACAGACAACAGATGATGTATGCAGAAGTTTCTGAAGTTCTCTTTGTCTCCTGCCAGTAGGATCTACTAGCCTGTTATTGCTTGCTGTTGTACAAGATTTAAAGCAAATAAAAGTTCTAAACCTTTCCAAACTTGGGATAATCTTTGGAAGGGGGGATTTTTTTATCTGATTCAGTATTTGGTTGTAGCCAGGTGTTTGGTACTTAAAAATTATGCTTTGGTCATGTGATCATTTATTTGGTAGGTATGGCATGATATTATCATTTATTAATATAAAATGTCCTGGTATATAGGTCTTTCCAGTATATACAAATAATACAATCCACTATCAAATAGAGCCACCACACAGTAATGTCATTTGTTGTTGTTGTAGGTTTTAATGCCATTTCTCAGTACAAGATAGGCTATACATGGCGACCAGTATAATTGATGTAGGAAGAATCCAGTAAAACCCAGAAAAAAACCACCGAACCACAAGAAACTACAGTTGTTCTTCATCTGCATTTCCCAAACTTTCTGGTTGGTTTCTACCTGCATAAGGAAGTACAATAATATATGTATTTATCAGGCTTATACATTCTATGTGCTGAATAAAAAAAAGGGCTTAAAATCGTAGTTTTCATACAATGACTTGGGTTCCTACAATTCCCAAACATTGTAAGTAGTATGCACTTGTAGCAAGAAAAACTCCTAAGGAATCGATAAATAAAACTTTGGAATTATGGTCACTAAGATTAAAATAAGAAAAATGCTTTCTGACCAATAACATTAGTTCTCCACCTGCTAATGATTCCAAGCTGTATGAAAATCTTGCACTTAACGTTACAAAAGAATCTTGTCAGTTTTGGGATCAAAAGGCAACTTGGTCACATTGAATTAATAAAACAATGGTTTCAGCATGATAACATTAATGATGCATTATATACCTCAAGCAGACTAGGTGGATGCGATCTGAGTGTGAAAGAAGATGACTCAATTTTGGGGCAGTGTATAGCATCATTGGGTTAGAAAGAAATAATGGTTTCCAAAAATAGGATTAGTTCTACATGGCAGACCTGGTCCATATTCTGTTAATGGCTTTTACAAAATTTAAGGGAGAAGCTGGTCAGTTTTGGAGGCCACTCTTGACTGAATGAAGAAAAAATATAGCATCTGTGCAAAACCTTCATTGATTAACATGTAAAGCTATTAACAGTGACTGGATATGTAATGTGCTGTTTACAATATTCATGTGTCACAAGCCATTTTGTGAAGGTGAAGGCCACTCTTGACTGAATGAAGAAAATATAGCATCTGTGCAAAATCTTCATTGATCAATATGGAAAGCTTTGAAAAATGACTGGATATGTAATGTGCTATTCACAGTATTCATTTGTTACAAGCCATTTTTTGAACTTCCATTGCATTGCAGTGAATGCAAAGGGGATTTAGGTGACCTGAGGTCATGTGGCTGTGATTGAATTTAAGTACCTTTAACGGTATAAATAGTAATTGTTTTGCAAAAAAATGATAATATCATCAATATTTCAATTCATGAATGAGGAGGAGCTTGTTCTACTTCTTAACAGAAACATAGTTTCTTGTTTGGTCTTTAAAATTCTTGATTTTTGTTACTACATGAAAATCATGAATTAACTGTATTTTGTGGAGCAAGGATTACCAGCATACAAGGGGAAAACTATTTAGTAGATGTCTAAGAAATATTATTCCATCTTATTTGAAAAGCTCAACATGCCTTTTGTGTAAGCTCCCATAGCATTGAATATTTACTCCATGTGATGTTTTGGCATTAACAATAATTTTCTCCAAAATTGATAGAATAAATTATTATAGGCAGTAGTATAACTGTAAATTTATTGTATGGAAGTATAGGATAAGTTGGTGTTTTTGCTATTGTTTTCTTGATGATGTTATTTGTTATTCTTCACAAGGTTGTTGGTGTTATTTATTTATTGCATAAGTATTATATAAGGCATGACCAATTTTTTAATTTGCTTTTTATCATTTTTCAGATAAATGTCCTGCCAGAAGAAGTGAGAAGGAATTTCATTAGCAGATTGAAATCAATACATTCTGAGGTAAAGTCCTACTTGAGTTAAGTCAGGGTCTACATAATGTCTATTAAACATTTTCCAGTCTCTGTTTTATTAATTATTGTGACTCCGTGAAAACCTAAAATTATAAATTTAACAAAGAAAGTCATTTGCCAACTTTGACACCATATTTAAATGCAAAGATCAAGACATTTGCAAATAAACTTGCTTATAAGTTGGTTTCTTTACTAAAAGTTGATTCATTAGATTAATATTCAAATCATCTTTTGATGAACAGTTTGATAAGTCTTTGCAAACTATGAAACTCTAGATTTTTACAATAACCAATTCCCACATTTCAGATATTTTTAAAATTATTATTGCCACTATTTCAGTCCAGAAATTCACCTGATTATACACATTGTTTATCAATTTCATTACACTTGATTGGATTGTAGTAATTTGAAAATATTAAATTAAACATTACTGGCATCTCACCTGTGGCTGGGTGTGTTCGAGTCATTGGCTCATCCAATGTGGGTAAGCTTGCCAGTAGCATCTCAATGGTCAGTGGTTCTTCCATTGTTTTCCTGGGTTCTACCTCCACCATTAATACTGGTCACCATGTATAGCCTATATTGTGCTGAAACATGGCATTAAACCCAATAACAACAACAGCACAAACAACAAAACATTATGCACTGCAAAGTGATGTGTCCCACAGTATTGTTTACTGTCTATATTTAATGGCAAGTATATTGCTTCCATTCTCATCTGAACAACCTGTATTGGTATTATAATGTGTTTTGGTTTATAAACAATGTTTGTGTTTGACACAATAAAAGGTGTGGTTTCATTTTCTTAAGCCACATCTAATTTTAATTTTTATGCCTGTGCGTTAGGGCCTATATACCTTTGGATTGTAAAGGCAAAATCCATTTGCTATTTTTAGTTGACAATCTTTTGACAAGCTATCAATTTAATACTCTTTCAGTGCAAAATAGAGTTGTAAAGATCGCTGTGTGTGCCTTTTATCTTTTGAAGGCAGCAACTATTTTGTTTTTAAAGATGACAGTCCTTTGATCAAATCACCATGTACTATTTGTTAAATGTCAAGTAGCATCTTAAGTTCATTCATTCTAATTGGAACTCCATGTAATTACACAACACAACTGGCACCTGTTTAGTTACAACCTTAAATAGATTTCAACAACTTTAATAATTTCAGGATAGCGTAGCCCATTTCAAATTGCTGGTTGACATAATAACTACATCAGAAAAGACAGGAGAGAAACCAGTAGAGGTATGAAATATAATATGATTTAGCAAAATGCTGTGTGAAATGTTGCATCTAAAAATTATGCCAAATTATACATATTGAATATAATTGTTGTATCATTACTTGTACTGTATATAACAGAATCTATATTGTTAAAAGTAAAAAATATTTTGCTATGAACAGATTTCACAAGTTAGTCTTGCATTTTAACAGTAAAATATTGTTAACTGTTTTATACATATTTTAGTGTCATTTTGTTAAACTATGTTTTTGAGGCATGACGCTCCTAATTAGCCTAGATTTTTCTCAAAACTTAGAAAATGATCAAAAGATCAAATTAATTTTCCAAAAATTCAAGTGCCCTCAAAAAAGAACTTAAAATATTTTGTATATTAAATGAGATACATTTGACAGGCAAAGAAAATAAACCTTGGTAATGAAGAGAGAAAGACAGAGAGAGAGAGAGAGATAGAGAGGACAAAGCTTTGGTTGGTGAACCCAGCTTTTACCAACATTTCATGGATATATGCCTGAACACTTAGGAGTATGTCAGAATTTGTTTTTTTTGTTCTAATTTCAACTTCACTTTTTTGTTCTAAATCAGGGTTGCACAATGATTTTTAAAATAAAGAATGAATAATCCTGCATATGATTATTAGCCTGATTATGATGTTACATACTGTCTAAGATCCATCGCAACCAGGAACAACTGGTAACCATGATGTCACTAATACTACATCAACCCACATTAGCCACTATCTAATAAGATATGGCTAAACGAAGAGCTAAGAAAATAGCTATTTGTCCACAAGAGTTCATACAACACAGTCAACCATAGGACTATGGATTATGAGTATCCAAGAGTGACCAACCTATTCAGGTTGCAATCTGGTTCTACATCTCCACAAATAAAGCGCCCAAGAATTGATGCATATGAAGAATCACTTTCTTCCTGTGGCCCAAATAAAGTGCACGCAAGCTTTGCCCTGAATTGGAGAAAGAAAGAAATGAAGAAAACTTAATTGTTGTGTCACATGTTGCAGCGTGTTGTCAACATTAATGGAAATGTAATTATCAACATACCAAAACTAACTAGGACATTGGAAACATTGTGCATAATGCATGAATGAGCTGGAAATTGCAAGCGATATAATCCACCTATGTATAAAAGCAAAACTCAAGGACTGTGTGCCTTTTTAACAGTTAAATGTACAAACTGTAATCTGCAGGAAGCAGAATAGGCTGCCTTTCCAGAAAAGTGCCAAGGATATAGAAAGTGAGGCCCAGGCACAGGAAATTTAAATGCGATGTTGGCACTTTCTTGCTACAAGGCCAAAGTTGGAGTGACAGACTTGCCCATTTAGCATCCTATTACTCAAAATTTCTGCCATATGGGAAACATTTAAATCTTTCTTATATTAAAAAGCTTGAATATTTACTAAGAAATTTTGTCTTAGATGTCAAGCTAAGTAAAATTTCACACTTTCTAAACACAAATAAGTGCGAGAGCTTGTACAATATCATTTTTACCTATGCACCGAAAATATCAGTATGGAGCAGAAATTTTGATGCATTATGTCATTGATCCCCTCAAAGCTATGAGTATGGTACAGGAAACTTTACACTCCCACTGATCAAGTCTCATGGAATTGTTCTACTCAGTCTGATCCAGTATTTCAGCTCATAGTAGAATGATATCAGAGAACAGTAAAAGATAGGGAGAGGAAATCAAGTCTTCAGTACAAGTACATATGCTACATCAAACGCAAACAAAAAAAGCAACAGAAAACTTGTACAAAATTCAACGTTTGCCAATTCAGTAAATAATTTTGTACCCAATGAACATCCATACACTTTAAATCCTTTAAATGAATGAATGTAACAATTATTAAATGTACTTGACTATCACAGTATACACCACTCCCCCTAGCCCATATTGCCTTGGCATTCACCATAGGTTTTACATGATTTTCTAGCCATATTTACTCTTTTTGGTTCAAGTGATAAATGATCATGTTTTTGTATGGCATCTATGTGATACCTCACACTGATATGGTAGTGAATTTACCATAGTTTCTACTTAGAACCTTAATCGGTGAGCCAAAGCAATCTTTCTTTTCCCACGAAAGGTTACATAAATTATTCCATAACCATGTTGTTCACGTGAGCCTGTCCAAATGTGACACTTGCTGCAGACTTGTGTATGTTGAGTTGAAGCTCTTTTATATGTCATTAATTCTTGAACTGTTAATTTAGTTTGAAATATTTCTGACTTAGCTTAATAAACCATGACCATATGATACTATAGAATTTTTTTATCTGTCAATACAAAATTATTTAACACCAAGAAAATAAATTTTCTGTTAATATTTTAATTTGACAATGAAAAAACGGGGAAAAATATCCAAATTATTACCAGTTCAAAGAAGAACTGATAGCATCTTCCTTGAGAAATGTGAAATTAATGAAACATTTTTAAAAACAATGACACACATAGGTTTATAATTGCCACTAGTCTATTTTCGTATCGAGTACAATAGCAAGGGACATAACTCTTCTCAAGCCCACCAGCAGCCTCTTAATTAAAGCAGAATTTGGAATGAAAAGACATTTAAGTTCTAAACTGCAGTGAATTTAAACTAAATGAGCCAATATTAATACAAACAGCAATAAATATAATTCCATGGGTATACACCCGAATGCTCTTTATGGGGGCGTTCACCAGTTAGTATGTACTTTTCAGATAGTGACGTATCAAGGTGAAGTTGTTTGCATTTGTAACATGCACAATGGAGATAATGTTGGCATATCTCAATGCTACTTTGATGTAATGTGGCTGATATTTCTTTGGATACTGCACTTGTGGAAATTGTACATGATCTAAGCACATGGTATAACAAAATGGATGCTCCCATGTGCTTGAAAAATTAGTCAGAATTAATCAAAAGTACACTAACTTTAGCAGTTATTAAACTAGGGAAAATGAATTTTGCTGAAGTAGGCAATAGCAGCTTCTGAAAGTGCAATGAACAAATTGCAAAACGTCTGAAAAGTAAAAAAAAGTTATCGGATCATTTTTCTACAATTTACCTCTGAAGTCCAGGAAGTGAAAATGACCATGGGAGCTAGCAGTTTTTTTATTCGAGCACATCTTAAGTTAGCCCAAGCTGTATACTCTAGAACCTAAAGTACACCCATCAATCATACATCAAAATAAAGGGAATTGAAAGTTCTTCTCCCAACACCTAAGATATACAAAGTCTTTATTATATTGTCAGTATAACCAGTGAAGAAACCCCAGAAAATTATTTTTCTTTAAAATTCTAACCCTATGCAAAGTGCGAAACTGTAGAGCGCCACCTTATCAAGGCAGCAGGCGTTAATGTTTTACGGGCTACCTGTGCAGTGTGGCTCCAACAGGATCATTATTTCTATATCAACATTCTAGAAAACCAATATAGGACCAGAGGTAACATTCTGTAAATCTCCACTACGGTGATGTATCTGAAATGGCAAGGTGGATTCTGGTGCCAAGACCTATGTATTCTTCTTTGGGATTTTCTAAAGCTGTGTTTCCAGTGACAATCCATATCCAAGTTTGACGTATCACTGGCTGCTAAATTATTTATTAGGGGTCTCATTGTCCTACAAAATACAATGTTTCATCGAAGTCCACAATTTCTCAACCTGCACATTTGGTTCATATTAAGGTATGGTCTTAGGAGAAATAACTTTTCACAACCAGTGGTGGAGAAATTGCCCAAGCTATCTTGCCTTCCAGCCTAAAGGCATAAGGAAGTAATGCAATATATTTGTACACTTGTGTGCACAAGAACACATTATGGTACTGCATGCATTCATACCTCAATAACTTATGTTGAGTTCTTAAGGTAGACACAAGTCACAACTTCCATGATCACTGGTAACATAATTGTATATTTCCATTTTTCATTACACATGTCCATGACGTTGAATCCTTGACCAACAAGAATTTATCATGAATAATAATCTTGCTGAACAGGACACCATTTAGCTTCATTTGTTTAACTCTAATATTAGACTTGCTTCCTCACAGCATTAGTGAACAGCACTCCGAATCAGTGAAATATTTTCCTTTGGAGATAAAGTTCACTGTGACTAAAAGAAGAAAAATGCTTTCTGACTAATAACATTAGTTCTCCACCTAATACTGTTCCAAACTGTTTTACTAGCTTGCACATAAAGTTAAAATGAATCCTGTCAATTTTGGGCTCAAAGGCAACTTGGTCACCTTTGAATTAATAAAACAATGGTTTCAGCATTTATTATATACCTCAGGCAAACTTGGTGGATGCGATCTGAGTATGAGAAAAGATTACCGAATTTAGGGTCAGTGGTCAGCATCATTGGGTTAGAAAGAAATAATGGTTTCCAAAAATAGGATTAGTTCTACATTGCAGACCTGGTCCATATTCTGTTAATGGATTTTACAAAAGGTAAGGGAGAAGCTGGTCAGTTTTGAAGGCCACTCTTGACTGAATGAAGAAAAATATAGGATCTGTGCAAAACCTTCATTGATTAACATGGAAAGCTATTAACAGTGAGTGGATATGTAATGTGCTGTTTACAATATTCATGTGTCAGAAGCCATTTTGTGAACTTCCATTGCATTGCAGTTAATGCTAAGGTAATTTAGATAACTCGAGTGCTTGTGGCTGTGATTGAATTTATGTACATGTACCTTTATTCATATATATAGTAATGGTTTGCACAAAATGATAATTTCATCAATATTTCAATCAAGAATGAGGATGAGCTTGTTCTACTTTTTGAAAAAGTTTCTTGTTCGGTCTTTAGAATTATATTCTTTATTTACTATGAAATCCAAAGAAAATTAGAACTACATGAAAATCAATAATTCACTGTATTTTGATAAACATGAAATGTCAGCACATAATGGAAAACTACTTAATAGAGGTCTAACATATTTAAATTTAAATTTTCAACTTTTGGTTAACATGAAATTGAGTGAAAATTAGAACTAAATAAAAATCGTTGATTCAATGTATTTCATGGAGCTTGAATAACCAGCATACAGTTAGGACATTATTTAGCAGAAGATATAATTCCATCTTATTTGAAAGTGTCAGCATGGATTTTGCATAAACTCCTGTTGTGTTGAAAAATTGATATGCTGATTTGAAATCAACTAAAATCTTGTCCAATCTGTGATAGAAAAAACTTTATTAGCAGAAATACTGCTGTACAATTAGGAATGGGTCTTTTAAAAGTATAAGATAAGTTATTTTGTATGTGTGTGTTTTCTTGATGTCCTTTGTATTTTAATTTTCTCAATGCTGTAAGGTGTTAGTGTTATTCATTGATTGCAAAAGTGTTATTCAGGGTATGGCCAAAATTTAAGTTTGATTTTAATCATTTTTCAGAGAAATATTCTGCCAGATAAAGTGGTAATGAAATTCATCATTATATCCTGAGATATGATCTTACTTCAGATAAATCTGTTGCTACACATTGTTTACTCAACATTTTCCAGTCTATAATTTACCAATTATTTGGTCTCTATAATTGTGTATCATGAAATGGTTATCTATTTACCAAAAGTTAAAAATTTAACCAAGAATCTTAAATGTCAACTCTGACACCATATTTAATCCAAAAATCAAGAACAATACAGATACTCATGCTTAACTGTCGGTTTCTGTACAAAAAAGTGGACTCCTGTCTTGGTGGGTTATGACAAACAATTTGATAACTATGATTACGTTAAGAAACTATAGCTGTTTTCAATACATACACACTTGCTGTAAATTCAAATATTTATACATATCTTTGCCAATGTTACCATCTAGAATTGCATATGTAATATTGACTATATTTAACCTTTTTTAACTAATTCCATCTTAATTTATTTGGATTTTAATAATTTGATAATATTAATTTAAACATTACACTGCAAAGTGATATGTCCATCAGTGTTTTATTGTGGGTATATCCTGGCAAATATATTGCTACATAATTAAGTATGATTGGTAAATCATTGTAGTTTGTGCAACAAATGTTATATAGTTAATTAAATATTTTCCTATTAGCAGAGATCACAGAACTTATAATTAGTAGTGATACTTTGATGTATGTTTTAAATAGTTTCAAAACACTCGTGTTACATTCTCATATTAAATGAGAGTGTCGCTCTTTAGCTGATGAAAACTTGTACTCATCATAAAATTAAAGTTGATGGGGGAGACAATTATGAGGAATGAGATTCAGAATAGTCTGGACTATTACCACTAGGGCAGAGGGAGTTGTGCCATCCTATCAGTGGATTAGTACCCACTTTCGTTCAGAATGACAGAGCATCATTCCCCTTCTCATTTGGCGTGGATTGGGAGTAGCATACCCACATAAAGAGGAACGGTACCTTTCCAGTGCCTGTACCATTTGTTGGTGTTATTGTCAAGCCCAGCCCTGCATTGACACAAGGAAATTAGAATGATCTTTCTTCGCTTCAAACTGCGATTTCATCCTCTGGGGGACTTGATGTTGGCATACAGACATCAGGTTAGGGAATGGGATCAGTTTATCTTTCACCCTTCCCTTGTATCCCTTGACATTTGAACAGGGTGATGTGCCTTCCACTGCAAGGAAGCGAGTGGTCCTATTTATTCCTATGTGCAGCAATGGATTTCTGAACCTTGACTGCATGGTAGCAAGGTTGTTCCCATGGGCCTACATTCTCTTTTGAATTAGGTTAAAATAGAGGCTAGGAGGATGGACATTACTGCAAATGCTCATAGTGGGCATAAAGTAACCCCATCCCTCTTGATGAGTCTGCCAATATGTCGGTACCACAAGAGGAGTCACTGGTACAGGTTCCACTCCTCCAAGCCTCCCCCACAACAAAAAGATATGCAGAGTTGAAATTAAGAGGAACTTGAGTACATGTATTGTGAATACAATCTCAAACAAACCATAATGTTCTATCACAAGCCGAAAAGTACAGATTGATCCAAATCAGATCCTATAATCTTGAATGTGCTGATGCACCTAGTTGTTTGACTGTGCTGATGTACAGCTAGTATTGACTGTGATACAATCCAATATGTCACCAAATGTTTCCTCAATTACTCCAAAAACAATTTAGTCCAAAAGTTAAGGAGCACTTTGTAATTCTAATGAATACATTAAAAAAATGATTGTTCTCAAAGTGTTTCTGAACAGAACTAAAAATGATTCCATACTTATCTTAAGAGTAAAGGCTTTCCAAAAATCTCTTTACATCTCCACTTTAACTATGTCACTAGATTTTCTGAAATAGTTATGAAACATTCAAAAGTTCAAATTAAGTATTTTAAACAAATTCACATTCAGAGCATACCAATTGATAAACAAAGTTAGGCATTAAATCCAATATTTAGTAATGATCTTTTATAAAGATTTCAAGAAACTTGATAAAGTCAAGTAGTCAAAACTCTACCTCAATCATGGACAAAGGTCAGGAAGAACACTATTTAATTTAAATACACATGGCACCTATACTCATAAAGTAAAAATATTTATTCAATAAAGTTTTCTTTAGCATTTTAGTCATATATACAATAATAATTAAAATAACATAGGAAGATAGCTTATGAGTGACACAAAATGTATATAAAAATAAAACAATATATTGCTTCGATTCCATACAATATCAAATTATCTTTTCCTATTATGTGCCCCACTTCAGTATTATATTCCTGCATCACCAGACTCAAATTCAACAATCTTTGAGTTTTGTTTTTAATTTTTTTTTATGAAAGTTAAAAGGTTGTGATTGTGTTCACTGAATACAAAAATCAGAGAAGGAGCTGAACTAGTAATATACACTTCATAATGCCTTAAAGCCAATATCAACACTGATCATTCTTTCTGAATTGTAGAATAATTTCTCTGATACCTGCTTAGTGTCCACGTTTTCTTCAATCAATGTTCTTCCAACCCCTACATCACTTGCATAAGCATTTTAAACAATTGACTGAAATTTGGAGCTGAACGAACTAGTGCACTGTTAAATATAGCCTGTTTTTTTAAAAACATTTCTGACATATGTCAGACCAATGATATGTATAGAACTGACAGGGGAAATAACCGTTTCTGGCTTCCCGTTTTCTGATGCTGCTTTGGTTCCAAAACAGTGGTCTGCTGTTGCGGCATATTTTGAGATAAATTTGGATCGTTTGAATGCAAAATCATTGGAACCTAACAGAATACATAACCGGATACTTGTTTATGGTATTAAGCGGCCCATGGAAGAAAAATTATGTATTTTTGTGAAGCATTGAAAATTTTTTAAAAGTTTTATTTTCATACATTAAGAGGAGGTAATACTAATAAACACGGTAGGTCTTAATCTTCCAACAATTTGGAATATATCCATGTATATTTCATATTTTTTAGTAACCTCTATTTACCATACGAAGTCTCGATTCAGGAGTTCTATCTGGTCGTTTCAGCCATATCTGCAATGACCCGTGCGTAGGCCAAATTATCCCTCAAATATTTAGCACATGGACCCCATTGTTGGTCAACGGCGTTAGTGCACAAAATTCGATTTAATAACTTCTACAAGTTATTTCATATATAAATATCTATTTTGATTTTCATTCAGATAAGCAAAAATTGTGTTTATGTCTTCTCTTCAAATTATGTATCAAACTTGTTTAAATGAACGGTGTCATGGCAAGATTATATCTGTATCAATTTAGTTCTAGAAGACTCTATTCAAAAGAATGAGTACACACATTCTTCAGCATGCTGACGACACGTGTGATTTGGTATAGTTTTCATTGTTTGTCCTAATTAAAACTGAAGCTGTACATATGTTTTCTGGCACAATCCAGAGTTGTAGACTCGGTTCATTTTCATGAAATTAAGTAGGACCATGTTTTTCTAAAAAAGGACAAAATTGCATTTTGAGAATTGTCAACCCCCCACTCCTTTCATGTCACAAAAGTACGCCACGCTGCATCACAGAGACAGTTGAGATTGAAATTTTATCATTCTTGAATGCACCTCCATTGAAAAATAGCTTGATTTACTTGCAAAAACTGGTATTTCAATTTTCATGACTTATACCTACCAAGGAAGCTTTGATATTTTCCTCTACAAATTTTCAGAGGCAAGGTAGTTTATGGAGAAATTTTAAAAACTTTCTGATAATGTCCAGCTATACCCAGCAATTGCATCAATTGTTTTTGACTGACATTGGAATTTCAGAGACAGCCTTGATGCAAACAAACCTGAGATGTTTAAATATGAATATTGCAACATTAATATAAAATGGGATATAAAAAGTGACGAATTGAAACAGCTCTACAGAGAATAGAGCTTATATACTATACTCGTTGAATAATGGTAATCACAGATTTCATGAACTTTTATAAATGTACTTTTTTATACATCCTTCAGTAGTAGTAATATACCACTATGTTTCATGGTGTATTCTGTGGTCAAGATGATTGTTTTGTGCCAAATATGTTGGCTTGCTGGCTTCAGTATGTAAGAATTACTAGCTCTCATTCTGGGCAGCAAGTGGAGTGTGCCCCCTTCTCCCTTCATGGGAATGGAATTCTCATTCTGACAGCTTCATTGTGATAACTTATCTCAAATGGTAAGGTGAAACCACAGTCCCAGAGCTTTGCATGTTTGTCGTTTTTCTATGTGGTGTATTTAATGACAGACCACTTCAAAATTTGTCATATTCCAGGGTGGCTAAATGTTTTAGCAGACCCATTGTACTGGAATAATCAAAAAATTGTAATAGTATAGTCTGTTCGTCCCAATGTTTTCAGTCAATATGTGCCTAATGGGATCAACCAATGGTGGACATATCTGCAAGGTGGTTTGCCAAACTTAATCTTTGCTTCACCAGTCTATGTTCCAAATACAGTTTAAATTACCTGAAGGTACATGCTTACCTTCCAACACCTCTGGTTCTGTAGGTGATACAGAAAGTGAGAGGATCAGAATGTTGCCTCATCCTGTTTGCTCCAATGAAATGGGAAACAAATTTGGACCAACGTTCTTGTTAATTTCTCTACATAAGTCTCCATGCAGTTTGAGACATCCCCTCATCTGCTCAAGCAACCATGATAGCAGCTGTTTCCATCTTAGAGTTGCTGAACCTGTATGCCTGGATCTTATTAAACAGGCCCTCAAGGACAAACAATTCTCACAACCAGTGGTGGAGAAATGGCAAGATTGCCCTCTAATGAAAATGGAATATTTTCACAATGCACAATATTGCTTTATGCCACGGCAGGAATCCAGACTGTTCCACGTTCACTGGCACATTGTGTCGTCGTGGAAGAGAAGACATTATACAAAGACCTATCCGATCTTCTGTCTATTTTTTTTATTACACACAAACATTGCTGTTGACTCCTTGCTCAAGCAGAATCTATCAGGGTACTAACCTAGCTGAAAAAGACACCATTTGAAACATCTCTCTAGAGCTTGATTGGTTCACCTCTCATATAAGACATGCTTTCTTACTGCATTTCTCACTGGACCTCCTGAAAGATGGCCATTATTGCTTAACTAGCTTGAAGCAGCGGTTCCATTTTTGTTCTGTTTTTCATGATATATGTGCTAGTTGTTCATCTATGTTATTGTGTTTCCTCATTCATTGGCTGTTCAGTCATATGTGTTTATCTCCTTGTTTTGGAAACGAGAACAATTATAATTTTTCTCAGCTGTCTTGTTCCACTTCTACAACATCTTTTGTTCTTGAATAAACTGTCATCACGTGATCGCCAGTCAACCTGTTTATGCTATTATGTACCCTCATTAATTGCTTTAAATGACCACTCCTTGGCTTTTCATGCTACATTGTGCTCAAGACTAAACGAACTGGGACTACATTCATCATTACTTATATGTAAATGGCATCAAAAAAAGAAATGTTATTTCAAGCAGGCCTGTATAGAACAGGAAGAATATCAGTATCTCCCTTTTGCCCTTTCCAGCTAAATGAATTTAAAATTCAGTCGTTAATTTAGATAACCTGGTGCAAATCCCTATTAAATCGCCAACATTTTGTCAACTATATGAGATATACCATTGTGTGTTACATTATTTAATTCCCAATCAGTAGGACCACCAGAAAAGTGCAGATAAATAGTTAATTTTATCAATGATCAGAATATCAGTCTAATTGCTGACAGAAACATGGATAAAAACATAAGGAGATAAGCCCAAATACATTGATCTAACAGACATCAGTTACTCCATCAAGTCATTCCCCTGCCACTCTTTGTCTTAAATACAACACAACCTTCAGTTTCTGCAACACATCGTTTGAACTGGTCCAGACAACACTCACACTGGAACAAAGGTCAGTCTGTAAACTGGATAGGCTTTGGCTTTCCACCAGACTCACTATTCATAAGGAAATCTATGAAGCCGATAAGAAGGTCACATAGTCCATTTAGCCAAATTATCCCACTACAGTACTAAGATCACATATAGTTCCAGCTGCAAAGAGCTCTTCAAGATTACTAACAAACAAATCTCAGGGAACAAATTTCCACCACTTCCAACTACCTCCTCTCCATTAGACCTTCCGGACCTGTTTGCAGATTTCTTCTGTGACAAGGTACAAACCTGTCAATATTTATTTAGTAAAAACAATCGTAATGAAGTGTGCACCACCAAAGTCATGTGAACTTGATCCAATTCCAACATCACTGCTGCTTGAGTGCTTAGATCCAATATTGCCTTCACTAACTGATGTTGTTATTACCTCTCTCTCATCCAGAGAATTCCCATCATTTTTCAAAACTGCCATTGTAAAGTCTCTACTGAAGAAACCAACACTCTACCATAAAGATTTAAAGAACTACCACCCAGTTTCTAATCACCCATTCATTTAAATAAACCCTAGAAAAAGTTGTTCTAACCCAGCTTGTATCTCATCTGAATTCAAACAGTCTTTTTACACGGTACAGTCTGCATATCGTCCTTGCCACATTGCTGAAACTACTCTTCTAAAAGTAGTTAATGACATTTTCTCTGCTTTGGATAGCGGAGGGATTACAGTCCTCACCCTCATTGATTTGTCTGCAGCATCTGACACAATAGACCATGGTATATTACTTCACCATCTCCAGCATGTGTTTGGCATTCACAATACTGTGGTTCAAGTTCTACTTAGTCAACAGGACACAAATTGTATCAGCAAATGGAATACACTCCAGCCAGTTGATGTATGTTATGTTCCACAGGGGTCTGTTATTGGACCTGTTCCCTTGATCCTGTACACTCAGCCGATCTCAGGTGTCATAGATCATCCAGTCTCACCAATTGTATGCTGATGACACCCAAATATACAAATCTATCCACCCAACTGAAGTTGATGCTACCATCCAAGGAATAGAGAGGTGCATTTCTAATGTGAAATCATGTCATGGATGACATGTAACAAGATGCAAATGAATGATGATAAAATTGAAGCTATTCTGGTCTCAGCACAAAGACTTTCTCATTCACATCCTTTACCTCAAACAATAAATATCAGCAACACCAACATTAAATTTACACATTCAGTATGATACCTAGGTGTTACTCAGGACAGTACTCTCACATTGCACCAACATGTCATGAACATATGCAAGGCTGCATATCTAGAGCTGATACGCATCAGCTCCATTCATAAATATCTTTTGGTTGATGCCACTAAAACGTGTGTTCATTAATACGTTCAACTGATGCCGCTGTGATCATTAGTAGTTTCAAGATTGATTTATTGTAACTCAATTCTGTCTGGTTCATCTCAATATCTACTCCAGAAACTTCAAACGGTTCAAAACACAGCTGCTCAGATCATCCTTAGAGTACCTCCCAGCTGCTCTGGTACCTACACTGGCTATCCATTCGATCCAGAAAATAGCACACAAAATTTGTTCTCTGTGTTATGTTTCACTGACAGACTCCAGTCCAACATACATATCTGGCCTCACCCATGTGTACATGACAGCAAGATACTTAAGCTCCTCTTGTGACAATCATATACCAATTATTTCCACTATGAAAATGATGTCATATGGACAGTGTTCTTTTGCATACTAGGGCCCATCAGCATGGAATGAATTGCCCATTGAAAATAGAAAAAAATAGTGTTCCCTTTCAAGAGTCCTCGTAAAACTTGCCTTTTTCGACTGCAAGAACAAACTTAAAGACCTAATAATGTTTCCTACCAGAAATATTTTCTGCATTTTTTTTTTGTTTTCGAATTTTGTGGTGTTTTGTATTTTGATACTCATATCATTATAGATGTTGTAAAGCTCTTAGAGCTTCTAAGAACTAGGCGCTATACAAAGTCCTCATTATTTTTTTTATTATTATTATTAGTGAACAGCAGGCAGAATCTGTGAAATCGGTGCATTTTCAGTGTATCCGAACTACATGCAATTTCGTTAAGAAGTATCAGTATTGTTCATGTCAACTCCTGGTTTCATTGCCAAGAACAGGCCCCTGTTTATGGGCAATCAAACTTTTGTAACAAATTCCTGCATCTCTGGATGCTTCATCCTGTGATCATCTACAGGACTGAGTGCAATCTGAATTTCAGTGGTACTTAAGAATGAAGGAGCCATTGCATCAAGGGAGATCCTGTCTCTTCTTTCCCCTTCCATTAGGAAAGAATTTAATCAACAGAATCTTTCTTCTTGGATAAAGTAGATTATCTGTTTCGCATATTAGAAAATAAGCCCACACAAAATTAATTTGCTTCACATCTCAGCCCATGCAGTTAGTGCATTTATACAAAATGTTGCATTTGAGTTAAACTGCTCTTTTTTATTTATGTGATGGGATAGAGACTTGATTCCAGCTTTTGCAGTTTTTATCTCCAAGATCTTGCATCTTAAATGGCTCAGCTCAATCTGGTTCGAGCTGTTGCCTTGGTGCAACAGGTTACCTTCCTAGGACATTTGGATTTGACTTCACAATTTGTAGGGAAATTTTCCTCTCTCAAACTTGTTCCGTGACACGTGGAGTCTATTCTCAAATCAGGTTATCTAGAAGCTGTCTCAGATACCTAAGGGGACCAGAGATGGTCTATCTGGGGTAAAGGGATGTATCTCACTCCACCTCTTAGCCTTTCTCCTTGGGTAATTAACGCATTTGAAGACGAAACCAACTTTTTTTTTTTAATGTATGTGTTACAACTTTATGGTCTTTAACATAATTAAAATAAATAGCAAAAGCCAAGTTTTGTACAATTTAATAGAATGATTTATTTCCCTTGAATTCAAAGTGAAAATTTCAAAAGAATTTAGTGTTGACACCGAATTGAATCCTAAATATTTCTAAATGTTTTATTACAAATCTAAAGGTTTAAAGTTCCAATTGAATTATAGCTGTAGTCCAAATAAATGGTCTGGAGTGTGGCGATGTGCTAAGTCTTTGAAGTACATGTATCACAATAATATAATCCAAAATGTTCCTGTCTGAGTTCACTATAATTCCAAATTAATGTTCCAGTCCAAGAATAATATTGAGCACTTTCTAATTCAAGTGAATAATAATTTAAATGAATAAATCCACCAAAAACAGCTTCTGTTTGCATTTGTTTCCATATCGTCAAGTTAAGTGAATGGTTTATTAAATACTCTTAGGGTGCCAGTTTATACTGAAAGTAGCCACTTAAGAAACAGTCAATGTAATTTTAAGGCATTTTACCATTCTTTTAAATACACAGCATCATATTATCCCACAATAATTGACTTCATAAAAAGAAAAGGTAGAGAGACCCAGTAAAATGCAATCCCATAACAGAATTCTGCTGACCCATGGAAAATAATAACACATTCCCTCCTTAACATAATTCTGCTTTTAGGCATATAACAAAAAGATATTATCACCCAGTCCATCCTTAACTGAATTCTGCTGTCAGATCCATATATAATGTAATAATCTTTCAACTAAACAGAATTCTGCTATCGGGAAAATCCAGAGTAAGTATTATCATATAGTCCTTCCATAACGTAATTCTGCTATTAGGCAGACCCAGAGAAAATATTGTCACCCAGTTGTTCCCAAACTGAATTCTGTAAGCCAGATCTAGAGAACATATGTTTATTAGAGTACAATTTCCTTCCATATTTACATAATATGTAAGTCAATGAAATGATAGTAAAATATTTATTTCTTAAATATATACATCTTATTACAACTTTGTAAGTACATGTATATGTGAACAAGAATACAAATTAAGGTTATACTGGCGGCCATATGTAGCCTATCTTGTTTGAACAATGGTGTTAAACCCTACAACAGCAACAACAACATTTCATCCCATCCATTGAGGATTTTATTATTTAGCTGAAATTCTTGATCATTTCTTATAAACTTGTCTGAGCTAAATATTAAAAGTTCAGTATCGTCAAATTAAACAGGTCCACATGTTACTTTGGAGTGAAAGTTATGCCCAACAATACAGGGTTGTCGATTTCATAGGGGGTCATGATAAGCAGGGAAAAATTAGCATCACAGAAGGATTTTCTGGAATGGACCAAACCGATTAAGATACACGGGTTCTTGAGATAGCCAAGGTTGAGATAAATGGGTCTAACTGTATGTAACAAAGGATAATTTCATTTTCTTTTCAATTTTCAGGTTGCATTTAAAACTTTACAATATAAAGCAGTAGTGAAATTTTTAGAGATAAGAACCATGACACTCTTTGTAAACGTTTAGCAGTATGAAGCAGGCCAGTGGCCCTATTACCCATATTGAAATTGATTGTTGGGCTATTAATTGCATCATGTCACAAAAAGGATAATGCTACAGGTCAAGGAAATATTTTTTAATTATTGCGTCTTGATATCAGTAGTGCTATCATGATAACTAATGAAATGGTTTAATAACACCTTACTGTTATGATCATCTCTTATCTGCCAGAAGGTCATTCTCAGGCAGATGAAAATTTGTACATGTGTACCTTTTTGAAAAATTAAGATGTTTCTGTGAAGATCATTATGCAAAAGATTCAAAAGGGTCTAACTCATTTTAGAGGCTTATGGTTCCTGATCTATTCAGAATTTTTCTAGCATTATATTTGGTACAATATTTCCTTAGCAAGATAAACTTAGCATGTAAAGAACTAGTGGTGTCGGGTATTAAAGGAGTTTTTTTTGCCATCACAGCTTTTAGCAGGTCTCATAATCTGTGTATATCTGCTCCCACCAACTAGATTGTGCAGAAGGTAGGGTGACTAGTGGTTTTTCTATTTTGATATATGTATGTCTTCATAGGTTTTATTTAATGTATTGTTCAAAATGCTGTATTTTTTAGGTGATAATGGTTGTAAAATAAAGAATTGTCTTGTGTATTTATTAGTGTAGACCATCATTGTGGATATTTATAATGGGCCAAGTGACAATAGTTTTTTGGTATCATTTAAAGTCTAAATGCTGCTTTTAATGTTTTACAAGGTTTAAATTTATATATATATCTATGATCTCTATAAACAGGTCAGTTATTCTGAAGCATTATATATTCTCTTTATTGCAGAACAATATAGATTGTCATATGAAGTACAGGTTTGAAAATATTGCATATATATATATATATATATATATATATACAAAAAAATCTTGAGAAGCAAAACTAATTTTACATAGTTTAAGGAAATATAATCTGTATTAATATTTTAGCCTGTTGAATTGTCATAACTTCTTTACACTAATCATCCACAATGCATTTTAAATCTCAAAAATGAAATAATTGTCATTTCCATGATCTCTATAAACAGGTCAGTTATTCTGAAGCATTATATATTCCTTTGTTCCAGAACTATAGGGATTATCGTATGCAGGACAGGTTTGCAGATATTGCACAGAAACAAATCAAGTGGAAGGGAGATGTGATAAATCTGGTAAGACCCAGCAGATTTAGGATCTCATTTTAATGTGGTCCAAAGATTTATTATTAAAATAAATCAATTCAATTTGGTTGATAGTTTTCCTGTGGTTTATTGCTTTGTGTTGTTAATATGAAATGTTAGAAATTGGAGTGTCATTTTTGTTTTGCTAGCTCGATTAAAAAAATCATTTATTGACTCATCTTGTCAAAATGCCATTTGAGTTAATGTATGGTCTTAAGTCAGTCTCCATCATTGTGTGATGTATTGTCTGTTAGTACTGATAATGAATGCCACCTTTTTAATCTTTGAATTTGAAAGTATGCCTTGAAAGGGCCAAAAATTTCTCCTTCAAATACATTCCCCAATCACATAAATTACATGAATATTAAGCTGTATAATCCCACAATCCAATCCTTCCAAAGATTGAAAATCATCTTTTCTGTATACATTACGTTGACAAAGAACAATAACTCTTGCTCATTGCCTCCCCTTGCAACCCACTGACAGTGCTAGTTTCACGCTATCATTAGTTAACTGACAGCATTGTTTGTTTGCTTCCCAAAATCCATTAGAATTTAGTGCTTCATTTCATCTCGGTGACGGCACCAAGTTTTCTTAAATGCTAACATTTACATATCACTGCCATTCATCTCTCTATATGTGGGTTCAAGTCTTGTGTTCAGCCAATGTGGGTATGTGCAAAGGATTGCCAGCAGCTTCCTGTTGGTTGGTGGTTCTTTCAGGTGTTTTCCCAGGTTTATCCTCCACCATTAATACTGGCCACCATGTATTGCCTATCTTTTGCTGAAAAATGGGGTTAAACCCTACAACACCAATAACTTTTCATCCCATCCATTGAGGAATTTTTGTGTGTGTGGAAGTATTAAGGATTATTCTACAGAAGAAATACATTATCTTTTCAATTTTAATCAGAATTATGTGAATTTTTTTTTTGAATTCTGAAAACTTACTTTCTGTTTTCACTGACTGCATTATTTTATACAAATAGAATGTAATAGAACATGTTGAAGTTTGTATTTGTGCACTGTCTCAGTATTCCTTTATCAACCTTGGTATAGCTGATGCCTCAGTCATTTTTAAACTGCCTTATTTTCTTCTTCTTGTTAAGTTCAGAATGAACTATGATATCTATGTCAGCTAAATGCAAAAATACAAAGCCAATAAGAAATGTCAGGACTCAAGTCTCACATGTACAAAGTATACATCGTCCGCTACATTCAGCTTGTACATCACTCCGTTGGAGAATACATGGTTAACACTTCTTAGGAAAGTTGCAAGAAACAGGTAGTGATGTGGAAAATCAAAGTACTGAGAATACTTATATTTTGAACATTGACCTTAGCTTGGTGGAGGATGCCATTAAATCAGGGAGGGGGGTCGAGATGGAGGAAGCTGTGACGTTTCCTGCACTGTCTGGAGCTATGTGTGTGATGTGTGTTTCAATAAGCAATGATTGAGTTGATTAGTAATGGCCACTTTTCTCCCATTTTTCCATTTTCCTCTTTTTTAGTCATTAAATTTGATGCTATGGTGGAGTCTTCACCCAATTCCAGGGAGCCAAAGTTGTGTACGTTCTGCATACCCTAGGATGCTTTTTGAGAATGTTAGTTGTGGCACGTGCGGTTTTTAAATGCCTTTTATGTGCATTGCCATCAAACCACACCTCAGTTTTGATGCCCTATTGGTTGCCAACCATACAGAAAAGCATATCTCTTGGTCAAACTACATCAGATAAGAGTTCTGACAATGCTAGCATTATGGTCATCAAGAACAACTCAGTTCTGACCAGGATTCACTCAGAGAAACCAGCAGGGAAATTTGAGCAATAGTACCATCCAGCTTCTAATAAGTGCAAAGACTTGCATTATCTTCAAATCCAGAACTGAACTGTTGAAAGCAGCAAAGACTGCATTTAATTAAATATATTTTGCCATGCAATGGATTTTAATGACATAAACTTGATATGTTTTTATTTATTATTGTCAGTCTGGTTGCAGTTACGTGAGTGTTTGGTGTAAGGTAATGATATTTGACACCACTGAGTCTAATGCGATCTAGTTCTTGCTTCATAAGTATATACACTGCTTTGAAGAAAACAGGCAAGATTGATTTCTTTTATTCAGATTTTTTTCGAATAGCTTTTTAGAGGCATATATGAAAGGTGAACTCATTTTCACAAGGATAACATGACTTTTTTCATCATAAACACTGCCCCCCCCCCCTTTTTGGCACCTCAAAATTCACTTTTAGTGTCTCAAAACATCCCTGACACTGCATAGGAATATGGCTTGTTGGAATAATATTCTGAGAGTAGTGACTATCTTCAGGTAAATATATAGCAAGATAGTAAAAGCAGTAAGTACAATTTAATTAAAATTAGTTTTCCTCCACCCACCCTGGCATGAGAAAACCCTTCAAATATATCAGAATACATAAATTTAGGAATATAGATACATGTTAGCAATTTGACCATTCACAGGCCTGCTTGGGTCTTTTTTCATCACATCACTGTTTTATCACTACTACATTTACAGAAGAATTGCAAAATTTAAGACAAGTATCTTTACAGTTGTATAAATTGTTAGAGAAACTTGATACTTGTCACTAAAGATAATTAGTTTTGTGGACAGCAATAAAAGAAGGCACAATGCCCAGATGGTCATTGACTATATCAGTGGTACTTAAGACTGATGGAGCCATTGCATCAAGGGAGAATTTACTAAAGTAGGCCCAAAATGAAACCCTCAGTTATGGGCAGAGGTCAGTCACACAATACAGATCAAATGTACATCACAGGAGAGCATGAGTCAGATGTTTTGAAATGATGTCAATTCATCATCAGATATAGTTATCATCTAAAATAAAAACTTCAAATGACTTCTCAGAAAACATTGAACAAATTTCATCAAGTCAGATGAAAGGTATGAAGCATTGAATGACTGTCAGATTTATTCCAGGAATGCTGATCATCATTGCAGACCTGTCAGCTCTGATGATTTTTCCATAAATCTTACGAAAATTACCTTAAAATACAGAATTAAACAAACTATCAAAATCAACAGAAAAATAATTCTTGCCAAAGAAATCTGGATAATTGTTTCATCCGTGTTTTATTTGGATCCAGGTTCATTTTAAAATTAATGAAATTAGTTAGAGAACCAAACTAACTTTACAGCAGCACCCAGATGCTTTATACTGCACCTATTTGTTCATTCGAAGCATCTTCATGATTGAACTGTTGACAATAGAATTTTTTTTAATTGCCATCCAGAAAGCGATGCATGTTTATGACAAAAGGGAAAAAGCTTCTTGAAAATACTGCAAGCTACACTTTTTTAAAAACAATTTAAAGCAAAGACATTGGTATGACCGTCTGTTCAGACTAAGGAGTTGTTGAAGATTTTTCTCATGATGATGGCTATCTTCGGAGAGTGATAGCATTGACATTTTCATTTAGTACCAGCTATGTATTGCATTAATGCTTCTGTGAAAAACCTATACGATTATGTTGGGAATTAAAGGTAAAAATAAGATGGTTGAAGTAAAATCTATATTTGATTTCAGATAAGAATCATATTAATTTTGGACAAGATGTATATAAGAAATGCAAATGTTACAACCCAGTCAGGATTAGTAGCAATACTGTGGTTTTCAACATTACCTCATTTTTGGACCTGATCATTTTTTTAAGTCATTTCAGTGCCATTTTCCAATAGGATCAACTGCAGATAGTGTTTCTTTTGAACAAAGCATGTGGTTCATTTAGTACTTTAGCTGTTTAAGTAAAGTACCTTGCTTAAGGACACACCATTGTATTAACACTTTGCTCAAGTAGACCAGAAAAGTTTAAATAACAAACAACTACGTACTACCCCATATTTGCCAGCCTGTTGATACGTTTTGACCAGAAAATTTGAGCTTTGTCTTGTACTCCAAATCAACCTATATATAGATTATGTCATCCGACTCGCTTCATTGAATGGCATATAATTTTTAGTAGGTAAAAAGGTCTCCATAAGTACTAAATAATATGTAAAAGAAATATTTTTGTAAAGAGATGGTAAATGAAATAAATAGGACCCAACACTGAGAAGGATTTTAAAATAATTACACAGTCATCAGAATTAAAAATTAAAGTGCATCAGATATAATTGCTCTAAAGCAGTGTGCACTAGAAATATTTTGTTTAAACTTGATTACATACATGTTCATTAGAATTGACAAATTAAAACATGAAAGACAAGAACAGGTATTCCATCACATTTTTCTTCATGTACTTCATATTCAAACAAAGAGTATGCCTCTATAAGAGAGAGAGGGAGAGAGAGACAGAGACAGAGAGAGGGCATCTTAATGTTTCAGTCTCTATTAAACTCTACTGTTTGTGTACCTGATGATTGTGATCTTACTCATGTACGAGTGCAATTGCATATTCCATTATCAATTAATATCGCTGGATAAGCAGTTATTTTAGTTTGTGTTACCACAGCCATTGTCTAAGAATCACATGGTTTTCTAGTGGTATTTTAGTTTTAATTAAATATGCTACAGTTGTAGTCATGTTTTCCATGTGACACCTATTTTGATGTAAAGATTCGTTAGACTAGATCAGATAAGTAAGGCTACCAATTGGGTATCATAAATACAGTACAGTCCTATAAAATAATATATATACGAAGTGGTTGCTCATATAAATTTCTCAATCAGTGACAATTATTGATCCTGTGAACATAACTGTCAGCTATGCAAACTTGCATCAAGCATGAGCAAAACTCAAAACAATTGCCCCCAAAGTACAGGAAGAGTACATGACTTGTAGTAAAATAATCTTATTTGTTGGGGATGGAGTGGTCATTGCACTTGAAAAGAAATTAAACATCATGCAAAATAGCCATTCTTGGTATGTAAGCAAAATATAGTCCATATGGATGTAAATATTGTGAATATTTCAACTTTGAAATTTAAGGAGTATGGTTTATAATTTGGTAGTTTACATGTAGTGTTTATTTTATTACTGTTGTCTCTCTTTGATGAAAGCTTCAGCTAAACAGGGGCAGTATATTACATGGATGATGGATGGAAAATTACAAAATTTGTTCATTCAACTTAACTCCACATCCACTTATCGACTAGCAAATATGGTACTTGACAGTAAAGAGAACAGACGATGTATGCAGAACAATTTCTAAAGCTTTTCTTCTCTTTGACCAGTAGGTTGGATAAGCCATTTATTACTTGCTGTGGAATATTGTTCAAAGTAAATAAAAGTTCTAAAGCTTTCCAAACTTAGGATACTTTTTGAAAGTAGACTTTTTCATCTGATTCAAATTTTTAATGTAACCAGGTGTTTGGTAAATACAAATTATGTTTTGATCATGTGAACAGTAATTTGGTAGGTATAGCATGACATGGTCATTTATTGATATAAAATGCCCAGTTATTTAGGTCTTTACATTTGCTGATCTACTGTCAATTAGAGCAAATGTAATGTCAGTTGTTGTTGTTATTTTAGGGTTTAACGCCATTTCTCAGTACATAATATGATATACATTGCGGCCAGTATATATGATGTAGTAAGAAACCAGGAAAACCCCAGAAGCAACCACCAACTTCTTGAGATAGCCAAGGTTGAGATAAGTGGGTCTAACTGTATGTAACAAAGGATAATTTCATTTTCTTTTCAATTTTCAGGATGGGATTAAAAATTTAAAATTAAAAGCAGTAGAGAAATTGTTAGCGGTAAGAACCATGACACTCTTTGTAACAGTTTATCAGTATGAAGCAGGCCAGTGGCCCTTTTACCCATATTGAAATTGATTGTTGGGCTATAATTGCACCATATGTCACAAAAAGGATAATGCTATAAGTCAATGCTACAGGTCAAGGAAATATTTTTTAATTATTGCGTCTTGATATCAGTAGTGCTATCATGATAACTAATGAAATGGTTTAATAACACCTTACTGTTATGATCATCTCTTATCTGCCAGAAGGTCATTCTCAGGCAGATGAAAATTTGTACATGTGTACCTTTTTGAAAAATTAAGATGTTTCTGTGAAGATCATTATGCAAAAGATTCAAAAGGGTCTAACTCATTTTAGAGGCTTATGGTTCCTGATCTATTCAGAATTTTTCTAGCATTATATTTGGTACAATATTTCCTTAGCAAGATAAACTTAGCATGTAAAGAACTAGTGGTGTCGGTTATTAAAGGAGTTTTTTTTGCCATCACAGCTTTTAGCAGGTCTCATAATCTGTGTATATCTGCTCCCACCAACTAAATTGTGCAGAAGGTAGGGTGACTAGTGATTTTTCTATTTTGATATATGTATGTCTTCATTATAGGTTTTACTGTAATGTATTGTTCGAAATGCTGTATTTTTTAGGTGGTAATGGTTGTAAAATAAAGAATTGTCTTGTGTATTTATTAGTGTTGACCATCATTGTGGATATTTATAATGGGCCAAGTGACAATAGTTTTTTGGTATCATTTAAAGTCTAAATGTTGCTTTTAATGTTTTACAAGGTTTAAATTTTTATATATATCTATGATCTTTATAAACAGGTCAGTTATTCTGAAGCATTATATATTCTCTTTATTGCAGAACAATATAGATTGTCATATGAAGTACAGGTTTGAAGAAGCAAAACTAATTTCAGGTAGTTTAAGCAAATATAGTCTGTATTAATATTTTTAGCCTGTTGAATTGTCATAACTTCTTTACACTAATCACCCACAATGCATTTCAAATTTCAAAAATGAAATAATTGTCATTTCCATGATCTCTATAAACAGGTCAGTTATTCTGAAGCATTATATATTCCTTTATTCCAGAACAATAGGGATTATCGTATGCAGGACAGGTTTGCAGATATTGCACAGAAACAAACCAAGTTGAAGAGAGATGTGACAAATCTGGTAAGACCCAGCAGATTCAGTATCTCATTTTAATGTGGTCCAAAGATTTATTATTAAAATAAATCAATTCAATTTGGTTGATTTTTTTCCTGTGGTTTATTGCTTTGTGTTGTTATTATGAAATGTTAGAAATTGAAGTGTCATTTTTGTTTTGCTAGCTTGATTAAAAAAAGCATTTATTGACTCATCTTGTCAAAATGCCATGTGAGTTAATGTATGGTCTTAAGTCAGTCTCCATCATTGTGTGATGTATTGTCTGTTAGTACTGATAATGAATACCACCTTTTTAATCTTTGAATTTGAAAGTATGCCTTGAAAGGGCCAAAAATTTCTCCTTCAAATACATTCCCCAATCACATAAATTACATGAATATTAAGCTGTACAATTCCACAATCTAATCCTTCCAAAGATTGAAAATCATCTTTTCTGTATACATTACATTGACAAAGAACAATAACTCTTGCTCATTTTCTCCCCTTGCAACCCTCAGACAGTGCTAGTTTCACGCTATCATTAGTTAACTGATAGCATTGTTTGTTTGCCTCCCAAAATCCATTAGAATTTAGTGCTTCATTTCATCTCGGTAGTGGTGCCAAGTTTTCTAAAATACAAACATTTACATATCACTGCCATTCATCTCTCAATACGTGGGTTCAAATCTTGTGTTCAGCCAATGTTGGTATGTGAAAAGGCTTGCCAGTAGCTTCCTGTTGGTTGGTGGTTAATTCAGGTGTTTTCCCAGGTTTATCCTCCACCATTAATATTGGCCACCATGTATTGCCTATCTTTTGCTGAAAAATGGGG
Source organism: Unio delphinus (assembly GCA_029339505.1). Classification (NCBI taxonomy): domain Eukaryota; kingdom Metazoa; phylum Mollusca; class Bivalvia; order Unionida; family Unionidae; genus Unio; species Unio delphinus. The sequence goes on along the minus strand of JAQISU010000009.1, from coordinate 3,726,795 downwards.
TTAAACCCTACAACACCAATAACTTTTCATCCCATCCATTGAGAAATTTTTGTGTGTTTGGAAATATTAAGGATTATTCTACAGAAGAAAGACATTATCTTTTCAATTTTAACCAGAATTATGTGAATGTTTTTTGAGTTCTGCAAACTTACTTTCTGTTTTCACTGACAGCATTGTTTTATCCAAAGAGAAAGTAATAGAATATGTTGAAGTTTGTATTTGTGCACTCTCTCAGTATTCCTTTATGATCCATCTTATAGCTGGTGCCCCAGTCATTTTTAAACTGCCTTTTTTTCTTGTTGTTACGTTCAGAATGAACTATGATATCTATGTCAGCTAAATGCAAAAATACAATACAAAGCCAATAAGAAATGTTAGGACCTCAAGTTTCACATATACAAAGTATACATCGTTCGCTACATGCAGCTTGTGCATCACTTGGTTGGAGAATACATGGTTAACACTTCTTAGGAAAGTTGCAAGAAACGGGGAGTGATGTGGAAAATCAGAGTACTGAGAATACTTATATTTTGAACATTGACCTTAAATTGGTGGAGGATGCCATTAGATCGGGGGGGGGGGGAGATGGAGGAAGCTGTGACGTTTCCTGCACTGTCTGGAGCTATGTGTGTGATGTGTGTAACAACAAGCAGTGATTGAGTTGATTAGTAATGGCCACTTTTCTCCCATTTTTCCATTTTCCTCTTTTCTTGTAGTCATTAAATTTGATACTATGGTGGAGTCTTCACCCAATTCCAGGGAGCCAAAGTTGTGTATGTTCTGCATACCCAAGGATGCTTTTTGAGAATGTTAGTTGTGGCACGTGCGGTTTTTAAATGCCTTTTATGTGCATTTCCATCAAACCACACCTCAGTTTTGATGCCCTATTGGTTGCAAACCTTACAGAAAAGCATATCTCTTTTTCAAACTACATCAGATAAGATTTCTGACAATGCTAGCATTATGGTCATCAAGAACAACTCTGTACTGACCAGGATTCACTCAGAGAAACCAGCAGGGAAATTTGAGCAATAGTACCATCCAGCTTCTAATAAGTGCAAAGACTTGCATTATCTTCAAATCCAGAACTGAACTGTTGAAAGCAGCAAAGACTGCATTTAATTAAATATATTTTGCCATGCAATGGATTTTAATGACATAAACTTGATATGTTTTTATTTATTATTGTCAGTCTGGTTGCAGTTACGCAAGTGATTGGTGTAAGGTGATGATATTTGACAACACTGAGTCAAATTCGATCTAGTTCTTGCTTCTTAGGTATATACACTGCTTTGAAGAAAACAGGCAAGATTGTTTTCTTTTATTCCGATTTTTTTCGAATAGCTTTTTAGAGGCATATATGAAAGGTGAACTCATTTTCACAAGGATAACATGACTTTTTTCATCATAAACACTGCCCCCCCCCTTTTTGGTAAATATATAGCAAGATAGTAAAAGCAAATAAGTACAATTCAGTTAAAATTAGTTTTCCTCCACCCACCCTGGCATGAGAAAACCCTCCAAATATTTCAGAATACATAAATTTAGGATTATAGATACATGTTAGTCAATTGAATATTCACAGGCCTGCTTGGGTCTATTTTCATCACATCACTGTTTTATCACTACTACATTTACAGAAGAATTTCAAAATTTAGGACAAGTAACTTTACAGTTATGTAAAATGTTAAAAAAACTTGATACTTGTTGCTAAAGATACTTAGTTTTGTGGACAGCAATAAAAGAAGGCCAAAGTCCCCAGATGGTTATTGACTATATCAGTGGTACTTAAGAATGATGGAGCCATTGCATAAAGGGAGATTTTACTAAAGTAGGCCCAAAATGAAACCCTCAGTTATGGACAGAGGTAGTCACACAATACAGATCAAATGTACATCACGGGAGAGCATCAGTCAGATGTTTTGAAATGATGTCAATGCATCATGAGATATAGTCATCATCTGTCTGTCAGATTTATTCCAGAAATGCTGATCATCATTGCACACCTGTCAGCAATTATGATTTTGCCTTAAGTCTTACGAAAATTAGCTTAAAAAGACAGAATTAAACAAACTAGCAAAATAAACAGAAAAATGATTCTTGCCAAAGAAATCTGGATAATTGTTTCATCTGTGTTTTATTTGGATCCAGGTTCATTTCAAAATTAATGAAATTAGTTAGAGAACCAAACTAACTTGATGGCAGCACCCAGATGCTTTATACTGCACCCATTTGTTCATTCGAAGCGTCTTTATAATATTCAGCTGCCATGCACATAGGTTGCTAGTTGAGTTTTTCTTTTCCCATTCACTGTCTGTATGTACATGTACCTTAAGCCTTCCTTTTATAGTCATAAGAATGTATATTTTATGAAAATGTGGAAGACAGTTGGAATATCATATTAAATGGTTATATGGAAACTAATTGTCTGCTAGAGTTCTGTTGTTTATAGTTGTAATAAAAGTTTTGTAAACGTAAATAAAAGACCTGTCAGTACAGTTAATGTGTGTAGTTCTTAGCTATCATTACGTTCAGAGCTGTTTAAATTAGTTTGTTGTTTCTCATGTCATGAAAAGCTGTTTCATAGAAGATGTACTTTGTCAACAAAAGATTTTACTCTGATTATTGCTTTTACTCTAATTGGTATTTGAAATCCTTTCTTAAGTATTGACAGTCATAACTTGTAAATAAGTAAAGAAAATGAATATGACTCCTATTTGAAAAAGATGGGGCTTATGTCTTCCTCTCTGTCTATCTGTCATTCCATTAGTAATGCGTTATATCTCCATCTCCATTAAAAACAAAGACTGGAAACTTTGCATTATGATTGCAGATAGTCTAAAATTTAGATATATTCAGTAGTTTTAAAATGTTTAGTATGACTCATATGATTGAACTATTGTAACTCAATTCTGTCTGGTTCATCTCAATATCTACTCCAGAAACTTCAAACGGTTCAAAACACAGCTGCTCGGATCATCCTTAGAGTACCTCCCAGCTGCTCTGGTACCTACACTGGCTATCCATTCGATCCAGAAAATAGCACACAAAATTTGTTCTCTGTGCTATGTTTCACTGACGGACTCCAGTCCAACATACATATCTGGCCTCACCCATGTGTACATGACAGCAAGATACTTAAGCTCCTCTTCTGACAATCATATACCAATTATTTCCACTATGAAAATGATGTCATATGGACAGTGTTCTTTTGCATACCAGGGCCCATCAGCATGGAATGAATTGCCCATTGACAATAGAAAAAATAGTGTTCCCTTTCAAGAGTCCTCGTAAAACTCGCCTTTTTCGACTGCAAGAACAAACTTAAAGACCTAACAATGTTTTATTCCAGAAATATTTTCAGCATTTTTTTTTTGTTTTCGAATTTTGTGTTGTTTTGCTTTTTGATAGCCATATAATTATAGATGTTGTAAAGCTCTTAGAGCTTCTAAGAACTAGGTGCTATACAAAGTCCTCATTATTTTTTTTATTATTATTATTAGTGAACAGCAGGCAGAATCTGTGAAATAGGTGCTTTTTCAGTTTATCCGAACTACATGCAATTTCGTTAAGAAGTATCAGTATTGTTCATGTCAACTCCTGGTTTCATTGCCAAGAACAGGCCCCTGTTTATGGGCAATCAAACTTTTGTAACAAATTCCTGCATCTCGGGATGCTTAATCCTGTGATCATCTACAGGACTCAGTGCAAGCTGAATTTCAGTGGTACTTAAGAATGAAGGAGCCATTGCATCAGGGGAGATCCTGTCTCTTCTTTCCCCTTCCATTAGGAAAGAATTAAATCAACAGAATCTTTCTTCTTGGATAAAGTAGTTTATCTGTTTCGCATATTAGAAAATAAGCCCACACAAAATTAATTTGCTTCACATCTCAGCCCATGCAGTTAGTGCATTTATACAAAATGTTGCATTTGAGTTAAACTGCTCTTTTTTATTTATGTGATGGGATAGAGACTTGATTCCAGCTTTTGCAGTTTTTATCTCCAAGATCTTGCATCTTAAATGGCTCAGCTCAATCTGGTTCGAGCTGTTGCTTTCGTGCAACAGGTTACCTTCCTAGGACATTTGGATTTGACTTCACAATTTGTAGGGAAATTTTCCTCTCTCAAACTTGTTCTGTGACACGTGGAGTCTATTCTCAAGTCAGGTTATCTAGAAGCTGTCTCAGATACCTAAGGGGACCAGAGATGGTCTATCTGGGGTAAAGGGATGTATCTCACTCCACCTCTTAGCCTTTCTCCTTGGGTAATTAACGCATTTGAAGACGAAACCAACTTTTTTTTTGTAATGTATGTGTTACAACTTTATGGTCTTTAACATAGTTTAAAAAAAATGAGCAAAAACCAAGTTTTGTACAATTTAATAGAATGATTTATTTTCCTTGAATTCAAAGTGAAAATTTCAAAAGAATTTAGTGTTGACACTGAATTGAATCCCAAATATTTCTAAATGTTTTATTACAAATCTAAAGGTTTAAAGTTCCAATTGAATTACAGCTGTAGTCCAAATAAATGGTCTGGAGTGTGGCGATGTGCTAAGTCTTTGAAGTACATGTATCACAAAAATATAATCCAAAATGCTCCTGTCTGAGTTCACTATAATTCCAAATTGATGTTCCAGTCCAAGAATAATATGGAGCACTTTCTAATTCAAGTGAATAATAATTTAAATGAATAAGTCCACCAAAAACAGCTTCTGTTTGCATTTGTTTCCATATTGTCATGTTAAATGAATGGTTTATTAAATGCCCTTAGGGTGCCAGTTTATACTGAAAGTAGTCACTTAAGACAGTCATTTTAATTTTAAGGCATTTTACCATTCTTTTAAATACACAGCATCATATTATCCTACAATAATTGACTTCATAAAAGAAAAGGTAGAGAGACCTAATAAAATGCAATCCCGTAACAAAATTCTGCTGACCCATGGAAAATAATAACACTTATTCCCTCCTTAACATAATTCTGCTATTAGGCATACAACAAAAACATATTATCACCCAGTTCCTCCTTAATTGAATTCTGCTGTCAAATCCATATATAATGTAATAATCTTTCCACTAAACATAATTCTGCTATCAAGAAAACCCAGAGTAAGTATTATCATACAGTCATTCCATAACGTAATTCTGCTAATAGGCAGACCCAGAGAAAATATTGTCACCTAATTCTTCCCAAACTGAATTCTGTAAGTCAGATCTAGGGAACGTATGTTTATTGGAGTATAATTTCCTTACATATTTACATAATACGTAACTCAAATGAAATGATAGTAAAATATTTGTTTCTTAAATATATTTTATACGTCTTATTACAACTTTGTAAGTACATATATATGTGAACAAGTATACAAATTAAGGTTGGGCTTAAAACTTTACAATATAAAGCAGTAGAGAAATTGTTAGAGGTAAGAACCATGACATTCTTTGTAACAGTTTATCAGTATGAATCAGGCCAGTGGCCCTTTTACCCATATTTAAATTGATTGTTGGGCTATTAATTGCACCATATGTCACAAAAAGGATAATGCTACAGGTCAAGGAAATATTTTTTAATTATTGCATCTTGATATCAGTAATGCTATCATGATAACTTATTAAATGGTTTAATAACACCTTACTGTTATGGTCATCTCTTATCTGACAGAAGGTCATTCTCAGGCAGATGAAAATTTGTACATGTGTACCTTTTTGAAAATTAAAATGTTTCTATGAAGATCATTATGCAAAAGATTCAAAAGGGTCTAACTCATTTTAGAGGCTTATGGTTCCTGATATATTCAGAATTTGTCTAGCATCATATTTGGTTCAGTTTTTCCTTAGCAAGATAAACTTAGCATGTAAAAAACTAGTGGTGTCAGGTATTAAAGAAGTTTGTTTTTGCCATCACAGCTTTTAGCAGGTATTGTAACATTTGTATAGCTGCTCCCACCAACTAGATTGTGCAGAAGGTAGGCTGACTAGTGCTTATCTATTATGATATACCTGTCTTTTTTTATAGGTTTTACTGTAATGTATTTTTCAAAATGCTGTGTTTTTTAGATGATAAAAGGTTGTAAAATAAAGAATTGTTGTGTGATTTTATTAGTGTAGATCATCATTGTGAATTGTCATAACTTCTTTACACTAATCATCCACAATGCATTTCTATGATCTCTATAAACAGGTCAGTTATTTTGAAGCATTATATATTCTCTTTATTCCAGAACAATTGGTATTATGCTATGCAGTGCATGAAGTATACAGATTTTGCACAGAATGAAAACAACTTGAAGTTTGTAATAACACATCTGGTAAGACCCAGCAGATTCAGTATCTCATTTTAATGTGGTCCACAGATTTATTATTAAAATAAATGAATCTTAAGTGAATAGGAACAGACAACAATATGTTTTAAATGTCATAGGGTTGAGTCGGTTCAAGAAATTTAAGTTTTGCATGATTGAAGTGTTTCGGATAATGGCTCCATAATTACTGCGAGAATATTTTGCCTATAATTATTTACGTACTCTGACAGAATTGCCTCTCGATTTCCATACTGCTGTCTGTATGCAGAGTATGCTGGTTCCAGGACATATTCATCCAAATAAACTGTCAGAAATCCAGGATGATCGATGATGCAATCCACTTTGAGCTCCTTAGTCTTATAAAAAATCACATTGATCTCTTTACAGCATCTAGATGAGAATGACAAATTTGTAATAAATTTGTATGTGTCACCCATTATCATCGCAAACGCTAATCTTGAAGGACTTCCCGACTGTTCGTAATTTCTGGAAATCCGATTTTTCAAGGAAAGTGTACAAATATTTCCAGAGCGTTTTCCGTAAAACATCAATTTATGCTCAAAAAATCTTAATTTTCTCCTCTCCGAGTTAAAACCTACATCTAAAGGTAGTGAGACCCAGTAAAATGCAATCTCGTAACAGAATTCTGCTGACCCATGGAAAATAATAACATATTTCCTCCTTAACATAATTTTGCTATTAGGCATACAACAAAAACATATCATCACCCAGTCCCTCCTTAACTTAATTCTGCTGTCAAATCCATATATAATGTAATAATCTTTCCACTAAACAGAATTCTGCTATCAGGATAATCCAGAGTAAGTATTATCATACAATCCTTCTATAACGTAATTCTGGTATTAGGCAGACCCAGAGACAATATTGTCACCCAATTGTTCCCAAACTGAATTCTGAAAGTCAGATCTAGAGAACATGTTTATTAGAGTATAATTTCCTTACATATTTACATAATACGTAACTCAATGAAATGATAGTAAAATATTTATTTCTTAAATATATACATCTTATTACAATTTAGTAAGTACATGTATATGTGAACAAGTATACAAATTAAGGTTGGACTCAAAACTTTACAATATAAAGCAGTGGACAAATTGTTAGAGGTAAGAACCATGACACTCTTTGTCATTCAAACAGTCTTTTTAGCAATGTACAGTCTGCATATCGCCCTTGCCACATTGCTGAAACTACTCTTCTGAAAGTAGTTAATGACATTTTCTCTGCTTTGGATAGCGGAGGGATTTCAGTCCTCATCCTCATTGATTTGTCTGCAGCATTTGACACAATAGACCATGGTATATTACTTCACCATCTCCAGCATGTATTTGGCATTCACAATACAGCCTTACTGTGGTTCAAGTTCTACTTAGTCAACAGGACACAAATTGTATCAGTAAATGGAATACACTCCAGCCAGTTGATGTATGTTATGTTCCACAGGGGTCTGTTATTGGACCTGTTTCCTTGATCCTATACACTCAGCCGATCTCAGGTGTCATAGATCATCCAGTCTCACCAATTGTATGCTGATGACACCCAAATATACCAATCTACCCATCCAACTGAAGATGATGCTACCATCCAAGGAGTAGAGAGGTGCATTTCTGATGTGAAATCATGGATGACATGTAACAAGATGCAGATGAATGATGATAAAACTGAAGCTAATCTGATCTCAGCACAAAGACTTTCACATTCACATCCTTTACTTCAAACAATAAATATCAGCAACATCGACATTAAATTTACACATTCAGTATGATACCTAGGTGTTACTCCTGATAGTACTCTCACATTGCACTAACATGTCATGAACATATGCAAGGCTGCATATCTAGAGCTGATACGCATCAGCTCCATTCATAAATATCTTTCGGTTGATGCCACTAAAACACATGTGTTCATTAATATGTTCATTTGATGCCACTGTGTTCATTAGTACTTTCAAAACTGAACTATTGTAACTCAATTCTGTCTGGTTCATCTCAATATATACTCCAGAAACTTCAAATGGTTCAAAACACAGCTGCTTGGATCATCCTTAGAGTACCTCCCAGCTGCTCTGTGCCCTACACTGGCTATCCATTCGATCCAGAATAGCACACAAAATTTGTTCTCTTTGTTATGTTTCACTGACAGACTCCAGTCCAACATACATATCTGGCCTCACCCATGTGTACATGACAGCAAGATACTTAAGCTCCTCTTGTGACAATCATATACCAATTATTTCCACTATGAAAATGATGTCATAAGGACAGTGTTCTTTTGCATATCAGTTTATACTGAAAGTAGCCACTTAAGACAGTCATTGTAATTTTAAGGCATTTTAATATTCTTTTAAATACACAGCATCATATTATCCCACAATAATTGACTTCATAAAAGAAAAGGTAGAGAGACCCAGTAAAATGCAATCCCGTAACAAAATTCTGCTGACCCGTGGAAAATAATAACACATATTCTGTCCTTAACATAATTCTTCTATTAGGCATACAACAAAAACATTATCACCCAGTCCCTCCTTAACTGAATTCTGCTGTCAAATCCATATATAATGTAATAATCTTTCCACTAAACAAATTTCTGCTATCAGGAAAACCCAGAATAAGTATTATCATACAGTCCTTCCATAACGTAATTCTGCTAATAGGCAGACCCAGAGGAAATACTGTCACCCAATTGTTCCCAAACTGAATTCTGTAAGTCAGATCTAGAGAACATATGTTTATTAGAGTATAATTTCCGTACATATTTACATAATACGTAAGTCAATGAAATGATAGTAAAATATTTATTTCTTACATATATACATCTTACTACAACTTTGTAAGTACATGTATATGTGAACAAGTATACAAATTAAGGTTATATTGGCTGCCATATGTAGCCTATCTTGTTCTGAGCAATGGTGTTAAACCCTACAACAACAACAACAACAACAACATTTCATCCCATCCATTGAGGATTTTATTATTTAGCTGAAATTCTTGATCATTTCTTATAAAATTGTCTGAGCTAAATATTAAAAGTTCAGTATTGTCAAATTAAGTAGGTCCACATGTTACTTTGGAGTGAAAGTTATGCCCAACAGAACATGGTTGTCGATTTCATAGGGGTCATGATAAGCAGGGAAAAATTAGCATCACAGAAGGATTTTCTGGAATGGACCAAACCGATTAAGATACACGGGTTCTTGAGATAGCCAAGGTTGAGATAAATGGGTCTAACTGTATGTAACAAAGGATAATTTCATTTTCTTTTCAATTTTCAGGTTGCATTTAAAACTTTACAATATAAAGCAGTAGTGAAATTTTTAGAGATAAGAACCATGACACTCTTTGTAAACGTTTAGCAGTATGAAGCAGGCCAGTGGCCCTATTACCCATATTGAAATTGATTGTTGGGCTATTAATTGCATCATATGTCACAAAAAGGATAATGCTATAAGTCAAGGAAATATTTTTTAATTATTGCATCTTGATATCAGTAGTGCTATCATGATATCTTATTAAATGGTTTATTAACACCTTACTGTTATGGTCATCTCTTATCTGCCAGAAGGTCATTCTCAGGCAGATGAAAGTTTGTACATGTTTACCCTTTTGAAAAATTAAGATGTTTCTGTGAAGACCATTATGCAAAAGATTCAAAAGGGTCTAACTCATTTTAGAGGCTTATGGTTCCTGATCTATTCAGAATTTTTCTAGCATTATATTTGGTACAATTTTTCCCTAGCGAGATAAACTTAGCATGTAAAGAACTAGTGGTGTCGGTTAATAAATGATTTTTTTTTTGCCATCACAGCTTTTAGCAGGTCTCATAATCTGTGTATATCTGCTCCCACCAACTAGATTGTACAGAAGATAGGGTGACTAGTGGTTTTTCTATTTTGATACATGTATGTCTTCATTATAGGTTTTGCTGTAATTTATTGTTCAAAATGCAGTATTTTTTAGGTGATAATGGTTGTAAAATAAAGAATTGTCTTGTATATTTATTAGTGTAGACCATCATTGTGGATATTTATAATGGGCCAAGTGACAATAGTTTTTTGGTATCATTTAAAGTCTAAATGTTGCTTTTAATGTTTTACAAGGTTTAAATTTATATATATATATATATATATATATATATATATATATATATACAAAAAAATCTACAGAAGCAAAACTAATTTCAGGTAGTTTAAGCAAATATAATCTGTATTAATATTTTTAGCCTGTTGAATTGTCATAACTTCTTTACACTAATCATCCACAATGCATTTCAAATCTCAAACATGAAATAATTGTCATTTCTATGATCTATATAAACAGGTCAGTTATTCTGAAGCATTATATATTCTCTTTATTGCAGAACAATATAGATTGTGATATGAAGGACAGCTGTGCAGATGTTACACAGAAACTAACCAAGTTGAAGAGAGATGTGACAAATCTGGTAAGACCCAGCAGATTCAGTATCTCATTTTAATGTGGTCCAAAGATTTATTATTAAAATAAATCAATTCAATTTGGTTGATTTTTTTCCTGTGGTTTATTGCTTTGTGTTGTTATTTTTGTTTTACTAGCTTGATTAAAAAATCATTTATTGACTCATCTTGTCAAAATGCCATGTGAGTTAATGTATGGTCTTAAGTTGGTCTCCATCATTGTGTGATGTATTGTCTGTTAGTACTGATAATGAATACCACCTTTTTAATCTTTGAATTTGAAAGTATGCTTTGAAAGGGCCTAAAATTTCTCCTTCAAATACATTCCCCAATCACATAAATTACATGAATATTAAGCTGTACAATCCCACAATCTAATCCTTCCAAAGATTGAAAATCATCTTTTCTGTATATATTACGTTGACAAAGAGCAATAACTCTTGCTCATTGCCTCCCCTTGCAACTCACAGACCGTGCTAGTTTCACGCTATCATTAGTTAACTGACAGCATTGTTTGATTGCCTCCCAAAATCCATTGGAATTTAGTGCTTCATTTCATCTCAGTGGTGGGGCCAAGTTTTCTAAAATGCTAACATTTACATACCACTGCCATTCATCTCTATATACTTGGATTTAAGTCTCGGGTTCAGCCAATGTGGTTATGTGAAAAGGCTTGCCAGTAGCTTCCTGTTGGTTTGTGGTTCTTTTAGGTTTTTTCCCAGGTTTATCCTCCACCATTAATAATGGCCACCATGTATTGCCTATCATGTGCTGAAAAATGGGGTTAAACCCTACAACACCAATAACTTTTCATCCCATCCATTGAGGAATTTTAGTGTGTGTGGAAGTATTAAAGATTATTCTACAGAAGAAATACATTATCTTTTCAATTTTAACCAGAATTATGTGAATTTTTTTGAGTTGTGCAAACTTACTTTCTGTTTTCATTGACTGCATTGTTTTATCCAAATAAAATGTAATAGAACGTGTTGAAGTTTGTATTTGTGCACTCTGTCTCAGTATTCCTTTATCAACCTTGGTATAGCTGGTGCCTCAGGCATTTTTTAACTGTATTTTTTTCTTCTTCTTGTTAAGTTCAGAATGAACTATGATATCTATGTCAGCTAAATGCAAAAATACAAAACCAGTAAGAAATGTCAGGACTCGAGTCTCACATGTACAAAGTATACATCGTCCGCTACATGTAGCTTGTATGTACATCACTTGGTTGGAGAATACATGGTTAACACTTCTTAGGAAAGTTGCAAGAAATGGGGAGTGATGTGGAAAATCAAAGTACTGAATACTTATATTTTGAACTTTGACCTTAGCTTGGTGGAGGATGCCGTTAGATCGGGGGTGGGGGGAGATGGAATTTGATTCATACATATTGGGATTGTCCTATGACAAACAATTTGATAAGTCTTTGAATACTTTAAGAAACGCTAGATGTTTACAATTAACAATTCCTTCATTTCAGTTATTTTTTTTAAATATTATTGCCACTATTCCAATTCTAGAAATTCACATAATTATACACTTTGTTTATCCATTTCATATAACTTGTAGTTACATCTGTTTGGATTTTATTAATTTCAAAATATTAAATTAAACAATACCCACAGATCACTCCCATCTCGCCTCTGTCTGGCTGGGTTCGAGTCTTGCTCTCGGCCAATGTGGGTATTTGAGAAAGCTTGCCAGTAGCTTCTTGTGTGTCAGTGGTTCTTCTGGGGTTTTCCTGGGTTCTACCAACACCAATAATACTGGCCACCATGTTAGCCTATCTTGCGCTGAAACATGGCATTAAACCCCATAACACCAGCACAAACAACAAAACATTACGAACTGCAGTGTGATGTGTCCCACAGTGCTGTGTACTGTGTATATGTAATGGCAAGTATATTGCTTCCATTTGCATCCAAACAACCTGTATTTGTTTTATTTGTATTATAATGTCTTTTGCTTTCTAAACAATGTTTGTGTTTGACACATTAAAAGGTGTAGTTTCATTTTCTTAAGCCACATCTAATTCTCAAGTGGTATTTCTTACGTTTTATACCAGTGCATGAGGGCCTAAATGCCTTTAGCATGCAAGGGCAAAATCCATTTGCTATTCTCTGTGGACAATCCATTCACAAGCTGCCTATTTAATACTGTTCCAGTGCCATGTAGAGTTTTAAAGCTCACTATGCATGCCTTTCATCTTTTGACAGCAACTACTTTGTTTATCAAGTTGACAATGCTTTGATCAGATCATGAATATGATATTTGTTGAATGTCAGGTAGGGTCCTAAATTCATGGGTGATAATTGGAACTCCATGTAATTATGCTGTACAACTGACACCTGTTTAATTACAACCTTAAATAGATTTCGCATATTTTATGATCCAAGTGTCACTGATAAAGCCCAAGACCAGTCTTATAAACACCAGTTTGTTTTATTGTACGACTTTGTTTTTGATTTAGAATGATTTTAAAACATAAAATGCTTTATCAAAATGCATAGATGCCCTATTATACATCTTGAATATGATTGATGTATTGTTATATGTACTGTATGTAACAAATTCCATATTTTTAAAAATAAAGAAATATTTTGCTATTAGCAGAGTTCACAGGCTAGTCTTGCATTTTTTTACACTAAAGTATTGTTAACTGTTTAATACATATTTATTATATTAAACAATATGTTATTAGGCATAAGTAGCCTAACTAGCCAAGGTTTTTCTCAAAACATACAAAAATGATCGAAAGATCAAATTAATTTTCCAAAAATTCAAGTTCCTTCAAAAAAAACTTAAAATATTTTGTATATTAAATGAAATACATTTGAAAGGTAAAGAAAATAAACCTAGGTAACAATGAGAGAGAGAGAGAGAGAGAGAACAAAGCTCTGGTCAGTGACTTTTTTCATTTTGTTATTGTGAGGATTGAAAATGTCCAGTTTCATGGATATATACCTAAACACTTAAGAGTATGTAAGAATTTGTCTTTGTTCTAAGTTCAGTTTCACTTTTCTGTTCTAATTCAGGGTTACACAATGATTTTTAAAATATAGAGTGAATAATCCTGAATACGATTCCCAGTCTAGTGTCCATTCGCAAATAACCAAGTTTCCCGAACCTAGCTTAACAGGCAATCACATGTATCAGTCTCACCTGCATAGTGCTGCTAAGCACTTCCTGTATATAATGTTCAACTTGGTACCTCAGTGTCCATAAGAAGTCGCTGCACTTGTTTTCAAACCTTTGCCACCCAGAGGGAGTCTATATTTAGCAACAGATTGGAAGTAACATTATCTAATTCAGGACCATGCTATGAGTATAGTCAGTCACCATCTTCAACATTCTCCAGCTACTTGACAAGTAGCACTAGAGACATCTTCACAATTTGTCCAAAGATTACTAAACTTGCTGTTAAGATCCCTTGTTATTATTAAAACATTTTATGATGCATGAAGACTAAGCCTTACTGGTATCTAATGAATTTTTTCCATAAAATGACATTGGAGTTCTCTGTTCTTCTCTATCAACAACAAATGCTTGGTCTACAGTTCAGTTGATTAATGACTAAAGTAAGAATGATCTTTCAATTCCTTGCAGTCTGGCTTAGTTACTGATATTCTGGGCTGTTTGCTTACTTCATCAATTACATATCCCAAGTTATGCTCATAATCTTTATCAACAAATCTTCTAATTATTTAATGAGCAGGTTGACAAAATCCTCAAACAAGCTACCAAGGTTATAGTCTCAGCCATAGTTGAGGGATTCGCAAAGCAATCAAGAAACAATCACAGGGACATTTCTAGAATACAGGCTACTGGAAAAAAGTCCTACTGAATTTACAACATTCGAACACCACAGTTCTTTCAAACAAATGTGGACATAGAGCAGATGGAATGCAATCATTTTTGCCATTGTTTCTCTCCATGTGAATCTCCCTATTTCAAAATGAAATCTCCCAGTCGTCATCATCGATCCTTGTAGTTTGAAGGCCTCAGTCGTTCGCTGCTAAATGGAAACAATTATGCAATGCTGATATTTAACCTAATAAGTGGTTTATGAGGGATTCAGTGTCACTTTCAGTGGATCTCTTCTTATTTCTTGGGTTCCCTCATCTAAAATCGTGCAAATCTTTGCTGATCATTGACCTTACTTAGCACAGTCAGTAAACATATTTGCACCCCTAGGTTCAAAATGGGAAACCATGATGGATTGTAAAATAATGTTCATTGGGGAGATTTCACTATCAATGTGATAATAAGATCTCTCTATTCCTTCTTACCAGACTTAATGACATTGCCTCTGGTTGTGCTAGTCACAAATTAGGTGATTCGGTTAACCTTCAATTGTCTTCCCTCTGAGGATAACTAAGTTATAGGTAGGATGCTCAACATTGCTGTTATATTTCCATTTTATTACTTATTCTCCAAACATTAATGTAGTTGTGTGACGTATTTGATGGAGAAAACAATTTTTTTTTATAAATTAGATTTCTCTTAGATTTTCTGTTCAACTTAGAAAAAACTAGACCCACCTAAAGTAATTAAACAAGTTTTGACAGTTTTTTGCGGTCTGTGTATTCAATGATAAATAAAGCAACTTAAATGGAAAGGTAGCAGGGGGGGGGGGGGCGAATCGGACAACCTTTTATAGAGGCGTCTATTTGGCAAACCAAGGCTTCCTCCAAAATCGTAAGAAAAGCGCGTCTATTTAGCAAACCAAGGCTTCCTCCAAATCGTAAAAAAAAATCGTCACACTCCCTCTGCTGCTAATGGGTTAAAAATCCTTTTAGGATTTCACAAACAGACTAATTTGTAAAACCTCACCTCGTAAATCAATTAGATTATTGGACTGGCCAATGAGTTTAAAATTAATTATCGTTAACGAATTATTATGACATCGCATATAAACTGGATTAGTTGGATTCTCTATGATTAGAAACCCTGGAGGAGCTGTTGGTGCAAATGAATATAAAATATATCTTTGTTGAGCTTAATTTGACCTTTAGAGATTTATTTGATAACTTCTTTCGATAACATCACATACTAAATTCAATGCAATCACCGAAGATATATTGACGTTTTGAGGAGCGAAATGCCACCCATACTTGAGGATTATTGTTGTTTGTGGTTGTGCTATTTTTTTCCATGCGTCGTGAATCCTTTTGAAACCATCATCGATGGCATCATTGAGAGATTTTTTCATCTCTGAGACATTATATCTTGGAAACTTAAATGTAGGGATATCTTCTACACGTATATTATATTTTAATGCAAATTCTGTTCTTGTTTTAGGATTATCATGACCTAATATTTCTTGAATAATTTTTAAATGATGTGTTTCCATGTCTGCGATAATTTTGTTTCATCGTTCTACATTCTTGATAAATTGATCTCCGAGATCATATTTAAAATAATTCTTTATTTTTTCAAAATCATCTTTTATTTCTGTGAAATGAATGATAATATTTTCTCGTAATGGTATAAGCCATTGATCGTTTCCAATGCCACCTAAATCAAAAAAATCTGATTTGGTATATACTTTAATATAATCTATATTATAACCGTGATAATCCTCCTTGTCAGAAATATAGTCTGATTTTTGTGGTTCAGGTGGAGGTGTTTTTTCAGGCCATCCTAGCTTGGTTCTTATCAAACTCTGATAGATATCTATGACATATCTGGGCGAGTTTATCTCAATGGCAGATGATAACTTCGGATCATGAACCGTTATTGCGATTTTCGAATCTTTTCCAGTAACGGATTTTATTCTGAGTTGTAATTCATTATTTATCTGTTCAATATATCTTTTGTTACTAACTACAGGAAATATTTATTGGGTCAGTGTTTAGCGTCATTGGGTTAGACCTGGTCCATATTCTGTTAATGGCTTTTACAAAATTTAAGAGAGAAGCTGATCAGTTTTGGAGGCAAAGTGAAGGCCACTCTTGACTGAATAAAGAAAAATATAGCATCTGTGCAAGACCTTCATTGATCATTATGGAAAGCTATTAAAAATGATTGGATATATAATGTGCTGTTCACAGTATTCATTTGTTACCAGCCATTTTATGAACTTCCATTGCATTGCAGTGAATGCCAAGGTGATTTAGGTGACCCGAGTTCATGTGGTTGTGATTGAATTGAAGTACCTTTAACGGTATAAATAGTAATGGTTTTGCAAAAAATGATAATTTCATCAATATTTCAATTCATGAATGAGGAGGAGCTTGTTCTACATCTTTACAGAAACATAGTTTCTTGTTTGGTCTTTAAAATTCTTGATTTTTGTTACTACATAAAAATCATGAATTAACTGTATTTTGTGGAGCAAGGATTACCAGCATACAGGGGGAAAACTATTTAGTAGAGGTCTAAGAAATATTATTCCATCTTATTTGAAAAGCTCAACATGCCTTTTGTGTAAGCTCCCATAGCATTGAATATTTACTCCATGTGATGTTTTGGCATTAACAATAATTTTCTCCAAAATTGATAGAATAAATTATTATAGGCAGTAATATAACTGTAAATTTATTGTATGGAAGTATAGGTTAAGTTGGTGCTTTTGCTATTGTTTTCTTGATGATGTTTATTTGTTATTCTTCACAAGGTTGTTGGTGTCATTTATTTATTGCATAAGTATTATACAAGGCATGACCAATTTTTTAATTTGCTTTTTTCAGATAAATGTCCAGCCAGAAGAAGTGAGAAGGAATTTTTTTAACAGATCAAAATCAAAACATTCTAAGGTAATGTCCTACTTGAGTTAAGTCAGGGTCTACATAATATCTACTCAACATTTTCCAGTCTCTATTTTATGAATTATTGCGACTCTGTGAAAATCTAAAATTACAAGTTTAACAAAGAAAGTCATTTGCCAACTTTGACACCCTATTTTAATGCAAACATCAAGACATTTCCAGATAAACTTGCTTATAATTTGGTTTCCTTACTAAAAGTTGATTCATTAAATTAATATTCAAATTGTCTTTTGACAATCAATTTGATAAGTCTTTGCAAACTATGAAACTCTAGATGTTTACAATAACCAATCCCACATTTCAGATATTTTTAAAATTATTATTGCCACTATTTCAGTCCAGAAATTCACCTGATTATACACATTGTTTATCAATTTCATAACACTTGTTTGGATTGTAGTACTTTGAAAATATTAAATTAAACATTACTGCCATCTCACCGCTGGTTGGGTGTGTTCGAGCCTTGGGCTCATCTAATGTGGGTAAGCTTGCCAGTAGCATCTCAATGGTCAGTGGTTCTTCCATTGTTTTCCTGGGTTCTACCTCCACCATTAATACTGGTCACCATGTATAGCCTATATTGTACTGAAACATGACATTAAACCCTATAACAACAGCACAAACAACAAAACATTACACACTGCAGAGTGATGTGTCCCACAGTGTTGTTTACTGTCTATATTTAATGGCAAGTATATTGCTTCCATTTTCATCTAAACAACCTGTATTGGTATTATAATGTGTTTTGCTTTATAAACAATGTTTGTGTTTGACACAATAAAAGGTGTGGTTTCATTTTCTTAAGCCACGTCTTATTTTAAGTTTTACGCCTATACGTGAGAGCCTATATACCTTTGGATTGTAAAGGCAAATTCCATTTGCTATTTTTAGTTGACAATTTTTTGACAAGCTATCAATTTAATACTCTTGCAGTGCCAAGTAGAGTTGTGAAGCTCGCTTTGTGTGCCTTTCATCTTTTGAAGGCAGCAACTATTTTGTTTTTAAAGATGACAATCCTTTGATCAAATCACCATGTACTATTTGTTAAATGTCAAGTAGCATCCTAAGTTCATGCATTCTAATTGGAACTCCATGTGATTACACTACACGACTGGCACCTGTTTAGTTACAACCTTAAATAGATTTCAACAACTTTAATATTTTCAGGATAGCGTAGCTCATTTCAAATTACTGGTTGACATTATAACTACATCAGAAAAGACAGGAGAGAAACCAGTACAGATATGAAATATAATATGATTTAGCAAAATGCTGTGTGAAATGTTGCATATAAAAATTATGCCAAATTATACATATTGAATATAATTGTTGTATCATTATTTGTACTGCATATAAAAGAATCTATGTTCTTAAAAGTAAAAAATATTTTGCTATTAACAGATTTCACAAGTTAGTCTTGCATTTTAACAGTAAATTTTGTTAACTGTTTTATACATATTTTAGTGTCATTTTGTTAAACAATATGTTTTTGGGGCATGACTTGCCTAATTAGCCTAGATTTTTTTAAGTGCCTTCAAAAAGAACTTAACATATTTTTTGTATATTAAATGAGATACATTTGACAGGTAAAGAAATTGAACCTAAGTAATGAAGAGAGAAAGACACAGAGAGAGATAGAGAGGACAAAGCTTTGGTTGGTGAACCAGCTTTTACCAACATTCTAATGTATCAGTCTCACCAGCATAGTGCTGCTAAGCACTTTCTGTATATAATGTTCAACTTAGTACCTCAGTGTCCATAAGAACCTTTGCCACCTAGAGGGAGCCTATATTTAGCAACAAATTGGAAGTAATCGTATCAAATTCAGGACCATGCATGAGTATAGTGAGTCACCATCTTCTTTTGAAGACAGCATCTACTTTGTTTTTGAAGATGACAATGCTTTAATTAAATCATGAATATGATATTTGTTAAATGTACAGTACGGTCGTAAATTTGTGCGTGCTAATTATAACTCCATGTGATTACGCTGCACAAGTGGCACCTGTTTAGTTACAACCTTAATTAGATTTCACAGACTTAATGAATCAAGTGTCACTCATGAAGCCCAATCTCTGTCTTCTCATAAACACCCACTTGTATTTATTGTACGATTTTGTTTTTGATTTAGAATGATTTTAAAATTGATCATGCTTTGAACATCTTTATTAACATTTTGCTATCAACAACTTTTATATTTTCAGGTTAAATTACTGCCTGACATTACAACTTCATCAGAAAAGAAAGGAGAGAAACTAGTAGAGGTATGAAATATAATATGCTTTATCAAATTGCTGTAAGAAAAGTTTATCAATATGCATAGATGCCCTATTATACATCTTGAATATGATTGTTGTATCATTACTTGTACATTATGCAACAAAATCTATTTTTTGAACAGTAAAGAAGTATTTTGCTGTCACCAGAGTTCACAGGCTAGTCTTGTCTTTTTTACACTAAAATATTGTTAGCTGTTTTATACATATTTTTACTGTCATTTTATTAAACAATATATTATTGGACATGAGTTGCCTAACTAGCCTAGGTTTTTCTCAAAACATGCAGAATTGATCAAAAGATGAAATTAATTTTCCAAAAATTCAAGTGTCTTCGAAAAATATTTTGTATATTAAATGAGATACATTTCACAGGTAAAGGTAATAAACCTAGATAATGATGAGAGAGAGAGAGAGAGAGAGAGAGAGAGAGAGAGAGAGAGAGAGAGAGGACAAAGCTCTGGTAGCTGAGTTTTTTCCATTTTGTTTATGTAATTGTGAGTATTGAAAATGTCCAGTTTCATGGATATATGCCTGAACACTTAGGAGTAAGTCAGAATTTGTTTTTTGTTCTAATTTCATCTTCACTTTTCTGTTCTAAATCAGGATTGCACAATGATTTTTAAAATATAGAGTGACTAATCCTCTATATGATGCCCAGTCTAGTGTCCATTCTCAAAGAACCAAGTTTCCTGAACCCAGCTTATACCGACATTCTTATGTATCAGTTTCTCCTGCATAGTGCTGCTAAGCACATTCTGTATATAATGTTCAACTTGGTACTTCAGTGTCCATAAGAATCCAGTTCCATGACTCACATATGCCCAGCTTAAAATCATAGTACCCATTAAATCAGTTATACAGTAGTTCACCCCAAATAGTTATGGTATGTACTTACTGTGAATATCATCCAGTCTGTACAAGCACTCTCATGGATCAGTCCGACCTGTATGGCACTGCTAGGCACTTCCTGCGATGTACAGTGTATGAGAGCACTATTATATATCAGTTTAACCTGCATAGAGTTGCTAGAAACTTTTTGTGGACAATGTACAGCTCATAAACGCACTTACATGGATTGATCTGACCTGGAGAATGCCATCATACCCTTCTTGCATACAATGTCCAGTGCAAAAGGTTCCAAAAGATGTTGTGTCACATTTCTTGAAGCCTTGAAGACATTCTGCCCAAAGGGAGCCTGTACTTGGCGAGAGTTAGGAAGTTATGGGATATAACACCTTTCATGTTGCAAGTGTAGTGAGCCACCATCCTCAACATTCTTCTCCAAATAATTTGCAGGTAATACAAGAGACTTTGGCTTTACTGTCTGAATCTAAAGATGGTGGAAACTTCCCATATTGTTACTATTATGCAGGGAAACTCAGCCTTTTATGTCTGTGCTGAAGACATTTTTACCCACTTGCATCAGAGTTCTGTCACTCCTTTGTAACTTTGGTTTCCAACTTGGGAGCTGCAGTGCTATTATATGGGGAGCCTAAAAGTAAAACTATCAGGCAGATGGAGGTCCTTGAAATGTTTTGAAAGTTTAGAAGGGGTCCTCATTCTTGAAAAGTTTACATGCCTGGTATATAGTTCCGAGACATCAGGTGATCATTGATAAAGAATCTACTTTCAATTGATTCCAAGTCTGACTGAGATACTGACATTTTAGGTTGTTTACTTCATCAGTTACAAGTTTAAAACACATGCCTATGTATTTTCTGACCGTTTTCTAATCTCGATTTCTAGTTGGCAGTTCTATAAACCACACCCACCAGTTTTCCATTTCGATCACAGCGGTTGATGCATATCACAACCATGTCTCACTGTGGATTAATTCTAGTATATATAGTGATCTTTCAACTGGTAGAACACGGTTAATCTTCTACCACACTAAATTGTACCTGACATGCATGGAAATCTGTTTATAGAATGGCCATCACCTTGCACAAAACAGGTTTACATACATTGGCCATAACTGCAGGAATGAATGTAAAACAGGTGGAACAACATGTAATGCTCTCTACCTCCACCATTCTTAGAAACAATCATATTGCCAGTTGACAAATGCAGTGTTAATACAGTAACCATCTTAGTCCTAGATCACTTTTTTGTGATCCGATTACAGACAGACAGACAGAAACAGAGAGAGCAGTAGTTATATGACTGACAATTTGTTAAAGCTACTCAAAAAATCCATATTGGAAACACACACACGCACACACACACATACACACAGATTGATAATTTAGCATCCGAACATATTCGTAGCAATACTCTAATAGTATTGTGGATTGATATTCCATTACCCACCCCAACCTCAAGAACTCAGAAAGTTAATGTTAGTCAAGATGGCCCTGTTTCATCACAGATGAGTTCGTCATAAACAGCTGATGGGTCACAACCACAATCAATCATACAGTATCAGCTACCAGAAGAATGAACTTTGTCCAGTTCTATGACTCGCATTTGCCCAGTTTAACATCTTAGTACCCAAGAACTCAGTTATACAGTAGTTCACCCAAATAGTTATGGTATGGACTTACTGTTAATATTATCCAGTCTATTCAGGCACTCTCATGGATCAGTCTGATATGCATGGCACTGCTAGGCACTTCCTGTGATGTACAGTTTATGAGACAATGTACAGCTCATATAGGCATTCTCATTGATTGATCCATCCCACAGAATGCCATCATGCCCTTATTGCATACAATGTCCAGCTTGGTGCCCAAGGTTCCAAAAGATGTCGTGTCACTTTTCTTGAAGCCTTGAAGACATTCTGCCCAAAGGGAGCCTGTACTTGGCGAGAGTTAGGAAGTTATAGGAAATAACACCTGCCATGTTGCAAGTGTAGTGAGCCACCATCCTCAGAAAATAAAAGAGACTTTGGATTCACTACCTGAATTGAAAAATGGTAGAAACTTACTATTAAGTTCCCACATTGTTATTAGATCTTACTATTAAGCATGAAAACTCAGCCTTTTAGGCTTGTGCTGAAGACATATTTTTACCCACTCGCATCAGAGATCTGTCACTCCTGTGTAACTTTGGTTCCCACCCTGTTAGCTGCAGATACCTGAGAGCTGTAGTGTTATTCTACGGGGAGCCTAAAAGTAAAACTATTAGGCAGGTGGAGGTCCTTGAAATGTTTTGAAAGTTAAGACGGGGTCCTTATTCTTGAAAAGTTTGCATGCCTGGTATAGAGTTCCGACATCAGGTGATCATTGATGACGAATCTGCTTTCAATTGATTACAAGTCTGACAGAGATACTGACATTCTAGGCTGTTTACTTCATCAGTTACAAGTTTAAAACATATACCTATGCATTTTCTCAGTTCTATAAACCACACCCACCAGATTTCCAATTGGATCAGAGCTGTTGATGCATATTATCACTGTATACTAATTCTAGTATATATAGTGATCTTTCAACAGATAGAACACAGCTTATCTTCCCCCACCCTAAATTGTACCTGACATGCATTGAAATCAGTTCATAGAATGGCCATCATCTTGCACAGAACAGGTGAACATACATTGGCGAATTCCATAACAGCAGTAATGAATGTACAACAGGTGGAACAAGATGTAATGCTACCTCCACCTTTCTTAACAAACATCATATAGCCAAGCAGCGAATGCATTGTTAATAATCTGCTGAATGTGACAGTAACCATGTTTGCCCTTGATCACCTTTTTTGGGCTCCCATTACAGTGATTATCTTGTTGAAAAGGATGCCAAAGCTTTGACCATTAGACCAATTTTGACATTCTACCCGAAATAAGGATTTACCCTCAAAGACAGGGAAATCTCATTGGCCACATGTTGGGGATTCCTCTGCAGTAACAACCTCCAACAATTACAATCTGTACTGATGCAAATATAGAGAATAGGGGCAAGTCTCACATGATTAAAACATTAACCCCAGAGCCAAACAGCTTGACAGCCCCCTACAGCATAGATGCAGAGATCACCTAGAGCAATGTTGGCCTTACCAGTACCTGTATCCCTGAGACTTGCTGAAAATACTCTTCTTGCAGATTTTTTCAGAGAGAGCTACGAGTAATAAATGTTATTTTTTAAAATTTATGTTCCTATAATTAGGCTAAACGTTTTACACAGCAGTTCTCGATAAAATTACATAAAAAATTATATAAATTTTATGTTACATGCAGAAATAAAAATGATGGGAAAGATAAAATGATTTTCTTACCAATGTGATTTTCTTGCCATGGATAATCCATAAAAATCCATGATAAATTCACGCTGAATAATTAAAACTATCAACACATGAAATTCACTCCATTTTATGTACACAGAAATTCTACTTGATTTCTCTATTGGAAACTTAACCTCAGGTGAATACTTCTTCGTAAAAGTCTACTTACATGGCTGATTCTCATAATTTTCTTCATTTTCTAATCCAAATATTTTCACTATTTTTGCTGAAGTCAAATTTTTCCCCCTTTGTTCAACAATGTTCTCTCTGTCTATGTAAGCTAACATTTTATTGGTTATTCTGCCTGCATATTTAGGAAATTACTTCAAATCAACCAATGGTTTGCGTTGATTTAACTCATTCTTGTCACAGGTATAGACAAATACTGCCACTCAAACTCTGCGCCCGTGATACAAGCTAGGAAAACTCAGTCATGTTATTAAGGCTCTCAGGAGATGAGAGAGGTAAACTATGATGAGTTATCAAGGCAGCAGGCATTAATGTTTTATGGCCTACATGTGCAGTGTGGCCCCAACAGGATCATTATTTCTATATCAACATTCTAGAAAACCAATATAGGACCAGAGGTAACATTCTGTAAATCTCCACAAAACAGCAAGGTGGATTCTAGTGCCAAGACCTTTGTATTCTTCTTTGGGATTTTCTAAAGCAGTGTTTCCAGTGGCAATCCATTTCCAAGTTTGACGTATCACTGGCTGCTAAATTTATTAGGGGTCTCATTGTCTTACAAAATACAATGTTTCATCGAAGTCCACAATTTCTCAACCTGCACATTTGGATCATATTAAAGTATGCTCTTAGGAGAAATAACTTTTCACAACCACTGGTTTAGAAATTGCTCAAGCTATCTTGCCTTTGAGCCTAAAGACATAAGGAAGTAATGCAATGTAATGCAATATATTTGTACACTGGTGTGCACAAGAACACAGTATGGCACTGCATGCATCCATACCTCAATAACTTATGTTGAGTTCTTAAGGTAGACACAGTCACAACTTCCATGATCACTGATAACATAATTGTATCTTTCCATTTTTCATTACACATGTCCATGACGTTGAATCCTTGACCAATAAGAATTTATCATGAATAATAATCTGGCTGAACAGGACATCATTTAAGTTCATTTGTTTAACTCTAATATTAGACTTGATTCCTCACAGCATTAGTGATCAACACTCAGAATCAGTGAAATACTTGCCTTTGGAGATAAAGGTCACTGTGACTAAAAGAAGAAAAATGCTTTTTGACTAATAACATTAGTTCTCCACCTAATACTGTTCCAAACTGTTTGAATAGCTTGCACATAAAGTTAAAATGAATCCTGTCAATTTTGGGCTCAAAGGCAACTTGGTCACCTTTGAATTAATAAAACTATGGTTTTAGCATAATAAAATTAATGATGCATTAAATACCTCAGGCAAACTTGGTGGATGCGATCTGAGTATGAAAAAAGATTACCAAATTTAGGGTCAGTAGTCAGCGTCATTGGATTAGAAAGAAATAATGGTTTCCAAAAACAGGATTAGTTCTACATTGCAGACCTGGTCAATATACTGTTAATGGGTTTTACAAAAGGTAAGGGAGAAGCTGGTCAGTTTTGAAGGCCACTCTTGACTGAATGAAGAAAAAACATAGCATCTGTGCAAAACCTTAATTGATTAATATGGAAAGCTATTAACAATGAGTGGATATGTAATGTGCTGTTTACAATATTCATGTGTCACAAGCCATTATGTGAACTTCCATTGCATTGCAATTAATGCTAAAGGTAATTTAGATAACCCGAGTGCTTGTGGCTGTGATTGAATTTATGTACATGTACCTTTAGCAGTATATATAGTAATGGTTTTGCACAAAATGATAATGTCATCAATATTTCAATTCATGAATGAGGATGAGCTTGTTCTACTTTTTGAAAAAGTTTCTTGTTCGGTCTTTAAAATTCTAGCCATTATTTACTATGAAATCCAAAGAAAATTAGAACTACATGAAAATCAATAATTCACTGTATTTTGATAAACATGAAATGTCAGCACATGATGGAAAACTACTTAATAGAGGTCTAACGTATTTAAATTTAAACTTTCAACTTTTGGTTAACATGAAATTGAGTGAAAATTACAACTAAATAAAAATCGTTGATTCACTGTATTTCATGGAGCTTGAATGACCAGCATACAGTTAGGACATTATTTAGCAGAAGATATCATTCCATCTTATTTGAAAGTGTCAGCATGGATTTTGCATAAACTCCTGTTGTGTTGAAAAATTGATATGCTGATTTGAAATCAACTCAAATCTTGTCCAATCTGTGATAGAAAAACTTTATTAGCAGAAATACAGCTGTAAAATTAGGAATGGGTCTTTTAAAAGTATAAGACAAGTTATTTTGTATGTGTGTGTTTTCTTGATATCCTTTGTTTTTTAATTTTCTCAATGCTGTAAGGTGTTAGTGTTACTCATTGATTGTAAAAGTGTTATTTAGGGTTTGCCCAAAATTTAATAGTTTGATTTTATTCATTTTTCAGAGAAATATTCTACCAAATAAAAAAGTAATGAAATTCATCAACATATCCTGAGATATAATCTTACTTGAGATAAGTCTGTTGCTACACATTGTCTACTCAACATTTTTCAGTCTATATTTTACCAATTATTGGGTCTCTATAATTGAGTATCATGAAATGGTTATCTATTTACCAAAAGTTAAAAGTTTAACCAAGAATCTTATATGCCAACTCTGACACCATATTTAATGCAAAAATCAAGAACAATACAGATACTCATGCTTATCAGTCGGTTTCTGTACAAAAAAGTGGACTCCTGTCATGGGGGTTTATGACAAACAGTATGATAACTATGATTACATTAAGAAACTCTAGCTATTTGCAATACATACACACTTGCTATAAATTCAAATATTTATACATATCTTTGCCAATGTTACGATCTAGAATTGCATATGTAATATTAACTATATTTAACCTTTTTTTTATTAGTTCCATCTTAATTTATTTGGATTATAATAATTTGATAATATTAATTTAAACATTACACACTGGAACGTGATGTGTCCATCAGTGTTGTTTAATGTGCGTATATCCTGGCAAATATATTGCTACATAACTAAGTATGATTGGTAAATCATTGTAGTTTGTGCAACAAATATTACAGAGTTAAAATAAATATTATATAGTTATATGTCTGCCATGTGATAAGAAAACTCAAGTAATATTGCTGTATAATGTCTGCTATTTCCAGATAAATGCATATATAGTTTCCAATATTTAGTCTTAGCCTCCACTTGATAGTTTTATACATGATGCTCTACTGATTTTACTTGTCTGGTATTTTCTTTTTATACACTAGCTATAAGGATGTAAATATTATGTCTGTCTGCCCATTTGTCAATCTGCCTTTTAAAGTAGATGTTCTATAGTTGAATTACTTTGTACAAAAATTGAGTTCATATCAAGAAATATTTTCCCCTTGAATGTTTTACTTTACATTGATAAATACAATAATTCCCATGTTGTTTTCTGTTATAGATATGTATAGGTTGTGGGCCATGGGTTGAAGGAACTTTTAGTCCTTTGATATGTTTATGCAGGGGTTGACATTGTGCACATCATACCTTGCTAGTCTTGCAATTGTTTCATTGGTCATATTTTACCTCTCTCCATGACAGGAATCGGTTCATAGAACATATGTGTCTTGGATATGTCAGGCAGTAGTTATATTTCCTTAAAATTTACTCTTGTTGTTTTGCTGTTGTCATTATTGTTTCAAGTTCAACACATAGGTTATACATGGCAGCCAGTAAAGGGAAGTTTACTGCTACATATTTGTGAAAGATATTAGTAATTCAGCCTGATGTACTAACTTGACATGTACATCGTGGTAACACATGCCAATCATTACACTTTTGCAGACTCATTATGCTTTTTTCACCAAGTAGTATGCTCTTCCATATGTTTTTACCCAGCCGATTTTAAAAAAAATCACCAAATGTAAGGTTTTACTTTTTCTTTTAATAATTATACTACTCTGCTGGCATGTGCATAGGTTGCTAGTTGAGTTTTTATTTTTCCATTCACTGTCTGTATGTATATGTACCTTAAGCCTTCATTTTTGTAGTCATAAGAATTGAATGGAAAAAGTACATTTTGTGAAAATGTGGCAGACAATTGGAATATCATATTAAATGGGTAGATGAAAAATAATTTTGTGCTAGACCTTCTGTTGTTTATAGTTGGAATAAAAGTATTGAAAATGAAAAAAATGTCTTGTCGGTACAGTTAATTTGTGTAGTGTAGTTCTTAGCTATCATTAAAATCAGAGCTGTTTAATTTGTTTGTTGTTTCTCATGTCATGAAAAGCTGTTTCATAGAAGATGTACTTTGTCAACCAAAGAATTTACTCTGATTATTGCTTTTACTCTAATTGGTATTTGAAATCCTTTCTTAAGCATTATTGACAGTCATAACTTGTAAATAAGTAAAGAAAATGAATATGACTCCTATTTGAAGAAGATGGGGCTTATGTCTTCCTCTCTGTCTATCTGTCATTCCATTAGTAATGCAGTATATCTCCATCTCCATTAAAAACAAAGACTGGAAACTTTGTGATATGATTGCAGATAGTCTTTAGATATACACAGTAGTTTTAAAATGTTTAGTATGACTCATTTGATGGGACAGGTTTCTGGGGATAGGTAATTTTCACAACAAAATTTAATGATTTAAAGTCTTGTAGGCAGAAATGTGAATGTTGATTTGTGTCATCTTCAAGGCCAGCTTTTATAACATATGCTTTGAACTTTTGGTTTATGCTCTGTTGGTAAGCTTTTCCTGGGTCACAACTTGAAAACTGTAGAGATTCTCACCTAATAGCAATATATAGGTTTGAAGAACAGCAGATGGAACCAGATATACTAGTATATCCAATACAGACCATATGTCATTCTCCATTGGTTGTGGGCTTTCAGCTGGGAGTTAGTTTGGAAGCAGTTGAAATTCTCACCTTTTAATCATAGATTGGTGGAAGGACATAGAAGAAATTCTGTACATTTTCCATACAGAGTTTATAAAAGGAGACTTACTCATGGTTTATCACTTGGAAACTGTTGAGATCACCAGCCTGTAACTTGATATAGGTTTAAAGGGTGTGATGAGACAAACTTAAACAGTCCTAGCTGTCTACAGCTGTCATCTTTTGGGAAGCAAGAAGTGACATTTGCAGACAAGTGACCTCTAACGGCAGGTTTAATTTGTAAACATGGTCCATCACAAATGTAGGTACTTTGAACCAAATAGTATTATCATTATTAGCAGTTGTATTATTGCTATTATTATTTCATAGGTATTGTTATTGGCAGTTGTACTTTTAAATGAAAATGGTTGCAGTCTGATATCCAACATGTTCTTCATATCAGTTAATTTGAAAATTGTATGAATATCAGTGATTGTTTCATCAGTTGAAAGGATGAAATAGCATAATCTTTAAACTCAGTGGAATGTCTCTTTTATCAATAGAATAGTAAAACGGAGGAAAGGTCCAATACTCAAGTAAACGAGAAAGAGAACAAGGATGTAGAGAAGCAGGAAGTTGCAGAAAACCTTCCAAAACATGGGGATAATGTGGTGTCGTCCCAAAATCTTGACAGGCCAACTACCCAGGATCAGAGACAGGATGAGATACCATATTTATTAACTGTTAGCTTGCCTCTTATAGTAGATATTGTTCAACCTCAGCCCTCAATATTAGTGACAGTATCCACACATAAAAACATATTCAAATTTAGAACCTTAATGCATCTAAGCCATTCTTCCTTGGTCCTAAGTGACATTTTGTTGTGGGTTTTGAAGCCCCTACTCCCAGTGGAGGGAGTTAATTTTGTTCATTATTTGTACATTCTTTTGTAATGCTTTCCTTTTCCTTAGTGCTTTGGAATTCATCATACTTTATGTAACACATCGAATTGTGAAACTTAGTTGTAAGGTGGATCTTCATAATTACAGCACTTATTGTTCAAAACAGTAGGTTAGTGTGACTTATCCTCTATCCACCATTCACTGTTGCTATATTTTGTGTTCTTTTCATACTTTGTTAATCTCAGAATCATCAAACTAGATGATACAATGCAGGTCAGTACCACACCCATAGAACAAAAGATACAACATTGAAATGGTTTCTTTTGAAATCCTGCAAAACAAGATTACCCCCATAGTTACAGTAATCACCCTACTATAAGGATCTTTAAAACTGATACAGATGATGATATTGATTTGCCAACATAAATTATCATACCCACAAATATAGGAAATACCAAAAGAGCTACAAATATCAATACTAATTAACCAACCTTGAGAGAAAACATTGTGGTGTTACAATTTTTCAATGTGATAGATGCTGATCAACAATCAAGTATGATTGCCTTTGGTAAAATCAAAAATCCTATCAAAATATTGTTTTTCAGAAGATTGTAACCCAGCATATAAATGTAGACCTAAGCAACCTTATGTGCTTGCATACCACACTTCATTCCACATTTTGAAATGAGTATAAAGTTCTGCTATTAAAATGTGGTTTCTTCAAATATTTCACTGATCATAATACCTTGGAAAACTACTAGTACCTTGCAGATCCATCTTAGATTAACACCTTTTAACTAAAATGCTAGTTTGTATTTAGAGTGATCTCCCTTTGATAGCCAGATTGGTGCCAGAAATTATAATTTTCTTCAGTTACTACTTAGTGTGAGTAGCATGCTCTGTATACAGAAAGAGAGGACTTGCAAAGT
Source organism: Unio delphinus (assembly GCA_029339505.1). Lineage (NCBI taxonomy): Eukaryota > Metazoa > Mollusca > Bivalvia > Unionida > Unionidae > Unio > Unio delphinus. The sequence goes on along the minus strand of JAQISU010000009.1, from coordinate 3,695,936 downwards.
AGACTTGCATTTTTGTATTTTTCTTCCTTAAAACAAGTTGGAGGAGTTTCATCTTTGAAGGTAAGGATACTTAATTTATAAATTTCCAACGTTTCTTTTGTTGATGACAAAATTTCTGACTTTGGTCTTATTGCTTTGCTGTCTTCACACACTTTAGTACATAATGATGCATACCAGCATGGGTTGCGATATCATCTACTGACATTGTTCTAACCATTTTATTAAGAGCATGTCTGCCATGTGATAAGAAAACTCAAGTAATATTGCTGTATAATGTCTGCTATTTCCAGATAAATGCATATATAGTTTCCAATTTTTAGTCTTAGCCTCCACTTGATAGTTTTATACATGATGCTCTACTGATTTTACTTGTCTGGTATTTTCTTTTTATACACTAGCTATAAGGATGTAAATATTATGTCTGTCTGCCCATTTGTCAATCTGCCTTTTAAAGTAGATGTTCTATAGTTGAATTACTTTGTACAAAAATTGAGTTCATATCAAGAAATATTTTCCCCTTGAATGTTTTACTTTACATTGATAAATACAATAATTCCCATGTTGTTTTCTGTTATAGATATGTATAGGTTGTGGGCCATGGGTTGAAGGAACTTTTAGTCCTTTGATATGTTTATGCAGGGGTTGACATTGTGCACATCATACCTTGCTAGTCTTGCAATTGTTTCATTGGTCATATTTTACCTCTCTCCATGACAGGAATCGGTTCATAGAACATATGTGTCTTGGATATGTCAGGCAGTAGTTATATTTCCTTAAAATTTACTCTTGTTGTTTTGCTGTTGTCATTATTGTTTCAAGTTCAACACATAGGTTATACATGGCAGCCAGTAAAGGGAAGTTTACTGCTACATATTTGTGAAAGATATTAGTAATTCAGCCTGATGTACTAACTTGACATGTACATCGTGGTAACACGTGCCAACCATTACACTTTTGCAGACTCATTATGCTTTTTTTCACCAAGTAGTATGCTCTTCCATATGTTTTTACCCAGCCGATTTAAAAAAAATCACCAAATGTAAGGTTTTACTTTTTTTTTTAATAATTATACTACTCTGCTGGCATGTGCATAGGTTGCTAGTTGAGTTTTTATTTTTCCATTCACTGTCTGTATGTATATGTACCTTAAGCCTTCATTTTTGTAGTCATAAGAATTGAATGGAAAATGTACATTTTGTGAAAATGTGGCAGACAATTGGAATATCATATTAAATGGGTAGATGAAAAATAATTTTGTACTACACCTTCTGTTGTTTATAGTTGGAATAAAAGTATTGAAAATGAAAAAAATGTCTTGTCGGTACAGTTAATTTGTGTAGTGTAGTTCTTAGCTATCATTAAGTTCAGAGCTGTTTAAATTTGTTTGTTGTTTCTCATGTCATGAAAAGCTGTTTCATAGAAGATGTACTTTGTCAACCAAAGAATTTACTCTGATTATTGCTTTTACTCTAATTGGTATTTGAAATCCTTTCTTAAGCATTATTGACAGTCATAACTTGTAAATAAGTAAAGAAAATGAATATGACTCCTATTTGAAAAAGATGGGGCTTATGTCTTCCTCTCTGTCTATCTGTCATTCCATTAGTAATGCAGTATATCTCCATCTCCATTAAAAACAAAGACTGGAAACTTTTGCATTATGATTGCAGATAGTCTTTAGATATACACAGTAGTTTTAAAATGTTTAGTATGACTCATTTGATGGGACAGGTTTCTGGGGATAGGTAATTTTCACAACAAAAGTTAATGATTTAAAGTCTTGTAGGCAGAGATTTGAATCTTGATTTGTGTCATCTTCAAGGCCAGCTTTTATAACATATGCTTTGAACTTTTGGTTTATGCTCTGTTGGTAAGCTTTTCCAGGGTCACAACTTGAAAACTGTAGAGATTCTCACCTATTAGCAATATATAGGTTTGAAGAACATGAGTTGGAACCAGATATACTAGTATATCCAATACAGACCATATGTCATTCTCCATTGGTTGTGGGCTTTCAGCTGGGAGTTAGTTTGGAAGCAGTTGAAATTCTCACCTTTTAACCATAGATTGGTGGAAGGACATAGAAGAAATTCTGTACATTTTCCATACAGAGTTTATAAAAGGAGACTTACTCTTGGTTCATCACTTGGAAACTGTTGAGATCACCAGCCTGTAACTTGATATAGGTTTAAAGGGTGTGATGAGACAAACTTAAACAGTCCTAGCTGTCTACAGCTGTCATCTTTTGGGAAGCAAGAAGTGACATTTGCAGACAAGTGACCTCTAAAGGCAGGTTTAATTTGTAAACATGGTTCATCACAAATGTAGGTACTTTGAACCAAATAGTATTATCATTATTAGCAGTTGTATTATCGCCATTATTATTTCATAGGTATTGTTATTGGCAGTTGTACTCTTAAATGAAAATGGTTGCAGTCTGATATCCAACATGTTCTTCATATCAGTTAATTTGAAAATTGTATGAATATCAGTGATTGTTTCATCAGTTGAAAGGATGAAATAGCATAATCTTTAACCTCAGTGGAATGTCTCTTTTATCAATAGAATAGTAAAACGGAGGAAAGGTCCAATACTCAAGTAAACGAGAAAGAGAACAAGGATGTAGAGAAGCAGGAAGTTGCAGAAAACCTTCCAAAACATGGGGAAAATGTGGTGTCGTCCCAAAATCTTGACAGGCCAACTACCCAGGAGCAGAGACAGGATGAGGTACCATATTTATTAACTGTTAGCTTGCCTCTTATAGTAGATATTGTACAACCTCAGCCCTCAATATTAGTGACAGTATCCACACATAAAAACATATTCAAATTTAGAACCTTAATGCATCTAAGCCATTCTTCCTTGGTCCTAAGTGACATTTTGTTGTGGGTTTTGAAGCCCCTACTCCCAGTGGAGGGAGTTAATTTTGTTCATTATTTGTACATTCTTTTGTAATGCTTTCCTTTTCCTTAGTGCTTTGGAATTCATCATACTTTATGTAACAAATCGAATTGTGAAACTTAGTTGTAAGGTGGATCTTCATAATTACAGCACTTATTGTTCAAAACAGTAGGTTAGTGTGACTTATCCTCTATCCACCATTCACTGTTGCTATAATTTGTGTTCTTTTCATACCTTGTTAATCTCAGAATCATCAAACTAGATGATACAATGCATGTTAGTACCACACCCACAGAACAAAAGATACAACAAAATTGAAATGGTTTCTTTTGAAATCCTGCCAAACAAGATTACCCCCATAGTGACAGTAATCACCCTACTATAAGGATCTTTAAAACTGATACAGATGATGATGTTGATTTGCTAACATAAATTATCATACCCAAAAATATAGGAAATACCAAAACAGCTACAAATATCAATACAAATTAACCAACCTTGAGAGAAAACATTGTGGTGTTACAATTTTTCAATGTGATAGATGCTGATCAACAATCAAGTATGATTGCCTTTGGTAAAATCAAAAATCCTATCAAAATATTGTTTTTCAGAAGATTGTAACCCAGCACATACATGCCAACCATTACGCTTTTGGCGTAATCATTACGCTTTTTGTCACTAAATTACGCGTTACGCTTAAACGTATATGGATTACGCTTTTTCGGTATATCAACCTCCCCAGAAAAATAAATTCTTTGTTTTCTCATTATTATTAAAATTCCATTAATCACACAGACCGTATTTTAGAAAAGACGGCTTTTACGTAACTTCCATATAAGAGTATGCTAGACCGTGAACTTTCGTAACAGTATCATGTTCTATTTATAGCTAACCTGGTTCTACTGTTGACCTCGATTCTATTTATAGAATCAGCATGCGTAGTGAGGAGATAGAAGACTGGTTTTCCAAATTTAACCTTTACTTCCATATTATAATTCATATTTCTTGCAGAACCAGTCTAAATATATTTTTGCTTAAAAAGTATATTTTATTTTATTCTATGCATTTATGTGAGCAAAAATATCCCTTTCAAAAATTTCCCAGATAAATTAGAAAAAGGCAACCGAAAACCCCGAAACAAAATATAAAAGAATCCTCTGAATATTAAGAAATAGAGTACAGCATCATGTGACTTCTATTTCCGGCCGTGTCTAAAGAATTTTGAAATTTAGCGCTAAACGTCTTAAGAAGGTTTCTAGTTGATATGTGTAAAGCTAAAAGTGCTACATATGAAAACCTGAAACAGTAAAGGATGAGAAGGGAAAATAATCGTTGTTTATTGAAATTTTAGCATGTTATATGTGGATTACGCTTTTTCTGCCAGGATTCCGCTTTTTGACCACTTGGATTATGCCATTTCCTTGTCAGGGGTTGGCATGTATGCCAGCATATAAATGTAGACCTAAGCAACCTTATGTGCTTGCATACCACACTTCATTCCACATTTTGAAATGAGTATAAAGTTCTGCTAATAAAATGTGGTTTCTTCAAATATTTCACTGATCATAATACCTTGGAAAACTACTAGTACCTTGCAAATCTCCTTAAAACAAGTTGGAGGAGTTTCATCTTTGAAGTTAAGGATACTTAATTTATAAATTTCCAGCGTTTCTTTTGTTGATGACAAAATTTCTGACTTTAGTCTTATTGCTTTGCTGTCTTCACACACTTTAGTGCATAATGATGCATACCAGCATGGGTCGCAATATCATCTACTGACATTGTTCTAACCATTTTATTAAGAGCATTTCTGCCATGTGATAGGAAAACTCAAGTAATATTGCTGTATAATGTCTGCTATTTTCAGATAAATGCATATATAGTTTCCAATCTTTAGTCTTAGCCTCCACTTGATAGTTTTATACATGATGCTCTACTGATTTTACTTGTCTGGTATTTTCTTTTTATACACTAGCTATAAGGATGTAAATATTATGTCTGTCTGCCCATTTGTCAATCTGCCTTTTAAAGCAGATGTTCTATAGTTGAATTACTTTGTACAAAAATTGAGTTCATATCAAGAAATATTTTCCCCTTGAATGTTTTACTTTACATTGATAAATACAATAATTCCCATGTTGTTTTCTGTTATAGATATGTATAGGTTGTGGGCCATGGGTTGAAGGAACTTTTAGTCCTTTGATATGTTTATGCAGGGGTTGACATTGTGCACATCATACCTTGCTAGTCTTGCAATTGTTTCATTGGTCATATTTTACCTCTCTCCATGACAGGAATCGGTTCATAGAACATATGTGTCTTGGATATGTCAGGCAGTAGTTATATTTCCTTAAAATTTACTCTTGTTGTTTTGCTGTTGTCATTATTGTTTCAAGTTCAACACATAGGTTATACATGGCAGCCAGTAAAGGGAAGTTTACTGCTACATATTTGTGAAAGATATTAGTAATTCAGCCTGATGTACTAACTTGACATGTACATCGTGGTAACACATGCCAATCATTACACTTTTGCAGACTCATTATGCTTTTTTCACCAAGTAGTATGCTCTTCCATATGTTTTTACCCAGCCGATTTAAAAAAAAATCACCAAATGTAAGGTTTTACTTTTTCTTTTAATAATTATACTACTCTGCTGGCATGTGCATAGGTTGCTAGTTGAGTTTTTATTTTTCCATTCACTGTCTGTATGTATATGTACCTTAAGCCTTCATTTTTGTAGTCATAAGAATTGAATGGAAAAAGTACATTTTGTGAAAATGTGGCAGACAATTGGAATATCATATTAAATGGGTAGATCAAAAATAATTTTGTGCTAGACCTTCTGTTGTTTATAGTTGGAATAAAAGTATTGAAAATGAAAAAAATGTCTTGTCGGTACAGTTAATTTGTGTAGTGTAGTTCTTAGCTATCATTAAGATCAGAGCTGTTTAATTTGTTTGTTGTTTCTCATGTCATGAAAAGCTGTTTCATAGAAGATGTACTTTGTCAACCAAAGAATTTACTCTGATTATTGCTTTTACTCTAATTGGTATTTGAAATCCTTTCTTAAGTATTGACAGTCATAACTTGTAAATAAGTAAAGAAAATGAATATGACTCCTATTTGAAGAAGATGGGGCTTATGTCTTCCTCTCTGTCTATCTGTCATTCCATTAGTAATGCAGTATATCTCCATCTCCATTAAAAACAAAGACTGGAAACTTTGTGATATGATTGCAGATAGTCTTTAGATATACACAGTAGTTTTAAAATGTTTAGTATGACTCATTTGATGGGACAGGTTTCTGGGGATAGGTAATTTTCACAACAAAATTTAATGATTTAAAGTCTTGTAGGCAGAAATGTGAATGTTGATTTGTGTCATCTTCAAGGCCAGCTTTTATAACATATGCTTTGAACTTTTGGTTTATGCTCTGTTGGTAAGCTTTTCCTGGGTCACAACTTGAAAACTGTAGAGATTCTCACCTAATAGCAATATATAGGTTTGAAGAACAGCAGATGGAACCAGATATACTAGTATATCCAATACAGACCATATGTCATTCTCCATTGGTTGTGGGCTTTCAGCTGGGAGTTAGTTTGGAAGCAGTTGAAATTCTCACCTTTTAATCATAGATTGGTGGAAGGACATAGAAGAAATTCTGTACATTTTCCATACAGAGTTTATAAAAGGAGACTTACTCTTGGTTTATCACTTGGAAACTGTTGAGATCACCAGCCTGTAACTTGATATAGGTTTAAAGGGTGTGATGAGACAAACTTAAACAGTCCTAGCTGTCTACAGCTGTCATCTTTTGGGAAGCAAGAAGTGACATTTGCAGACAAGTGACCTCTAACGGCAGGTTTAATTTGTAAACATGGTCCATCACAAATGTAGGTACTTTGAACCAAATAGTATTATCATTATTAGCAGTTGTATTATTGCTATTATTATTTCATAGGTATTGTTATTGGCAGTTGTACTTTTAAATGAAAATGGTTGCAGTCTGATATCCAACATGTTCTTCATATCAGTTAATTTGAAAATTGTATGAATATCAGTGATTGTTTCATCAGTTGAAAGGATGAAATAGCATAATCTTTAACCTCAGTGGAATGTCTCTTTTATCAATAGAATAGTAAAACGGAGGAAAGGTCCAATACTCAAGTAAACGAGAAAGAGAACAAGGATGTAGAGAAGCAGGAAGTTGCAGAAAACCTTCCAAAACATGGGGAAAATGTGGTGTCGTCCCAAAATCTTGACAGGCCAACTACCCAGGAGCAGAGACAGGATGAGGTACCATATTTATTAACTGTTAGCTTGCCTCTTATAGTAGATATTGTACAACCTCAGCCCTCAATATTAGTGACAGTATCCACACATAAAAACATATTCAAATTTAGAACCTTAATGCATCTAAGCCATTCTTCCTTGGTCCTAAGTGACATTTTGTTGTGGGTTTTGAAGCCCCTACTCCCAGTGGAGGGAGTTAATTTTGTTCATTATTTGTACATTCTTTTGTAATGCTTTCCTTTTCCTTAGTGCTTTGGAATTCATCATACTTTATGTAACAAATCGAATTGTGAAACTTAGTTGTAAGGTGGATCTTCATAATTACAGCACTTATTGTTCAAAACAGTAGGTTAGTGTGACTTATCCTCTATCCACCATTCACTGTTGCTATAATTTGTGTTCTTTTCATACCTTGTTAATCTCAGAATCATCAAACTAGATGATACAATGCATGTTAGTACCACACCCACAGAACAAAAGATACAACAAAATTGAAATGGTTTCTTTTGAAATCCTGCAAAACAAGATTACCCCCATAGTGACAGTAATCACCCTACTATAAGGATCTTTAAAACTGATACAGATGATGATGTTGATTTGCCAACATAAATTATCATACCCAAAAATATAGGAAATACCAAAACAGCTACAAATATCAATACAAATTAACCAACCTTGAGAGAAAACATTGTGGTGTTACAATTTTTCAATGTGATAGATGCTGATCAACAATCAAGTATGATTGCCTTTGGTAAAATCAAAAATCCTATCAAAATATTGTTTTTCAGAAGATTGTAACCCAGCACATACATGCCAACCATTACGCTTTTGGCGTAATCATTACGCTTTTTGTCACTAAATTACGCGTTACGCTTAAACGTATATGGATTACGCTTTTTCGGTATATCAACCTCCCCAGAAAAATAAATTCTTTGTTTTCTCATTATTATTAAAATTCCATTAATCACACAGACCGTATTTTAGAAAAGACGGCTTTTACGTAACTTCCATATAAGAGTATGCTAGACCGTGAACTTTCGTAACAGTATCATGTTCTATTTATAGCTAACCTGGTTCTACTGTTGACCTCGATTCTATTTATAGAATCAGCATGCGTAGTGAGGAGATAGAAGACTGGTTTTCCAAATTTAACCTTTACTTCCATATTATAATTCATATTTCTTGCAGAACCAGTCTAAATATATTTTTGCTTAAAAAGTATATTTTATTTTATTCTATGCATTTATGTGAGCAAAAATATCCCTTTCAAAAATTTCCCAGATAAATTAGAAAAAGGCAACCGAAAACCCCGAAACAAAATATAAAAGAATCCTCTGAATATTAAGAAATAGAGTACAGCATCATGTGACTTCTATTTCCGGCCGTGTCTAAAGAATTTTGAAATTTAGCGCTAAACGTCTTAAGAAGGTTTCTAGTTGATATGTGTAAAGCTAAAAGTGCTACATATGAAAACCTGAAACAGTAAAGGATGAGAAGGGAAAATAATCGTTGTTTATTGAAATTTTAGCATGTTATATGTGGATTACGCTTTTTCTGCCAGGATTCCGCTTTTTGACCACTTGGATTATGCCATTTCCTTGTCAGGGGTTGGCATGTATGCCAGCATATAAATGTAGACCTAAGCAACCTTATGTGCTTGCATACCACACTTCATTCCACATTTTGAAATGAGTATAAAGTTCTGCTAATAAAATGTGGTTTCTTCAAATATTTCACTGATCATAATACCTTGGAAAACTACTAGTACCTTGCAAATCTCCTTAAAACAAGTTGGAGGAGTTTCATCTTTGAAGTTAAGGATACTTAATTTATAAATTTCCAGCGTTTCTTTTGTTGATGACAAAATTTCTGACTTTAGTCTTATTGCTTTGCTGTCTTCACACACTTTAGTACATAATGATGCATACCAGCATGGGTCGCAATATCATCTACTGACATTGTTCTAACCATTTTATTAAGAGCATTTCTGCCATGTGATAGGAAAACTCAAGTAATATTGCTGTATAATGTCTGCTATTTTCAGATAAATGCATATATAGTTTCCAATCTTTAGTCTTAGCCTCCACTTGATAGTTTTATACATGATGCTCTACTGATTTTACTTGTCTGGTATTTTCTTTTTATACACTAGCTATAAGGATGTAAATATTATGTCTGTCTGCCCATTTGTCAATCTGCCTTTTAAAGCAGATGTTCTATAGTTGAATTACTTTGTACAAAAATTGAGTTCATATCAAGAAATATTTTCCCCTTGAATGTTTTACTTTACATTGATAAATACAATAATTCCCATGTTGTTTTCTGTTATAGATATGTATAGGTTGTGGGCCATGGGTTGAAGGAACTTTTAGTCCTTTGATATGTTTATGCAGGGGTTGACATTGTGCACATCATACCTTGCTAGTCTTGCAATTGTTTCATTGGTCATATTTTACCTCTCTCCATGACAGGAATCGGTTCATAGAACATATGTGTCTTGGATATGTCAGGCAGTAGTTATATTTCCTTAAAATTTACTCTTGTTGTTTTGCTGTTGTCATTATTGTTTCAAGTTCAACACATAGGTTATACATGGCAGCCAGTAAAGGGAAGTTTACTGCTACATATTTGTGAAAGATATTAGTAATTCAGCCTGATGTACTAACTTGACATGTACATCGTGGTAACACATGCCAATCATTACACTTTTGCAGACTCATTATGCTTTTTTCACCAAGTAGTATGCTCTTCCATATGTTTTTACCCAGCCGATTTAAAAAAAAATCACCAAATGTAAGGTTTTACTTTTTCTTTTAATAATTATACTACTCTGCTGGCATGTGCATAGGTTGCTAGTTGAGTTTTTATTTTTCCATTCACTGTCTGTATGTATATGTACCTTAAGCCTTCATTTTTGTAGTCATAAGAATTGAATGGAAAAAGTACATTTTGTGAAAATGTGGCAGACAATTGGAATATCATATTAAATGGGTAGATGAAAAATAATTTTGTGCTAGACCTTCTGTTGTTTATAGTTGGAATAAAAGTATTGAAAATGAAAAAAATGTCTTGTCGGTACAGTTAATTTGTGTAGTGTAGTTCTTAGCTATCATTAAGATCAGAGCTGTTTAATTTGTTTGTTGTTTCTCATGTCATGAAAAGCTGTTTCATAGAAGATGTACTTTGTCAACCAAAGAATTTACTCTGATTATTGCTTTTACTCTAATTGGTATTTGAAATCCTTTCTTAAGCATTATTGACAGTCATAACTTGTAAATAAGTAAAGAAAATGAATATGACTCCTATTTGAAGAAGATGGGGCTTATGTCTTCCTCTCTGTCTATCTGTCATTCCATTAGTAATGCAGTATATCTCCATCTCCATTAAAAACAAAGACTGGAAACTTTGTGATATGATTGCAGATAGTCTTTAGATATACACAGTAGTTTTAAAATGTTTAGTATGACTCATTTGATGGGACAGGTTTCTGGGGATAGGTAATTTTCACAACAAAATTTAATGATTTAAAGTCTTGTAGGCAGAAATGTGAATGTTGATTTGTGTCATCTTCAAGGCCAGCTTTTATAACATATGCTTTGAACTTTTGGTTTATGCTCTGTTGGTAAGCTTTTCCTGGGTCACAACTTGAAAACTGTAGAGATTCTCACCTAATAGCAATATATAGGTTTGAAGAACAGCAGATGGAACCAGATATACTAGTATATCCAATACAGACCATATGTCATTCTCCATTGGTTGTGGGCTTTCAGCTGGGAGTTAGTTTGGAAGCAGTTGAAATTCTCACCTTTTAATCATAGATTGGTGGAAGGACATAGAAGAAATTCTGTACATTTTCCATACAGAGTTTATAAAAGGAGACTTACTCTTGGTTTATCACTTGGAAACTGTTGAGATCACCAGCCTGTAACTTGATATAGGTTTAAAGGGTGTGATGAGACAAACTTAAACAGTCCTAGCTGTCTACAGCTGTCATCTTTTGGGAAGCAAGAAGTGACATTTGCAGACAAGTGACCTCTAACGGCAGGTTTAATTTGTAAACATGGTCCATCACAAATGTAGGTACTTTGAACCAAATAGTATTATCATTATTAGCAGTTGTATTATTGCTATTATTATTTCATAGGTATTGTTATTGGCAGTTGTACTTTTAAATGAAAATGGTTGCAGTCTGATATCCAACATGTTCTTCATATCAGTTAATTTGAAAATTGTATGAATATCAGTGATTGTTTCATCAGTTGAAAGGATGAAATAGCATAATCTTTAAACTCAGTGGAATGTCTCTTTTATCAATAGAATAGTAAAACGGAGGAAAGGTCCAATACTCAAGTAAACGAGAAAGAGAACAAGGATGTAGAGAAGCAGGAAGTTGCAGAAAACCTTCCAAAACATGGGGATAATGTGGTGTCGTCCCAAAATCTTGACAGGCCAACTACCCAGGATCAAAGACAGGATGAGGTACCATATTTATTAACTGTTAGCTTGCCTCTTATAGTAGATATTGTTCAACCTCAGCCCTCAATATTAGTGACAGTATCCACACATAAAAACATATTCAAATTTAGAACCTTAATGCATCTAAGCCATTCTTCCTTGGTCCTAAGTGACATTTTGTTGTGGGTTTTGAAGCCCCTACTCCCAGTGGAGGGAGTTAATTTTGTTCATTATTTGTACATTCTTTTGTAATGCTTTCCTTTTCCTTAGTGCTTTGGAATTCATCATACTTTATGTAACACATCGAATTGTGAAACTTAGTTGTAAGGTGGATCTTCATAATTACAGCACTTATTGTTCAAAACAGTAGGTTAGTGTGACTTATCCTCTATCCACCATTCACTGTTGCTATATTTTGTGTTCTTTTCATACTTTGTTAATCTCAGAATCATCAAACTAGATGATACAATGCAGGTCAGTACCACACCCATAGAACAAAAGATACAACATTGAAATGGTTTCTTTTGAAATCCTGCAAAACAAGATTACCCCCATAGTTACAGTAATCACCCTACTATAAGGATCTTTAAAACTGATACAGATGATGATATTGATTTGCCAACATAAATTATCATACCCACAAATATAGGAAATACCAAAAGAGCTACAAATATCAATACTAATTAACCAACCTTGAGAGAAAACATTGTGGTGTTACAATTTTTCAATGTGATAGATGCTGATCAACAATCAAGTATGATTGCCTTTGGTAAAATCAAAAATCCTATCAAAATATTGTTTTTCAGAAGATTGTAACCCAGCATATAAATGTAGACCTAAGCAACCTTATGTGCTTGCATACCACACTTCATTCCACATTTTGAAATGAGTATAAAGTTCTGCTATTAAAATGTGGTTTCTTCAAATATTTCACTGATCATAATACCTTGGAAAACTACTAGTACCTTGCAGATCCATCTTAGATTAACACCTTTTAACTAAAATGCTAGTTTGTATTTAGAGTGATCTCCCTTTGATAGCCAGATTGGTGCCAGAAATTATAATTTTCTTCAGTTACTACTTAGTGTGAGTAGCATGCTCTGTATACAGAAAGAGAGGACTTGCAAAGTAGACTTGCATTTTTGTATTTTTCTTCCTTAAAACAAGTTGGAGGAGTTTCATCTTTGAAGGTAAGGATACTTAATTTATAAATTTCCAACGTTTCTTTTGTTGATGACAAAATTTCTGACTTTGGTCTTATTGCTTTGCTGTCTTCACACACTTTAGTACATAATGATGCATACCAGCATGGGTTGCGATATCATCTACTGACATTGTTCTAACCATTTTATTAAGAGCATGTCTGCCATGTGATAGGAAAACTCAAGTAATATTGCTGTATAATGTCTGCTATTTCCAGATAAATGCATATATAGTTTCCAATTTTTAGTCTTAGCCTCCACTTGATAGTTTAATACATGATGCTCTACTGATTTTACTTGTCTGGTATTTTCTTTTTATACACTAGCTATAAGGATGTAAATATTATGTCTGTCTGCCCATTTGTCAATCTGCCTTTTAAAGTAGATGTTCTATAGTTGAATTACTTTGTACAAAAATTGAGTTCATATCAAGAAATATTTTCCCCTTGAATGTTTTACTTTACATTGATAAATACAATAATTCCCATGTTGTTTTCTGTTATAGATATGTATAGGTTGTGGGCCATGGGTTGAAGGAACTTTTAGTCCTTTGATATGTTTATGCAGGGGTTGACATTGTGCACATCATACCTTGCTAGTCTTGCAATTGTTTCATTGGTCATATTTTACCTCTCTCCATGACAGGAATCGGTTCATAGAACATATGTGTCTTGGATATGTCAGGCAGTAGTTATATTTCCTTAAAATTTACTCTTGTTGTTTTGCTGTTGTCATTATTGTTTCAAGTTCAACACATAGGTTATACATGGCAGCCAGTAAAGGGAAGTTTACTGCTACATATTTGTGAAAGATATTAGTAATTCAGCCTGATGTACTAACTTGACATGTACATCGTGGTAACACGTGCCAACCATTACACTTTTGCAGACTCATTATGCTTTTTTTCACCAAGTAGTATGCTCTTCCATATGTTTTTACCCAGCCGATTTAAAAAAAATCACCAAATGTAAGGTTTTACTTTTTTTTTTAATAATTATACTACTCTGCTGGCATGTGCATAGGTTGCTAGTTGAGTTTTTATTTTTCCATTCACTGTCTGTATGTATATGTACCTTAAGCCTTCATTTTTGTAGTCATAAGAATTGAATGGAAAATGTACATTTTGTGAAAATGTGGCAGACAATTGGAATATCATATTAAATGGGTAGATGAAAAATAATTTTGTACTACACCTTCTGTTGTTTATAGTTGGAATAAAAGTATTGAAAATGAAAAAAATGTCTTGTCGGTACAGTTAATTTGTGTAGTGTAGTTCTTAGCTATCATTAAGTTCAGAGCTGTTTAAATTTGTTTGTTGTTTCTCATGTCATGAAAAGCTGTTTCATAGAAGATGTACTTTGTCAACCAAAGAATTTACTCTGATTATTACTTTTACTCTAATTGGTATTTGAAATCCTTTCTTAAGCATTATTGACAGTCATAACTTGTAAATAAGTAAAGAAAATGAATATGACTCCTATTTGAAAAAGATGGGGCTTATGTCTTCCTCTCTGTCTATCTGTCATTCCATTAGTAATGCAGTATATCTCCATCTCCATTAAAAACAAAGACTGGAAACTTTTGCATTATGATTGCAGATAGTCTTTAGATATACACAGTAGTTTTAAAATGTTTAGTATGACTCATTTGATGGGACAGGTTTCTGGGGATAGGTAATTTTCACAACAAAAGTTAATGATTTAAAGTCTTGTAGGCAGAGATTTGAATCTTGATTTGTGTCATCTTCAAGGCCAGCTTTTATAACATATGCTTTGAACTTTTGGTTTATGCTCTGTTGGTAAGCTTTTCCAGGGTCACAACTTGAAAACTGTAGAGATTCTCACCTATTAGCAATATATAGGTTTGAAGAACATGAGTTGGAACCAGATATACTAGTATATCCAATACAGACCATATGTCATTCTCCATTGGTTGTGGGCTTTCAGCTGGGAGTTAGTTTGGAAGCAGTTGAAATTCTCACCTTTTAACCATAGATTGGTGGAAGGACATAGAAGAAATTCTGTACATTTTCCATACAGAGTTTATAAAAGGAGACTTACTCTTGGTTCATCACTTGGAAACTGTTGAGATCACCAGCCTGTAACTTGATATAGGTTTAAAGGGTGTGATGAGACAAACTTAAACAGTCCTAGCTGTCTACAGCTGTCATCTTTTGGGAAGCAAGAAGTGACATTTGCAGACAAGTGACCTCTAAAGGCAGGTTTAATTTGTAAACATGGTTCATCACAAATGTAGGTACTTTGAACCAAATAGTATTATCATTATTAGCAGTTGTATTATCGCCATTATTATTTCATAGGTATTGTTATTGGCAGTTGTACTCTTAAATGAAAATGGTTGCAGTCTGATATCCAACATGTTCTTCATATCAGTTAATTTGAAAATTGTATGAATATCAGTGATTGTTTCATCAGTTGAAAGGATGAAATAGCATAATCTTTAACCTCAGTGGAATGTCTCTTTTATCAATAGAATAGTAAAACGGAGGAAAGGTCCAATACTCAAGTAAACGAGAAAGAGAACAAGGATGTAGAGAAGCAGGAAGTTGCAGAAAACCTTCCAAAACATGGGGAAAATGTGGTGTCGTCCCAAAATCTTGACAGGCCAACTACCCAGGAGCAGAGACAGGATGAGGTACCATATTTATTAACTGTTAGCTTGCCTCTTATAGTAGATATTGTACAACCTCAGCCCTCAATATTAGTGACAGTATCCACACATAAAAACATATTCAAATTTAGAACCTTAATGCATCTAAGCCATTCTTCCTTGGTCCTAAGTGACATTTTGTTGTGGGTTTTGAAGCCCCTACTCCCAGTGGAGGGAGTTAATTTTGTTCATTATTTGTACATTCTTTTGTAATGCTTTCCTTTTCCTTAGTGCTTTGGAATTCATCATACTTTATGTAACAAATCGAATTGTGAAACTTAGTTGTAAGGTGGATCTTCATAATTACAGCACTTATTGTTCAAAACAGTAGGTTAGTGTGACTTATCCTCTATCCACCATTCACTGTTGCTATAATTTGTGTTCTTTTCATACCTTGTTAATCTCAGAATCATCAAACTAGATGATACAATGCATGTCAGTACCACACCCACAGAACAAAAGATACAACAAAATTGAAATGGTTTCTTTTGAAATCCTGCAAAACAAGATTACCCCCATAGTGACAGTAATCACCCTACTATAAGGATCTTTAAAACTGATACAGATGATGATGTTGATTTGCCAACATAAATTATCATACCCAAAAATATAGGAAATACCAAAACAGCTACAAATATCAATACAAATTAACCAACCTTGAGAGAAAACATTGTGGTGTTACAATTTTTCAATGTGATAGATGCTGATCAACAATCAAGTATGATTGCCTTTGGTAAAATCAAAAATCCTATCAAAATATTGTTTTTCAGAAGATTGTAACCCAGCACATACATGCCAACCATTACGCTTTTGGCGTAATCATTACGCTTTTTGTCACTAAATTACGCGTTACGCTTAAACGTATATGGATTACGCTTTTTCGGTATATCAACCTCCCCAGAAAAATAAATTCTTTGTTTTCTCATTATTATTAAAATTCCATTAATCACACAGACCGTATTTTAGAAAAGACGGCTTTTACGTAACTTCCATATAAGAGTATGCTAGACCGTGAACTTTCGTAACAGTATCATGTTCTATTTATAGCTAACCTGGTTCTACTGTTGACCTCGATTCTATTTATAGAATCAGCATGCGTAGTGAGGAGATAGAAGACTGGTTTTCCAAATTTAACCTTTACTTCCATATTATAATTCATATTTCTTGCAGAACCAGTCTAAATATATTTTTGCTTAAAAAGTATATTTTATTTTATTCTATGCATTTATGTGAGCAAAAATATCCCTTTCAAAAATTTCCCAGATAAATTAGAAAAAGGCAACCGAAAACCCCGAAACAAAATATAAAAGAATCCTCTGAATATTAAGAAATAGAGTACAGCATCATGTGACTTCTATTTCCGGCCGTGTCTAAAGAATTTTGAAATTTAGCGCTAAACGTCTTAAGAAGGTTTCTAGTTGATATGTGTAAAGCTAAAAGTGCTACATATGAAAACCTGAAACAGTAAAGGATGAGAAGGGAAAATAATCGTTGTTTATTGAAATTTTAGCATGTTATATGTGGATTACGCTTTTTCTGCCAGGATTCCGCTTTTTGACCACTTGGATTATGCCATTTCCTTGTCAGGGGTTGGCATGTATGCCAGCATATAAATGTAGACCTAAGCAACCTTATGTGCTTGCATACCACACTTCATTCCACATTTTGAAATGAGTATAAAGTTCTGCTAATAAAATGTGGTTTCTTCAAATATTTCACTGATCATAATACCTTGGAAAACTACTAGTACCTTGCAAATCTCCTTAAAACAAGTTGGAGGAGTTTCATCTTTGAAGTTAAGGATACTTAATTTATAAATTTCCAGCGTTTCTTTTGTTGATGACAAAATTTCTGACTTTAGTCTTATTGCTTTGCTGTCTTCACACACTTTAGTACATAATGATGCATACCAGCATGGGTCGCAATATCATCTACTGACATTGTTCTAACCATTTTATTAAGAGCATTTCTGCCATGTGATAGGAAAACTCAAGTAATATTGCTGTATAATGTCTGCTATTTTCAGATAAATGCATATATAGTTTCCAATCTTTAGTCTTAGCCTCCACTTGATAGTTTTATACATGATGCTCTACTGATTTTACTTGTCTGGTATTTTCTTTTTATACACTAGCTATAAGGATGTAAATATTATGTCTGTCTGCCCATTTGTCAATCTGCCTTTTAAAGCAGATGTTCTATAGTTGAATTACTTTGTACAAAAATTGAGTTCATATCAAGAAATATTTTCCCCTTGAATGTTTTACTTTACATTGATAAATACAATAATTCCCATGTTGTTTTCTGTTATAGATATGTATAGGTTGTGGGCCATGGGTTGAAGGAACTTTTAGTCCTTTGATATGTTTATGCAGGGGTTGACATTGTGCACATCATACCTTGCTAGTCTTGCAATTGTTTCATTGGTCATATTTTACCTCTCTCCATGACAGGAATCGGTTCATAGAACATATGTGTCTTGGATATGTCAGGCAGTAGTTATATTTCCTTAAAATTTACTCTTGTTGTTTTGCTGTTGTCATTATTGTTTCAAGTTCAACACATAGGTTATACATGGCAGCCAGTAAAGGGAAGTTTACTGCTACATATTTGTGAAAGATATTAGTAATTCAGCCTGATGTACTAACTTGACATGTACATCGTGGTAACACATGCCAATCATTACACTTTTGCAGACTCATTATGCTTTTTTCACCAAGTAGTATGCTCTTCCATATGTTTTTACCCAGCCGATTTAAAAAAAAATCACCAAATGTAAGGTTTTACTTTTTCTTTTAATAATTATACTACTCTGCTGGCATGTGCATAGGTTGCTAGTTGAGTTTTTATTTTTCCATTCACTGTCTGTATGTATATGTACCTTAAGCCTTCATTTTTGTAGTCATAAGAATTGAATGGAAAAAGTACATTTTGTGAAAATGTGGCAGACAATTGGAATATCATATTAAATGGGTAGATGAAAAATAATTTTGTGCTAGACCTTCTGTTGTTTATAGTTGGAATAAAAGTATTGAAAATGAAAAAAATGTCTTGTCGGTACAGTTAATTTGTGTAGTGTAGTTCTTAGCTATCATTAAGATCAGAGCTGTTTAATTTGTTTGTTGTTTCTCATGTCATGAAAAGCTGTTTCATAGAAGATGTACTTTGTCAACCAAAGAATTTACTCTGATTATTGCTTTTACTCTAATTGGTATTTGAAATCCTTTCTTAAGCATTATTGACAGTCATAACTTGTAAATAAGTAAAGAAAATGAATATGACTCCTATTTGAAGAAGATGGGGCTTATGTCTTCCTCTCTGTCTATCTGTCATTCCATTAGTAATGCAGTATATCTCCATCTCCATTAAAAACAAAGACTGGAAACTTTGTGATATGATTGCAGATAGTCTTTAGATATACACAGTAGTTTTAAAATGTTTAGTATGACTCATTTGATGGGACAGGTTTCTGGGGATAGGTAATTTTCACAACAAAATTTAATGATTTAAAGTCTTGTAGGCAGAAATGTGAATGTTGATTTGTGTCATCTTCAAGGCCAGCTTTTATAACATATGCTTTGAACTTTTGGTTTATGCTCTGTTGGTAAGCTTTTCCTGGGTCACAACTTGAAAACTGTAGAGATTCTCACCTAATAGCAATATATAGGTTTGAAGAACAGCAGATGGAACCAGATATACTAGTATATCCAATACAGACCATATGTCATTCTCCATTGGTTGTGGGCTTTCAGCTGGGAGTTAGTTTGGAAGCAGTTGAAATTCTCACCTTTTAATCATAGATTGGTGGAAGGACATAGAAGAAATTCTGTACATTTTCCATACAGAGTTTATAAAAGGAGACTTACTCTTGGTTTATCACTTGGAAACTGTTGAGATCACCAGCCTGTAACTTGATATAGGTTTAAAGGGTGTGATGAGACAAACTTAAACAGTCCTAGCTGTCTACAGCTGTCATCTTTTGGGAAGCAAGAAGTGACATTTGCAGACAAGTGACCTCTAACGGCAGGTTTAATTTGTAAACATGGTCCATCACAAATGTAGGTACTTTGAACCAAATAGTATTATCATTATTAGCAGTTGTATTATTGCTATTATTATTTCATAGGTATTGTTATTGGCAGTTGTACTTTTAAATGAAAATGGTTGCAGTCTGATATCCAACATGTTCTTCATATCAGTTAATTTGAAAATTGTATGAATATCAGTGATTGTTTCATCAGTTGAAAGGATGAAATAGCATAATCTTTAAACTCAGTGGAATGTCTCTTTTATCAATAGAATAGTAAAACGGAGGAAAGGTCCAATACTCAAGTAAACGAGATAGAGAACAAGGATGTAGAGAAGCAGGAAGTTGCAGAAAACCTTCCAAAACATGGGGATAATGTGGTGTCGTCCCAAAATCTTGACAGGCCAACTACCCAGGATCAGAGACAGGATGAGGTACCATATTTATTAACTGTTAGCTTGCCTCTTATAGTAGATATTGTTCAACCTCAGCCCTCAATATTAGTGACAGTATCCACACATAAAAACATATTCAAATTTAGAACCTTAATGCATCTAAGCCATTCTTCCTTGGTCCTAAGTGACATTTTGTTGTGGGTTTTGAAGCCCCTACTCCCAGTGGAGGGAGTTAATTTTGTTCATTATTTGTACATTCTTTTGTAATGCTTTCCTTTTCCTTAGTGCTTTGGAATTCATCATACTTTATGTAACACATCGAATTGTGAAACTTAGTTGTAAGGTGGATCTTCATAATTACAGCACTTATTGTTCAAAACAGTAGGTTAGTGTGACTTATCCTCTATCCACCATTCACTGTTGCTATATTTTGTGTTCTTTTCATACTTTGTTAATCTCAGAATCATCAAACTAGATGATACAATGCAGGTCAGTACCACACCCATAGAACAAAAGATACAACATTGAAATGGTTTCTTTTGAAATCCTGCAAAACAAGATTACCCCCATAGTTACAGTAATCACCCTACTATAAGGATCTTTAAAACTGATACAGATGATGATATTGATTTGCCAACATAAATTATCATACCCACAAATATAGGAAATACCAAAAGAGCTACAAATATCAATACTAATTAACCAACCTTGAGAGAAAACATTGTGGTGTTACAATTTTTCAATGTGATAGATGCTGATCAACAATCAAGTATGATTGCCTTTGGTAAAATCAAAAATCCTATCAAAATATTGTTTTTCAGAAGATTGTAACCCAGCATATAAATGTAGACCTAAGCAACCTTATGTGCTTGCATACCACACTTCATTCCACATTTTGAAATGAGTATAAAGTTCTGCTATTAAAATGTGGTTTCTTCAAATATTTCACTGATCATAATACCTTGGAAAACTACTAGTACCTTGCAGATCCATCTTAGATTAACACCTTTTAACTAAAATGCTAGTTTGTATTTAGAGTGATCTCCCTTTGATAGCCAGATTGGTGCCAGAAATTATAATTTTCTTCAGTTACTACTTAGTGTGAGTAGCATGCTCTGTATACAGAAAGAGAGGACTTGCAAAGTAGACTTGCATTTTTGTATTTTTCTTCCTTAAAACAAGTTGGAGGAGTTTCATCTTTGAAGGTAAGGATACTTAATTTATAAATTTCCAACGTTTCTTTTGTTGATGACAAAATTTCTGACTTTGGTCTTATTGCTTTGCTGTCTTCACACACTTTAGTACATAATGATGCATACCAGCATGGGTTGCGATATCATCTACTGACATTGTTCTAACCATTTTATTAAGAGCATGTCTGCCATGTGATAGGAAAACTCAAGTAATATTGCTGTATAATGTCTGCTATTTCCAGATAAATGCATATATAGTTTCCAATTTTTAGTCTTAGCCTCCACTTGATAGTTTAATACATGATGCTCTACTGATTTTACTTGTCTGGTATTTTCTTTTTATACACTAGCTATAAGGATGTAAATATTATGTCTGTCTGCCCATTTGTCAATCTGCCTTTTAAAGTAGATGTTCTATAGTTGAATTACTTTGTACAAAAATTGAGTTCATATCAAGAAATATTTTCCCCTTGAATGTTTTACTTTACATTGATAAATACAATAATTCCCATGTTGTTTTCTGTTATAGATATGTATAGGTTGTGGGCCATGGGTTGAAGGAACTTTTAGTCCTTTGATATGTTTATGCAGGGGTTGACATTGTGCACATCATACCTTGCTAGTCTTGCAATTGTTTCATTGGTCATATTTTACCTCTCTCCATGACAGGAATCGGTTCATAGAACATATGTGTCTTGGATATGTCAGGCAGTAGTTATATTTCCTTAAAATTTACTCTTGTTGTTTTGCTGTTGTCATTATTGTTTCAAGTTCAACACATAGGTTATACATGGCAGCCAGTAAAGGGAAGTTTACTGCTACATATTTGTGAAAGATATTAGTAATTCAGCCTGATGTACTAACTTGACATGTACATCGTGGTAACACGTGCCAACCATTACACTTTTGCAGACTCATTATGCTTTTTTTCACCAAGTAGTATGCTCTTCCATATGTTTTTACCCAGCCGATTTAAAAAAAATCACCAAATGTAAGGTTTTACTTTTTTTTTTAATAATTATACTACTCTGCTGGCATGTGCATAGGTTGCTAGTTGAGTTTTTATTTTTCCATTCACTGTCTGTATGTATATGTACCTTAAGCCTTCATTTTTGTAGTCATAAGAATTGAATGGAAAATGTACATTTTGTGAAAATGTGGCAGACAATTGGAATATCATATTAAATGGGTAGATGAAAAATAATTTTGTACTACACCTTCTGTTGTTTATAGTTGGAATAAAAGTATTGAAAATGAAAAAAATGTCTTGTCGGTACAGTTAATTTGTGTAGTGTAGTTCTTAGCTATCATTAAGTTCAGAGCTGTTTAAATTTGTTTGTTGTTTCTCATGTCATGAAAAGCTGTTTCATAGAAGATGTACTTTGTCAACCAAAGAATTTACTCTGATTATTGCTTTTACTCTAATTGGTATTTGAAATCCTTTCTTAAGCATTATTGACAGTCATAACTTGTAAATAAGTAAAGAAAATGAATATGACTCCTATTTGAAAAAGATGGGGCTTATGTCTTCCTCTCTGTCTATCTGTCATTCCATTAGTAATGCAGTATATCTCCATCTCCATTAAAAACAAAGACTGGAAACTTTTGCATTATGATTGCAGATAGTCTTTAGATATACACAGTAGTTTTAAAATGTTTAGTATGACTCATTTGATGGGACAGGTTTCTGGGGATAGGTAATTTTCACAACAAAAGTTAATGATTTAAAGTCTTGTAGGCAGAGATTTGAATCTTGATTTGTGTCATCTTCAAGGCCAGCTTTTATAACATATGCTTTGAACTTTTGGTTTATGCTCTGTTGGTAAGCTTTTCCAGGGTCACAACTTGAAAACTGTAGAGATTCTCACCTATTAGCAATATATAGGTTTGAAGAACATGAGTTGGAACCAGATATACTAGTATATCCAATACAGACCATATGTCATTCTCCATTGGTTGTGGGCTTTCAGCTGGGAGTTAGTTTGGAAGCAGTTGAAATTCTCACCTTTTAACCATAGATTGGTGGAAGGACATAGAAGAAATTCTGTACATTTTCCATACAGAGTTTATAAAAGGAGACTTACTCTTGGTTCATCACTTGGAAACTGTTGAGATCACCAGCCTGTAACTTGATATAGGTTTAAAGGGTGTGATGAGACAAACTTAAACAGTCCTAGCTGTCTACAGCTGTCATCTTTTGGGAAGCAAGAAGTGACATTTGCAGACAAGTGACCTCTAAAGGCAGGTTTAATTTGTAAACATGGTTCATCACAAATGTAGGTACTTTGAACCAAATAGTATTATCATTATTAGCAGTTGTATTATCGCCATTATTATTTCATAGGTATTGTTATTGGCAGTTGTACTCTTAAATGAAAATGGTTGCAGTCTGATATCCAACATGTTCTTCATATCAGTTAATTTGAAAATTGTATGAATATCAGTGATTGTTTCATCAGTTGAAAGGATGAAATAGCATAATCTTTAACCTCAGTGGAATGTCTCTTTTATCAATAGAATAGTAAAACGGAGGAAAGGTCCAATACTCAAGTAAACGAGAAAGAGAACAAGGATGTAGAGAAGCAGGAAGTTGCAGAAAACCTTCCAAAACATGGGGAAAATGTGGTGTCGTCCCAAAATCTTGACAGGCCAACTACCCAGGAGCAGAGACAGGATGAGGTACCATATTTATTAACTGTTAGCTTGCCTCTTATAGTAGATATTGTACAACCTCAGCCCTCAATATTAGTGACAGTATCCACACATAAAAACATATTCAAATTTAGAACCTTAATGCATCTAAGCCATTCTTCCTTGGTCCTAAGTGACATTTTGTTGTGGGTTTTGAAGCCCCTACTCCCAGTGGAGGGAGTTAATTTTGTTCATTATTTGTACATTCTTTTGTAATGCTTTCCTTTTCCTTAGTGCTTTGGAATTCATCATACTTTATGTAACAAATCGAATTGTGAAACTTAGTTGTAAGGTGGATCTTCATAATTACAGCACTTATTGTTCAAAACAGTAGGTTAGTGTGACTTATCCTCTATCCACCATTCACTGTTGCTATAATTTGTGTTCTTTTCATACCTTGTTAATCTCAGAATCATCAAACTAGATGATACAATGCATGTCAGTACCACACCCACAGAACAAAAGATACAACAAAATTGAAATGGTTTCTTTTGAAATCCTGCAAAACAAGATTACCCCCATAGTGACAGTAATCACCCTACTATAAGGATCTTTAAAACTGATACAGATGATGATGTTGATTTGCCAACATAAATTATCATACCCAAAAATATAGGAAATACCAAAACAGCTACAAATATCAATACAAATTAACCAACCTTGAGAGAAAACATTGTGGTGTTACAATTTTTCAATGTGATAGATGCTGATCAACAATCAAGTATGATTGCCTTTGGTAAAATCAAAAATCCTATCAAAATATTGTTTTTCAGAAGATTGTAACCCAGCATATAAATGTAGACCTAAGCAACCTTATGTGCTTGCATACCACACTTCATTCCACATTTTGAAATGAGTATAAAGTTCTGCTAATAAAATGTGGTTTCTTCAAATATTTCACTGATCATAATACCTTGGAAAACTACTAGTACCTTGCAAATCCATCTTAGATTAAGACCTTTTAACTAAAATGCTAGTTTGTATTTAGAGTGATCTCCCTTTGATAGCCAGATTGGTGCCAGAAATTATAAATTTCTTCAGTTACTACTTAGTGTGAGTAGCATGCTCTGTATACAGAAAGAGAGGACTTGCAAAGTAGACTTGCATTTTTGTATTTTTCTTCCTTAAAACAAGTTGGAGGAGTTTCATCTTTGAAGGTAAGGATACTTAATTTATAAATTTTCAACGTTTCTTTTGTTGATGACAAAATTTCTGACTTTAATCTTATTGCTTTGCTGTCTTTACACACTTTAGTACATATGATGCATACCAGCATTGGTCGCAATATCATTTACTGACATTGTTCTAACCATATAATTAAGAGCATGTCTGCCATGTGATAAGAAAACTCAAGTAATATTGCTGTATAATGTCTGCTATTTCCAGATAAATGCATATATAGTTTCCATTATTTAGTCTTAGCCTCCACTTGATAGTTTTATACATGATGCTCTAGTGATTTTACTTGTCTGGTGTTTTCTTTTTATACACTAGCTATAAGGATGTAAATATTATGTCTGTCTGCCCATTTGTCAATCTGCCTTTTAAAGTAGATGTTCTATAGTTGAATTACTTTGTACAAAAATTGAGTTCATATCAAGAAATATTTTCCCCTTGAATGTTTTACTTTACATTGATAAATACAATAATTCCCATGTTGTTTTCTGTTATAGATATGTATAGGTTGTGGGCCATGGGTTGAAGGAACTTTTAGTCCTTTGACATGTTTATGCAGGGGTTGACATTGTGCACATCATACCTTGCTAGTCTTGCAATTGTTTCATTGGTCATATTTTACCTCTCTCCATGACAGGAATCGGTTCATAGAACATATTTGTCTTGGATATGTCAGGCAGTAGTTATATTTCCTTAGAATTTATTCTTGTTGTTTTGCTGTTGTCATTATTGTTTCAAGTTCAACACATAGGTTATACATGGCAGCCAGTAAAGGGAAGTTTACTGCTACATATTTGTGAAAGATATTAGTAATTCAGCCTGATGTACTAACTTGACATGTACATCGTGGTAACACATGCCAACCATTACACTTTTGCAGAATCATTATGCTTTTTTTCACCAAGTAGTATGCTCTTCCATATGTTTTTACCCAGCCGATTTAAAAAAAATCACCAAATGTAAGGTTTTACTTTTTCTTTTAATAATTATACTACTCTGCTGGCATGTGCATAGGTTGCTAGTTGAGTTTTTATTTTTCCATTCACTGTCTGTATGTACATGTACCTTAAGCCTTCATTTTTGTAGTCATAAGAATTGAATGGAAAATGTATATTTTGTGAAAATGTGGCAGACAATTGGAATATCATATTAAATGGGTAGATGAAAAATAATTTTGTGCTAGACCTTCTGTTGTTTATAGTTGGAATAAAAGTATTGAAAATGAAAAAAATGTCTTGTCGGTACAGTTAATGTATGTAGTGTAGTTCTTAGCTATCATTAAGTTCAGAGCTGTTTAAATTTGTTTGTTGTTTCTCATGTCATGAAAAGCTGTTTCGTAGAAGATGTACTTTGTCAACCAAAGAATTTACTCGGATTATTGCTTTTATTCTAATTGGTATTTGAAATCCTTTCTTAAGTATTATTGACAGTCATAACTTGTAAATAAGTAAAGAAAATGAATATGACTCCTATTTGAAGAAGATGGGGCTTATGTCTTCCTCTCTGTCTATCTGTCACTCCATTAGTAATGCATTATATCTCCTACTCCATTAAAAACAAAGACTGGAAACTTTGTGATATGATTGCAGATAGTCTTTAGATATACACAGTAGTTTTAAAATGTTTAGTATGACTCATTTGATGGGACAGGTTTCTGGGGATAGGTAATTTTCACAACAAAAGTTAATGATTTAAAGTCTTGTAGGCAGAGATTTGAATCTTGATTTGTGTCATCTTCAAGGCCAGCTTTTATAACATATGCTTTGAACTTTTGGTTTATGCTCTGTTGGTAAGCTTTTCCTGGGTCACAACTTGAAAACTGTAGAGATTCTCACCTATTAGCAATATATAGGTTTGAAGAACATGAGTTGGAACCAGATATACTAGTATATCCAATACAGACCATATGTCATTCTCCATTGGTTGTGGGCTTTCAGCTGGGAGTTAGTTTGGAAGCAGTTGAAATTCTCACCTTTTAACCATAGATTGGTGGAAGGACATAGAAGAAATTCTGTACATTTTCCATACAGAGTTTATAAAAGGAGACTTACTCTTGGTTCATCACTTGGAAACTGTTGAGATCACCAGCCTGTAACTTGATATAGGTTTAAAGGGTGTGATGAGACAAACTTAAACAGTCCTAGCTGTCTACAGCTGTCATCTTTTGGGAAGCAAGAAGTGACATTTGCAGACAAGTGACCTCTAAAGGCAGGTTTAATTTGTAAACATGGTTCATCACAAATGTAGGTACTTTGAACCAAATAGTATTATCATTATTAGCAGTTGTATTATTGCTATTATTATTTCATAGGTATTGTTATTGGCAGTTGTACTTTTAAATGAAAATGGTTGCAGTCTGATATCCAACATGTTCTTCATATCAGTTAATTTGAAAATTGTATGAATATCAGTGATTGTTTCATCAGTTGAAAGGATGAAATAGCATAATCTTTAACCTCAGTGGAATTTCTCTTTTATCAATAGAATAGTAAAAAGGAGGAAAGGTCCAATACTCAAGTAAACGAGAAAGAGCACAAGGATGAAGAGAAGCAGGAAGTTGCAGAAAACCTTCCAAAACATGGGGATAATGTGGTGTCGTCCCAAAATCTTGACAGGCCAACTACCCAGGATCAGAGACAGGATGAGGTACCATATTTATTAACTGTTAGCTTGCCTCTTATAGTAGATATTGTACAACCAGAGCCCTCAATATTAGTGACAGTATCCACACATAAAAACATATTCAAATTTAGAACCTTAATGCATCTAAGCCATTCTTCCTTGGTCCTAAGTGACATTTTGTTGTGGGTTTTGAAGCCCCTACTCCTAGTGGAGGGAGTTAATTTTGTTCATTATTTGTACATTCTTTTGTAATGCTTTCCTTTTCCTTAGTGCTTTGGAATTCATCATACTTTATGTAACACATCGAATTGTGAAACTTAGTTGTAAGGTGGATCTTCATAATTACAGCACTTATTGTTCAAAACAGTAGGTTAGTGTGACTTATCCTCTATCCACCATTCACTGTTGCTATATTTTGTGTTCTTTTCATACCTTGTTAATCTCAGAATCATCAAACTAGATGATACAATGCAGGTCAGTACCACACCCATAGAACAAAAGATACAACATTGAAATGGTTTCTTTTGAAATCCTGCAAAACAAGATTACCCCCATAGTGACAGTAATCATCCTACTATAAGGATCTTTAAAACTGATACAGATGATGATGTTAATTTGCCAACATAAATTATCATACCCACAAATATAGGAAATACCAAAACAGCTACAAATATCAATACAAATTAAGCAACCATGAGAGAAAACATTGTGTTGTTACAGTTTTTCAATGTGATAGATGCTGATCAATAATCAAGTATGATTGCCTTTTGTAAAATCAAAAATCCAATCAAAATATTGTTTTTCAGAAGATTGTAACCCAGCATATAAATGTAGACCTAAGCAACCTTATGTGCTTGCATACCACACTTCATTCCACATTTTGAAATAAGTATAAAGTTCTCCTAATAAAATGTGGTTTCTTCAAATACTTCACTGATCATAATACCTTGGGTAACTACTGGTGCCTTGCAAATCCATCTTAGATTAGGACCTTTCCAGATAAATGCATATATAGTTTCCAATTTTTGTCTTAGCCTCCACTTGATAGTTTTATACATGATGCTCTAGTGATTTTACTTGTCTGGTGTTTTCTTTTTATACACTAGCTATAAGGCAGTAAATATTATATCTGTCTGCCCATTTGTCAATCTGCCTTTTAAAGTAGATGTTCTATAGTTGAATTACTTTGTACAAAAATTGAGTTCATATCAAGAAATATTTTCCCCTTGAATGTTTTACTTTACATTGATAAATACAATAATTCCCATGTTGTTTTCTGTTATAGATATGTATAGGTTGTGGTCCATGGGTTGAAGGAACTTTTAGTCCTTTGATATGTTTATGCAGGGGTTGACATTGTGCACATCATACCTTGCTAGTCTTGCAATTGTTTCATTGGTCATATTTTACCTCTCTGCATGTCAGGAATCGGTTCATAGAACATATTTGTCTTGGATATGTCAGGCAGTAGTTATATTTCCTTAGAATTTACTCTTGTTGTTTTGCTGTTGTCATTATTGTTTCAAGTTCAACACATAGGTTATACATGGCAGCCAGTAAAGGGAAGTTTACTGCTACATATTTGTGAAAGATATTAGTAATTCAGCCTGATGTACTAACTTGATATGTACATTGTGGTTACACATGCCAACCATTACACTTTTGCAGAATCATTATGCTTTTTTTCACCAAGTAGTATGCTCTTCCACATGTTTTTACCCTGCCGATTTAAAAAAAAATCACCAAATGTAAGGTTTTACTTTTTCTTTTAATAATTATGCTACTCTGCTACTATGTGCATAGGTTGCTAGTTGAGTTTTTATTTTCCCATTCACTGTCTGTATGTACATGTACCTTAAGCCTTCATTTTTGTAGTCATAAGAATTGAATGGAAAATGTACATTTTGTGAAAATGTGGCAGACAATTGTTTTTTTGAACCCTGAAGTGCCAATGATTCATCATCAGATAAAGTCATAATTTAAAATTAAACAATATCAATGACTTCTCAGAAACCTCTGATAAGATTACATCAAACCAGATAAAATGTACAAACCAATCAAGGTCTACCAGATTCTTACAGGAATACTGTTAAACATTGAAGTATTGTAGACAGTATTAAAACCTTAGAGGTCTTTAATCAACTTTGTTTAAAAACTGCACAACGTAATTAAGCAATTATGATGGAGCATATCCTGTCATGAACATCAGTAAAAGTTGTTCTTTAAACAAACTTTCAATACATTTCCTCAAAAACTACTCAACTGAATTTGAGCAAATTGTACAGAAAGCACATTGGTTTAAAGGTCTTTAAAGGTTTTGAGTTATTACAATATACTATTAAATGTGACTGCTGCTGAAAATATAGAAATAAAACCATCTGACTTCTCAATAACCACACCATTGAATTAAACCAAATTTGATGGAAAGCATCCTAGCTTAAAGGCCTTTCAGATTAACAGAATGGATGGTATTTCCCAGTTAAATATGGTGCCAATCACTGAAAATAGAAAACACCAACACATCTTTAAAAACTGCTTAATATCATTTAACCAGCTCCTTTGCAAAGCATCATGGCAT
The DNA here is from genome assembly GCA_029339505.1 of Unio delphinus. Lineage (NCBI taxonomy): Eukaryota > Metazoa > Mollusca > Bivalvia > Unionida > Unionidae > Unio > Unio delphinus. The sequence continues at coordinate 3,665,730 of JAQISU010000009.1, read as the reverse complement.
GGGGATCTTTCATTATTTATCAAATGATGTGCATCATATATAGATGAAGGGAGAAATAATTTGTTGAAATCTTTGCAACAGTTTCTTTCATAAAATATTAAATCAGCAGCATTGGAGGAAATTTCATCAGAAAGCATTCAGATGTTTCGGCCAAATGCTTTTGCATTTGGCTATTGAACAGATGTCAGATGAGTAATATTATACCCAATTTGGCCTCTTCTTACAACATTAAAATAGAAATGATAAATCAGGTACATTACAATATAGATCAGCTGTATGATTCTGCATACCTCTTGTTGTAACAGTGAAACAGAAATAATAAATAGGGTAGATAATCTGTATGATTCTGCATACTGGTAGTTCCATGCATTTGTATCAAAGATTACCTTTAGTCAACACAGTGAAGTGAAGAATTATTCATTATTCAGGGTAGAGAAACCACCAGATTGACACCTGAACAGATTTTGTCTATGTTATGAGATGATTGGGTTAGTATTGAGACTGAAGCCATGACTTTGCAGTCAGCTACCAAATTTAACATATTCCCCAAATACAAATATAAATATGGACCTTCTTGTTTTTACTACCTTGGCAACTCAGATCATTGACCATGTAAACGAAATGAAAGTTAGAAATGCTCATGACTTTGAAAGAAAGTAAAGTTTTAGTGCCTATCGATGAACCATTTTGCTAACTAATTTAGTATTATTGCCAGCAAAAGTTCTTACTATATAGTGATTGTTGATTTTTATGTGATATTTGTTGTTCAAAGAAATCCTGATTAAATTGCTTACTGTTGCCATTATGATGCACTATTTGCTAGATAATTTCTTAAGCAAGAACAATGTGTGGCAGGTTTCTTTGCACTTAATTATGACATTATAGAATGGGTTGGTAATTATTGCTAGGTTCTTTACAATCCATCATAAACTGACGACATTATAATATTTGGGAGTGTCCTTGACATTTTACTTGAGAAATGTAGCTTTAGATGTTTTTTTACTTACTCAATGTTATGTCTTTACTGTTGACACCATTTTCAATATTTAGATAGAGCACCATGTTGATATGACCATCCATTCTGGAGATTTTTATATAACAATACTTTAAAGATGGCTCTTAAGGAAACCATTTGGATATTAGCTCAGCATTGTTTCAATACAAAACTGCCTAAATACTACAAAAAAACACTTTAAAGCAAAGATTTTTCACATGATGATGGTTATCTTCAGAGGTGGTATCGTTTACGTTTTCATGTAGGACCAGCTATTTATTGCAATAATGCATCTGTGAAAAACCAATATGGATATGTTGGGAAGGAAAATCAAAAGTAAGACTGTTGCAGTAGAATCTATATTTGATTTCAGATAAGCATCATATTCGTTTTGTACAAGATGTATATAAGAAATGCAAATTTTACAACCCAATCAGGTCAATAAAACCATCTGTTCAGGATTAGTAGCATTACTGTGGTTTTCAACATTGCCTCATTTTTGGACCTGATAAATGTATTATGTCATTTCAGTGCCATTTTCCAATAGGACCAACTGCATAGAGTTTTTCTTTTGAACATTACAAAACATGTGGTTCATTTAGTACTTTAGCTGTTTAAGTAAAATACCTTGCCTAAGGACACACCATGGTAGTAAACACTTTGATTCAAGTAGAGCAGCAAAGTTTAAATAACAAACAGCTAGGTACTACCCCATATTTGCCAGCCTGTTGATATGTTTTGACCAGAAAATTTGAGCTTTGTCTTGTAATCGAAATATGGTGTCACAAGATGAAGCCAGGTTGGGACTTGATTAGTGAAGACACCGAAAGCAACTGCATTAATAAGATGTTTATTTATAAATGCAATTTAAATACAAACAAATCTGACACCATTATAAACAAAAGATAAGAAAAATTATAAAGTTCCTAATGCGAAACTATCAAGAACAAGTAACTCAACGAACAAAATTCAAAGGATGATTTTAACAAAAGGAATTTGAAACTAACATGATAACGTCTTGTCACCCAATCAACAAATACAAGTATATATATGAATTTACGAATATATTGCTCGTATAATGAGACTGAAATGTAAATGCCTGTAACTTTGATTATATCATTCATAACACGATTTAGCAATGTAAAGGCATGTAATTTATGAATTTATCGTTCATACAATGATTTCAATATGTAAAAGTGAAATTACGAATTTATCGTTCATATAACTATTTTGATATGAAATTGGTGATATTTTTGCTCAGATGGCAATAACAATAACATGGAACACATATTAGATAATTATCATGGCACTTATGTGACAACCAAGATTTATATCTGGTTCCACCCGCTCTAGTCCATGGTCAAGGAGTTGCTATGCATGGTCTACTCCTCCCTGTCAAAGGATCCCTCGAGAGACCTCACATTTAACACAGACACGATGATCGCAAAGCATTGGTCCCTCGCATCAAGAACACCAGTGCAATCTTCCGAACCAGCATCACCAGACACAGCATATACGTCACAAGAAACCACACAGAGTTATTCTACTTCACATCACCCAACATATATATATATATATATATATATATATATATATATATATATATATATATATATATACACACATGCATACATACATACATACATAAGGCAGCACCCAACCATACACAAGGCAGCTACAATTAAAACAACTAAACCATGTAATACATAATACATGGTTAAGTACGTCTGCACACATGAATTAGTTACCCATTTACTTTACACATTCAGTGCATGCAGTATATAATTAAATTCAATTTGTCTGTTCAGTTACAACAAATAGCTATTGCGAAGCAGACTATAGCATTTCTAATCTCATGGCGCTGTATAACCTAGGTATTTACTCTGTAGATTTAGAATCTGATATATAAAACAATTCAGTCACATAAAACGAATAGCGATAAGAATACAATCTTAAATTTAAATACCTCTAAAGCTGAAGATTCTACTCCCGTAAAGTGGTAAGCTTTCTGGCAAGACTCATTGTAATGTAATGTTTACAGAGATTTGCTCTATAATATACACTAGCTGTGTCAGATATGTGCAGCTAGGTATTTATGTTTAAACTGCAGGCAATTTGCACATGCAGCATGGGTTGAGTCATGCTCAGTATTTCGAAATAACTAGAGCCAATAAACCTTATTCATAATACATGTAGCTCTTTTCATTGGTTGACATGTGAGCTCGCAAGTGTCCCAAGATGAAAAATTACCAAAATGTGCACGTTTCGGAAGCCGTAACTTCAGTTCGGTACAACACAGAAAAGCCAATGATGGCTTGATGAATAGAAAAATATCTCAGGAGTAAAATAAGCCATATAGAATAGCTGTTTGCTTTTGAATACGGAAATAGCAGAATGAAATCGAGCTTCATGGGTGGAACCAAGTATTTGGAAGTTACGAACCTTCTCTTTTTATATAGTATAATAGAGAGGGTCCTATGTCTGAATGGGTCATGGGGCTAATCTAAGGTATTTTCTCACTCTGCATTATTTTTTCCCTTTATTGTTTTTTATTTCACATCAGGCTCGCGTCAAGCACCTGTGGGCTTAATGCCATATTTCAGGACACGATAGACTATAGGCTGGGTCGGCATGACATCACGAGCTTAGTGACCTACTTTCCGCCATATTGCGGACGTGAAAACAATTGCTTAGTAACAGTACGGTAACGTTAGTTGTGCTCAATATTGCAAAACGTTTTTGTTTACCTATATTTTGTTTACTATTTCTGTTTTCTGTTCAGGAAAAAAAGAGAAGTATAGTATCCATATCCATAATTCACTAAACTGTACCATCAACCTCTCTGTACCCCTCGTCCTCCGCTAGAATAAGGGGGTAAACCCACTCGAGAACCCAAATGTTAACGTTTGCATTCATTTCGAAATACTTTAGGTACAACCATGTAAATATTCCCATATTTACTGTCATTACACAAGTAAAAAAAATACTACCATATTTTTTTTACCTTTCCATAAACATGTAAAACGTACATTAAAAAAATGCAAAGAAGAACGGCAAAAACAAAATCATTTCAATATAAAATGAATGTAGATTTACTACATCACCTTAGATTCTCCAAACTCTTAAGAATCTTTTTTTCGACCCTGACAAATTTGCTATCTCAGTTCGTTTTTCTGCTAGCCTGATGACTGGAATTTAACATTGCCAAAATACTTCTGTATATAATTTTGAATTAGCATACTATGTTGGCGATAATTAGATAATCCCTTTTATTCCTTCAGCGAAAATTGCCGGTCCAAGGCTGACTTTTACAAAATGTCTTACCCCATAGAATCCTTTTCAAGTTTTGCACGCTGTTTATTTTTTTAATTGGTTGGTTTTGTTACGCATGGATATACAGACGGGCAGATAGGTAGATATATAGGCAGACAGACAGATAAGAGCTCACTTGATCAAGAGTGCAGCAAGAAATCTTTAATTCTAATCAATAAATAAATGCTGATACTAATATATCTTGCCAGTGTTTTGACCTTCAGTGAGAATAATATAATGTTAATTATTATTTAACATACAGTAGGTTTGTGAAATAAAATGATTGTCATTTAATATACTAAATTTCCATTTTTATGTGAATTTAATTAAAACCTGCTAATTACAGTAATCGTTCTCATGATTAAAGAGATTAAAGAAATGTCACATTTAGAGTGGTCAATCAATTTAGGGTGGGCACATATAATTGGCTCGTATTTTTTGGCATACTAATACACCCAGTCTATGTGTCATATATGGAGTTTGCATTATAAAGGCAAATATGAACGATTGAGTGTCAATGAAATAAGCATGGTTCGATACGATTTATAATTTGGGGAAAATTTAAGCGACGGAAAAGCTGAACGGTTAATAGTAGAAATTGTAGTTTATTTGTTTATTTTTAAATCTATTTGTTGTATATTTATGTAGTTATTGGCGAGAGAGAAAAAAACGTATTTGGTAAGTTAGGAAGAGTTTATAATTATTTTAATTTTCCTTTTGCATATGATGGTTTGTGCAACCACCAACACTGCAAATCTTAGGCATATCTTAAAATGTGTAAATGTCCCCCACACGTTACTCAAGTCACTAGAACAATAGCGGTTGTTTTCACCTCAGCAGTCGTAACCATGCACTGAAAATGCCCGGATGTGGACAAGTGCCCGGATTCCCGACCCAACCTATACATGGCGGCCAGTATTATTGGTGGAGGAAGAACCCGAAAAACCCCAGGAAAGAACCACTGACCCACGAGAAGCTAAGAAGCTACTGGCAAGCTTTCTCGCATAACTACATTAGCTGAATCTTAGACTCGAACCCACACAGACAGAGGTGAGATGGCAGTGATCCGTAATGGAGAGCGCTTTAGACCACTCAGCCACTCGAGGCCCCGGTTGAAAGAGTCTGGAGCCACACCTACAAATGAAGCTACATATGGAAAAAATGAAGCCCTCTGTCAGAATATGTGCACTGCATGTCACCAAGCTGGAGCTTGAAAGGAAAAAGGTTTTCATTCAGAAGGAAAAGAAACGATTGCACATTGAGCCAGCAAAATCATTGGTGACAAAAAGGAAGACTAAAGAAATCTTTCTTAAAACCACAAAAAGAGCTCAACTGGCATATTAACAGGTTGTGTTCAGTCAAGAAAAAGACAAGTGAATATATGGGATTATTGGTATATAGATTATGTATTTGGGTGTTTATTTTACATATTTGTTATGAAAAGCAAGAAGTGTAATATGTTGGCAGCAAACAATGCCTAATTATAGACTTAATTACAATCTGAACACTGACATGCACATGAAATAACTTAAGTACATGTACCGGTAGTATTGGAGAACAAATTCATGTGATAATAAATAGTGCAAAATTACTAAAATTTTTGGTAAGTTTGTTAGTTTTTCAAATGATTATTATGTTAGATATTATGCCACAAGTGTGCACCAAGAGCAGCTTTTCATGCATGTACAATGCATTTTTAGTCGGGGGGGCTTCGACCCCTTGAACCCCCTGATCAGGGATGCTGCCCCTCAAGACCGCAAGGAAGGGGAGAGTACCCCCAAACCCCCTTTCACATTTTCAGTTTTTTATTTTTAAGGTCAAAATCATGTCTGATTCTGTAGCAGCAGAGAGGGTGAATCGGACAACTTTTTTTTTGGTTATTTTTTATTATACCTTTAAAACGGTACGAATAGACCCTTCTCGCGAAAAAATAAGTCTCCGACCCTTATGATTGTTCGCGTTTTCGTTGATGTCGCAACGTCGTTGTCACTCACCCTCTCTGCTGCTATGGGTTAACCGAATATTTGATCAAGTCCGATACGATATCGTGTCCTAGGGTCTGCTAAATTTATTGTCACAAATCCGTGTGGTTTTGACTGAGCGTGACTAAAGAAATTTCTAAATTGATTATGATTCATATCACCGCTGCACCAGGTCTGATGAATATTTCGTAGCGTATGAGTATCAACGCCGTTAAATACACACAACACATTGCAGTTATCTCTGATCACTTTTGGTATTTGTGTGTACCGTTGAGTGACATAGATCACATCAGTGTTTTTATGCCTGCCTCGGGAAAATATTCTAGCAGGATTTTTTTGATTATCTAACATGATATCATCGTATACCACTAAATTGTTAATACTTCCATCGATGTCTTCCACGGAAGGGGCTTCCTCTATATCAGTAATAAACTCAATAAAATCTTCATCGATTTGAAATTCTTTTGCTTTCTCGTTAAAATCCTTTAGCACTTCATAGCATCGCTGATCGTCTACACTCGGGGCTATTAAATACAATTTGTTCCATTTCATCCATCTCGTTATCAAATTAAGTAGCAGTTGTGTCTTTCCGCTTCCAGATGGTCCGATTATAATCATTCTAATTGAATTCGGCAACATTTCATGATGTTTAATAGGTTCCCGCCGTCGGGTAGCTGAATAATCAATTATATTCATGCCGTTATATATAAATTATGGATCTATATTGTGTGAAGTGTAAAAAACGTACTGGCACAGATGACTTGACGACGATTACAACTAAAAATAACCGATCAGCGCTTTCTGGTAAATGCGTACAATGTAGTACAAAGAAATTTAGATTTGTTTCTAAACCCAAGGAACTCAAGGAACCTTTAAAAAAAAACGAGGAGGTGATATCGCAGCCAAGCTAACTAAACTCCCTGGAACTCCATGGGCAAAATACCCTGGAGAAAAGCACCTTCCAGGATATAGCTACTGTGGACCGGGAACAAGACTTGATGTCAGACTCAATGATCAAAATCAGCCCCGACCCGGTGAGGAACCAATAAACGCTATTGATAAGGCCTGTCACCTTTATGATGTATCTTATAAAAGCAGTAATCTGCAGCACAGGCATCTAGCAGATGTGAAATTAATTCATGCGTTAAATGCTATTTCTGATAAATCTTTCAAAGAAAAATTGGCTTCCTTTTTGATAAAATCGGCTATGAAAAGTAAATTGATGATAGGTGCTGGTAATTAATAACAACATGGAATCTATTTATTATTCCCCAAGAGGATACTGGAGGGGTAAATCAGCAATCCATAAACTCGCTAGCGCCGCAAAAGTGAAAAAGGCCACTGCGGCTCATTGGTTATCCAAACAGGCACTATGGCAAATTTATCTACCACCGCCTAAACAAATCAATTTCTCGCATTTTGATGTGACAGTTCCTAATGAAGTTCATCAGGCTGATCTATTATTTCTGCCACATGATCGTGGTTACAAATACGCATTAACCGTAGTTGATATTGCAAGTCGATACAAAGAAGCAGAACCGTTAAAAACAAAATCAGCCACTGAAGTGGCTTCTGCATTTGAAAGGATTTATCGAAGGAGTCCTCTGCACTGGCCAAATCTATTACAAATTGATCCTGGCAAGGAATTTCAGGGTGCAGTGTTATCAATAATGAAAAATCATAAAGTCACTATCAGACGAGGACATACTGCGCTACATCGTGATCAGGCCATTGTAGAACGGTTTAATAAAACCCTTGCTGAACGGTTATTTGGATATCAATACGCAAAAGAATTCATCCAAGAAAAAAGATCCCGTGAATGGGTTGAAAGGTTACCAGCTGTGATTACTGCACTGAATAACGAGATTACTAGAACCATCAACATGAAACCTATCAATGCGATTAAAAAGAAGTCAATACCTGAAATGGAAATTCAAAAAGATTTTAGCGTTTCCCAACCAATTCTTGGTAGTAATGTCATTGTGAGGTACTTATACGAACCAGGAGAGCTTGAGGGTGGCACAAAAAGGGCTACTGATCCTATTTGGAGTATTACTGCACATAAGATATCTAGTATAACACGATCTACGGGTAGACTTCCAATCTATAAACTGGATTCAACTGCCCCTCAACGGGGTTTTACTAGACAACAATTACAAGTGATACCTGAGGATACTCAATTACCACCGCATGGGCTTAACTAGCACCCTTGCGTCTATTGCACTCAAGACAAGTCAACATCACATTATTTCTAACATGACCGAGATTGTTATTTTTTCTGTCAACGGTGAATTGGCGAGGATCCTTATCCGAATACTGCCAACGCATTATACAATTGCAACTCGCGCAGTGATTATTCTGTTGTTGCTTCAGAGTAATTATTAATTCAGCATCAATATCAAATTCTCGTTGTTTTTTTTGTCTTGTTGTTTGTAACCGGAGAGTTTTTTATCAATAATATCATCTATTGTGGTGTCATTATCATCGCCAATGATTTCATCATCGCCACCAATGATTTCATCATCGCCTGACTCTGTCAGGACAATTCTTCGAAGCTGATTTATTTTTCGTACTCTAGACACTGCGAGATAGACTAAATTCGACCATTCTATGCGATTATCTACCATCCAAACAATTGTATCCGATATAGTCAATCCCTGTGAAGAGTGTATTGTTGCTGCATAACCTAGCGTCCATGGGGATTTATTAGCACGCAATGCATCTTCAACGACATTGATATCAACCAGCACAATATCATTTAATACGAGAATCTGCTTTTCACGCCTTGACTCTGTCAGGCCTGGAATATCAACTTCGATGTTCTGTTTTCGTGTATCCGATGGCCTATAACATAACGGTACTGGAAGTGTTGCAAATTTTTGTTTATGCAATTCAAATAACTTCATCTGAAGTGTATCCCTGACTATTTTTCTACTTGCAATGATTAAATCATTTGGTCTCCACGCTTCCCAAAACTCATTCATGGGAGTTTCCGAAATTATTTCACGGGCTATTTCACACTGGATTCTATCCGGTTGTAATCTAATTAATTTCTTAAACTCTTTTAATTCATTATCAAGTGATCTATGATCGGTATCAATTTCTTCATAATAGTCTACAAAACCCTTTAGCCATTCATGGGGGGATGCACCGACAAATGGTGGTGGTTGGCCGTGATCCCCGCACGTGACGACTTTTGTATTCTTCAATAACAACCACTCAAGAAATATTTTTAAGACATCTTCGGACACTGTGTCTATTTCATCCCAAATGATAATTTCAGGAATAAATTTCTCTCCCATGCGCTCAGGAGTCCATTTATCTCCCTTCCATCTAAAGAAACTATGATAAGTGCAGGCATTTACCCCTCTCTGTATCATTTCTCTTGCAAGTCTGTGAGTCGGTGTTAGTACAATCATGTTTGGATTGGAAACACGAAATAACTCAATTGCCCGGGTTGTTTTTCCTGACCCACCACAGCCGTTTAAATAAACTGTTTTATACAGGCATATTGGATCAGAAATCGGTGGTGCACTAGAAAATTCTGAACACTGATTGCTTTCTAAGTAATTATTTTCAATGGTAACATCTGCTGATGGAATATAATCATGAAGCATTTCTTTCTTAATTCTCCATGACCCCCAATTCTCGTTGCCAGTGGCCTTAAAATCAGCCATTTTGCTATTTATGTAAAATGAGTCAGTAGCAACTCTAACTGCGGTGGTAGGAAATCTATTGATCATTGAAAATAAATTAATAGAAGCATAACCAAGCATAGAAGCTCTCAAATGTGTGTAATGCGGATTGTATCCATCAGTGTAAGTAACAATTGTACCCAATTTGGTTCCATCGGACATAAATGCGTCCTTACGATTGACATATAAGCCCCTATTCGTTAGATCCGTGATTACAAAATCGTATTCAGCATTGTCTATAATCAATCGTGAAGAATATCTCGTATTATCATCTTTGCCACCTTGGGTAAATTTACCGATTATTCTTCGTCCAAGGTCTTTTGCTTCATTGTTTCTGATTTCAAATAACTGTCTGGACCAATCCATGATTTGTTGTTCATTAAAATCAGGAAACAGTTTTCGCTCTTCGCTAATTATTTTTTCTAGATCAGGTTGGGGTAACCAGACTGATTTCTGTGCTCGATAGGATATAATTGCTTCACTGACAATTAATGATTTTAACATCTTACAATCAAGCATATACCGTAATAACACTATTGGCGTCCAGTGTTTTTCAGACATGTGTTTACCAATCCAAAGATAACTACACGGATGAAGCCCTTCAGCCATTTCAAATGATGCTACACAAGCGAATCCGGTTAAATCGAAATGTGGCAGTGGTCCATTAATAGCAACACGGGTCATTTCGTGTGTAGGGTGTCCAAATCGTTTGAAATATTTCTCACACTCTCCATACCCAAGAAAACTTCCTGGATAACATGCAATCATATCAACTGAAATAACGGTATCAGCAGTGTATTTTGTGTTCCATAATCCTCCATGGCTGTATTCAAGACAGGACAATTTGACATCTGATAAGAACTCACTTCGGGTTGGTTTCCACGCGTTTTTCTTTCTAGCAAAATGTGCTGCAACTGATGGTACTGTAAAACAGTTTGCTAATAATTGATCATTGTCTTCCCCCAGAGAACTCTGGGGAGAAAATTCACTAGCTAGTTGTTTCATTTGATTATGCAGCTCTTCAGTACGGTACAATTCTCCGTTGGGCCTTACAAACTGATCAAATCTACATTCTTCGTCTGAAGTACTATGAAATAGCCACACTGACACAGAATCGTTTTTACTCAAATGGTAAATAGCATCAAATAATTTCTGCTCTGAAAAAAACTCTTCGGTTCCAAACAGAGTTTGGGATAGATATTTTACGGTTCTATCCCGTGGGAATATTGTTACTGCAGATGACCACGCGTGCGCGTTATGATCAATAATTTCAATGGGAGTCCCTTTTGATTTATATTTCGATTCGTATAATACTTCTCCGGTGATTGTCCTTACCGATATTGGAAATCTCAATGATGTTTCTAATTTGGCTATATCTTGAATTGTTGCCCCATGCTGTTTCACTGTCAGTTCCCATTCGGTTATTTTTTTTCGTCTTAGATCAGTTAGTTTATTTCCCCGGGACGCATTTGTGAAGTGTTCCATTATTCGTGTTGCTACACAATTGAGCCCTGTCGAATATTTCATGGGTGCTAGTTTTGAAATATCAGGTTTTTCATTGAGCGGATAGATCCCGTAAACAACTGCTGTGACAGGATAAGATCTTTCGTAGTAGGGTTTGTCAATTCCAGTCAAAATTCCTGGTTTTGAATCCTGAGTCACAGTGACAGTTTTTTTGTCCTTAAGAATAGGCTCGTATTTGTCCCTAATGATCCATTTTCCATTATCACGGATAAGAAATTTTATTCGAAAAAAATTTCTTTCTTCCCCAAGACGTGAGATTATCACTGCTGCTTTTTCATCATTCATGGTAGCGTCAACAACACCATCAATTCGAAATGTTGACCAACAATGAGCTGCCCCATCACGCTTGAATTCATTAAAACAGTCTCTGATTTTACTAATCAAGGTTCTATCAAGAATTTTATTCTTTGGTGTATCAGAAACTCTATCAAGATTGAATTGAACACTTTTCCAAGGCTTAATTTTCGATAATCTCTCGAACTCCTCCATACTATAATTAAAACAAGTATTTAAATGAAAGATTTAAGTATAATGAATCATTGCAAATGGCTTATGATTGGATCAGTGACACCGTGTAACAAATCATGCAGAAATGAATTCTGTTGGTATCATATGCAAAGCTTTCGTCGTGGAAGCCTTGGTCCGTTACCCTGTATTCGATGTGGGGTTGGGGTTAGGGGAAGGTCGCAATTATGTGTTAGGTGTGGCGGCAAACGATACAGGGAACTAAAACGCTATTATGATAAAAGAATAAAAAATACTGTCATTGACCCCAACGATGACAAAATAATAAAGACTCCTCAAGATTATATACAGAGACTTATAATTAAACCAAACAATGAATTAGAAAAATAGTGTTATTATACAAATGAACCAAGAATTCAGACCTCACCCGTGCTTGTTAATTATGAAGCATTCCGTAATGGTATTATCAGAAACCGCAGATTGAAGAATCCAGTTGGATTTGTGGTATTTGATCAGTCAGATAGATAGATTAATATGTGAACATTTAATGTTCTCTGTAGGTGTTGAATGATAACTTAATTCTTGAATAATAGAATCAAGGATGGTTATATTGATTCCGATTCTCAGAATAATTCTTTACCATTTCAAAATAGACAGGACAAAAAATTCGATTTTCGTATGTCTATAACACCAAGGGAGACAACTCTTAAATATAACCAATGGATATAACCAAGGGAGTTATCATTGTGATTTAGCGGCTGGGTATTTTTTTATAGGAAAAGAAATATTTTCTTTTTTTTTAGTGTTTAAGTCAAATATTCTGTCTCACGTGCGATTAATGCGTATTTCATAAACATAGGATGTGATCCGGAGATGCAGGCGTTACAGGATAACACACGTGTATACTTTCTCCCTTAGATTGTGTTAACTTGTTTTATGGGTTATTGTGATTCAGCGGTGGGCATTGTATTGTAAGAAAAGAAATGTTTTCAAACAATTATATTCTTTGTTTTAGTGTTTAAGTCAAATATGCTGTCTTATTTAAATACTGTGAAACACTATAAATAAGTAATTCAAGAAAATAAAATAGCATACCTTGCGGATTGCTGTATTAATTCCCTTTATATACTCTCTCCCTTAGATGGTGTCAGGTTGATAAGGGAGGGAATAACAACCCCTCCCACCTACTCATATATGTTTCTACTATTATGTGTAAATATAAGTGTTTTTAAATGTCTGTATGTAGTGAGTGTGGTGAAAATGTGTGTATGAATGACGGGTGCTGGGGGGGGGGGGGGGTTTGACTATCATTTGTATAATTTAATATGTAAATATTGAATAAAGATTTTAAAAAAAGGAGGATGCCGACATGGCACCTATAAAAGATGTACAAATGCCCCTAGAGAGCGGCTACATCTATAAAAATTACATTACAGTATGGCGTGGGTTATTTCCCCCTAAATTGTGATTCAGCGGCTTGGGCTATAATTAATTAGAAAAGAAATCAAATATAAAATGTTTTCAAACGATTATATTCTTTTTTTTTAGTGCTTTATGCAAATATTCTGTCTCATTTAAATACTGTGAAGCACCATTAACAAGTAATTCAAGAAAATAAAATAACACACTCTGTGGATTGACGCTGCTGTATTAGTCACCTTATATACTAAATGAAAGGTTTAAAGCTGGGGCTTTCAAGGCCAATCCGACCAGTCAAAAAATAACCCACGCCATTGACACGTGTGCGTGGTTGACTTTTACTCAATCATGCAACCGGGTTTAATTTCATGGGTTGCTTTGATTGGTCGAATTGGCCTTTGAAAATCAGCCCCGTCGTTTCATGTTTGTGATGTCTGTGCCGTCCCATCATCATTACATCATCATTGAATTATAATCCATCCTTAATTAAGTTAATTAAGTATATGTATACCTACAATCTGAATGGAGATATATACGGTATTTGTGCTGTCCTTAATTAAGTTAATTAAGTATATGTATACCTACAATTTGCCACAACACTCGAGTGGAAATATATACGGTATTTGTGCTGTCCTTAATTAAGTATATGTTGTGACGTCACCCCAAGCATATCTTCTGGGCGGTCTAAGATGGCGTTTGCCACGTTAGGCCTCCCTTCCGGAGATGTATGTTTCGGGTTTCCTTTGGGCTTACTTGGATGTGAAGGCAACCAAGGAGTTCCAAAGATGTGTTGTCGTATATATGTAACCTCTAGGTCATTTCACGTAAACATACCCTCTTGTGATTCTAACCCGTTATTTGACGAGTTAGATTCACTCTTAGGGGAATATGTTTCCGGTGAATGTAAATATAAATGACCTAAAATAAATAACATCCATGGATGTAATTAGCTCTCCGTCACATTTGGGTAACCCCGTATGGTGTTCAAAAATGAATTACCGGCCAAATAGTGTCAAATCGAGATCGAAGAAATCTTAGAAAAAAAATGGAAATACTCATAGAAAGAACCCTATGAAAGACACAGTGGCCTATATCAAGGGGGCCAAATGACTGATAAACGCTCATCATGGTTGTTATTTATTTTTGTCTGCATTTATATTTATATATACAGACTGAATTTTAAAAAAGATAGTTATATATACAGACTGAATTTTTAAAAAAGATAGTTATATATACAGACTGAATTTTTAAAAAAGATAGTTATATATACAGACTGAATTTTTAAAAAAGATAGTTATATATACAGACTGAATTTTTAAAAAAGATATTTATATATACAGACTGAATTTTTAAAAAAGATATTTATATATACAGACTGAATTTTAAAAATATTAACGGCTCATTTATTTTTGAAAAATGAATTAGAAATATGTATTATCATATATGAATTCTGAAAATATGAATAGCATCATAGTTGAAATTGGAAAATTGAAAAATCAGGATATTAAATTGTCAGATGGGTTAAATCCTGATCAAATCAAGTCGGATTTTCAGGATATAGAATACGGAGTTAGCACTAACAAGTATATGTTACCAAAGAAATATGCACTCATCAAAAAAATTCAAAATTCTATTCGAGACTCTCTTGCATTTTCCAGTGAAGTAGATGTGTTTGTTCCGTTATATACTATCGTGGAAGGAATACGAAAAGAATTGGGTAACGAATATGAATTGAAAAAGGAAGTTAATTCTAAAATTAGAAACTTACGAGCGTTAATTCAAGAAAATGAACTATTTTGATTGACCGACCCTCAAAAGATTTTGTCAGACAGTAAAATCTCCTTGAGATTTTCATTTTTTGATTGAATCAGTGAAAATATTTCACACTGCGAAAATAAAATAGAATCCTAACTTTTAAGAACTTTTTCCCATGTAAAATCGACTACTTGACCCTACGAGGTTTTTTGATGAAAATCAATGAAAAATGACCAAACATCACTGAAAACAGGCAAAAATTGATGAAAAATGGCTAAAAATCATCAAAAATGAGTTTTAACAGCTTTTCCTTATGGAAAATCCCATGTAAAATCGACTACTTGACTGTAAAATCTCTTTGAGATTTTCAACTGAAAACCACCAAAACTGTCAAAAACAGGCAAAATCAATGGATAAAAAATAAAAATATTTCACAGCAATA
This sequence comes from Unio delphinus, assembly GCA_029339505.1. NCBI lineage: Eukaryota > Metazoa > Mollusca > Bivalvia > Unionida > Unionidae > Unio > Unio delphinus. The sequence continues at coordinate 3,650,142 of JAQISU010000009.1, read as the reverse complement.
AAAAATTGGACCGTTAAGGATGGAATCATCGATGGGGAAAATTGTTTTGCAATTGAAAAATGGTTTCTGATTTCAAATAATGGTCAATGAAGCATTAACGACCCGATTGGCTCGTGAGCGACTAGATGCAATTAAGAAATTTATGCCAATTCGCGACTCTGTCAGGAATAAACTGCAAGAACGACAGAGTTTACAAACTGATTTTGCTCTGGGGTCTGAAGAATTGTTTAAACCAATAACTACAACAACGAAACAGATAGTGTCAACACTCTCTGAGCAAGGAAAAAAACAAGAAGAGACTTTTCTCCCTGTGTTAGAAAAAATAGCAAAAAGAACTAAACAAACAAAAAAATCATTAAAAACACTTCCAGTGGATATAGTAGCTACTTCACGGCAACAACAAAAAAAAGAGCAAGTACTAGAAGAACTAGGTGCTATTGCAAGAAAACAAGAAGAGGAAGAAGACGTTACTATATCAAAAATTTATTCACCGCAAAGTATATTTACAAACTATTCATACAACATAATTAAAAGTTTTAAAAATGACAATAATTTAATTAAATTTACCGTGTGGAATTTTCCACTCGATCAAAGAGAAATAGCTGTAAACAAAGAGTATAAAGAGTATATAAAAAACGACGAGAATTGGATAAAAAAAATATACTTGGCAAACCGTGGTAGATTTAAAATCACAGAAGGTAACCGCAATGATTTTGAGAGTTTTAAAGACAAAGTATTGAGTAGAATAAATCAAATGAATATAGTAGTTAAAGAGGATGAAGAGGAGTCAACTGAAGATAAGTATTTAGGTAGTGGAGTAGTTGAAAACACTAGCGTTACTTGTCCTGGTAACATTCTCAGTGATATATCACGGTTAGAAGTCCTCATCGGAGGGAAACGAGCCGGAAATAACTCACCGGAAATAATTAATGAAGCAGCTGATATCTGTAGACGATTATTTGCCGGTGGTATCATGGACATTAATGTATATCGAAAACTCATTGCTGAGTTAGTTGAAAATCACAAAGATGCCCATGGTTATTACAGCGATTGATCACTAATTAAAAAACTACTAGTTTTATAACAAGATGATTATACACTACAATCATGATAAACCAACCCTCGTCTATGTAGTTAATTCACGGTTTCCAGTTTATAGAGCATACTACGGAGATGGCCTCGGCAAGACCATTTTAGGATTCTTTTCAAGAACGGCCCCAAAAGTGATGCCGTTAGCTAAACAACTAGGAATGAAAGCCATTGATGTTATTCGTGATAAGGGTATTAGTACTGTTGGAGATCTTGCCGGGAAAGCGTTTTCAACTGCGAAGAATAAAATAACATCATTAGTGAGACGAAAAGAGAAACAGGTACCATTGCCATCTACAGCAGAGATGCCTGCAAGTGTTAGTAAAATTATAAATAACGCAGTAGATGAAAAACTAGCGTCGATGGTAAATCAAGAGGACCAAAATAACATGACAGCAAACATGATAGCAGGAAGTGGCTTTAAAAAACCACGACGAAAACGCTAGCGTTTTTCACGATGAAATGGAAAATCCGATTTAGACTCTGATAAATAGAATAAAATGTTCAAAAGGTCATCTGATCCAGCATTTGATATGGATGCCCCAGTGCGTAAAGATGATTCTGTACGCGATTTTCAATTTTATTCTTATCACGCAGTACAACCAGATCTCCGATCACGAATTGAACTTCAAGTTCATGATACCAGTAAATACTTTTTGCCTTGTGAAGCGTTTATTGAAGTAGAAGGAGAACTTGTAACAAATGATGCTGCACATAATGATCCACCATATGACATTAGCACAACTACCCGAGTTGGTTTTGTTAATAACGGTATCATGGCGTTATTTGAAAGCGCTAGATATCTCATTGATGGAAAAGAAATTGAATCCATTGACCGTGAAGTTGATGTGGCTACAACAATCATAGGGTTAGCAAGATATTCTGATGATTATACAAGATCAGCGGGTCCATCTATGATGTTTGCAAAGGATATTACTGATAACGCTGAACACAACCAGTATTCTAGAGTCAAGGCAACACAAGCCACTGCAGTTAATCCAGCACCAGCCGGATATACAAGACCAGCTGGTGATTTTGATGTCATAAATACTATTACTACTTACAATCTAGGATTTGCAACACGTGTATCAACATTACAAGGACAGCGTCGACAATTTTCATGTGCAATTCCACTGCATCATATATTCGGATTCTGTAGAAACGTCCGAAAAGTTATTTATGGAGCTAAACACACAGTAGCGCTTGTACGAAAGGGTACTGATAATGATGCAATATGGCGTGATGCTGCTGTTCCTGATGGTAAAGTCGTTTTAACAAAACTATCATTGTGGATGCCAGTGTTAACTCCATCAATTACCGCAGAAGGAAAATTGTTATCATTTATGGACCAAGGAGGAAAGTCGTTATTGAGTTGGTTATCAGTGACTACGGATACTAAACAAGACAATGTTAATGGTACATTCACATGGCACCTGGCATCAAAACAAGGAGTTTCAGCTCCACGTCATATATTTATTGCATTACAGAATAATGATCGAGTTGGTAATCAACAACGAAGTCATATGATATTTGATCAGTTAGGTGTTAATGAAGTCTCGCTGAGAATAAACGGACAACAGGAACCATCTGAAGATGTGCAACTTGATTACGGTCAAAATCATATTGCACGTGTCTATCATAACCTGTTGTCATTTATGGCACGTGATCAAAATGTGGATACCGGTTTGCAAATATCACAATGGGATTTCAAAAGCCTCTATCCGATTTATTACTTTTCGCTGGAACATCTCGACTTGGTGAGACAATCTGTCGTTGATATACACTTCAGAGCCCGTGTAACCCGTCCTGGTGGTATTATTAATTATAGAGCGGTTGCTGTCATTCTCAGTGATAAATCAATGCTACTTGAAGGTGTTGGAGGAAGAATGAGAGTGGTAGATGCACCAGTAGAAAATCTTTGATTGAAAATCCGAAGGATTTTTCCATTAGAATCAATCTGTATTTGTATAATGTCATATAGTAATATCAATGTGTCATTGACACCTGGTCAGTTAAAAAAATTGCAATCAAAATCCGCTAAACAATGTGGAACCACAATCACGTTGAAACCTAATCAAATGAATGGCGGGGCAAATAAATTATCGCTGACAACTCGTCAAGTGAAACATTTCAATGATGCTTTCAAGGATAAAAAAGGAGTTCAGATCACACTCTCTTCGGCTGCTATCAAAAATATGATAAAAACAGGTGGTATATTTCCGTTGTTTGCTGCAATACCAGCATTGGTTGCGGCAGCAGCCCCAGCAGTAGCAAAAGCGGCCGCATAGGGGGTAGTTGGAGGCTTGGGAACAAAAGTGGTACAGAGCATTGCTGAATCATATGAACCAAAGAAAGGTCAAGGGTATAAAAAAAAGGGAAAGGGTCTAAGACTACCAGGAACCCCGTATTCATGGTACAGCGGAAAGGGTCTAAGACTACCAGGAACCCCGTATTCATGGTACAGCGGGAGATCCGTTCACGGATCAGGCCTGAGACTACCAGGAACGGTTTATTAATTCAGAAATCTTCAATTTCCGAACCTATGGTTCCAATGTCCAATTTTGATTTAATGGATGCTGCTAAAAAACTAGTGATTAAAAATTTCAGAGGTGTTTTTATGAAAGATCAATTACCACATCAACCAAACAAAACTGAAACAGGTATTATTAATCTCGATAACAGCACCGGACCTGGAACTCACTGGGTTGCATACGCTATTGATCCACGTGGGATTGTCTATTTTGATTCATATGGATTAGCCCCACCAAAAGAGTTTATGCGTTATATAAAAACCCTTCCAATGAAGACTTGGTATTCTACGCTACCAACACAACAAATCAATGACCCACCAATATGCGGCAGTGAAGTATTAAATGTCCTTGACGCTATTTCAGCATCTAGAAAATCACCACACATTGTCGTAAATGACTACACTAGTAATCGCTTTTTAGAGAGAGATATATAAAATATCATGATTGATATTTGGGGAAGACCTCTGAAACCCAAACCCGATGACACTGCAACTCCTGATTCTATCAAGGATATAAAAAAAAAAATTAAAGATGAAATCGCTGAGACGTTGAACTTAACAAGTGTTGACCCCGGGGAAATAGTTGTATTTCAGGACAAACAGGGTAAATTGAAATCTAGTAATATTTCTCTGGATGATATTTTAGTTAAACAACGAAACGCAATCGAGAACACCGTTGCGTTATTTTCCGATCAGGGTAAATTGAAAACCAGTAATATTTCTCTGGATGATATTTTAGTTAAACAACGAAACGCAATCGAGAACACCGTTGCGTTATTTTCCGATCAGGGTAAATTGAAAACCAGTAATATTTCTCTGGATGATATTTTGGTTAAACAACAAAACGCAATCGAGGATACTATCGCGTTATTTTCCGATCAGGGTAAACTCAAACCGGGTGTACTTTTTTCGACGATTACAGATCGATTTAAAACTCTCAACGATTCTGCGTTGGAACTAGAAACACTTCAATCTAAAACCGAAGAACACATAAAACAGTTTACCGCATTTCGTAGAAATATCATTGATAAATTTATTGGAACTACATTCGATAAAATTGAACTAAAACTCCCTGATATTAAAAAATCCATCGATGAGACGAAAAACTTCATCGAAGCCGTCAAAGGTGATCTTTTGAGGATGATAACAACCATTGAAAAACAAAAATTCCTCATGAGAAAACCAACAACTTAGTATACACGATCCAACACGGATCATTGGAGTGGTCACCTACAAACAACAAATTAGATATCACTGCAACCGTTAAGGGTATTTATCGATTAACACTAGTAACACCATTGTCTCAATTTAATATTTCATCGTCCAGTTCATCCGGGGTCAATAATACGATTTCAACGATCATCGACAAGGATAGAACTGAAAAGTTTACAATTACATCTACTGATAAAGATTTGGTTAGGGTCTCAACAACGTGGTATGTGGAATTCGTAGCGAATTTAAGTAAATCGTAATTGAAAACGCTAGCGTTGTTAAAATAAAAAATGATTTCATCATCGCAATATCGCTATGATCAGGTCAGAGAGTATCAAACTAGACTCAAAACCTTGTCTGAGGAGTATGAATTGAAAATTAAAAAATACCGCAGGAGAATTACCGCAATTGATGTTACTGTGTACGCTGTGAGTGGTGTAATCACCGGAGCTGGTATTATACTGTCTTCAGTGACAATGATGGCTCCGATAGCTGTTCCAATTTGCATTTCTGCGGCAACAACAATCGCTGGAATAATTTCAATAATCACAAAAAAAATATCCTCATGCAGCCAACGGAAACTACAAGACTACATAATTCAATTTCATGTTGTGTCTACTGCATACTCGCAATTATCCTCATTGATATCGTCATCTCTCGATGATACAATTATATCAGAGAGTGAGTTTTCAGCGATGGTAGATATATATGATTCTGCGATGTCAAAATTAGAAATACATCATGAATATAATAACAATGACAACACAGATGGAATTACTTCAACAAATAGTGGAGAACACAAAACCAGTACAAACAAGCATGATCTCAATAACCTCAACGAATCCAGAATTCAGTGTGAATTTCCCCTCTCCGGTCCCAGTGAAGGAGATAGCGCTAGCAAAATTACGAGTATACCACAGTTGGCCAAATATTAGGTCAAAATCATTTGGTGGTCAACAACCCAATAATTCACTGGTATTTGCAAATAAGAATAAACCCGACGGTACCCCAGACTGGAACGTTGTTTCCATACCAACCGGATCATACCAAATCGAACAAATCAATAATGAATTCGCGCGTAGAATAAAATCGATTACTGGAAAAGAGTCAAAAATAGCTATAACAGTTCATGAGCCAACACTATCATCTGCCATTGAAATAAGCACAGAGGGTTATGTCGTAGATATCTATCAGAGTTCTATTAGAACCGTACTGGGATGGCCTGAAATCCCACCCGGGGGAAAAACCGTTAAATTACCAGAACCACAAAAAACCGATTATATCACAGACAGGATAAAATCTGATAATCCAATAAAGAGTTATAAAGATTATAATAAGTGGGAACTTTTCAATGGAATAGTAGAAAATAACGTTGTCAAATTCGTACCCCGACAGAACAAAATTACTGAAAATTTCACAGCGATGGAATATGATTTTTTACTGTTGTTAATATCCATTAAATCCGGCACTCTCACCCGAGATGAATTTATCAGCGTTGTAGAAATATGTAACAAAATCATCAATGACATGGAAACATTTCATTCACAAATTATTCAAGAGATATTAGGTGACGATAATCCTAAAACGAGAACAGAGTTTGCGATGAAAGGTAATATACGCGTAGAAGATATTCGTGAGTTTAAACTACCAGGATATAATATCTCAGAATTACAAAAATCTCTCAGTGATGCCATCGATGAAGGTTTCAAAAAAATCCATGATACGTGGAAAAAAACAGCATCACCGGAAATAAAAATCCTCAAACATAATAATGACCCAGATGGTGGTGGCAGGCATATTGCTCCGTTCAATGTGAATATTTCAACGGTGATTGCGCTCAATTTAGTATGTGATGTGATCGAAGGAAGCTATCAAATAAATTTAGAACGATCAAATCAAGCTCAGCAAGGATATATTTTGTATTCATTTGCACCAATATCTCCTCCAGGGTTTTTAATAATTGAGTCCCCGGTGAATCCAGTCTATATGCGATGTCATAATAATTCATTAACCAGAATTAATTTCAAACTCACTGACCAGTCTAATAATCTGATTGATTTACAAGAGGAGGTTTTACAAATTAGTCTATTTGTGAAATCCTGAAAGGATTTTCGTCGTAGTAAGGACTTGATAAAATATTCGGTTAACCCATAGCAGCAGAGAGGGTGAGTCGGAGACTTATTTTTTCGCGAGAAGGGTCTATTCGTACCGTTTTAAAGGTATAATAAAAAATAACCAAAAAAAAAGTTGTCCGATTCACCCTCTCTGCTGCTTCTGTCAAACGGAAAATCTTTGGTGATTGGTGTAATAGACAAAGCTTAGCTGTAGATTTTCCATGGTATTCCAAGAAAGCCATGGAATACTCCAGCATTGAAAATAATGGAGTGAAAATGGATTGATATTCTGGGCTCCTTCCAGGGTTTTCTGGAGAACCATGGAATACTGGCATTGAAAACCCTGGACAATTCTGACACGGAAAATCATGGAGTTATTTGAACAATTATTCCAGGCTCTGTCCAGTGTATGCTGGAAAACCATATAAACAATAACGACATGGAAAATGCTGGACATATCTAATGTGGGACACTTTAATATGAAAATTATTGACAATTTCAGCATAGAAAACCCTGGAGTATTTGGACTAATATTCCAGGCTCTGTCGTGGTTATGCTGGAAAACCCTGGAATGTTGCCTGGAAAATGTTTGCCTGTTGTGAGTAAGAGGGAGGAAAGTAAATGAAATGCAAGTCCAAACCATTGATCATGTTGTATACTGCATAGCAGTCTTTGCAGTAGTAATACATACTTGGATGAGTACTTGCATGTGTCAAAGATTGGTTGGTTTACATGAAATGCTATTGAAAGCTGCCGAACACATTATATGCACATTTTATATAGCAAGAATAACCAAACATTCAGTCAGTACAAAAGTCATGTATTCATGTTTGGGCAGGGAGAAAATAAGGAAATGTCATTTAAGGATATAGCAATGATTTAAGATGAGATGAATTAATTTTTTTAACTTAATGTCATTTTGTTTGTTTAATTTTGTAAAATAATATTTTAACAAGAAAATCAAGGTAGAGTCATGTAGCTTCATGTTCCTTTTTTTAAAGCATATTGCCATGCATTTATATACCAATTCAAGTATAGTAAAGCTGGTCTGAGTTTTCAAAGCCCCACTTGTCTCAGTGGCAATGCAGAGGGAGAGGGTATGATCAAGACAAAAAGCATTTACCATTTCTCATTGTGTCCTGCTGCAGCTACCAAGGTGGCTCACAAAAAATAGCTGTACACACCATGCTTTCTCCCAGAGTTGCCTCAGATAATCGCCATTGTGGAATGGATGTGGTTTCAATAAAATGAGCATGGTTTACTGTTATGGCCCCAGCAAGCATGCTCAAAAGAGGTTCATGGAGCCTGGATGCGAGACACTGATTTATCAACATCGATAACTATGTCATGTGCAATATAGGCGCTTTCTCATACTTAAAATAAAAGTTGAAAATTTAGCTAATTATAAACATCAAGTTTTAATGAAGATAAAATTAACAGACAAAATGATAATTACATATGATTTCTTTAGACATCTAGTGACATGATTATAGATGAGGAATTAAAACCAGATAGCATAGTTCTGGCATTTGCTGCATAACCGTCCTAAAAGCTAACGGTTCTTATTTACCGACAATATAAAGGTGATGATGCAGTTAAAGTTCATTCTCATACTGAATGTCTTTATGTTGTGAATAAGAGATTCATTCATGCAGTTAATAACTGATCTGAACAAAAGCACTGCATAAATTTATGTTGGTTTCAATATATATATATATATATATATATATATATATATATATATATATATATATATATATATATATATATATATATATATATATATATATATATACAGTGGAGCCTCGTTAATCCGGACACATTCTTTCCCAGTGCGTATGTCTGGATTAACGATTTTTCCGGATAATTGAATCATGCACATTTGTTATTTTACGATATCATCACACTGTATATATGTGCATTATATGCTAGCTTTAAATGCAATGCACTGTATATTCAATAATGATGGTGTGGTGGGCCGACATCAATACGGCATCATCGAGCACGGGTTAGGTCTGTTGAGTCGGCTTGTACAGACAACCTTTTGTCCTTGTTTTTTTTTTATATATTTGCAACTGTCAACTTGCCAATGTCTAAGGAGTAGTAAGCTATAATATGCTGGCATATATCTTGAATTGTAGCTTTTGGGTGGTCTTCTGGCAATCTTCGTCATTTTTGTGTGTGCACGTGTCGGACATTTAGTCCACTTGGTCATAGAAACTAGCTTCAAGGCAATATACCACACACAGAAGCATGTCCAGTATGATTCAAAGAAATTAATTTTTTGTTTGTTGTTTTGTATGTGTAGCTAAATGCTCCATCAGTCACAGATAACAAACTGCATACTTTAATTTCTGCATCAAAATAATATTAAATTTTGATCTTTGTTTTGATTAAGTTATTGATTCATTGTTTTCAGTATCATTTTCAGTGATCTTACTGTTTAATAACAGTGTTGACCATATTAACTGCTTTGATTTTGGCATAATGTATGCTGAAATGGAGAATTTATTATTACCATTTAATTTTTTTAGTGGTGGGGGATAAATGGTTGAAAATATTTGTCTTGCTTTATTTGATGTATTAAAACGTCGCTATGCCATTCCTTTTCTTACTTGATATCAGTGTTGTTATGAATAAATAAACGATAAAATAAACCATCCCGAAAGAACAGTCGAGTCCAATAAATTAAATAGCCAGTCTCTTACAGTACAGATTTAGTCAAAATTGAACTATTTCAAAGTTGTATACATGTAGAAAATTGTTACACTAGGATATATTTACACCATTCAAGAGACCCTAAACAGGTTATACCTCACGTAAAGTCATCGTGTAAACTTTTTCCAGTTTCATTTAATAAATGTGAAAACATATTACAAAATAAGTTATTCAGTATTTTCCGAATGTACTAAATATACAAGACTTATTAAAAATGTTATATTTTATTTTATATGATCATAATAAAGATCACTTGATTCTTCAAACGGTATCTGTTTGTGAATCACTTATGACTTTTCAGTCTTTCCATACCAGGTTTCTTATCATTGGCTGTTCATATGTCAATCAGTAATGTCAAACATCCCCTCCACAATAGATTTGCCATTAGCATGCAGGCCGAGGTATGTTTATAATTTGTTGATATTTATTGTACATTGTGGAATGTAAGTGGAGGAGATCAAGCTCTCACCATGGCGCATGTGCTTTGCTTGATATAGATAGATGGAAAAAAGATTTATATAGATATATTTGTAATTGTAATTCCTTTAAATTGTATAGAGACGTGAGAGTACTGAAGCCTCAGAAGGAAGTACGAACAGGCCCATTCATCCTGTAGATCGACATACCACATACAACTCAGAAGAAGACAACAGGATAGTAATGCGAGGTAAATTATATTTCTGACATCTCCAGCAATCGAAACCCAGTTGTCATGAAGTATATTCAGTAGAGGTTATTTGCATGAAATTGGATACATTTCATTGAGTGAGTGAAAACCTCACTATTTTTATAAGTGCTAAAATATATTCATTATTCACTTGTAGCAAGCACATTTTTTTTAAACATTTCTTGCTATAACACATTTCCTAGCAAGATGTACTGTGTGTGCAGTCTGTATTACAGATTGAAATAGTAGAATTCTTCCTGAATCCCACACGCTGTCTGCTGTTTACCATTCATGTGTTTTGTAATTATTCACATAGAAGATATTTATAAGTTACTGCATTTGTTTGGGATAATTTGAACAAGTTTTTTCCTCAGAATAATACTGCATGGCCTTTGGGAGTGAAGTATGATTCTGAGAAAACGAGTTTATATTTTCTTTTGCAAATGCAGTAACCTTTTTCTTATATTCTGATTTTGTTATTTTACCCAAGGCTTAATTATGAAAATATACATGAGAAACAAAGTGATTGAATTTATGCTTTTTCCAAAATGAATACACAGCAGTAGATTTCATCAATGAATTAATATTAATGCACACATAGCATCTCCAGCAACTTTTGAACATCATCGCATGATCAATATTTTACTTGTTAAAAGATTTGTCTTTTTGGTCTACTTAAAATTGAAATTTAGAGTCATTATGTAAATGAAGGTGCAACGTTTCCAGTTGGTCTGGACTAAATGGCATTTTTTCCTTGTCAATTCTACTCAGTTCTCAGTTATGAACTGGATGAATTCCACAAAATTCCACATAAAGTAGACATAATTTAAGCTGGGAGAGATGCGTCTTGACTCAGCTGCATGTGTGAATGTTTGGAGTCATAATGTGGGAAAAATATGAATACTTTCATTTCCAGTTACGGGAAACAGTTTAGTAGGTTCTTTATTTGATCATAGGAAAAGTGTAGATATTTACTGGACTACAGTAGCCAGTACAGAGTGTTCTTTTTAAGCTGTACATTAGGATATACTTTCAAATATTCAAAGACTTACCTGCTGCCATGCATTATATTTTACATTTTTTACAGGGATGCAGGTTAATTTTATTTTGGCAGATCATGTGTGAATATTTTGATGTTTCTAAACTGTGTTGTGGTATAATGATTTTAATTACCATTGCTATGTAGACATCTGAGAGAGAGAGAGAGATAGCCTTCTTAAAGCAGTGGAAATATGCCCAGAAGTGGAAAAGTTGATACAAATTAAAAATAAAAGCATTGAAACATTTCAAAACTTTATTGCAGAGAGTATTCAAGTAATGAAATTAATTGTAAGAGAACTGCAATAATAATTGTATACCACCAAGAGGATGGGATGTGTAGAAATTCTATTGATGACTTATCCTTCCTTCTATCCATTTTCCATCCTTCCTTTATATTTTATTTTTTATGGTTTAACGCCATTTTTAAGCACAATATAGGCTATACATGGCGGCCAGTATATTAATGGTGGAGGAAGAACCCGGAAAGAACCACCGACCCACGAGAAGCGACTGGCAAGCTTTCTCACATAACTACGTTAGCCGAATCTTAGACTCTAACCCACGCAGACAGAAGTGAGATTTCAGTGATTCGTAATGGACAGCGCTTTAGACCACTCGGCCACTCGGGGCCGCTTCATCCTTCCTTTAAGCACATATTAGTGCAACTAACCTTGCAGTATTTGATGGGCTGCCATGAAACTTTGAACAAGTTATTTTCATCAGCTTAAGAAGTGTACATGGATGAATCACTTGGCTCCAAGTTATTTGAATTAGTACCCTTTTACTTTTGTAGCATAAAGCACTGTCTGCCAGGATATAATTGGCACAACTACTTCTACAGTTTGTCTTCTAGCTTTTTTTATCAATTGCTTTTAAGCTTTGTTTATGTTATCATTATCAACTATTTATATAAATATAGATAAATCCTTGTGTATCTATGACTTCTGCTAAAGTTTTTGCCATTTCTATCCCATTACTGTACATTGATATGGAGGTTTAACTTCCTGATTTGCACAGGATTTATCCATTAATTCAGTAATTTAGAGACCAGTCGGGTGGCCTAGTGGTCTGGCTCAGTCCAGATCATTTTAATTCACATTAATCTGCCACCAAATATCAGATACAAAGTCAAATAATTCATCCTCATTGATCAAGGTCAGAAATCCTCCATTGTCATCTAGTAAATTGTCTTCTGATCATCTTAAAGATCATCTGACTCCCTTTCCTTGGTCTAGATGTCATATGCAGGTGATATGTAGAGACTATGCTTGGACTCTGTAAGTAGCACTATTATACAGTTTGTGAAATCTATATAAGTTGCAACTGAACACATGTCAAGTGTGTGGCAAGATCAAATATTCACCCTGTTACTTACCACTGAGTAAGTATCACACACTGCTCAATCATGTCACATAGGCAAAGAAGTTGAGATATTAAGGTCAGACATTTACAGGATAAGGCAGGACTCAAATTATCTTGTAGAATGAGGAAGCTAGCTCTATCCATCAATATCAAACCACCCCTACCTGTGACCATCAGTCAAGCTCGAGGTCATTTGAATTTAAATTAAGTCTATTTCAGTCAAGGGAATAGTTAAGATATATTATTTCTTGGAATTTCTTGTTTTCATAAAAATTTAAAATGTTTTCTGTCCAAATAGTCTTACAGTAGGTCTTAGTAGAGGAACGTATGCCACAGGCTCATCTTACTCAGGTGGAGAAAGCTTTGTAGATTGCCCATAGCATGTACCATAATCATTTACTCTCTTCATAAAATCAATGTTAATGTAGAGGACCTATAATGTGGCAAGTTTACGTGAGATTTTAAGAACATTAGCGATATCTGACTACATGTAGTTATAATTTGTTGGTCAAGCATAATACTGTCTATGTATCTCATAAAATGTTGTATATATCAAATGCTAACTTTCAAAGCTTATTATTTGTTGTTACTCTTTACAGATAGCATGATACAAATACCCAGTTCTGAAGGTAACACAGACATCTCTAGTGATGAGTCCTGGTAAGTTTTAACTTATTTGAGTTTCTGGTACATTGTACTTGGTTTAGACATTATTATGTAATACACCATTGGTCCCCATGACCGATTTGTTCTGTTTACCATCATGATAAATGTTCAGCCTTGATTCACTGCCAAATGAAATCAAAAAAAAAATCAGGCTTGTCAGAAAAAAATCGAATTTACCTGAGGAAACTTTGATTGCACTGATGTAATGTGTAAATGTATTTTCAAGATGTATTTTCAAGACATACCTGCCATAACATGGCGCAATGTAAATCAGATTACCACTGTATTGTGTGAAATTGAGACCTGATTGTAATGAAATTGAAGCATGACATGTCATGCTTAAGCTGTTTATGTTCGGCCATTTGTAGCACAATACTAAAGTTAATGATTACCCTGCATATGATATGAACCATCATTTTATCACAAACATATACAGAAAAATATACATGCTTGCTTGTGTTTTTATGTGTCATTGAAGAGTTTCACGTTTTTTCTGTGTTTATCGTGGTATAAACTGTCAGTTGCTGACTCACACAGCAAATAACGCCCGTAGGGCATTATGTAAGCTGTGTGAGTCAGCAACTGACAGTTTAAACAACGATAAACACAGAAAAAACAATGTTAAACTCTTATAATTGAAATTTCAATTTGTCTTTAAGTTATTTTGTTTTTTCATCTAAAGAAATAATCATCATTGAGCATTGTAATACTTGTTTCGGGTTTCTGTTACGGAGCTATTTATTGTGCTCGGGATTGTCCTGCTTGTCAGTCCATCAACCAATGGAGCCATGGAAGGAATTTGAACATTTTTAATATTTAATTGTAATGAACATGTGTATTCAAAGTGGAAGCTCAGTATTTAAAGTCATGATGTCATGGCTATAAGAATGTGTGCCTTTATAGATTAACTGAATGTGATTTGGCATATTCATCACTGTTATGACAAGTGAGTAATTTAATTTCGTTCTTCAAAACCTATTTTCGTGTTATAAACAGGCTGTACTTATACATGTAGGTGTATGAAGTTATAGAAAGTATGTGATCAGTTTTGTTGTCTCAAACATACACGTACGCACACAGTTCTAAAATAATTAAGTACTTACTTTATCCCTCTAGTTATTCCATAAGTTGTTTAGTGACAATGGTTCATAACCAGATTCCTCTGATCAAATTTGTGACATCAGTGTAGAAAGTGAACAGACAGACACACAAAATGACAGATTTAAAAACAGTATTACAATTTAATTTGTGAAATGTGTCTTTATTGTTTACACACTTTTTGAATTATACTGAGTAGTGCAATAAAAATGACAATACAGCATAATAATTGCAATCCAAGTAACTGGTAGAGAAAAGTAATGAAAAAAACTATGACACATTCATGTATTTACTACTTTAAAAAAGCAAACAACATGTTAGTCTGGATAGTTTACATGGGCACTTAACTTGAAAATCACATATTTACTTAATTTGCACTTGTTTTAGTTGGAACTAAACTGGAAGGTGCAGTTATTGAAATGACAGGTGGATTGTGTAATGAAACCTGTTGTAGAGTTCATTTGTATTATGTGATAGCACTAGTAGGGGATTTTGAGCAGATTCAGTAACATTTACTTGGTTTGTACTGCTTGAGTTTGTTGGAGTCATTTGAACATTTACATTTGCATGAGATAGTACTGCAGAAGAGTCTTGAGCAGACAATGCTACATTTGAACTTACATTGGAAAGAATGTTACTCATTTGTCGTTTATGTTGAGTGCTGGGCCTTGTGTATTGTTTCAAGGATAGTTCATTCGAGTAGTCAGACAGAGACATAATGTGCCTTGCAGGAAGGTTGTCGTCTGTCATTGCATTTAAACCTGTGATCTTGCAGATATATGGGCATTTTTGCATTTGTCTGGCATAAAATTGCTAAATTATCCGTGCCCAACACATCTTGTTGTGTACCATATTTGACGAATAAGGGGATTTTCAAAAGCATTTTTATCAGTGTGACAAACAAGTGAATCAGCTCGTGCATTAATGCATGTGAGGTAGTATTTTACTGACCTGACTGGGCAGTTTTGACCACCAGTTGCATACATTCTTTTGTCAGAATTTTCCTCTTTAACATTTAAGTCTCCCTGATGATTTTTTTGCATAGTTAAATGGGCCAAAATGAAATATTCCACCCCAGTTAGATGAAATCTGATTTCCAGTCTGGTAGGTATCAATTGGCTGTGGAATTCTAATCCATGTGTAACATAGTGGATGGAGAGGTATAACCAAACCCTGTATCTGAGTGATAGGATTATCTTACATCAGGTATTGATTGATTGCATACATGTCTGATGGAGGAATAATTGGTGATGTATTGAATTGATCTTCATAAGCCATTCATTGTGTTCAACTTTCCATTGAACATGTTATTTGCTTTTCTAAACTCAGGGTCTGTAACAATATTAATGGAACGACCGCATTCAACCTGAATGTAGCGATTAATAGCAGCCCTGACATTTTTAAAAGTGTTTTTATGGTATTCCTCAGCTTGGGCTTTAGGGAGCATCCTCTTTCGTTCTATGGTGACCTTTGAGGCTCCTTCAGCATAAAATATTGCTAACGTTTAGCCCAAATGTGCAGACTAAACTGTCGTTAGATATACTTCCATATTCTTCTCTTTGTACCATTCTAAAATTCATGTTTTCAGCTTGATAATAACTATTTTTTAACATTTGAAATATTTAAATCTTTGGGATGAATCATTCATGCAAATTTCATTAATTGATATTTATTTAACAAATTTGTAACATTTTTTTAAGCTTTCACAAATATTATTTTAAAGATAAACTACATTTTATTCACTTCAAAGCATGTTATGTCTCATTTTTATAAAAATGGCATGGCATTTTGAGCACCGCTGTTCTGATATGTTTAAGAGATCTTCATCATTTAGTGATTTGAACTGTTTTGGTTTGTGGTCATCCTGTTGATCAACTGGGAACGGTACTGGTGTTGGCTCATTCAAACTAAATGATAAATTGGTTTGTAATACCTCTTCGACTTCAAAAGGCTCGTCAAACATAGATGGGTCAAAATTTTCAATATCATCGTGCGTGAAATCTATCTGATAAGGCAAAGTTAGCGAAAAATCTCCAAATGTTTACATTTTAAGTTTCAGCGTTGGATAGCCACTATACCGGTGACCTTGACCTAGCACACTTAAAACATTTATCCATACTTTTCACAAATTTCATCAAAGAAAGAATGATTTTATTCATAAAAGTTATCTTTTGCTTTGATCTTTCAAACTAAATTTATTCAATTATTGTTAAAAGAAATTGTAAAATTGTTCTTTTCCTTTAATGTTTACTTCCTGTCTGCATTCACTAGCAGTGTTTATCTTCTGCTGTACACGTGACTCTAATTATAGACATGACTATTTTTTTAAGAAAAGTAGTTCTCCTTAATGAACGCAATTCATTTTGATAACGTGGTACCATTCAAAATATTACTTTCTTCCACCAGCTACATACTTGGATTGCAATTATTGAGTAAATATATTTTAGGTGATGTCCAATTTCCAGAACAAAGACAAAAACAATTTTTTATTTGAGCCTAATTTTTAAATGTTCACTAAACTTTGCATTATTTTCATTGAAATATTTTAAAAACACATTAATTATTGTACTATGACAAACAAATGCACTTGATGAAGGGAATAGGTGAGAATGTATCATTAAATCTATTATACCTTGTTATCTCTTTGCATTTTTAGGTACATGTACTTTAGTTATCAAGCAGCTTCCGATTTCACTTGAGCTTTTCCATTTACTCAAATAAGGCCTCTGCTATGGGCTAAAATCTCTTAACCCAAAGTAGAAAAGGCACATAATGAGAATCTTTGAAGAGCTTTTGATCAATATATAGTACATAACTATTCAATGGCTTTACTGTCTGTGGAAGGAGCTAGGCAGATTTTAAATTAGCCAAAATTTGGCTAAGGATTCCTGTTGCCATACTCAGTGAGGCTGGTACACAACTAATGTCCTTTTAGCCCAATTTGGCTAATTCCTACAAAGCTGTTCTTCACACTCTTAGGTTGAAACCAAATCTTGGCTAAATGAATGCTTAGCCAAAATTTGGCTAAGGATCCCTGTTGCTATACTCAATGAGGCTGGTACACAACTAATGTCCTTTTAGCCCAATTTGGCTAATTCCTACAAAGCTGTTGTTCACACTTTTAATTTGAAACCAAATCTTGGCTAAATTAATTCTTAGCCAAAATTTGGCTAGTGTCTTTTAGTATAATCCCCATGTATGGTTGCAGAATCTAGGAAACTGATTAGCCAAAATTTGGCTAACTGCAATATTGTCTGTTTCCATAATGTACTGTATGACTTTTAGGCAAAGACCAAATTTGGAATAAATGTATCCTTAGCCAAAATTTGGCTAGTGTGAACAACAGCATTTAGTACAAGTTGCATGTATGGCTGTTAGAATCAAAAAGCGTAAAAGCAATTAATTAGCAACATTTGGCTAATCACCTCAATGTCTCATACCATAATGTACATTTATGACCTCTAGGTAAAAATCCAAGTTTTGGAGAAATATGTTTTGCAAATGGATGATCAGCCAGCATTTGGAAAAATTAAAATAAAAGCTTGGAAAATAGAAAAATAAAAAAATCTTTCCTTCTTTCAGAACAAGTGTTTATACAGTAGACTCATGCTGCATGGCACCCTTTTAATTGCAAATGGAGTAGCACTCAAAACCTAGTTTAGTGGCCACCTACTTCAAAACTCCATCTTTTCCTTGCTCTAGTTTCTATCAAGTTTGCCTGCAGATGTTGACCACCTGATCAATGACCACTGTTTTTCTCCCATGGATCCTTGTGTACTGTGCAAGTGATTATCTAAGCACGTTTTTTTCCCCATCATGGGACTAATCAACCACACTTAAAACAAAATATTTGCAATCTCAACTGCCTAACTGATTTCAACAACTGTCTATAATTACATGTATATGGTTCAGTCAATTGCAATCTTGCAATGTACTTTGTTTTCCTTATATGTTATCAATCCTTTTAAATATCCATCTTCTTTTATGTACTTGACCAACTATTATTTCTGCTCTTTCTCTCTATCTGCTGCCATCCTCTCACATTTCCTCTCTTATTATATTGTTTCATGCCTATATCTTAAATCCTTGCACATTGCACTGATCCAGCATACAAGGTCATCTGTTGGGCTACTAATGTTACATGTAATTTGAAAATGTATATAATTGAGCATAGAACGTAGAGTGTAACATTCAAATTTAATGAATGGGAGACTACCAAACCATCCCAGTGATTCTTATAAGGTTAGTATTTTTATATAAATTCATGAGGTAAATTATCTATTTTACCTCCATCCACCACCATTCCATTCTAATGTGTGCCAACCCTACTGTTGATAAATGTGTAATCAGAATAGTCTAGTAAATACACCTTTACTGAGCTGTAATCCCGAGGAAATGAATAGTGAATCAAAATAATAATATATGTACAGTAAAACCTGTCTTGATACCACTGTTATGAAAGACCATAATTTCCATACACAGACTTATTGATTATGTAGGATTATGACCTGTTTTGAGAGACCATTTCTTTTGGCAGAAGGGGTGGTCTTTGAAAACATGTTTTACGGTACCACAATGCTTTTAAATACCCAAATTTGTAATGATAATATCATATGGCATTTAGAAATTCTTATTATAAATATAAATTTAGAACTTTCTGAAATGTATTATATCAATCTGTGCTTGGTCAAGTTTTGCCATAAAATGATGTCATGACATTACTTGTGGAACTTTAAAATTCAGTACGCTTTGGCCAATGTGTTTCCTGTATATATAAATCTTTGTAAGGAATAACTTAATTGGCTTTGACATTCAGTGAACCATAAACATTTTCAGCACAAAAATAAAGTTCTGCTAAAATATATAATCTCTTCAACCATCAAATTGTCTATGCAATAAGAATGTAAATGAATAAATGAAATGCTTGTAATTGGTACTATGTCTTTATTTGAATATTTTATAAAAAGGGATAGGAAGCACATATTGGATTATGTTAATTAGGTCAGATAGAGTAATAAAAAGCATATTATCAAGTATATATCATGGTAATCCATTTATTTTTAAATCTGACATCATATAAGACAAGTTACTGAAGCTTTAAATATAACAGTAAACACAGACATAAGGTTTTTTTGTTTCAAGTTCAAATGCACATATTAATAATTGTGTAAAACTTTGCTCAGGCTCTGTATGTCTTTGAACTCTTCGCAGAGTCTTTTTTGAGTAACTAAGGTATGGTTGCCATCAACAATATCAACGATACCTTCAGACTTGAAATTCAATTTTTATGAGTCATCACCAACATCTACAGTTCCATTTGCAGGAGGAAATTCCTTGAAGTTTCCATTTTGTACCATAACTTTTGCATTGATATACAACCTGCAAACATAATTATGATCAATGCTTCTGACAGCAGTTTTGCTTGATGAACAATGCAGGGTCTGTATATCAACCTCAAATGTTCCAAGAAACTTTGACTGAGCCGCATGCATGAAAACATTCTGCTCATTCTGAAAAACATAATCACATTGGAGATAATGAAAATCATAATCACATTGCAGATAATAAAAAACATGCTAAGCAATCATAACTTGATTAAAATGCCTTTCTTGGTATTTTGAAAGAAACTAAAATTCCTACCAATGGAAAACATTATAAAGCTTTTCAGAGAAGCATTTACTGTAGTCAATACATCAATGAATTATAATCTTCTATAAATGTTCATGAATATTCATGATAAATCTCATCTGACTAGAGTTAGAAGTCCTTCTATAGAAATGCTACCAAGGCTTCATGCAGAAAGGCAATGTAAAATAGTCTGAGAAAGAGACTTTTACTATTTTTGTCAATGTTGCTGAAAGGTTATATAGCGCAAACATCACATAGAGCTGAATTTCCTTTTTAAAATGTTAAGTTACTTACAAAAGTACAGTGCACTCATTAAATATGGATAATCTTAGTCAAAACTTAATATATGTTAGGGACAAACCAGTTAATCTTCAGGGATGGTTGTTGGAGGGGTGGGTGGGAACTAAAAAAAATAAGTGAATAGGAATTCCAAAGAATGTTTGCATGATTTTAATGCTTTACATATCTTTAATAATTGTTCAGTCATATCATTACAATGTCTGGTGTGTGACAGTTTATAGTGATTTCTATTATTGGGCCATCATACAAAAGACATGTGGCATGCTGTCCCACCCATTTACATTATCCTGACACCAGGCCAATGAATTCTAACACTAATGTCTTAATGCTGGGCAATAGCAATGCAGCTGTTAGTATCATTGTTACAAGTCTTTGGTATAACTCAGCCAGGGTTCAAAACCGCAACCTCCCACATACAAGGCAGATGCTCTAACCACAAGGCCACTGGTTCATTGGAACTCCAATGCTAATAAGAATGTTAGCTTGTAACAAAGCATGTCGGATAAATGTGTTGAAAGTTTCATCGTGATTTTGTCACACAGGGGTCATCTCTGTACTAGAACTTTAATACTATTTTAATGTATGTGTGTGTGTGACAAACCGCATAATAACTTTAATAAGTTGACAAGATCAGACTGAAATAAAAGCCACAAATTGATTTTGAAAAATTTGGAACTTGTTTTCATGGCAACCTCAAAAATATTTATTAATGTTTATAAAGTTAAAAATATTAACAAAATATGGTACTCTTATTGATGTACAGATGAGTTAAGCTATTGGTGGATGGAACCCATTTTATATTCCAGACTTTTCAGTGGGTGTGATACTTATAGAGATCAGGTTTGGGAGACTCTAGAGTTCATTGTGACTACTTTCCTTTATAATTACAGAAATCAAATGTAAAGACACTGTATTTACTGATGAAAAAGCATATTACCTTCAAAAATGTGCTTAGACTTTCACAGAAACATGTGACACTGTTGCAGTCCAACTGTTTGTAAAACAGCATAGTACTCATGACATGATCTGTCCAAAGCAATTCCACTGTAAATCCAGCACCCCCAATACACTATAAAAAGATAAAGGCACATAGTAGCCAATTTATAAGTTTTTTGTTTGTTTGCATACTGACAATGAAATCCACAAAAAGCATATACACAAACTATTCCATATTAACAATCCTTTATTATCCACTGAATTAGAAAAATAAACATAACACTGGTATTATAAATGCTGCACAAAATCAAATTATGGCAACAAGGAAAATGCATGTTAATACTGGTTTTCAATACAAATTTGACTGAGTCATATTTTTCTGCACATGTTCTCTATATATTCTCAGGAATCAATGACCTACTGATAATCACACACTAAGTAGTTATTGAATTACCTACATGCAGATTGCATTAATTACAGTTCAGTTTTGCTTGCCACACATTTTAGTTTCCAAAAATGCACACCTTGAAAACTGTTATTACAGATCTTAATTGTATAAACTTTATGAATAAACTGATGTAAAATGGTCAGTTTGTGTCCATTTGTGACAAAGCTTTCCCAGATTATAAATGTATCCACCAGCAAGTCCACCATTAACTCTTATTCATTATTCTGTAGCCAACTAATATAAAGGAAAACATTTTAAAAAATATAAAAATTTGATCTATATTTTTATTACTTAAATTTCATTATCTGGTATAAATAATCATTCTTCATTGCTGGCATTTTTGCTGTCAGGTTACAAATAAAAATTATATCATTGATGAAATGTAAAAATGTATAATTCAATGGAATTTGGAGACATGCTAATGGCTCAACCCATGAAAAAAGGTGTGCAGCTTGTTCACATCAAGTATACAATATAATATACATGTACTGATCATGAATTGTCTAGTTCAAACTGTTTTAATGTATGGACCATTTTAAATGAGAGTTTGCAATGTATATGAGCAAAAGAGAATTTAATATGCTTTTGTTAATTGCCTTTATACATGTTTCATCACTACTAAGTCCACATTCTTCAACTGTTCCAAACTTGTAATTTATATCTGGATCTGTAAGAAAAGATTTAATAGCATCTTCAATTCTAAACTTATACATACACTATCTGAAACCAACTTCTCTTAAATCACCCTCTCTTTCATGCATATATTTCATGTGATAAATCAGGAGATTGACTGTTAAAACTAGAATATTGACAATTCTGCAAAGTCCAACTAAAATGAACATGATTTATTTTAAGTCAAATTTAAAACCAAAGACTTCTTTAACCTGACATGCATAACTTTTATATTTTTATGATTGTCAAAATGTTCCTTGTACTGATCTGAATTCATAATTAATTGTGTTGTATGGTCACATTTGAGATGAGAAATTTGAATACACTATATTAGATTGATGTGAATGACAGATCAAGTTTTTGACAAACACATAATGTTGGCAACTGATAATCAATTATAGGATTTTTAAATCTTCTAATACTAGTATTCAATTAGTTTTGATTAGTGTTTCTATTTTTGTACATGTGTATAAAAAATTAATTATCTTAACAATGTAATCTTCAAAGGTGATCATGTTCACACAATATTTGGAGGGTGTGTGTGACCTGACTCTTTGGAAACTGTACCTAGTCACAGTCAGCAAGTGAACAGCAGCTTGATTCTCTATAAACAGTGTGTAATTAATTTCAGAGATTGGATTCTCAGTCACTACTCAGCAATGAATGAATTTGAATTCTGAATTTTTCTGGCTCACAAAATTGCATATTGGTGTAAAACTATATGATACATCTATATATATGAGATTTGGTCAAAAACTTAATAATATGGTTTGAAAAAGTATTCAGCAGAGATTAGAACTGCTGCATACAACCCGTCAATAAATAATAACATTATATAATTCTGTCATTATTGCATGTCTGGATAGACATTTTGAATATTTTCTGTCATGGTAAAAATTAATCCCATTTCCAGTAAATCTGCAGTTTTAACAGCAATACATATCCATAGAAAAACTGTGTTTGGTCCACAAAATTCAATAACGTTACACAATATTTTTCTATCTCCCTTTCTAGAATCTGGAGAAGAAAAAAAACATTTAGGTAATATTGTCTGGTAAAATATAGAAATATACTTACATTTCACTTTTACATAAGTACCAATATCTGTGTCATTAAGATTTATGCAAATTTTTCCTTGTCTGCTGAGAGTCAAAGACCATGTGCTGAAGGAGAGCAGATCCTTATTGTAGATATAACAGCTATCAGACCCTACAAAAAATGAGATATTGTATGTGTCAATTAATAACAGCATTAGGAATGTTCCTTTCTCTTTACAGTACAATTATCATTATTATTATTATTATTATTATTATTATTATTATTATTATTATAAGAAGAAGAAGAAGAAACAATGAATAAAAACATACTTAATACATAACCTTGTCAGTTTCTTGGAAAAAACCTGAACATTTTACTAACAAATTGTGGATTTTAAATCAATTAGCAATGTATTTAAGGACCTGAAACAGCTTATTACAGTGCAAAAAAATGCAGGCTGGTTGTTTGATTGTTGCATTGTTTCATTGTGTATCTATCCTGAACTAATTATTATTATTTACTGAAAATTAAAAGTTTCATTGAAATTTCAAAATGAAAGATCATGCTTTCTTTAATTTGCTTGTTTATATGACACAGTATACAGAAACAAATCTTTATTTTAAAATTGTTTCAGGTAGAAATATAGTTCAGTAATTTCTATTTTTTGTGTAAAGGCTTTTAATCATGAAGTGTCTCAATTGATATATTTTAAGAAATTCTGTTGTATATAGCGTTCATTAAAAACAATATTAACTGTACTTACTCTCTCCTGTCACACAAGCCTCTACTGTTTCATGCCCCTTCTCTGTTTAATCTTCTTCATGAAAATCATAAACTGATGACATTCTTAAACTGTGTTACTTCCTGGCTCATAGTGTGCTACTACTGGCATTTCTAGGTGGGCATACAATATTTAACCTCTCAAAGACATGCCTTAGTCCAATGTCTGTATAGAACTTCTGACTTTTGATCTTGGAGTTGGATCACATGGCTTATTAGTCTGGTCTTTGATATTAATGGTCATGAACTGGAGCTGTTGATGCTATGCTGATTGGATTATCAGTGATGATTTGTTGGATGATGTCTTGCTTTGTGCAAGATAAACAAATTATATAATACTGAAATGCCCATAGTCAAAGTGCTGATCTCACAATTTGCACAAATTATGACCATGTACAAATCATTTTCTTTAAAATCCTTTAATTATAATGCACCATCAATCTAAAAAATTGTATAGCTTATTCCACTTTCCTTTTCTTAACCAGCAATTTTTATAGATAGTGTAACATCAAGATCTTCCACCCCAACCCCCTAATTATTTATTTCCACCTCCCTTACAACTCATTAGTTTCCCCCTCTAGTTCTAACTTCTACTCCCTTGCCTAAAATAATTAATTTCTTGTCAATATGGACACTTTGGTAATAAGCTGAATGCAACATGTATATATGTAATGAGTCTGCTAGCAATTGGAAATGGGGTAGATTCAGCTATCACATTCTTTTCCCCATTCAACCAATTAATTTATTTTTATTAATGCGCCCTTTGGTAATACACTTAAGGCATACATGTGAGATACCACAACATAATGGATCCTTTAACAAATGGGGGGGGGGGGTGCAGATCTATCTACCTGATCTATCTACCTGATTTTCCCCCCACTATTATGAATTAGTTCCGTACACATAATCTATTTAGTATTAAACATATGGAAATACCATGCATGTAACAGGTCATACAATATATTGTGCATGGGGGTACATGATCAATTAGCTGATTATTTCTCCTAACTGCAATTAGTTTCTTTTCCTTTTCTACATTTGATATATAATGCAGGTATATGTTTACTTTACAAAATCTCACATATGGATGATTTCAAATGAACCTTTACAGTTAAAAGACGTTACAATTTCGGACTAATAGATTTTTAACAGTCACTTGCATAGTATAAGACATAACTGTTAAAGAATCTTCCTGGTTCTTCTTAGCAAACTTACAATGCATTGAAATGGGGACCTGGTCCCCAGAATGATTCTGATGACCTAAGTGGTTAGAGCATCCACTTGTGATGTGGGAGGTTGTGGGTCAAATCCCAGCTAAGTTATATCAAAGATTTATACAAATGGTGCTAGCATCTGCCTCACTTGGTGCTCACCATTAAGAGGTTAGTTCTGAGAATGGTTGGCCTGGTGCCAGAATAATGTGACTGGGTGGGACATGATGTTACATGTCTGCAGGGCTATGCATGAGTGGTGTACATCACTTTAAACTAAATATAAAAATCCAAAATATACACACACACACACACACACATGGTCATTTACAAGGTTTTGAAGGAAAAAAAAATCTAGAGTGAGTGAAAGTGTCCAAGGAAAAATATGATGGGTACCTCAACAAATAATACTGTGTAACTCCTTTGGAATTGGATCAACAGATACTATACACATAAATGTCAGTAGAGATCAATGATGTTGCACTTATAATCTTGGCATCTTCTTCCCACACATTATTGTTTCCTTATTCCTGTCCTGTAAATACTTATTTACATTGTTTTTGTGGTAATTTGTAAGTGATTTAGTAATCATTGTGGAGCACGTGTCTGACAATACTATTTCAGGAAATTTTGAAGCTGTCTTCGCTTGTAGCTTAAAACATACAATTGAGAAGAGAGAAAGATTAAGCAATAGAGAAAGACTGATATAGGAAGAAGAGCGTAAGACAGATGAGAGCCATAAAAACAGACTGGAAGTGAGAGGAACACAAGAGGAAGACAGAAAAGAAAAAGAGGAAGACAGAAAAAAGAAACATAAAGACAAAGATGAGAGAGAGCAAGAAAGATACAAGAAGATAAAGAGAGAGATAAGAAAAAGGGCAGTTTTATGAAGGGAAGAGAGGCATAAGAGAGAGAGAGAGAGAGAGAGAGAGAGAGAGAGAGAGAGGGGAGGGAGTGAGGGTGTCAGGGCTGATTATTTTCCTGTAGGAAGAAAATCACCTGGGTAAATTGTTACCAAGGAAATTGTTAGGAGGGGAGGGGGATTTGGTCTTTATGACACAGGCAAGACTTATGTATAATGAACACCAGCTTGTCATCCAACATATATAAAATCATGGAAAATTTTTGAGACCTTTTTCAATAAAACCATAATGTTAAGGTGCCTAAACTGTCAAATCAAATATGGTTATCCTATTTTTAAAGCACCATTAGTGTCCCATTTTTATAGCATATTAGTACTATTTTTTTTTTCATTCTAAAATGTTGGGTGCAGTCAAATTTGGAGGCATGTCTTATAGTGTTACTTAACCATGGGATATTATGTGACACTGATTAAGTCCCCTCTGTGCAGTACTATATGGTATCAAAAATCATTTCTGCTACCACACATAAACTGTGCAATATGTTACCAATTAGAAAAATATGTAACCCATCCAAGAATTGGGAAAAACATAATATTCCTTTGAATAATATTATGTTGATGATTGTGTTAACAAATCTTATCATAAGCGACTGAAAACAAATTGCAGATGATTAAATAAAAATTAAATGTGTTTAAGGTTTCTAAACATAGATAATATAAAAGCTGAAATAATGTTCGAATATGAAAAATCTACAACTTTAAGACATATTGTTCTCTTTAGATTACTGTCTTTAAGACATTATTATCTCTCTATCCTACGGGCTTTGATGTAATTAATATAAAGATATTTATAGCAGTGCATAAACTTATCAATGTTTTATTAATTAATACACAATCAAAACCTCGCCTATGTATGCCATCTTTTATTGTGCTATTTTATTATCAATGAAATAATTATATGTACTAGAATTTATCATGTATATATATATATATATATATATATATATATATATATATATATATATATATATATATATATATATATGACTTGTCTACTTTTATTCAGTAGACATTGTTTTTTTGTTTTTGTACTATTTTCCATGCAACGCCAGCAGTTGGTCGGATCCAACCCATGACTTCTTCACAGTTAATTATAAATGTTCATAACTTTGCAGAGAATAGTGTTAACATTAGTACATAGTATTATATTCTAATTCTGAACTCATTACAGAATATAAGCTATCGAAGAAAAGTAAATTTATTGTAAGAATTTCCACTTATATACATATATGTACCAATACATATATGCACATTAAGCCTTCACTCATTACAAGTTTTATAAAGTAACTATGGTTGTTACTCATTTCAAAGCAATTCAGTTCTGCTATTATTTTAAATGCGTATTTTCCCTTAATAGCAATCTTTGAAAATTAAACAATTATCATTGTAATAAGAGTTTCTGACACTAACCTTGCCCACTTGATAGGTTTATTCTTTCTCCAAGTGGATCGTTTTGAATCTATATTATTTTCTCATCAGAAATAAATTTGAATACATTCATCATAAACATCAATTAGGACAATTAATGTTCATAAGTTTGAATGTGTAATTTTGAACTGAAGTATCTAAAACTATATTGTTGCTGTTTGCATCTACTTTGCGTCTGTGTATAGGCAACTCAAAGTTATTGCTCAATACAATAGCGTCTCCCCTTGAATCTGAATGCAAAAGAAATTATATATTGGTAACCCCAAGATGATCTAATATGTCTCCTGTCATTTAGTAAAATGTGTATCTTGCAATAGATATATTGAGTATTCCTCATTTTCTTCAGGTAATTCATTACATCTCCAACACATAGCAATATGACAGGATAGATTTTTCACAAGGCAGTTCTTTTATATAAATGTCTACATGGAACTGCACTAGAATATCTTCAGGACTTATTCAGGCCTTTTTCAAAAAAAATACCAGTTGGGATCAATATCACATGGAAAACTTTTAGTACCAGAACCAAGAACAGAACAATTCAAAAAGAGTTTTCAATATTCTGGTACAGTTGTATGGAATAAGCTTCCACTACATGTAAAATCAGCTGAAAATATTAGAGTACTTAAAAAGAGATATCATGAGCATGCATGTGTTTATTATAGATGATGATCATACCTATATTTATAGGTATTTCCTTCATGACAGCTTCTGTGTAGACTGTGACACTAATTATTGTTTGTTTTGTATGGTTTAACGCCATTTTTAAGCACAATATAGGCTATACATGGCGGCCAGAATTATTGGTGGAGGAAGAACCCGGAAACCCCCCAGAAAGAACCACCGACCCACGAGAAGCTACTGGCAAGCTTACTCACATAACTACATTAGCCGAATCTTAGACTTGAACACACACAGACAGAGGTGAGATGGCAGTGATCCGTAATGGACAGCACTTTAGACCACTCGGCCACTCGAGGCCCCTCACTAATTATTGCTATCTTCATATAATGTGCATTTTCATACTCTCCTTAAGAGGGCCTCAAGGGAGAATAGTCCTTTACTAACGAGTCACCCTCTATAAATAAAGCATTACATGTATTATTATTATTATTATTATTATTCATAGAGGCAATTCTCAATGAGTCATCCGCTTCCTTTATTATAAAATTCTTATATCTGATATTGATCATTACATTACTTCTAGGATTTGCTGAGATATTCTATTTGATAGTGAACATTTTATTTTTAAGGCTTATGATATATATAAAAAAGAAAGTTCATATATTGTCGTTAAGAGAGAGAA
The DNA here is from genome assembly GCA_029339505.1 of Unio delphinus. Taxonomy (NCBI): domain Eukaryota; kingdom Metazoa; phylum Mollusca; class Bivalvia; order Unionida; family Unionidae; genus Unio; species Unio delphinus. Next base: position 3,620,976 of record JAQISU010000009.1, on the reverse strand, counting down.
AAATAAATAGAAAGAGCGAAGGTAATTTCTGAAATAAAAAATAACACAAGCAATCAAAGGTCATTCAATAAAGTTGATTGAAATAGAAATGCAAAAATGATTAAAGAAATAGTAAACCAAATACCCAGTCATTAAATAAGAGTATTTTGCAACTGTCATCCTTGTTATTTTTACACAAAATTGGGTAACTTATCCTTTTCAAATTTAAGAACTTTGTTCTGTAGAATTTCTTTTTAGTTAAAATATCTTATGTACTTAAAATGATCTTGCCTGTTAGTATACTTCATGTTGTTTACTTGATATTAGAGAAAAGTTTGTTGCTTTTGGCTTACCAATAGATATTCTTTTCAATGAAATGTCAGCCACATTACAGCAAAGTAGCTTCAATGCAAACAACTTCACCTAATATACATTACTCTCTCAAAAGTACATAATAACTGGTGAGTGCCTGCTTGAATGTGAAATTCAAATTCGTTTTTTTTTTGTTGTTGCATCATGACGTTTACAAATCTTTATACATTTTGACATAGTGAATTGAACTTTGAAATTTATTGAACAATTAATGAAAGTAATTTGTGAAGTTAATAATTATTCATTAATATGTGTGTTTTATCAGTATATATAATTTTTTATGTAGCAACAGATCACTGAAAATGTATGAGAATGTGTGAATGAAAAAAATGTGAACAAAAGTAGTCATATGATAACTGTTCCTTATATTTGTTGGTGTGTTTTGGAAAGGACCAAAATATTAAAATGAAAACTTCTTTTTAACAGTGTTCAATAAATTAAAAAAGCTTTATAATTTTGAAATATATAACTGATGAAAATAAGAATATATCATGAAATATGCATCACTACACCAATTTTCACAAAACTATGTTAATGGGTCAAACATATTGAGGGCAAAATAAACAATAAGAAAGAATCACATATTGAATCATTTTGGGATTTTACTTCCCACAATTTGCTAAAGACAGACTCTCACAATTTCATTAATTGCACACTTTGAAAATCATTTGCTTTCTGCATGTATTTCTATGTGAGACATTAAATTTATTATCTTGATTTAATCTACCCACCTACCTACATATCTATCTACCTATCTTTTATATAAGTAAAGGATGAGTATTATAATGTTTGTTATGACAGTAAAATAATCCACCATTTATTTATTACCTAAGTATCTAACCCACAGTGGCTCTTCAATAACTAGAAGGTACTTGGAACACAATAAATTTGGAACAAAATTGTACTGTTAGTTCATGTAGCCCAGTGCTAACAGTTGGACATGTAACAAGGGTCATCCTGATTATCACCATCTCTAATTCAAATTTCACAGCCAAAATCACTTGGGAGAGCATGGTTAATTACACATTTGAATAATCTAATCATGATGGCAAGGCTTTATAGCCAAACAAGCCTTTGATAATGCCCTATGGACCTCTTGCTTGCAGCTAACAGTCTCTTACCAAAGTTTGGATCCTAGATTATTTCATTATTTGGATTTGGTTTAGCTAAAAATTTCTACAATTTTTAATATATAACTTTATATGCATGTCACAACAAAGTCAAGATATTAAAAGGGATTTTCATATATATGATCAGGCAAAGCAGTACACTGACATAGTGAACTGAACTTAATTAATTGAAAAATTAATGAAAGTAATTTGTGAAGTTAATAATTATTCATTAATATATGTGTTTTATCAGTATATATAATTCAATTATGTAGCTACAGATGTGATATTCACTGAAAAATGTATGAGAATGTGTGAATGAATAAAATATGAATGAAAGAAACCATATGATAACTGTTCCTTATATTTATTGGTGTGTTTTGGAAAGGACCAAAATATTAAAATGAAAACTTCTTTTTAACACCATTTGATAAATTTAAAAAAAACTTTAGAATTTTGAAATATATAACTGATGAAAATAAGAATATATCATGAAATATGCATCACTACACCAATTTTCACAAAACTATGTTAATGGGTCAAAAATATTGAGGGCAAAATGTACAATAAGAAAGAATCACATATTGAATCATTTTGGGATTTTACTTTTGACAATTTGCTAAAGACAGACTCTCACAATTTCATTAATTGCACATAAATGCCCAAAAGTTAACTTTGAAAATCATTTGCATTCTGCATTTTCTTCTATGTGAGACATTAAATCTATTATCTTGATTTAATCTATCCACCTACCTACATATCTATCTACCTATTTTTTAAATAAGTAAAGATTGAGTATTATAATTTTTATTATGATAGTATAATAATCCACCATTTATTTATTACCTAAGTATCTAACCCACAGTGGCTCTTCAATAACTATTTTGAAGAGACTCAAAAAGTACTTGGAACACAATAAATTTGGGACAAAATTTTACTGTTAGTTCATGTAGCCCAGTGCTAACAGTTAGACATGTAACAAGGGTCATCCTGATTATCACCATCTCTAATTCAAATTTCACAGCCAAAATCACTTGGGAGAGCATGGTTAATTACACATTTGAATAATCTAATCATGATGGCAAGGCTTTATAACCAAACAAGCCTTTGATGATGCCCTATGGACCACTTGCTTGCAGCTAACAGTCTCTTACCAAAGTTATGGATCCTAGATTATTTCATTATTTGGATTTGGTTTAGCTAAAAATTTCTACAATTTTTAAAATATAACTTTATATGCATGTCACAAGAAAGTAAAGATATTAAAAGGGATTTTCATATATCCATATGATTGGACAAAGCAGTACACTGACATAATCATTATTCATCAAATTTGAACACAAGGGAAAAGATTAAATGTACAGATCTTGGTGCAAATTTTGTATGCACATAACATTCACTACAATTCTCATTGGCTAATTTTTTTGTAGCTGAATGAGTAAATAAACAAATTAACTGAATCTTGATTGAACAATATTTGAAAGGACTGTAGATGTATATTTTAATAATCTTGACATGTAAATTCATGGAACAAATGTAATTATAAAGTGGGTCTGATAATGTTATGAACTATATGTTAATAATCTATTTATCAAATGCATCATAGGCTTATTTTAATATTTACATGATAAGAAAATAAATTATCCTGTATGATAATTAGGCATTATGAAATTACCAGTAGAAACACATGTAGCAATCAGATCAATTGGTTGAAAAATTACTTTGAAAAGTGTGTACAATCTGTAGTTAACTTCAGCACCTGTTAGAGAAATATGTTATTATGTTTACACCCATGGCTGAGTATTCACTACACTACTGTCTTCATTGCAATGTGTTGATAAATATTGATTGCAGATAAATTATAAATTAATTCCTTTTATAAATACACGTGTGACTTTATTTTTTTCTCAACTGCTCATCTCAACTATAACAATGCGAACACTATAAACTCAACATTGATACGGGTTGTGAAAAAAATTAGGTTGAATTGTTCATATCATATAAACACCAGAACTTTATAACAGGGCACCTTACAAGTATATAAACAATACAAGGACCGAAGCTTTTTCACATCTGGGAAGATGGGTTGCTTGCTTTCCAGGTTATAGTTCATAATTTAATAAAATAATTAAAAAGTCCTTTTAAACAGTCAAGAGAGATATATAACTGACTCTGCTTTGCATAGAAGATGACAAAAACAAATGATAATAATGATAATAATAATGAGGACTTTGCATTACGCCTAGAAGCTCTAAGCACTTTACAACATATATAATGATATTACATTGTACTACAAAAAGCAAAACACTATGAAATTAGAAAATAAAAATGCTCAAAATATTTGGAGGTGTGCTCTGATCGTTGTACTCTAAGCATGATTCAAGCATGCTGTGTTTTGAGCTTTTTGACATTTCTGGAGCAGATATTGAGATGAAACAGACATAATTGAGTTACAATAGTTGAGCCTTGAAAGTACTAATTAAGACAAGTGTTTTAGTGGCATCAACTGAAAGATATTTGTGAATGGAGCTGATGCATCTCAGCTTAAGATAAAAGCAGCCTTTCCTATGTTCATGACATGTTGCTGCAGTGTGAGAGTAACTGACCAGAGTAACACCTAGGTTATGTACCGTCTTTTTGACATGCAGATTGTACATTGCTATAAAGACTGTTTGATTTCAGATGAGATACATGTTGGGTCAGAACAACTTTTTCTAAGATTTTTTATATGAACAGGAGATTACAAACTGGTCGGTAGTTCTTTAAAGCATTAAGGTTGAATGTTAGTTTCTTCAGCAGAAGGTTTTATACTGGCAGTTTTGAAAAATAATGGGAATTCCTCTGATGAGAGAGAGGTTTTAATAACATCAGTTAGTAAAGGCAATATTGGATCGAAGCACTCAAGCAGCGGTGATGTTGCAATTAGATCAAGTTCACTTGACTTTGGTGCACTCATCATCACAACTATCAGAAATTAATCCATGTGCTGCTAATGGTTGTCGCTGAAATACTGTAGTGGGATAATTTGGCTAAATGGACTATGTTTGTGACATTCTTCTTGGCAGCTTCATAGATTAGCTTATGAAAGTGAGTCTGTTGGAAAGTCAAAGCTTCTCCACTTCACAGTGGTCTTTTTTAATGGTGCAAAGCTGGTCCCTAACACTGCTATACCATGGAGAACACTTCTGAATTGATACTCTGCACTTGATGGCTGAGATGTTTTCAATCAATGAACACAGGCAGTTATCGTGTTCTTCAACTGTAGGAGGTAAGCAAGTTGTTAGGTTTGCTGGATGTCATGCATTAGTTTGGTTCTATTTATCATATCGAGGTGTCTTTCAATAGCAAGTAAAGGTGAAGGAACTGATACATTCAGATAGCATATAATGCAGTAGTTAGCTGATGCAACTTCGTGGGATACAAGGATGGACCATAGAATATTATAATCAGGTCTATGAAGACTTCAGTCTAAAATGTGACCATGTTTATTGGTGGGTTGGTTAACTGTTTAATGTTGAAAACATGAATGGAAATAGGATCATGCTATTGTTAACTGTGTTGCCTCCAAATCTAAAGAGCAGCACATATATTTTATTGTCTAGCAGCAGTTGTGTAAATTACATGATTACTAGTATTTTCATTTTTTTCAGTTTTGCTTATTTATAAAAAGACATCATGTCCAAGTTTTGAATGGGCTGTAACGAAAAAAATTCTGGAACAGTAAAACTATACTATTAAGATAATACTTGATCTACATTATTGTGATTACTATATAATATCTGAGGATATTCCATTAATGATAACTTAATTAATGATTAGTTCAACGTTATTCTCAGTGATAATTTCCCACATATATTCATGAACTTAGAAGTATTTATCTAAATTCATCATGAAAGACTCACAATACACAAATTTGATGGAAATAGGTGGAATATGATATATCTCTGTGTGTCTGGCTGGCTAGGATTAGTTGATAGTGGGTGCAATAATTTACTTTACAAAATATTTAGAAAGCTGTTCCTTTTTTCAAATGAAAAAAGTAGAAACTTAAAATAAGGTTACTGAAATTTGCACCAGATTCTTTGGTGCCATATTGAAAACATTTCAATCACTTGGAATGACAGAAAATGCCATAACATTTGGCTTTTCAGTCTACACAGAAGCTGTCATTAAGGATATGCCTGTAAATATAGGTATGATCATCAGCATTTAAACATCTAACATTGATGAATTTTTATTATCATGGAGTTTGCATGCTCTACTATGATAGCTGGACAAGTAACACAATTCATAAAATCAAGTGCCATCTTTTTGAGTCAGTGTACGGCTCTCTCCAGTCCATGCTTTTGGTGTAAAATTCCTTTGATCATGACAGGTTTTCATTGATCTTGCTGAGTGCTTAACAGCTGCCTGCTGGGCATGTAATAGCCTTGATAGAGGCAGAACTGGTAGAAGGCATTCAATCAGTTACAGCAGTATAAATAAGGTTAGTTTTCTTGTTACCAGAGAAGTTCAAAGTGTGAAGAGAATGGACAAGGACTTGTACAGAAAACTTCTTGGAAATGAGTTCAACAAAGGTGTGTATAGATTTAAATTGCTAATTTGTAAACATTCTATAGGTTAACAAAACAAACAGAATATAAACAATAGTAATAGTTATATTATGTTAAATTATCTATTAGTATTAGGCACTTTTATTAAACTATTCAGGGATTTTTATTTCATTCAGTAAGCATAGCCCACATCTAATCAGAGTATACTCAGCATGAATTAGATTTGGCATAGTTTTCTAAATTTATGTTGTGAAGTTGACCCTAACAGCATGTATTACATTTTATCAAATTTAAATGTAAAATTTTCTAAAGATATTTTTAGCTTTAGCATTACATGTAAAAGAGTTCAGACCAGTAGATTTACATATTTTGACTAAAGATATTCACTCCTAAACAAGCAGATTTTATTTTGTCTTCATAAACTTTATGTTGCAAGTACTGAAATGTTTTTTCCCCGCTGTAATATTTTCTCTCTGCATACTATAATATAACAGCAAGGTTTGAACATGAATCTGATTCAGATTCTGATGGAAAATGCTATAACAAAAGGAAATTATTTATCTCTCAGTTTACTGCAAAAACATTTTTTAAAAATTCAATAGCATTTTTAGTTTCCATCAGAAGATTCCTGCCTGGTGACCACTGATGAAATTCATTTTGATTATTGAGCCTAATACTTACTGGCTATCAACAGTTCTCTGGTCCAGATTTCTACTTGAATAATCACTATGTATTTCTTTCAAAATAATAGAGAATATACTCTTGATATCAGCATTTTTATAAGTAAAATGCTATTGGCATAAATGCATTCATATATTTAGTTATCATCAGCAGTAGGAAAAGAAAACTCAGAATGATAGTTGCGTAACTTTTAAAAGGTATGTTAGGTGAATTAAAGACTGCAGCAAGAACTAACAGGTTGAGACTTAAATTTTTTATCTTGCAGATATCAGTCTCCCAGCAACAAGATTTGTTCAGAAACGGTTGTCATCTTGTATGTCTAATTTAGGTAAATTACAATTTGTATTTGTTACACGGCAAGAACAGCAACTACAACTACTACTACTACTACAGTAATTGCCACTTAGATTACACACTTAAAGCATGGAAATAAAGCACTGAAATGGTATAGTGAAACATATTTTCATTTCAGTCATGCATTATTCACCTACTCCACCAAAATAACTTTGAGGCTAATTAGCTATGGATGTTTATATGCTTAATTATTTAAGTGCCCTGATTTTCCTGCATTAAAATCATTTTAGTATCATTACTTAATTCTTCTAATTTTATTTGACTTTTTCAGTAAATCTTCTTTGAATCTTAATAAAGCTCTGTATCTTAATTATATTAAAAGAAAAACAGAAAGATACAAATTATTAAGCAGTTTAAATGTATGCATTAGTATGAAAACATCCAAAAATTACTAGCGTCATCATCATATGCATAACATTAATGTTTGTTTTAAAATCTATCTGCATACTAAATTCTGAAGACAATTTCAAATGCCATATGTTGCAGATTTCAATGTGAAAAGAAGAAGAGCTGCATTAGATTTAACTTTCATTGAAAAGGAAAAATCTGTGGCATGTGGGTGCAATAGTCATTGCAATGACAAATTTACAATGGAGGACATTTTAGTCTGGCGACAAAAATTGCATATACTTCCGGAAGGACCTAAACGGATGACAGTACTCATTAGCATCATCCGAAAATGTGCAGTGACATATAAACATACAAAAACACAGACTTTCAAGGTCAGCGACAAGACTGTATGCAGGTATGTATGGAATATAAAGTCATATTTGTTATTTTCAGACACCTTCCTTGTACACAACAAGATTAGTGTTTTCATTGAAACTGTCATATCCATCAGCACCATTACAATAACACTATAAATCTGACAAATTTAAATCTGAAGGAATGTTATATGCATCAGAAATCAGATAAAAAGAGTTGTACACAATTTAAGCCATATTTAAATGTTAAATCAGTCCTTTAACATTTGAGACTTAGTTTATATCAGAATCTAGTTGTCATAGATGCTCATCAGATTTTGGACAAATATAAATAAACATGTATGATTTTCGGTATGTGTTTATGACCAGACCATTTTTAATACAATTCAAATCAGTTTTAAAAATATGAATTTACTTGAGTGGGGAAGGGAGATGTAGAACACTTATTTTTATGGATATTTTAATCATTACTTAGACAAACTGAAGAGTACATTTTCCAAACACATATCTGTTCTCATGAAACACTACAGTCAAATGTAATGGGCAATCGTTCCAAAATAAACATGGTTTAGTACCTAAACATGTATCCCTGAAAGACATACATTGTTTTATGGATATTTTATAAGAAGCAAATAAATAGTTTGTTCAACTTCTCCTTTTAAATGAAATGTCATGTTAAACTTGAAAATACCAGTTATAAAAGCACCTGAGTGAATACTTCAAAATATTTCCTCTGAAAACTGTTACATTGAAACGATTATGTAATATTGATACAATACAGATACAATGATTTAATGTTTCAAATAAAATGTGCCAGTAAACTTCTAATGGTTTATGATGAGTTAGAAAGTTGATTTAGCAAGAATAAATGAAAATTGAATGTGCAACTCTCAATTATATCTCACAGAATTATGATACCTATTATGATATTTAAAAAGAAGAATCTGAGTATTAATATTCCAACTGAATTGCAATGAAATTTGAACATTATTTATTATTTTTTATATTAATTTCTTCTATTATGACAGTTAAACAATCATTCAAAAGACTTGCTTAGTTTAGTTCAAAATAAATAAAATTCATTTAAAAATTACTGATACAAATTTTTCAGGTATACATAACCCAACAAGTCTCAGGCAGACATCGAGCTGAACGAGCAGATAGAAGAAGATATGATGTTGGGAGACATGTTTTGTACCTTGCAGATGCAACTATCATTCAAATCGGTCAGGTCATGGAAGTTGCGCCTGCTGAGATTACAATTAGATTATACAGAACAAAGCAATTTAAGGTGTCACTGACATCATGTAAACAGCTGACAATATCAGTCAGCAATATTTTACCAGGGGAATTTGAACTTCCTGCATCAAGAAAATTGCCAATAGGCATAAAAAGACTTATTGAAAAGAGATCTTGTATGTTAAAGTAAAAGTTCTTTTAAAGTAAAAGTTGTTACAATGTACACCATTTCAGTCATATGTTCTTTAATAATAAAATTTGTTATATATTTAAACATTTGTTTTAATAGTTTGGTTTTCTCTAGATTTTGTACACATCCATCTTCCTGTTGGTCCATCTCTCTGTTAAATACTTGATAAAGTTTGTAGGTTTAACAATTTTTTGCCGAAATACTAGTTTGATTCAATCAATTTTAATGACAAAAATCATAGGTGTGATAAAAATACAGTCATTTCATTCACTGATTTATTTCTAACACAACTCTAACAAGTAAGGCCCTAGCACTGTCATTGTATGTGGGTTTTATGCTTAATGTACATTATGTACTAACACCTTGCCATGTTAGAGTAACATGATCAGAACACACATCTCTATAAAGCAAACCTCCCCACTGCTCTGTACCATACAATGACTGCTACATTTCACTGATGGATTCTAGTCCAGCATTACCTATCTGGCCTCTCCCATGTGTACAAACCAGCAAGATACTTATGATCTTCTTCTGGCAATCATATACTCATTATTCCCACTATGAAAATGAAGTCATATGTACAACATTCATTTGCATACCAGGGCCCAACAACTTGGAATGAATTGCTAAATGAAATTAGACACAAAGACACTGTAATCCCTTTTAAGAGTCTCTTAAAACTCTGAAAAACATGTCAACTGCAAAAGCAAACTTAAAGACTTAATGTTGTTTCCTACCTTAAATATTTTCAGCATGTTTTTTTTTGCTTTATAGTTTCATGTGTTTTTTGTAGTCAAATCATTATAGATGTTGTAAAATGCTTAGAGCTTCTAAAGATTAGGTGCTATACAATGTCCTCATTATTATTATTATTATTAGTATTATTATTATTATTATTTATACTAAGGGTGAGTCTATTTCCCACCAACATCACTATTATGTACATAGAAAAACCACTTGTTAAATCCATGTGAAAGGCAAATGTGTAGCATTCATTTAGCCAAGATTTGGTTTCAACCAAAGAGTGTGAAGAACAGCTTTGTAGGAATTAGCCAAATTTGGGCTAAAAGGACATTAGTTGTGTACCAGCCTCACTGAGTATGGCAACAGGAATCCTTAGCCAAATTTTGGCTAAGCATTCATTTAGCCAAGATTTGGTTTCAACCAAAGAGTGTGAAGAACAGCTTTGTAGGAATTAGCCAAATTGGGCTAAAAGGACATTAGTTGTGTACCAGTCTCACTGAGTATGGTAACAGGAATCCTTAGCCAAATTTTGGCTAAGCATTCATTTAGCCAAGATTTGGTTTCAACCTAAGAGTGTGAAGAACAGCTTTGTAGGAATTAGCCAAATTGGGCTAAAAGGACATTAGTTGTGTACCAGCCTCACTGAGTATGGCAACAGGAATCCTTAGCCAAATTTTGGCTAATTTAAAACCTGTCTAGCTCCTTCCACAGACAGTAAAGCCATTGAATAGTTATATACTATATACTGATCAACAGCTCTTCAAAGATTCTCATTATGTGCCTTTTCTACTTTGGGTTAAGAGATTTTAGCCCATAGCAGAGGCCTGATTTGAGTAAATGGAAAAGCTCAAGTGAAATCGGAAGCTGTTTTAAATAACTTCTTGATGTGGTCTACCATGAGCAAATAAAAAGCATCATTCAAAGTCTTGATATAGATCACAAACATAGTTCATACAGCATATTCAGGCTATCGCTGTACTAAAATCACTGAAAGCTCCAGCTGCAAAGAGCTCTTTGATATTACAAACAAGTAAAGAAAAAAAATGTACACGACTTACAACAACCTTGTCATCACTCAGCCGTCTGGACCTATTTGGAAATTTCTATCATGACAAAGTTTAATCCTTTGGAGGGAACCTTGACAGCACAATTTTAAGTGACTGATCATCACTGTGCAGTTGTGATACAGAATACAATAGGTAATCTTTAACAGCATTTGAACATGTATCTGGTTTTTGTAAGGTACAGCCCATATGATATTATAACCCCATGCATAGTGGTGGTGGTAGAGAGGATTTTAAAAACAAAATTCACCACATCTCTGCATTGTCCTGATGGAGTTGCTGTGGCAGCTTGCAGCAAATGTGATTTAGCCTGCATATGATGCTTATCATGCAGTCAACAATTATGACTAACATTCACCAAGTGGATGTGGTCTGTAACAAATGGGTGTTGTTAGCTGTGTTTGACCCCTCCATGCATGGTCTGTGGTTCTTTCCGGGGGTTTTCCTGGGTTCTTCCTCCACCAATAATACTGGCCGACATATATAGTCTAGCGTGTGCTGAAAAATGGCTTTAAACCCTCAAACAACAACAACCAAAGACTTATAAAAACAATACTAACAGCTGCCTCACTTGGTGCTCAGCATTAAGAGGTTAGTGTTAGGACTGGTCTGCCTGGTGTCATGTTAATGTTACTGGTTGGGACTTGATACTACATGTCTGTGGCATGATGCCCTTATGCAGGACATCACTGTTAACTGTCACAATGCAGGCATCACAGCAATATGACAGAAAAATTGTTAAAGCTATCTTAAAAAATCCAAATCACACACACACTGACAAAAATACTGATATGCATATCAGCTCTGTTAGTGACATTATTCATATATTTAAATGTAGGGGTGAAATTATTAAAATATCTACCTACATTTTATTCCATATGAATACCCATATTGCTACAATAGTTGAAGAATTGGTACAAAACAATATTTACCCTGTACAAATTATTTCAGTCTTCAGCATTCGTGAATAATTATGAGTCATTTGCCTTTTCATTCTTTAAATTCATTTGAGATTTTCATAGCAGGAACATTTCACTCATTTAAAAACAATCAAAACATACATTCCTCTTCAGTATTGGTTATCTTTTTTAAAAGTTACATTTAGCCACATCAGGACTATTGTAATCGTATTTGGGGAAATACCTCCAATCAAAATAACAAAATTTGTAAGACTCCAAAAGATCTCATGCCATATTATTCTAAATCAGTATATTGACAATTTTGAGGATGCAATGAATAATATAAAGATTTTAATAAAACACAAAAAATATTTCTTAGAAAGGATATATTGATGTATAAATTATCCACAAAGGCCATTGCTAAGCAATATCTTTCACCAAAGGGATACTCCAAATTTAAGGTCCATTAAAGTTATTATATTATACCAAGGCCAAAGAAGGAATTGTTTAGAAAATGTTTTCAGCATCCTAATCCACTGGTATTGATGAAATCTTGAGACATTTGAACAATTATACTAACATAATTACCACCTGCTTGTGCATCATTTTTACAATTGAATATTTGAATGCAGGATGATATTATATATTTTATATTATGTCTATGTGTTCACACATGCCTGTGTTCCAGGCTTGATATTTTTAAAATCACTTAATTATTTAGTTAAATTAGTGTCAAGCCAGATTCTTCACATCTCGTTATATATATACTGTTTATAACAGCTTGAATATGGCCATAATGTAGATTAGTTCTGTAAATAATTGATTTTACCCTCTATAAAGCCTGTATTGTTATAATTATTATCCAAACCCTGCCAATTCCATGCTGATTTATTCATCCCCTCAGCATAGTCTGCCATTGATAATATATCTCACAGTAAAGGAGACCTCCAGATTTGTTCCTTATTTATGATTTAAGTACTTGACTGATCATTTAGTAACCACATTATACAAAGTTTATCCATTGCTAAGCATCTTGTCTGCTTTCATCAATGAGGGCTACCTTAAGTCTCCAGATTCACACAAAGAAATATGTAACATATAATTCTGATTTGTGGATATTGTGCATTCAATTCCAGAGTAAAAGAATAATCACCAAAAAGAGATAACTGCGCCATATTCACAGCATGACAAACAGGAACTATTTGCATCCATAATAAGTCCATTTAAATACAAAAGTAAAGAGAGACTCTGAGCAAACATGGCTATTAAATGATCTGTAATGTATATTAATTGGTTAACATGTTTGTAATGTCTCTTTTAATACTGATATTTGTAATTAGCATTTGAATGTGCTGCTGGGATTAACAAACTTGACAATAATTAGCACATAATTGGCAGGGGCTTTGATTCCACACTGCTCTAGTTAGTCACCATGTTAATTTGTAGATGGGGAGTGTCAACAATTTATTTTTTCATTGGCACAAATGAGTGGCCATGCCAGTTGTATTGCATCATCACAACAGTTCATTGTGAATGATTTGGTTGTTATCTTTACTTTAATTTGTCGTAACTCTTCTGAAAGTAGTTAATGACATTCTGCTTTGGATAACAGTAAGATTTCAGTCCTCACTCTCCTTGACTTGTCTGCAGCATTTGACACAATAGACCATGATATATCACTTCACCGTCTCCAGCATGTATTTGGCATTCAGAATACAGCCCTACAGTAGTTTAAGTCCTACATATTCAACAGGACACAAATTGTATCTACAAATGCAATACACTCTAGCCCAATTGATCGATGTTGTGCTGTTCCACAGCAGTCTGTTCTTAGACTTGTGTTCTCTTCATTCTATACACCCAGCCACTCTCAAGTGTCATAGATCATCATCCAATGTCTCACCAGTTGTATGGTGATGACACCCAAATATACAAATCTAGCCACCCAAATGAAGTTGCTGCTGTAATCCAAGCAGTAGAGAGGTGCATTTCTGATGTGAAATCATGGATGACACGTAACAAGCTGCAGATGAATTATGATAAAACTGAGGACATTCTGATCACAACACAAAGACTTTCTTGTTCACATCCTTTACCTCAGACAATAAATATCAGCAACATCAACATTAAATTCAAACAGTTAGTCGGAAACCTAGGTGTTACTCTGGACAGTACTCTCACATTGCACCAACATGTCATGAACATATGCAAGGCTGCATATCTGGAATGAGATCTACATGTACAAATAATTATACAATTTTGGTTTGGACTTGGCATTTTATAGCACATCAATGCAAATGTAGTATTCAAATTTATCCCCATCTGAAAGTTTCCCCATGGAAAGAAGAATTTGCAAGCCGATTGTTTTCCCTGTGAAAAGAATTAGCTAGCCAATTATTTACCCCTCCAAGAATCGGCTAGGTGATTCTTCTCCCCCCCCCCCCCTTCAAAAAAACAAATATAAGACTAGCCAATACTTTTTCTTCCAGTTGAAAGTTTTCCCAGGGGAAAGAATTGGTTTGGTGATTCTTTCCCCTTCCCCCTCCAATTACACTTTTTGTAGATTAGTACAATTATTGAGGAAATCAAAATGTATAAACATAGACACTAATTTATTCTATTAATTTTATTAGTAAAAATACCTCCCTCCCCTGAATATATTTGTTTTTAAAACCAACGGTATAGTTGTGGTGCAGTACAGAAGCTAAATAGCGGTGTTTAATATTTATGACTTTGATATAATTTGCGTTTCATATTTCATTAGGTTTAGTTATATATTTTCTTATTTCTTTTATCTAAATGGTGTTAATGGAAGTTGAACGCTTGATACTGAGAGTAGTTCAAGAAAACTGAGAACTGGTCAGTAAAAAGCCATTGAAAAGTCAGTGAATTTCAGTTAAATTGATTTGTATGATCCCTGCTTTATTGTAGGTCTTTTTTAATGATTGTTGCGTTAGGGCTTTTTAACACCGATTTTCAACAGACGATCATAGGCTATGCTTGGTTGCCAGTATTAATGGTGGACTTTTTAATGAGAAAGTCTAATAAAATTATTAACAATCTTCTGTTTTTGTAGGTCATGCTGATGGAAAATCTGATCAAATTATATACGATATTACATGGAAAAGTCTGATAAAGCTATTAACAGTATTCCATTATTGTATACCATGTTTAATCAGATTGTTTCATAACATTATTTAGAGTGCTCTATTATGCAGGTCTACAGTTGAATCAGCACTGATCAGACTATACAGAAATGTCATCAGAAATGAGACTTCCAGAATGAAGTCAAGTCTTGGCATGGTCAGGTTTGAGGCAGAGCATTTGTTTGGGCTTGAAAGATCACGGATTTTCTTTGACTTATTGGATGAAGAATTGTTTCAGTTTGAATCAGCAGGAGCTATTTCTGAGTTTGTAGCCAATATGGCTGAGTCCACTGTCAGGCAGCATGTCATATCTTTCTTTGAACATGCTAATAACACAATGAGTAGACTAATGACATTGTTATTAAGGTAAGTGTAGTCTCTCTACTCTTGTAATTTTAGGCACTTTCAAACCAAATTTCCCCATTATTCTTCTCTGATGTAAGACTGACTTGTGGTTTTATGATGCTTCTCTCATACTTGATGTGTTACCCATGTGATATTTCATGATAAATATATTTTTCTCACCTATAAGAAATCTAGCCGTTTTGCTAACCTGACTTTTTCTCCTATCTCAGTCTGGTTGTTTCAGCCATGATGTTCATATGCATGGAACCATTTTTAAATAAAGAAACCAGCTTCTACTGTGCCTGATGGAGTTCTTATAAAAATCAAACAAGAATAATATAAAAATATAAAAAATACCTTCACTCATGAAGCAACCTAATGTCTCTCCTACTTTGATATCACATCATACAAAACAATTTGAAAGAGACACGCATGTGATGTTGAGCTATTTGTTATTATGCTTGAAACATGCAGCATTGCAGATTTAGTCTTATCTGTAACAGAAATATTTCCAAAGTACACAGTTTATGCGTGTGAGCAAAGAAAAATGATAAAATAAAACATCTCATAGTAATGAGGTATTATCACATTTAATAAAGGAATGTTATATAAAATTGACAAGAAATAATTAATATTTATTGCAAAAAACTTTCATTTTCATGTTACCCTTTTGAAAAGTAAATATTGTAAAAAATGAAATGATATTGGCTATTCAGCTCTACTTTAGTTATACTTGATGTTAATACAATGAACCTGAGGGCTGTGGTGTGACCATAGCATCTGAAGTACACACCTTATGTGTGTGAGCAAAGAAAAATAACAACATAACATATCTCATAGTAATAAGTTATTATCATATTTATTAAATGAATGTTATATAAAATTGACAAGAAATAATTCATATTAGAAGAAACTGTTTCATTTTCATGAGTTACAATTTTGAAAAGTTATATTGTAAATAATGAAATTATGTTGGATATTCAGCTCTACCTTTGTAATACTTGATGTTAGTATAAGCTGTAACGAAGAGTAACATATTGCCTTAGATTATTCATTGTTAAATAGTGATCTTTGTCACTATCATATATAGCTTTTATTTTCTTTGGAGGAGGTGAAACTGTAACATGCTTGTGTTTTCCTTAGTATTGATAATTTGTAAAATTACCCATGTGTATAAAAGACCCTCCAAATACAGACCCTAGTGGATAACCATGTGCTTAACTTTCAAGTTCACTGATTCTTTGAAAAATTATTTTTCTGTCGTTGAAATATGGCAAGTGCTATAGTGAAATTTGCTTATGGATTAATGTGTTGATAGATAAATGGTTCCTTCAAGCAGGTAAGTGCATTATTTGCCATTAATTATTTTAGGTATATTTTTTATTTAACTGGGGCATAATGCAGATGCTGAACAAAATTAGGAAAAAAAGCATGTTTGACAACACATTTCTGGCTGTTGCTAAGTTTTCTATAGTTCTTAAGAGAGTTTGGAGGCTATGAAGTGTATAGGTCTATAGTCTATGTACATGGATCAGTGTTTTCTGTCAATTCATTTCACACAGCATTGAGAATTTAATCCTATCTGTAGCACAATAAAGTTTCAGGTCAGCATCATTAAATGTAACTAACAGCATATAATTTATTCACACGCAGTATTTCAAACTAGTTAGGTTGATTTAGCTACATTTAATGATGCTGACCTGAAAATGTACTGAGCTAGGCCTGGATAATGGATAAAATTGACCTTAATGTGTGGAACGAACTAGCATAATACCAAAACTCGAAATAGTATGCATGTGAGTATTTGTCTCTATCAAAATATTTTTGTATGATGTGTTCTCAAAGATGGATTGACCCTTAGTTACTTTATTTTGTTATATATTTGTTGTTGTTGTTTGATTTTAGAATAACTACATCAGGCACAGCAGAAGATATTACTTGCCAAGAATAAAATGCATGCACCTAAAAGTGGCTACTGTACAATTATCTCAGTAAAAGTAATTGGATATACATGTATACCCATGTGACTTGTTCCTGTTCATTTCCTTAATCATTGAGAAGTTATTTTTTTGTTGTATTTTGATGATTTAAACTGTCAATTCATATATAATGCATACTTAAACAAATTAAAATCATGATCAGGGTACTTAACAGATTCTGGTTACACAGAATGTACATGTGAATCTGTGGGTCATTCATAATCTATATGTCTGAAAGATATTATTTTCATAAGACATTCATTTTCCATTGTTTTCAATATTATTGAAGTCAATTCTCTTTTATTTAAGTTATGAAATTTACTCAGTTTTTCATTGTTGGTCTTTCTCTTCTTCAGATGTACAGATAGTAAAATATTACAGCAAATGCCAATACAAAATTTCACATCCTTAATGAAGTCTGTCATTAAATCCTCACTAAAAGCTCAAACCAAGGGAAGAGAAAAGGTATCTTTAGAAGGAAACATATACACCATGGTTGACCAAAAGGATTTTGAAAGAGCACTGGGAGAAGAAATTCCAGAGGATGTTTTAAATAGACTTAGGAGCGAAGATGAAATGGTTGTTCAAAGTTTTGTTGATACAAGACAAGAGAGACATCAGCCATCCGACAGAAAAGAGGACAGGCCCATTCAATGTATTTACTTTCCTTCTGATTGTCGACTTTACATTTACGTGCCAACATTAAATGGAAGCTATTGGCATGTCTCAGATATGCGGAGAGCCAAAAGGATACGTCGACATAGTAGATAAGTGATCTAATGTCACCAGCAATAACAACTCCATCAAGTGCATTCAGTAATATTACAGAGAGGACAGCAGTGGATGATACATTAAACAGCTTAATATCTTTGGTGATTTTGACACAGACAAGTTTGTTAATTGTTAATTGTGATACTTATATGCTTACAAATATGAATTGATTTCATGCATTCAAATGTAACTTACACAAGTTGAGCATTCATAATTTCAATCCATCATTTGACTCATGATTGGTACAGGGCTCCCACTTTATAAAAGTAATATGAGACAAAGTCCGAAGAAATTATAGGTTCTTTTTCTCCAGACCATGAAAAGTCCATGAATTTTGCAAATATTGATGAAAGAATTGGAAAATCAGGGAATTTTCCACCACCACTTGACAACAGAAACAATTACATAACTGTGTCCTAACTGAACTCATTGTGAGTTAATTTTCTTGAGTTCTGACCTGACTACTCAGCAGTTGCAGTCCATATCATTTAGGTGCATGCCATAAACATATTTGTATATTCAGTCCAACTGCTCAGTGGATTAGATTCGTCTAGTAGACTGGTTAGATGCCAGATTAAAATTGGTATTATATTTAGGAAGTATGAAAACCAGTCCTGCATCACAATAATCCAACACGGTGGTGGCACTGTTTAGAAGCTTTCCAGTGGGCCTAGCAAATCTAATCACTGTTACATTGACTTGAAACCTGTGTGAAATTGATAGGAAAATGATTAATTTTCCCAGAAAATGCATATATTTAATCAGTTGATAGACAGGATAAAACTACAATGTTGATGAAATTTGACCTGGTACTTGCTATTTGCATTGCTAGTCACATCAATACACAAATCTTGCAATCTACATGCTCTTGACTTCGTCATTAGTCACATGATATCAACATTAACCTGTCTCAAATGTTGTAAAACAAATGAAACATTATGTGTCTGGGATGGCTTTGTTGTATAGCCTGACTATCACGTTGACATATGCTCTCTGCTTGATGAATCTGGCTACTTTGGCCATGTTGCTCTGAAAGTGACAGGTTTAGTAGTTGTTCTCAAAATAAATATGTTGAGAATTATGTATGTTTTGGGATCTTTAAAAGAGGCTTGTGATTTTCATTTCATATATTTCAATTTTTGCATAACAAGTTTGGAAAGGGGTTTTATTGTTGATATTAACAACTGTTTGACCTCTGATGTAATGAACATGTAGTGTGAAACGTTTTATGTATTAATTAGACTAGGATCACAAGTATCGAGAACCAGGTCAAGTTTCATTAATGTTGTAGATTTGTCTCTACTGTCAGTGGGTGAAAGATGTATTAATTATAATACTTGCAATTTCTGAGAAAATAAATCTTTTTCCTATTGATTTCATGCATGTATGACTCAATATAATGATGTTAAAGTTGATAAGCGCACCAATGAGTGGTTAACATGCCAACACTGTATGGTGGTGGTGAATTTCCAAGTTTTTGATAGGTCATTGACTTAGACTACACACCTCGATATAAATGTCTAATTATGACATTGGGTGAGAAGCTATGATCTGCAAATCAAATGTTAAATCTCTGGGCTGAACTTTGCTGCTAAACAATTACATTGTGTGACAAATAGTTTGAAGCATTGGTTTCAAGTCTTAGATCACAGGAGAAATAGGAGATCATTGTCCCTTGTATTATATATTAGGTAAATTTTAAGGCACAAAACGTGACTGAGTATCAGTAGAGATTTCTTGCAGGTTTATCAGATTAAAAGCTGATCTATGTTGAGTTTGCAGAAATTTCAGTCAACTATTATGTATATTTAATGTATTGTCGGCTTGAGGATAAAATTTCTGTGTGTTCCTGATTTTTGTCATGTTTCTAAGTCTTGATTAAGTTTATTGATATTATAATTTGAGTTCAAGCTCAAGGTGGAACAGGAATCAAATGATGAAGACAGTGCCGTTCACATATGAGAACCAAAGGCTGCGCATGCTTGCTGAAGTGTCAATCCTGCTTGAGTTTTGTGTGATAGGGAAAAAAATTCTTTTTTTAATTATTTTCATATGGTATTAAATGAAGGAATTGTAGCTGAAATTACCAAAATACAGCAAAATGTATGAAACAAAAAGGCAGCATAAAATGTCCATAATATGTAAGCAGTATGATGTTCATCCTTGTATAAAACTTTACTGCTTTTACACATTTCACCAGTAGCACTTTCAGAACTAATTTAAGTCCAAAATCTTGCTGGGCCACAAGTAACAAATGAGGCAACAATTTAAGCATTCAAGTTTTGTGCATGCATGAATGTTGGTGTGTCTGAAGCTGCTATGTCTGTGTGAAATTACTGTGCCATGTGAATGATAACTTTTTCTTGCTATTAAAGAAAGACAAATATTAAAGAACTTCAGTCATATTTTTTTCATAATGCTTGGCATTTAACTTAGCAAATAAATGTTTCTGAAGTACCTAAATTCAATATTTGTGAGAAATCATTCGTTCTTGGTCATATATGTTGAAATGACATATGCAGGGTTGAGACTAAAGTGTCAGTCATAATAAAAATAAACATCCCCCATTTCTCATATTCTTTATTTCATTATTTTAATAATCAATGCAATATAGTTTCAACTCAATCTTACAATACATGCATCAGTTTTTCTTTTTCAGTTTTCTAGTACAAGTTCCTTCTTATATGTATAGCAAACTATTGTCATAATTATTCTTTGCTCAAAAGTTCTTACTTATGATATTTGTTTTTGTTTGTTTTTTATGGTTTAACGCCATTTTTAAAAACAATATAGGCTATACATGGCAGCCAGTATTAATGGTGGAGGAAGAAACCGGACAAACCCCTGAAAGAACCATCGACCCACGAGAAGCTACTGGCAAGCTTTCTCACACAACTACATTTGCCGAATCTTAGACTCGAACACACACAGACAAAGGTGAGATGGCAGTGGTCCATAACAGACAGCGCTTTAGACCACTGCTGTCACTTAGATGGGCTGTAGCCACAAACTTAGTGGAAAATCATTAGGCCTAGTGCGTCACGAAGAAGGGTCGTGCTTCTCCCTTATCTTCTCAGGAGGATGGTCAATGTTTCCAAGAAGGCACAACCACATATATGGAAATAGTTTGTGGCTACAGCCCATCTAAGTGACAGCATTTTCCGGTACACAGAAGTCATCTGATTCACTGAGAGTAGTGACTAAAGTGTTCATTGCTTTGCAGAAGTTGTCTGTGTCTGTGGCACTTTTCTATTGTGCAAAACAGTCCCCAAGTTGTACTCTCTGCAGGAGGGATTCTTGGTACGTTCCTGCATTGGGAATTTGCCAGCTCTAGATACTGAGCCCTTCCTTTCTAAAGCAAGGGAAACATAATCCTTGACATGCACTATTAGACCTTGATTTCAAGCATGATCTTGTTCATGAGAGTTGAGTTCCCCTATTAAAGACAGTTTTCCTCTTCTCCTCAGCATTCACAAAGAGGTGTTAAATTAATGAGCAAGTTATCAACTACCTTTTGTAGCTCCTGTTCTAGTTGAAATCCTGTCTTAGTTACTTTTGTCTAGATGATTAAGATGGATTCGTTCTTCTTTGCTCAGTTCAAGTATTACAATTCTATCTAACTAGGTCAAAAAGAAAAACAATAACTATGTTTTTTTTTCATCCTTTAAAGAGATACTTGTGATATTTCGGCAACCTCTGTCTTCAGATGGATTGTTCAATCTATTACACCTGGCTTCACATTCTACCATATACATCAACATAAAATGTAGTTGAATGTAACAGAAAAACTGGGGGGCCCCGAGTGGTCTAAAGTGCTCTCCATTACGGATCACTGCCATCTCAACTCTGCGTGGGTTTGAGCCTAATATTCGGCTAATGTAGTTATGTGAGAAAACTTGCCAGTAGCTTCTTGTGGGTCGGTGGTTCTTACCGTGGGTTTTCCTGGGTTTCTCTTCCACCAATAATACTGGCTGCCATGTATAGCCTATTGTGTGCTGAAAAATGACGTTAAACCCTACAACAACAACAACAGAAAAACTGAACATACATTAAGAAGCAGCAGGTCCAGAAAACTAATTGAGAATAAACGTTGATTTACATACACTGTTAATTGCCTTACTTGTTAGTCAGAGAATGGTGGGATAAAGAGATGATTTAATTGCAGGAAATATATGGTATTAAAGCTTGAACCCTGAGAACACTGATGTTAACCATTCATTATTTTGTACAGTCAATGGAATGCCAGATTAAGCATTTCAATCTCGGATAGGAACACTGAAATATTTATGTTAAGAAAGAACCCAGCTAAAAGTAGTAGAAAACTCTATAGTTAAAGAACACTTAAGGGGAAAAATGTCATGAAGGTGGTAATATGTGGAATACATTTCTGATAAGCTGATTTGCAAATGTCACAATGATTCAAACTTTGGCTATCATGGCTTTGAACTTAAATTGAAATTATGCCACCCACATAACAATGTAGCTTTAGGGGTAGTGCATAGACAAAACTTCCATCAAAATTTGAAACTTCCACTGTTATTATAAGCAACATGTACCAGCATTTCTTATTATGGGAGACTATAACATTGATTTACTCGGACCTTCTGTTTATGTAAAATGTAACTGATGTTATGAAATATATTGCCTATTAAATGTGATAACAAACACTACACAAATAGCTTCTTATACCAAAACCTTGCTGACGGAATCATTGTAAGTAGTGGTTCTTTAATTTAATTATTAAAATAGAAAATGTTTTTATCTACTAACCAGAATGTAAAATATATTCATGAAATTGTTTTTAAAAATACTGTTTTTAAGTATGTGGATTCTCAATGTTATCTTCCATTACCATTTTCTTCAGCAGCGAGAGGGCAAACCAACCTAATTTTATAAGGTCCTATTTGTTATACTAAAGCTTCTTCTGAAAATGAAGAGAAAAAAAACCCAAGCAAATGTTCACTAAATTACTGTCACTAATTTCAAGTCTCATTCAAGTTAGTTGTTTTTGTTACTAGCTGGTGTCTTGGTATTTTTCTAAAAGTAGATGCATGATGTTTACCCGTTGACACTGTATTGAGGTCACACCCTCTCTATTATTGTAAAATATCCAAAAATTGTATCAGGGCCAACTCTGTATCTTGACAGCGGATCATGTAAATTTATTGTTATAAATCCATGCGGGTTTCACTGAGCCGGACTAAATAAATTTCTTAATTTAATTATGTCCATATCATCGCTACACTAGGTCTGATGAATATTGCGTAACGCGTATCAACCCCGTTAAATACAGCAACACTATTAGAGTTGTCTCTGATCACTTTTGGTATTTGTGTATACTGCTGAGTAACATAAATCACATCAGTATTTGTAAGCCTACCTCGGGAGAATATTCTAGCTGGATTTGATTGTTTATCCAGCATCACATCATCGTATCCAACTAAATTACTAATAAATCCATCAATATCATCCTCAGATGGCGCTTCATCAATATCAGTAATAAATTCAATGACGTTATTACCATGCTTTTCCAACAATTTTGCGTTTTCATTAAAAACCATAAGTATATCACAGCAGCTCTGATCATCTTCAGATGGTGTAACTAAATACATCTTGTCTCATTTTATCCACCTCGTTATCAAATTAAGTAACAGTTGGGTTTTACCACTTTCAGATGGACTTATTATGATCATCCAGATAGAAATTTGTAGCGATACATGTTGTTTTACCGGTTATCGTTTTCTTGCAGCCAAAAAATCAATTACATCATGATGTATAATAAATAATTTGGATCCATATTGTGTTAAATGCAGGGTGCATACCCCCACAAATGAATTAACAAATATTATAACAAAAAATAACAGATCACTTACAGGCGAGTGTGAACAATGTGGTACAAAGAAATTTAAATTTATCTCTGATCCAAACAGTATTTTTTTTTTTTTATTGCAGCAAAATTAGCAAAATTATGGGATAAATACACAGGAGAAAAACACCTTCCAGGATATAATTATTGTGGTCCTGGAACCAGACTTTTTATCCAAATTGATAATCAGGATCAACCAAGATCTGGTGAATATATGATAAAATGAAATTGATAAAGTGTGCCATGCTCATGATGTAGCTTATAAAAGTAACAATCTGCAGCATAGACATTGCAGATGAATATTAATTTATGCATTAAACTCCATTAAAAAAAATCTTTCATGGGATCATTAGCAAATTTGGATGTAAGAACTGCGAAGAAAGGTAAACTAGTATTAGGGGCTGGTACTTAATATTATGGAATGTATTTATTATAGTCCAAGAAGATATTGGATAGGCAGAGCAGCGATTAATAAACTCGCTGAAACAGCGTGTCAAACGTTCTGTTGCTGCATATTTTGGTTTCACAACAGGCAAATATGTCTACCACCGCCTACAAGAATCGAATATGCACATTTTGATGTCCGTGTTCCTAATAAAGTTTATCGGGCAGATATTTTAATTTTACCACATGATACTATCAAAATTGGTAGACGTCAAATAATGTACAAATAGGCATTGACTGTACTTGATGTTTCAAGTAGGTATAAAGAATTTGAGCCATTATTGACAAAGACAGCAGCAGAAATTGATTCTGCATTGGAACAAATTTATCAACAAGGACCTTTGCAATGGTCACAACTATTACAAGTTGATCATGGCAAAGAATTTCAAGGTGTAATATACAATGATGACATATGGCAATACACCGTGATCAGGCAATTGTTGAGCGATTTAATCGAACTCTTACTTAGCGGTTATTTGGATATCAGTATGCAAAGGAGATAATTCAAAAACATATAAGATCTCAAGAATGGGTTACAAGATTCCCAAGTGTGAAAGATGCATTAAATGATGAAATTACTTGAACTACTGTGTGATCACAAAAAAAAAAATATCTACACAACGACATGAATTTTCAAAACAACAAGTGCTGGGTAATGTTACTGTAAGGCACTTGTATGAGCCGGGCGAACTTGAAGGGGATTAAAATAGATTTACTTTTTCCTAACTGTAGTATTAATATTACCATACAAAATTTCTAGTGTAGTAAGATCTACGGGTAGACATGCAGTATACAGATTAGATTCAGCTGCTCCTCAGCGTGGATTTACACATGCACAATTACAAGTAATAGCCGAGGATACACAATTACCACCACGATCACTTAATCAGCACCTCTACGTCTATTACATTCAAGACAGGTCAACATCGTATTTTCTCGTGTATGACCAAGACTACTATCTTTTCTATCTACGGTAAATTGTCTTGGATCATTATTTGAATACTGCCATAAAATTGTTGTGTGACAGCTCACACACTGATTATTCTGTTGTTTTAGTGCTATGATAAATTCAACATCAATATCAATGTCGCTTTTAATATTTTTTGTCACTTTGTTTATAACCAGCAAATTTTTTTTCTTACCATGTCATCACTAACAATTTCGTTGTTGGTGTCAGTAAAATATACAACAACCCTCCGCAGCTGAGTTATTTTCCTAACTCGTGACACTGCGAGACAGACTAAATTTGACCACTATCATCAATAATCCAAACAACTGGATCAGAAATAGATTATCTCATAGATGAGTGGAATGTCATTGCGTATCCTCGTGTCCATGGAGATTTGTCAGCTCGTAGTGCATCCTCAACAGCACTGATATAAACTGCGACAATATCATTCAATAAGAGATTTTGTTCTCTGACGATCCTGGAATATCGACATCAATATTATGTCGTGTATCAGCTGGTCTGTAACATAACGGTACAAGCAATTCTGAATACCTTTTTTATGTAACTGAAATAATTGCTGCTGAAGTGTATCGTGAACTATCTACTTGTCACTATCAAATTGTTTGGTCTCCATTTATCCCAAAATCATTCATTGAAGTCTCTGAAATTATTTAGCGCATAATTTCATAATGAAATAATTTGGTTGTAGTTTTATTAATTCTTTTCATTCGTAATTTTGGATCAAGCGTTCTATGAATATCAGTTATTTCTTCATAATAGTCTTAGACAGAGGTCTCGGAAACACTTAATTACGCGTTTTTGAATGCAAATATTTGATCTGGGACACATAAATCACTCCACGCAGGAGTCCTCCGTGCGCATGCAAATAGCTGGGAGACAAAAGTAGTGTTGATTACTTTATCATTTTAGCTGTGCTGATATTTACAGTGACATAATTCAGTGGTTAAAATACAGCCAGTTCTGCCATCTGTATTTATAAGAGTACATCAAAAGAACATGACGCAATAGCTGGGCTAGCTGGGCGGCAGGTTCAAAGGACTTTGACTAGCAGCTTGGGTGGGAAAATGTGGTTAAATTTACAATGACTGAATTCAGAGACAGAAAGATCCTGAGATGAACATGTAGTTATTATAAGAGTACACTTT
Organism: Unio delphinus; assembly: GCA_029339505.1. NCBI lineage: Eukaryota > Metazoa > Mollusca > Bivalvia > Unionida > Unionidae > Unio > Unio delphinus. Next base: position 3,594,422 of record JAQISU010000009.1, on the reverse strand, counting down.
AGCTTCCATTATTGTGTTAATTTCTGACAAGCCAAATAAATAGTGCATGCGACCTCCAAATCAAGACACATCAGGACAAAACGTTGTTTGCAAATTTGGATAAGCAGTTTGGGACAAAATGGGAAACTGACATAGGTTTTAATGAGATTCAGAAGATTGCTGAAGTTTCTAGATCTGACAGTTTGGATGGAAATAGTAGCGAAGTGTAAGAAAGTGAGTGATGCCTGGCTTAGTGTTTGGAATACAACTATTCCTTGGATTGTCAAAATTTAGTCTCACCCTGAAGGACTATCAAGAGTTACATCTCTGTCAGGTTATTCTGGGTATCTAAGGTACCAATATTGGCGCAAAACCCATAACGAATTCAATTGTCACCAGAATATTATATTCAAAATAAAATAAAGTTTGGACAAATGGATATCACCCCTATGTTTCCATGACTCTAGATATGGCAGCCGAATTCTGCGCATGGCTTTGAAAAGATGTAATGTTTAGGCTATGGAAATGAAATACATTACTTTGGACTCTTTCTGGCATTTCATCCAAATATTGAATTTTCAACCAAACCAACACCTGATCCAATGTTTACAGAAATGATGTATCGTTGTGCAGAATTACCAGACGCGCCGAATACATGTAGCCTGACACTGTTGTACATGTCAGTGTTATAAAGAATGTGGAAATTAAACTCAACTGCAACCAACAGTTCTTCTAATCTGCAAAGTTTAACAATGTCAAGGATTGGACTGCAACTTTTGTTGGTGGGACTCCTAATTTTACCAAATAGGGAGTCCTGGATTCCTAATTTTAAAATCCTAGCGAGACTTCTGGTCTAATAAAAATCCTTCAGCCAATCAAGCGGAGACAATCCAACAAATGGCAGTGGTTGAGAGTGATCGCCACACATTATCACAGCCGTAATCTTTAACAATAGCCAATCAATAAACATTTTTAATATGTCTAGAGACACTGCATATTTCATTCCAAATTATTATTCTAAGTATATATTTCTCGCCAATTCGATCAGGTGTCCATTTATCTCCCTTGCATCATATCATGTGTGGGATGTCCAAATCTTTTACAGTACTTAGAACACTCTCCATACCCGAGAAAACTCCCTGGATAACACGCAATAATATCAACCGAAATAATAGTTTTGGGGTCGTATTGTGTATTCCATAATTCACCATGACCATATTTCACGCAGCTTGATTCGATATCTGAGAGAAATTCTGCGCGTGTTTGTTTCTATAGATTTCTTTTTCTCGTGAAATGAGCTGCAACTGACGGAATTTAAAACAGTTTGTTAGTAATTGTTCGTCGTAATCCGTTGAAAAACCATTAGCTAGTATTTTCATCTCATTGTGGATGGCTTCAGTACGGTATAATTCGCCATTGGGTCTTACAAATGGATCGAATTTACCCTCTTCGTCTTCAAAAATGTGAAGTAACCACACTGACAGGATCGTTTTTACTTAACTCGTAAATAAAATCAAATAAATTTCCCGTGTCATATTTTATTGTTCTATCCCGCAGAAATTTTGTTACCGCAGGTGTCCACGCGCATTCATTATGGTCAATAATTTTGATTGGAGCTCCTTTTTATATTTCGATTCGTGTAATACCTCTCCTGTTATCATCATTACGGTTATTGGGAATTTTAATGATGTTTCTAATTTGGCTATATCTTGAATTGTTGCTCAGCTCTCCTTCACTGTTAATCCCCATTCAATTATTTTTTTGTGTCTTAGATCCGTCAATTTGTTTCCACACAATGCATTTGTAAAATGCTCTATTATTCGTTCTGCTACTCAATTTATTCTTGACGAAGTCAACGGGATCAATTTCATGGGTTTTAGTTTTTCAATACTCGGTTTATCATTTATCGGATAGATTCCATAAACAACCGCGGTTACAGGATAGGATCTCTCGTAATACGGTTTGTCATTCCCAGTGAGAATTCCTGGTTTGGAATCCTGACTCACCGTGACACTTTTCTGGGTTCAAATTTGTCGCGTATAATCCAATTCCCCGTTTCTGAGTGGATAATGAATTTCACTCTAAAAAAAAATACTTTTTCTTGTCAAGATGTGAGATTATCACTGTTGCTCTTTCGTCGTTCATGGTAGCATCAACACTACCATCAATTCGAAATTTTGACCAACAGTGAGATGCTCCATCGCGCTTGAATTCATTAAAACCATCACGGATTCTACCCAACATGCTTCTATCACTTATTAGACCCTTTGGTACATCAGTGGAGACTCTATCGAGATTGAATTCAACACTTTCCAAGGCGTAATTTTCGATAATCTCTCGGGCTCCTCCATATTGTAATTAAAACAAGTATTTAAATAAAGAATTTGTTATATAATGGATCATTGCAAATGGCTTATGATAGGATCAGTAGCCACTTGTAACAAATCATGCAGAAATGAATTATGTTGATATCATTTACAAAGCGTATGTTGAGGAAGCTTAGCGCCCTGACCTTGCATACGATGTGGGGTAGGTGTGCGTGGTAAGTCGCAGTTATGTTTAAATTGTGGTGGTAAGCAATATAGAGAGCTAAAGCGTTATTATGATAAGAGAATCAAATATTCCATCATAGACTCCATAATTTACGTGCTATAACACAAAGTGAAAACATCAATCGAGGAGGGACTGGAAAACACTCAAAAAATGCGAAACCTATAAAATCAATTAATACAGAAAATAACGAAGAAAGAGTATTTCAATCAATGAATGAAGCTGGAAAGTATTTCGATATTTGTATACCCTCAGTACGAAAAGTAGCAGGACGAATATATCAATCAGCGATTTCCAAGAGAACCGGACAAAGAATTCGATTCGTTTATATCTTAATTATTATATATAACTCCAAGGGGAATAACTTGTGTGGGCTTGTGTCTATACGGTTTTGAAACAACGATAACTCTTTTGTTGTAGTCACGTATCTCAATGGGATTTTTTGATGACTCATAGTCGACTGAATGGCATTTTTGTGTTGGTTTGACTAGAAAATTTATAATTTTGTCCATGATTTTTAATTACAGTGAAATCTACGATTTCCATCTTCAATTGATATACGATTTTTATCTACAATTCGTTAAATTCTTTACAACAAATACAGCAGTTTAGCTATATATCGTATTCAAAATTATATACTTGTAGATCTCGAATATTAGAGTATTCCATACGGGGTTGGATCTCGTCCTGGGGCCCATCGTTCGAATCTCGTGGCAGGCATTATTGTCGACGGTACCGATCGGAAGGTTTTTCTATATAATTGGGGATTTAAGCCATTCGAAATTCAAACCGTGAAACCACCATACGTCGAACACCGTCACACGGTGTGAATGTGTTTTTGCATTCAACCCGGGGTGATTTGGTTGGGGGTATGGTGGTTTCAGTTTGAATGTAGAACAGCCCCGTGTGTGTATGTGATGTGTGTCCACCTATAATCCATTGTTATATGTTGTATTGTCTTGTGCTGTCCTATTTGTATATATCATATCATTTCATTGTAAATACCATTTTTAAATACTTGTAAATACCATATCATTTCATTGTAAATACCATTATGTATAAACTTGTAAATACCATGTATATATCTATATGTAAATGTGACGCCCATTCACCAAGCATACCTTCTTGGAGTTCCAACCCGTTATTTGACGAGTTAGATATCCTCTTGGAGACTATGTTTCATAGATCTGGCCCGGTCAGGTGCGAATAACACCTGAGGGGTTCCAAATAGGGGATGTGTTATCTTGTGTGTATATATCAAATATGTGTATATATGTATATATCAAATATGTAAATATGTATGTATGAAAACGGGTCAAAATTCACCTCCAATTTTTTGTTTATTATATTAGATATATAATATTTCATATAATGAATTTCGAAAATATGAAGGTCATTTTTAACGAGATTTCAAATTTGAAAAATCAAGGAATTTAATTATCAGTTAATTTGATTGTGATCGGATTCTTTCTGATTTTTTAAGATATCGATGATAGCGCTCGGAATAATAAATATGTTGTTATCGAAATCCTATTCTTTTATAAAGAGAATTCAACACGCTATTTATGACTCCCTCGCATATAACAATGACATCAACATGTTCGTCCCGTTATTCACTGCTGTCGAAAGGGCCAGAAGTGAATTGGGGCAACATATGAAATCAAACGCACAATTAACTCGAAAATCAAAACAATAAAAGAGATTATCCGCCAAAATGAAAATTACCCCCTTGATTGCCTAAACACAGTGAATGAAATTCTCACCATGGATTGACATGTACAATACCATACCAGTTGCAAGTATGAGTATATACAGGTACGGAACAGAAATTCTATAACCCCAGTGATTAAGTCACCGAGATAAATAATTTTATAGACAGGTATGCGCTTACTCGCATAGAACGAATTTGTATGAACAGGTAAGATAGTATTCGGTGATTTATCACGACGCGGAAGTATGAATACATTGTCGGGGGTGAATTTTCACTTACAATTTAAATCGTACATTAATTTATAATGGTAAATGAAGCACTAACGACTAAATTAGCAAATGAAGAATTAACTGCGATTAAGAGATTTATTCCAGTTCGTCATTCCGTTCGAAATAAGCGCCAATTGAGACAATTGAGACAAGAATTTCAAACTGAATTTAACAACGGAAACCGAACAATTATTCAAACCAATAACCACTGCAACGGGAAAAGTCGTATCGACCACTGAAAAGGCCATATGGGGAGATATTCCTGAGGATCAACGAGGGAAAACACCGGCTTTTCTTCCTGTACTTGAAAAAATAGCAAAGAGATTCGAGCAAACAAGGCAATCTTTAAAAACACTTCCTGATGATATAATAGCTGCTTCACGACTTCAGGAACAACTATAACAACAACGAGAACGACTTAAACAACGACTAGGTGATATTGAAGAAGAGGATGAACAAGAACTTCAAGAAAAAGAAGAAATTCAGAGAGGGGGGATATACACCTCAAGAGATATTTACTAAATATTCGTTACAGAAAATTATAAAAATTTCCACGGATGATGAATTAGCTGATTTTCCTGCTAATTCATTTCCAAAAAAGACGAGGGAAAAATATATAAATGATGGATATGAAGACTTTATAAAAGCCGCTGAGACCTGGTATAGAAAAATATATTTGGGAAATCACGGTGGAATCAGAATCAAAGAGGATAATGATTTCAAGCGTTATATGAATAAAATAGATGTTATAAAAAGTGGTTTACGACCACCACCATATGAACCTCCCGAAAAAAAAATAATGGCAGAAGTTGATCCCACACAAGGTGCAACTACTACAACTGAAAAATTCGCTAGTGGATATCCATGAGGGGTTTCAGGTAGAGGTCTAGTTCGTTGTCCTAATAGTATTCTCGTGAATATATCACGATTAGAAATTCTCGTAGGAGGGAGACGAGCAGGAAATAACTCACCGGAAATAATTAATGAGACAGCTGATATCTGCAGACGACTATTTGAGGGTGGTATCATGGATATTAGTGTATATCGAGAGTTTATTGATGAGCTAGCAGACAGTTACCACAGTGATTAATTTGATGACTTCGTCATTCGATTAGATAAATAGCATTTAAATAAGATGATCATACACTACAACCACAACAAACCAACCATGGTCTATGTAGTAACTTCACGATTGCCTGTTTATAGAGCGTACTATGGAGATTGTCTCGGCAATACCATTGCAGGGTTATTTGCAAAGAATGGCTCCAAAACTAGCATCAATCGCAAAACAATTATTAATGAAAGCTATTGATGTTATTTGTGACAAGGGTATTAGCGATGTTAGTGATGTTGCCGGGTAAGCATTTTGCGCGGTTAAAGAAAAAGTACTAACGTTAGTTCGGCGAAGAAATCAAACACAGTCATTGGTGACTTCGTCACCTGTGTTAAAATCAAAATAATAAACAACGCAGTGGATCAAAAAATAGCACCACTGAGCAGCGTCCAGGATAATATTACTGCAAATATGATTGCGGGAAGTGGTTTGCAATCGCGAGCGATATCGCGGTTTAGATCAAGAAATATATAATAATATGTTCAAATCGGCTCCTGATACAGCGTTTGATATGGACGCCCCAGTACCCAAGAATGATTTTATGCTCAATTTATCAATTATATTCCTATCATACAGTACAACCAAATAGTCGATCAAGAATCGAACTTCAAGTCCAGGATACCAGCAAGTACTTTCTAGCCTCTGAAGCGTTTATCGAAGTAGAAGTAGAAATGGTAACAAATGATCCCGACCATAATGATCCACCATATGCACTTGATGTCAAAGTTGGCTTTGTCAATAATGGTATCATGGCATTATTTAGTAGCGCTAGATACCTGAATGATGGAATAGAGATTGAGTTGAATCTATAGAGCATGATGTTGATGTTGCCACAACAATATATATATTTGGATTCTGCAGAAATGTTAGAAATGTTATCTATGTAGCAAATCATACAGTAGTACTCGTGCGAGGCGGCGATGATAATAATGCAATCTGGCGAGAAAGGAGCCCTGCTGCAGCTCTAGTCGCTAATAGTAAAGTAAATATAACAAAACTGTGGATGCCAGTAATGACTCCATCAATCACCGCAGAAAACAGATTACTATAATTTATGAGTACAGGCGGCAAATCATTGCTATCATGGCTAACAACAACAACAGATACTATGGATAGTACTGTTAATGGTATATTTACATGGCACATGGCATCAAAACAAGGGATTTCTGAGCCACGGCATATATTTGTTGCGTTACAGCATAAAACGCGATTGGGTTCACAATTACGCAGCCATATGATATTTGATAAATTGGGTGTTAATGAAGTCTCGTTGAGGATAACCGGCCAACAAGAACCATCTGAGGATATTTTACATAAATTAACATCAAAACCAAATAGCACGCGCGTATCATCGTTTGTTGTCATTTATGGGACGCGATAATAATGTAGATACCGATGTGTAAATATCACAATTGGATTTTAGAAACCTATATCCGATTTATTACTTTTTGTTGGAACATCTTAACTTAACCAGACAATCCGTCGTTGACATACACTTTCGAGCTCGTGTAACCGCTCCTCCTGCTGGTGGTTACAGAGCAGTTGCTGTCATTCTCACTGACAAATCAATGCTACTCAAAGGCGTTGGTGGCGTTGATGCACCAGTAGAACATATGCTGTAGACAATTAGATCAATATGTTATTAAATAAAATATCATATAGTCATATTAGTGTTACGTTAACTCCTGGTCAAATTAAAAAATTGCAATCGGAATCAGCTAAAAATCTGGAACCACAATATCGCTGAAGCACAATCAGATGTCTGGCGGTTAGAATAAACTGTCATTGACAGCTCGTCAGATAAAACACTTTAATGATGCCATCAAAGATAAATAAGGTGTTCAGGTCACTCTCTCTGCGGCCGCAATTAAGAACATGATAAAATCGGGTGGTATATTCCCACTTTTCGCAGCGTTACCAGCGTTGATTGCGGCAGCGGCCCCAGCGGTAGCAAAAGCCGCCGCGCTAGGAGCCGTTGGTACAGCGGCATGGATGGCACTAAAGAAAGCTAACGGACAGGGATACAAAAAAAGAAAAGATCAGGAAAGGGTCTAAGACTACCAGGAACTCCGTATTCATGGTAAAGCGGAAAGGGCTTGAGACTAAGAATAGTTTACTAACTCGAGAACCTATGGTTCCCATGTCAAATTTTGATTTACTCGATGTTGCTAAAAAACTAGCGATAAAAACCTTTAGAGGTGTCTTTATGAGAGATCAGTTACCACAACAACCAAACAACGCTGAAACAGGTATCATTAATCTCGATAACAGCACCCGCTGGGTTGCATACGTGATTGATCCGCGTGCAATTGTTTATTTCGATTCATATGGGTTAGCGCCGCCTAAAGAATTTATGCGTTATATAAACCACTTAAAAACTCCTATCTGGTATTCCACGCTACCAACACAGAAAATTAATGACCCACCAATATGCGGCATAGGAGTATTAAATGTCCTCAACGCTATTTCATCATCGTGAAAACCACCACATAAAACCGTAAACGAAGATACGAGTAATCGCTTTTTAGAGAGATCTTGGAGTATAATGATTGATATTTGGGGGAGATCTTTATCAAGCCTGAACAAACCCACCGCGTCAATATCTGCAACCGGCGATGTAAAAAAAAATAATAGAAGATGAAATAGCTGAGATGTTAAACCTCGCAAGTGTTGATCTAAATGAAATAGTTGTATCTCAAGATCGTCAGGGTAAATTGAAAACTAGTAATGTTTCCCTTGATCATACAACGAGGTGTAACGGAAAATGCTATCGCGGTTTTTTCCGATCAGGGTAAACTCAAACCAGATGTTCTCATTTCAACTATTGTGGATAGAATCAACAATTTAGAACCATCAAAAGAAAACTACGCGATGAATACGACGACCATATAACTAAATTCGATCAGTTTTCTGAATTGCAAAGAAGTATAGTTGACAATATTGACAAAACTCTATTGGATTTCTTTGGAAATCCACCGGTGACCACACCGAAACTCACGAAGATAAAAACCACTATCGATGTTTTGTCAAAACTACAATCCGATTAAAATATTTCCCTGGAACCAGGATAGCGTCTATGTTACGTAAAAACTTTAAAAAACCGATGATGCCGTCGATAAATGTTTTGGTAAAAATGCTAAGCCCGAAGAAATCAAAACAGATCTCGCTGGTATTATCACGAAACTCGATGAAATAACCGCGATTAATCGGCGAATAGAAGTTGTTCGCGAAGATATTAAAACGACCAACGATGTCATCAGGGATAATCTACCGAGGATGATAGAAAACTTGAAAAAATAAAAATCCCTCACGAACAAAAAAATATCGTAAATAATGTGTACGCGATCCGACACTGATCATTTACGTGGACACCATCCACTAACATATTAAGTATCACCGCGACCGTCAAAGGTATTTACCGATTAACATTAGTGTCGCCGACTCATTTTAATATTTCATCAACGAGTTTATCTGGGGTCAACAATATGATATCAACGATCATCGACAAAGGAACAACTGAACGATTCACAATAATATCCACTGATAATAATTTGGCAAGGATTTCAGTAACATGGTATGTGGAATTCGTAGCGAATTTAAGTAAACAACTGCATTAAAAATCCATAGGATTTTCAACGCTGCCAAATCTAACGCCAGCAATTTGAAATCTATTATAATAAATGAAATGTCATCATTGGCAACGTCACAATAGTATCGTTATGATCAGGTCAGTGAATTTCAAACTAAACTCAAAACACTCACTGAGGAGTATCAAGTAAAGTTCTCACTTTATTTTCTTTATCCCGATATTGTTGTTTTCCTTTTGGGAGAAAATGATATACGGGTTGATACTGACCCACACGCACTAGCCTTCAAACTTATTTCACTCGCCTCTCAGTTACATCGTGAGTACCACGTCCACCATATTATTTTACGTCAGATGCTTCCACGTTTCATAATTAGCAGTTATACACCTTATAACTATTGAGATGTTGCACGATCAGTGAATGAAATTTTGCGGACAGAAGTCAATTCTTATCCATACATTACATTCTGGGAACACAATGGTAAATTTCCTTTTCCCATCGACGGCGGGAATTGCAGGGATAAATTCCGGGCAGACGGCGTGCATTTGTCGAACAAAGGGCAATGGTATTTGCGAAAGTAGATTACACGATTGAAATCATGAGTTCTCACTACATTATATATTTATATATTTAATGTCGGTATTTGGTTCTCTTTACATATCTTTGCATTTTCATTACATTTCCAACATTAATTTACTCGATATGGGCGCCTAAATTTTGCGTCTTTATGGTACGTTTACCAGCTTGTCATGGATTAGCGCCTGATTCAGGTAAAAATGTCGTAGCGTCATTCCTTTAGTTGAATAACGAGCCCTACTTTAGTTGCAATCTGCATTCTGATATTACAAGTTCACAAGATTATTCAACTATTAAATGATGCTACAATTTCGCGTGCCGTTTGTCATTGTATATAATGTCTTCCTCGTATTATAGATTCATCATATCACTTTACTATTACACAACTTGTCATGTTTTTACTTACATTTTACTACATATTGTTACACGTTATCAAGTGGACACTTACAATTTACCATATATTATTACAAATTATCTAGTGTATACTTGCACTTGGCTCTACCTATTGTTACAAGTTATCAAGTGTTTACATACAATTTTCTCTACATATTATTACAAGTTATCAAGTGTATACTTACACTTGACTCCACTTATCTCAAGTTATAAAGTGTTTAATTACAATCTAATATACCTATTGTTACAAGTTCACAAGTATATACTTACACATTACTCTACCTCATACTTGACTCTATTAGTATTAGTTAGCACATGAGTAATTCCACTCGACAATAACTATTCTTACAGGCTTGTAAATGGATCATAGTTAACTGACTCTATTATTTCAATTTCTGAAGTTCATACTCGGACCTAGTGGGTGCTGCTGTCACCAGGTAATAATTTCGCTTTAAATGATGCTACAATTTCGCGTGCCGTTTGTCATTGTATATAATGTTTTCCTCGTATTATAGATTCATCATAGCACTTTACTATTACACAAATTGTCATGTTTTATTTACATTTTACTACATATTGTTACATGTTATCAAGTGTATACTTACACTTGATTCTACTTATTGTTACAAGTTATCAAGTGTATACTTACACTTGACTACTTATTGTTACAAGTTATCAAGTGTATACTTGCACTTGACTCTACTTTTTGTTTCAAGTTATCAAGTGTATACTTACACATTACTCTACCTCATACTTGACTCTATTAGTATTAGTTAGCACATGAGTAATTCCACTCGAAAATAACTATTCTTACAGGCTTGTAAATGGATCATAGTTAACTGACTCTATTATTTCAATTTCTGAAGTTCATACTCGGACCTAGTGGGTGCTGCTGTCACCAGGTAACAATTTCGCTCATATTCTCACAGAACGGCAATACTGCACTGATTCTTTTTGTTTTAGAATGGTTCCACACAGAATACCATCAAAGGGGGTGCAAAGGGTAGTGGAATCGATGACTACTGCACGAAAAAGAGCGCCTCCGCAAGGGGTGCAGCAGGTGGGGAACACCAGGAAGATCAGGCAGAGAACGTCTACGACCACATCTCCGGGCGCTTTCAACTTCGACACGGAGACGATAAGAAATATAACGAGAGAAGTCACCGAAACCATCAAAGCACACGTGGACGGCGGACTGGCCAACATTTTAAACTGCATGCAACCGATACACCAAGCGGCTGCTACTGCTGATCCAGCACCGGTGGCATCTACATCCAAGCAGAGGACCCGGGAAGTCGCCAATCTATCGACGTCACAACTTGGGAATCCATCACCGGCGGCATCTGCGTCACAGCTGGGGAATCACGAGGTGGTCAACCAGGCCGTCGATATCGCAACATCTGCATTGGTGGAGAATACAGGGTTAGGTAATGCTGCTTTGTGCACCCCTATCAATAATCACATTCAGTCAGCACAGCTGTGTATTAACCAGTCTAAATTTGTTAGTGCCTCCACCCAAATAACATCTGCTATCCCTGTTAAGGTCAAGGAGCTCATTTTACAAGGTCAATACATTGATTTGTCCCTGCTTCTCCCTGATAGGAGTGAGAAGACATTCAAAATGCAGATTGACATCAATCACGATTCCCCCAAAATTAGATTGGTCCCTAGTCAGAAGAAAACCCCTCTTTCTCTACACCAATGGCTATTCGCTTGGAATAGGTTTGTGGCAATTCTCGCCAGGACTAACTCTGCATCTATTGCGGGTTTGTCTCAACATATGGAGACAGTCATGACTCTTCACAACAAAAAGGCTAACTGGCGTTACTATGACGAACGGTTCCGACAACTGGTCAGTCGCCATGAAGCCGAATGGGGCACAACACACTTAGAGTTGTACCTGCAGTCGGTTGTAGATGTGCAAGGAATTGCACAATCTCAACAGCAATCTCAACATCAAAATTCCTCAGGAGTTAGATATCCCAGGGGCGTCTGTTTCACTTAGGACTGATTGAGAAAAAGACTAGTGGCACTTGCCGTCTCATTCATCACTTGTCACATCCGCTAGGACACTCGGTCAACGATAATATTCCTTCAGAACAGTTGTCACTCCAGTATGCTACGGTTGAAGATGCTATATATTTTAATAAACAGTTAGGAAAAGGGTGTCATATGGCCAAAACTGATATAGCCAGTGCTTTTCAAATCATACCGGTCATGCCTTCCCAATATCGCCTGCTTGGCTTTCAATGGAAAAACAAGTTCTATTTTGATAAATGTTTACCAATGGGGTGCAGTCCGAGCTGTAGTATTTTTGAAACTTTTAGCAGGGCTTTGCACTGGATAGCCAACAATAAATTGGGGATACATCATATGGTTCATATTTTGGATGATTTTCTCATATTAGATAGTACTTACGATGGATGTTTACAGAAACTCAACGACTTCTTACGACTCTGTAAAGACATTGGCATTCCTATGGCAGAGGAAAAAACCTTCCTCCCTGCCCCTGCGTTGACTTTCTTGGGTTATTTATTGGATTCAGATATAATGGAAGTGCGTCTACCGCTTGACAAACTTGCAACATGTCATGAACTGCTACAATTCTGCCGGTAGAAACCAAACTCGTACCTTTTTGAAAAACACTACGCACCGTCAACCATATCTACATATGTATCGGCTATTGGTTATGTGCACAAACTAAGAAATATTCCTGACCCAACCAATTCCTTTCTTATTCAAAAAATACTACAAACGATTCATAAACATTTACCACAAACAGATGTTAGACTATCAATTGATAAATGTATGCTAAACAAACTCGTGCTATTCCTGCCGACATTTACCCACAATGCTTTTCGTGCGGCTTTATCTAAATCTATGTTTCTTCTGGCAGTTCATGCTTTTCTGCGGGTGGGGGAAATTACTGTTAGACAGACGGGTTGCGGCAATCCCAACTGGTTTCAGTTCTCTCAGGTTCTTATCAATGACAGCGGTTTAGTGGTTCACTTTGCAAATTAGAAACACTCCAATGTTAAAATTTTTCGCGTAAGGATCGCGCCCCAAAAATTACAAGACCAACGCCCCATCCGATATGTAATATCTTCTTTTCACAGTGTGGGGTGCACAATTCGGCGTTATCTGCTTATTTGTCTATGGGATGGTTAGGTTGTTTTATGTTTACTTTGTTTTTACTTTATATTCTAATTTAGGAATATAGACTTTAATCACTTCCCGCGGGTTCTGTTTTCTGATTGTTGTTTTTCCAATCAGGTCTCGTGGGTGCACAGAACAATGAATACAGCTGTCCACATCTTACGGTTACTGCTCTTTATATGGGTTCATTGGGGAGCATTTCACTTACCGTGGTCCTTATGTGACAAGTTGCTGCTCTTCATATGGGTTCATTGAAGAGCACTGCACTTCACATGAGGGCTACACAAATTGGACTTTAATGTATACTTGTACATATGCCATATATGGTAGTTATGCTTACATGTTTTACTTTAAACTGTATACTGATACATGTTTTTGTTTTTCTTTTGTTTCTTGTCATTTAAAAAAAAAAGAAACAACAATGTTTCTTCTTTATATCTGTATTTAAAGGTTTGACTATGTTGGCTGATTTCTTGCAGAGTTCTTTTCTTATAACATTTTGCTTAAATTTCCTGCCATCTTTGTTGTTGGCTGGCTGCAGGTATACCCCCCCCCCCCCTTTATTTTCTCCTTTAGGGCTACACAGAGAGCGCTTGATGTGGCGGGTCTTCTCTGTGTGGTGGCGGTCGGAGCCCAAAAGTTCAAGCACTTGAGTTTCATTATGCATGTAAAGTATGCATTTGTATATCTTTTGACTATAATTATGTTTTATTTCTATATATAATATATAATGAAGTCACTGAAAGTGGCCTGCAGCAACAATTATGTAGTTTATTATTATTTCTTCCCTCTCGGGCTATAAACAAACGCCTAACCATAAAACTACTTAGGCTTGCGTAAGTACATTTATGGGTGGTGTGATGAGGTTGGGTCTAGATTTTACATTACTATGTGGGAACAAAGAGCTGGGCAGAGAAGGTCAATCGAATTGCCCCCTGTTGGTCACATGGGTTCATTGGCCAATCAGGGGTCAGGGCCTGCAACCGCGCACAGTTACTTGAATTGTAATCAGTGTCCTTTTCAACTTAACTGCAAAGCTGTAGATACGCTATCCTGGTTCCAGGGAAATATTTTAAAGGCATACAACCTAAGATTTTCGACTTTTTTGTTCTTGCAAATGCATGATATTATGAAAAGTATAGTAGAAATAATAAGTAATTACAGGTCATTCAGTTTAAAAAAATGTACATCTGTAAGTTTAATCAATGAAAATATAACGATTTTCTGTACTGATTGCTAATTAATTATGCAGAAACGGAATTTACCGTTCTTCTCCGTAGTCGCAATGTCACATGAAGTCGAGGTAAGCATATGTTTCGCTTTTGAGTAATTATTGCCCTATTCTTCGTCTGTCCTTCTCCTTAGTTCATTATAGTCACCCACAATATATGTATTGCTTATAGATTTCTCATTATATATGATAAATTACAAGAAGTAGGCAAAAAAGTCAATACGATGGAAAATCCTGACAATAAGTGGTTCCTTTAAGGGGCGATACTTGAAAGTGTTTACTTGTCGTGTTTGTGAGATTGAGTTACGTTGTAAGATAAACCAGCTAAAAATGTGATAATTTGTATCATTGTAATCAGAACCACTATTAAAAGACAGCAGAAGAAGATAATACCACCGGGGGAAATTGCATACTGCTAATAGGCAATTTATTTTATGGACTTAATGGATACCTAAGTACTGGCAACAGACATGTCATTCCAAGCTGTTGTTTATGGCGTATAATGGATAAATAATTTTGGCCAGTACCATTTTGGATTTACTCAAGGAAGACTTGGGTGATCTATCCAATGATATGATGTGTGAATAATGAAATTTATGTTTATTTTAAGTTGTATAAAGCATTTCTTTTGTAGTATGCAATTTTTATTTTGCATGAACAAGTTTTGTTAAAAATTGTTTTAGCTACCTACCCACTAAAGAATGATTATATGTATGGCTATGTTTTGAAAGCAACTGTGAGGAGACTGCTTATTAAAAACATGAATTGAAGTTGACTAGCATTGTCATGGGATGCAAAGGATGTAAACAACAAAAGTACATTGGTGAACATGATTTTAATTGTACATATAGAGTAACACATTAAGTTAAATGATAAATAACGCATAGTCATGAGTTGAGAAAGCAAAACTTGTTGCAGTGTTTCATGAATAAAGATTGGCTTGTAAATATCAACAGAACTACAAACACTAGGATACTATTCTATCCAGATACTGCTCATTAATTTCAATTACATGTGAAAAAAATTGGCTCTGGAAACAGAATAAGGTTTTTAAGACTTAAATACTAGTTCATCAAAAGCAACATTGAATGCTTATATCACATAATATGTGCATCATCAGCCGTCTTATTACAACTAAATCAAATATACTTGACACCAATTAAATGTATGAAATTTTCAGTTTTTTAAATGTGTTCATTTACTTTAGAAATAATTATACCCTTTATATAAATACCCAGATGAATGTACACAGCTGCATACACTGTAAAACTGTTATATATTATGTAATGTACTAAACTTATATATGTACAAATGTGCATGTACAGACATAACTTTAATTCAAGAGTACAGTCAGGCATAAAAATGAAGGATTCATCTAAGAATAATTATGGCATATAATATATCGAGATTTTCCGTGTTATTTAGGATGGGAGGGGTGCTCCCAATATTATTTAAATTATTACAAAAGACCTCCCGGCTTGTTTTTATGAGGAATTGAAGAAGTGATAGAGAGATGCAATGCTCAGAGCTCCCAGTCAGTGGTGCCGACAGTTAAATTAATGAATACACAAAATGTGAAAGTCAAATAAACAACAATTTAATATCATTAAACAACAGTCATCTCTGAAATGAAACTCAAATTAAAACCCTATCACTCGTCTTTAACTCGACCAAGTTATGGCCTATTTTATCATCTGACTGTAATTGATTTTCCTCCTGTCCTGTGTTCCTACTCATCTGTATGATCTTTCTCTGGACTGGTAGTCCAATTGCCTCCAGTCCGTCTAATGTCTGCCTCCATTCTTCCTTTCTCTTTGTCTCTCAGAGACATTTTATATGAGAAACTAGTGTACCATTACTATAACAGATTGATTACAGACATCCCATTCCCAAATACTAGACAGTTCTATAGAAATTACATTGATGTTTTAGTATATTGTGCTTGTTTTTTATACTTTTGACAAAAGTGATTACCATTTACTTAATGCCAAACTTTAGTACATCACCTAAACAAACTACTGCAGAGAAACAAATATTGAAATTAAGCCCATGCCCTCACCCCCATGTATGTTTCCTATTGCATTTCTTTTAAAATTAGGGTAGCTAGGCACACACACATATACACACACACACACATATACTGACTAGTATGTATAATGTACAAAGTACAAGGCAAAACTGGCTCAGATATACATATCAAATTCAGGAATGCAGGGGTCATGCTACCAATGTTGATACTAATTAGCCTACACAGACAAACAAACTCTTACACATTCACAGGGGTGTTTTAATTGTTAACTGACCATTAACCCTGTTTGCAACAATATATCACTGCTCAAGTTCATGAAATTGGGCCTACTATACAGTGATGGAAATATGCCAAATTCTGTTTCAAAATTGTAACAGTGTGTGTGATTTGGATTTTTAACATACCTTGAACAATTTTTGAGTCATATTGCTATGATGTTTGAAGTGTGGCAGTTTATAGTGATGTCTAGCACTAAGGCATCATGCTGCAGACATGTAGCATGAGATCCCACCCAGTTACATTATCCTGACAGTAGGACGACCAGTCCATACACTAACCTCTTAATGCTGAGCACCAAATGAGGCAGCTGTTAATACCATTTTTATGTGTTTGGTATAACTTGGCCAGGGATCAAGGACCCAAACATCTTGCATATGAGGTGGATGGTCTTAACATTAGGCCACTGGAACGGTCAACACCAGTATGTAAATAGTAATTTGTTAACAAATATAGTCGGTGAATATCATTTCTAATTTATTTATTTTTTTAATTAAAAAAAGACAGAAGTTAACAGCATTATTTTCTTTATAAAATCAGTTTAAAACTGTATGTGAACCTTTAATGACATGTTTAGCGGGAGCAATTAAATCAAGGTGAAGAGTATGGATTGAAGTCATTTGCTCCAATGTACATTTTTTTCTTTTTCAAAGTATACTAGAAATTTTTCTGACTGCAATTTTACACAAAATATTTAGAAAATAAAATTATTAAAAAGTACTTTATTATGCAATAATACAGACTTGTAATTACATGATTTTAATCTTTTTACTTCTATAGGATTAAATGATTTACAATGTATATCCTCTGCTGTGCTTTTTTTATTCATCATATGGCCAAAATACACTGCATTTACCTCAATCTAAACATACATATAAGACAAGTATAAATGCAATGGGTATGAAAAGTTAGAAAAGGTCTTACATCTTGTTGTTAAAATGCATGTTTTTTTTAAAAGCTTTAAGAACATAATCAACAGTGGTCTGAAGATATACTGCTACTTGGAAATCAAACATATGCTGGATTTCAGCTCATGATAGGCACTTCAAAAAAGACTTAGTCAAAGTCTATATGGGTCCATGGTAGGGAACATTTCTTATCATACAATCACTAGAATAGTCTCTCCATAACAATTTGATATCAACAGGTATTACCTGACTAAAAGGTCTAAATCATTTTAACTTAAAATGAGATTTCTGCTTTGTAACAATCTCTTCTGTAGGTGGTGCAAGTACATCAGATATTCACCTAGGATCATTTATGTCCAAAACAACTGACTGGTTCATGCCAACTCTATCATCTAACCTCATTTCAATATTTTCATATTTATTTCCGGAATATACAGGTACTGTTGATCAGCTTTCTTTGGGTATGCAGACCATCTCTCACATTTTTGTTGAATGACCTTTGGTATCTGACAAGAAAATGCAAACATTTCACTGACAATGTCATTTTATATTTTTTTAATTCTCAAAAGTCCAAATAAAAACTGCATACAATTATATGTAACAAATCATTTTGCAACAGATGAAAATGTCAAAATAGCAAATCTGTATCTTACCCATATATCATAAAAATGTTTAGATTCCTTACAGAATTTTCTAATTACATTAGACTAATTCTAACCAAAATTGGTTTTTGAAATTTATTTTAAAAAAAGTCTTCTGTAAAAGATAAAATTGTACCACAAACAGATGGTTTATCAACTCTCAGGTAAAGCATTAATATTTTAACAAAGATGAATTATTACGTTAACAAGAATAAAGTTTATTACCTTATTGTTCCATCTGTGTTTACAATCACATCTCTGTCAATATGATTGTTATAATCAAGAGCTGCCAACAGATTCCTAGCTCTGAAAGCTGATGGCTTATATGAATGTCTTTTGGAGGCATACAATAAAATCAAACTTCTGGAAATTCTCCAGTTCTGCTGTACTTCTGAAACAAAGTAAAATGGCTAAATAAATAAATTGATTCAGATGCAGAGAACTATTAACATTTATAAATCCCCATTAATCTGTTTCGATGAAAATGACAATGTACAGTAGCATTATACAGGCAGAGAATAATCAACTCATTCCACCCATACTATTTTTTTTTCTTTGTCACCTGGTGGTAGGGAGCGCATTTGTGGGCTAATTTTGAATATATTGAAATACATCTGTTTCCAAGAGATTTGATTAAATATACACCTAGGTGTGCTAGAAACATCATTCGGCATAAGGGTAAAAGTGGGAGTTTTTCCTTCTTCTGACCCATCATTTTCCTCCTGGCCACTTTTTACTTCCATCCCCAATTTATCCTACTTTTCCAATTATTCACCTGTATGTGTATAGCTCAGACCAGTGTGAATTAGATTGCAAGCAAAAAAGTAAAAAGTCCAGAAACAAAATCTGATTCCAACTATGGACATGTGTGCAAAAATCGGGCAAAGCTTGACCCCTTCCTCCCTGTACACATGCATACTTTTTATTTACACACACCATCTGCATACATGCGATTGCCCTCCCCATTCTGTAGAACAGCCAATATTTAATCCACACAGAAAAGATCAAGGATTAACAATAATATGTATTTAATGTAACAGATAGTCCACTAATGTTGAATGTCTGGCTGCATCAAAGAAATAAGCAGCATCACTTTAAAAAGTTTGTATATTGTCCACTAAAACTCAAACACCAATTGAATCCAGTCAAGCAGGTTACTTATTAGACAAATTACTATCGAGGTATATGTGTACGTATATTATCAGTAGACCACCCACCCCCATACACAAGCATATGCATTTGGGTAAACCCCCCTTGCCCTCTCCATGTGTATTAAATGGACAAACCATAACTATGGCCTCAGTGTGGTTTGTATTTATAATACAATGTATTCATTTTCTTTCTGTGATAACCAGTATATCTTCATTATTTCAATTATGCATTGATACTATATTTAAGATAAATTGTAAATACACAATTTTTACTTTTTTGATAATACACAGAAAAGAAAGCTTTTGTGGGAGCAACTTTCTGTTTCATACACAAATACCATCTACAAATACCAATACAATACTATACATTACTTTTAGTTTAGTTACATATATCATGCATGTATCATAATGGTTGTTTTTTTAGGATACTTAACTCAAATATTCCCTTTTATGAATGTATCACAAATGTTTTTGTTAGTATACTTTCTCAAACGGGTTGATAAAAATTTTAGACTTTTCCATCAACTTCAGACAAGATTGAATCCCTTAAAATAAAATTTTGAAATGTGTAAATACTAATGTTGAACTTGGGAATCTTTAGTTTTGTATCAAAAGAAATTATCATTTATCTTGGTTATTAAGACCTGAATGATAATGCTTCAAGAAATAATAATAATAACTTATTTAAAGGGGTGACTAATTTAGTCAAAGACTATTCTCCCTTGAGGCCCTTTAACTAAAATACATACAGCATGATGAGGAACATATCAATAACAAAACATAGACATGCCAACAAACAATTTACAACAAAAATATTATTCTAAATAAAACAAACCAGATTTTAACAAAATGTACAATCTTTACCAACTGCAAACTATTAAACTAATATAGAATGAATGATACATTTCCAGGTAAATCCTTTGATGTGTATCTACCAAAATATTTGTAAACAAGTAAATATACATAAAATTTTTTAAAAATGTTCTAATACTTACACAGATGTCATATCTGATTATGATGTGGTTATATCAGACACAGCATGAATTTGTATCTCTTGAATTGTTGGCCCAGGTGTCGAAGTTGTGGCCATGTCTTCTGTGACATTTTTCTGATGTTTTCCTTGCAATGCCATTCAATTCATTACCTAATATAGCAAGGGAAAATAAATGTTTTATTAGACACAATAATATTATATACTTTACAAATAATAGTATGCATAATATATACTTAATTGTATTGCATTACTTTCATTTACAGCCATCACCATTTACATTATATATAATTTTATTTATTTAAAAACAAAAAAAAGAAACAAAAGTGACTGCTTGCCTCTAAATAAAGTCTTATGGTTGCGAGCAAAATTGATGATCATTAATACCCCTTTGATGGCCTCAAAAATAGCAGCAGTGGTGTACGTACATGCAGTTTTCAGCGATATTGTTACAGGGCTGTGACATTTTATTTCAAGCTAAATGGAATAATGCCAGTTTATATAAAATATGTTATTTTAAGAGTTTTGATAAAGAGTTAACAATACAGATATAAAATAGCGGTATAAAAACTTGACTGTTTAGTGTTCATTGCAAAATTGAAACTCACCAGTATCCAGCAAGAATTTGGCGACCTCTGGATTAGTTTCCAGGCTCAAAGTGGACTTCTTTTTATTCCATCGTTCATGCTGGTCACCAATACATATGCGTGTGCTGCCATAATTTGCCCAAAGACCTTTTTTTCCCCCTCCTTTCAGAATCTAAGTTTTGGTTTTCGATCTAGTTGTGAACACGCCATTATTTTTGTAAACACGTGTTTGGGCATGGCTTAAATTCTTAATCTTCGGGAGAGGTCAACACAGAGGTTACATCAATATAGGCGTGGCAAACAGCGAATTTTTGTCTGCAGACAATAATTCAGAATCGCGTTTTTTATCACAAAATTTCCGATACTAACCTGATTTCGGCCTTAGAAACAGCCCGAATCGTAATTATTCATCTAATTAAGTAATCGTGAACTGAAAAAATAAATATATAATTTCATTCGTTTTTACTTAGGTTGTATGCCTTTAAGCGGAATTTTAAGTCCCACCTCCCCCCCCCCCCCCTACAACCAACCAATTTTTTTTTCTTTCATATAATCTGCATATATTAAATACATGTTTATCACTGTTGGTTTAAGTCGAATGGTAGTAGTTTCGCAATTTATCGTGTGTATATGTTTACAATTTCAAGCACTTGATCTTTATTATGTATGTTGTAGTTTTAAATTTTATCATATATGTGTAGATGTATAAAATTTCACACACTTGATCTTTATTATATAGTTTCGCATATTATCGTGTTTATACGTATACAATTTCAAGCACTTGATCTTTACTATGTCTGTAAGGGCGGTCGGATCCCAAAAGTTCAAGCACTTGAGCTTCATTATGTATGTAAAGTATGCATTTGTATATCTTTTGACTATAATTATGTTTTATTTCTATATAATGAAGTCACTGAAAGTGGCCTGCAGCAACAATTATGTAGTTTATTATTATTTCTTCCCTCTCGGGCTATAAACAAACGCCTAACCATAAAAATCATTATTATAGAAGCTGGAAGCTTGAGTCTAAACATAGATGCACTCGCGTGTCATGCATCGCGCCATCTTCGTACGTGGTTGTATCGATTCGGTTGGAAGAGGTCCAGTTCATTCATATATCGATGATAATGATTCAGTGTATTTCCTATGAATATTTACAGTAATGCTTTATTGGGAACAATGAAATAAGGACGAACAGTAAAGTAAATTATGAAATCACATGCATTTGTTCTTATGTACACGTTACAGTGGTCGTTTAAAAACAGGTACAAATAGGTTCGACAGACACTTTAATATGAAGTTTATAGTAAGCTTCTAAAATCAAATATTTTTAAGTGGTAATTGATTAAGAAATGTTTTTCTAAATTGCATTTACAAGACTAATCTCTTTTCCTGTCTGTTAAAGTTAATTACCATACCTAATTTCA
The DNA here is from genome assembly GCA_029339505.1 of Unio delphinus. Taxonomy (NCBI): domain Eukaryota; kingdom Metazoa; phylum Mollusca; class Bivalvia; order Unionida; family Unionidae; genus Unio; species Unio delphinus. Next base: position 3,571,846 of record JAQISU010000009.1, on the reverse strand, counting down.
GCTGTATCCTTTAAAAGTTGTTGGCCAAAGTACACTGCAGATCTCTCCCCTCCTCTCTCTCTCTCTCTCTCTCTCTCTCTCTCTCTCTCTCTCTCTCTCTCTCTTTGAGGTACGACTACAATGGGTATGAATATAGTAATTTGTATGCACATATAAAATGTGTTTATATACATGTATTACAGATATTTCAACTTGAAAGTAAGGTATTGCTTAAAAACAATATTAAATAATGACATCTTGCAAATGTTGTTATTACTAATCCTCCAATGTTTAGAACTTTAATTGGTCCAAATTTATATTCTTGCCAATGTGACCTCCCAAAATTAGAGACATCTTATAACAGTTACTCCAGAATCAATGCCCTAACCAATTTGTTTTTTCAATTGTACTTCCTTCACTGAATTGATTTTTGTTTCTGTATGACATGTTTGTTGATAAACCTTTAGAAGGGCTGCCTTGATAGCCATCCTGAAAGTGTTTATAAAGCTACTTCTCCGGAATGAATGGTCATACTAAAAAGTTTGCGCAAAACAATATAGTTTGGAAATAGGTACATACTTATAAATGACAATAGTGGTCATCTATCTGCTAACATGACCCATTAGTTAACATGGAATGTTTTGTTATCATTACTCCTTTTGATTGAATGGTGGCATTGACATTAAAACACTTGTCACTGTACTTATTACTTCTGTATGAACATGATGTAAAATCCACATATCTAAACTTTTGTGAAGCAGTTTTGTAAACCAGACCATGTTGACCTTGTGGTCAAGTGAAAGATTCTTTCGTTTATTCTGTTAAATTGCTAAGCTTATGAACATTCTGAATTTTGAATTTTGATGAAACTTTTTATTGAATTGTCATGTGTGCTCCAATGAACAAGTTTTTTTTCAGTGCTCTGACATTGACTTTTTAAGGTCAGTTGTTTAAATTTAAGTTTCTGGCTGTACTGGTTTATAAGCAGGATTAGTGTTTAGCTGTATTGGCTTTTGTGCATGATGACACAATCGAATAAGATTGAAATTTTATCATTTAATTCACTTTTTGCATAATCTGATGAATACAACGAATTACAATGACTTACATAACTATGTAGCAAATTTCATATTAATAAGACATGCATATGACTGGAAGTTGATCACTCTTTTGATCTGTCTTCAGTTTACATTCATTGATGGAAATCCACAACAGACCCTTTCTGTTGCTTGTATATTCATGCACCATATCCTCCCTTATATCCTAAAGCAAGGCTGAGGTCATTAGTTCTGAATCTTTCACATATGTTAGGTAGATGTTATTTTTATGTACGTGTCATAAAGACTGGAAAGGATAAGTAGCATTCTTTTGATTGCACTATAAAAAGATCAATATGCTTTTCATGCTAATCTTTAATCTTATATATAGAAGCAAATATCAATATCTTGTATATAAATATTGTTTGCATCATAGGTTGGATCAACTATTATCTGACATTATTTATTAAAATCTTGCAGATTAGTAAAAAGGTTCTTCAGACAAATATTAAGTTTAGAGGAAAAATGTGACCAAAGTTCAATTTAGTTTGGTTGAGAAGGCTTCATAGAGTGCCTATAGCATGTAATTCAATCATTTACTCTCCTCATAAAAAAGAGTTAATGTTAACCTATCATCTGTCAAGTTTTGCATCAGATATAATATTCAAGTGGACATTGGTGATATTTATCTACACATACCAAACGTTTATTTATTTGTTTGATCAAGCACAATATCTCATAACATTTGCACACTGCAATTACCTCACCATGCAACAAAGAAAACTTGAATATATGCTAACCTTACCTTTCATATCTCCGTCAGGTCATCTCGTTCATAGTGTCCATGCGCTACGAACTACGTTATCAATGGATGCAGCCATTGTTGTCATTTGCTTGGCTCGATGGAGGTTGTTTCATTTATAAAATATTAGTTTTAAATTTATTAAACATCTATCTATCAAACGTGATAATATCTTAATATTATCTAACATTTAATGATTTTTATTTTCTTATGTGTAAATAAGATAGACAGGTCACACACAACAGCCCACATTAACATGTTTGTATTAATTAATGCACCCTACCGAAATATGTTCACATGGCTTTAGACCTCTTGGAAATACTTAACATTCGTAACATTATAACTGTTAAGTTGTTGCTGTGTTGTAGGAGATGGTGTATAAGAGTAATTATAGTTGGATTCTACTGGAATGATTAATCCTATTCCGAATGACCTGCAGATCAATGTGAAGACATAACAGTTAATGACGATTACAGGATGTGTTGAATGTACTAGATTATATTGCCAAAATTAAGAGTTCTTTTATCTTTACATGTAAATAGTGGATCAGAAAACAAAACTATATTGGGGTTTTCACAAAGACAAGGAAATCCCAGTTGTGTGGGTTACATTATTTGTCTTTCACTTCGTAAAGCCTCACATGGAGATGCTGGGATTTCCTAATGTTCACTGTAAACCCCTTCCATTTTATTTAGTTTGAATTGTATATAACAACTGGTACAAAGTCCTATGGAGGCATTTAAAACACCCGGCTAAAAGAATAGCTAATTCTGAAGCTGATGCAAACGGGTCATCTGATGAGACCATGTAAGTTTTAACGGATTTACATCCCTAGTATATTATACTTGGTTTAGTCATTATTATCATATACACTTTTGATTCCCTGTTCCTTACGAGCATTTGGTTATGTTCACGATCACTTATGTTCAAACTTGAATTGTGTATATATATATATTCAGTGGTCCCGAACATTTTTATGCCTTAGGCAGATTTGGGACTGGTGGGTAAAAACAACTAATTTTACAATAAACTCTTTGCATTCAAATATCATTGGCATACCATTCGCGTTTATAATATTAATGTATGTTACCAACTCATATGACCTGTGTTTTTCATCATAACCTCTTTCAATAAAAAAACATATAAATTTGATTACTATATGTAGGAACCTTAAACAGAAATATCCAAACTTGTCTTGGCATCCGATTTAGCATATTTGATCATGTTTATCATGATCCCAGATTGTTTCAATTCTTTTCTTTTTATTTTAATTGGTCAGTTATTTGTGTCACATTATATACTGCAATAGTTGCACTTGAAATGATATGTAATTGAATAAACTGTACAATATACATGCAAGTCTCTATCTTCTGTCATTGCATTAATTCCTTATAGATGGCATACAATTTCCAGAGTGCAGATTTGTTTTCCTTGTATGTGTTGTTCCTGTTTATAAAATCTTCACTAAAGTTTGATTTATTTCGAACAAAATATTTAAAATACATTAATTATTGTATTAAGACAAACATATGCATTTAATGTAAGAGAACAAGTTCTAGGTTCTCACTAAAGCTATCATACATTGTTATCTGTGTGGAAATTTCGGTACATCTACTTACGCTACCCGTTTTTATGTGGTCTGCCCTAAGCAAACATAAAAGCAACACCAAAAGTCTGGAAACTTAACAAAGCATGTGCTGATGTCATTTCCCACCGATTATACTCGGTAAATGTCTTGCAAAGGCCATATTGGTATGGTAGCTGCAAGGTCTTGGCTGGTTTTATATCAGATCTATGCTATCATGGAATAATTCAGCATTTTTAGCATGTAGATTATAACTTATTAATATAATTCCTAATTTGACTATATCAATAATGTTTCTTCTAGGGCATAGGAGTCTGTCATTTCTTAATTTTTCATAACCTTAGCACATACTAAATAATGGATTGTTTTAAAAAATAAAATAAACTGATTGTTCAAATTTGGTATATTTCCTTTGATCATATGAATAATAATAATAATAATAATAATAATAATAATAATAATAATAATAATAGCAATGTACAGTCTGCATATCGCCCTTGCCACAGTATTGAAACTACTCTACTGAATGTAGATAATGACATTTTCTCTGCTTTGGACAGTGGAAAGATTACAGTCCTCACCCTTCTTGATTTATCTGCAGCATTTGACACAATATACCATGATATATTACTTCACCGTTTCCAGCATGTATTTGACATTCACAATTCAGCTTAACTGTGGTTCAAGTCGTACTTAGTAAAAAGGACACACATTTCATCTGCAAATGGAATACACTCCAGCCCAGTTGATCTATGTTGTGGTGTCCGACAGAGATCTGTTCTCTGACCTGTTATTTTCATTATATACACTTGGCCGCTGTCAAGTGTCATAGATCATCATCCAGTTGTATGCGAAGGACACCCAAATATACAAATCAGGCCATGGAGTAGAGAGGTACATTTCTGATGTGAAATCATGGATGATATGTAACAACCTGCAGATGAATGATGATAAAACTGAGGCCATTCTGATCACAACACAAAGACTCGCATTCACATCCTTTACCTCAAACAATAAATATCAACAACATTAACATTAAATTTACATGGTCAGTACGACAGCTAGGTGTTACTCTAGACAGTACTCTCACGTTGCACCAACATGTCATGAACATATGCAAGGCTGCATATATTGAATTGAAACACATCTACTCGATTCACAAATATCTTATACTTGATACCACTAAAACACTTGTGTGTTCATTAGTACTTTCAAGACTGGACTATTGTAACTCATTTCTGTCTGGTTCGTCGCAATATATACTCCAGAAACTTCAAAACACAGCTGCTCGGATCATCTTTAGAGTATCACGGTCAGCGCACACCCACAAAATTCCTATGTACTCTACACTGGCTATCCATTCGATCCAGAATCAAACACAAGTTTCATTGACGGACTCCAGTCAAACATACCTCTCTGGCTTCAACCATGCGTACACACCAGCAAGAAACTTGCAGTCCTCTTCTGACAATGGTATACTCATCATTCCCACTATAAAAACGAAATCACATCGACAACGTTCATTTGCATACCAGGGCCGCATTCCACATTGATATTAGACACAATGACACGGTGATCCATTTCAAGAGTTCTCTTAAAATCACTTTTTTTGACTGCAAGATGAATCTTAAAGACCCAATGATGTTTCCTACCTTAAATACTTTCAGCAACTTTGTTTATTTTATGTTTTCTAATTTCATGGTGCTTGTTTTGTTCTTTTGCTTTTTTTCGCTCATATTTTATTATATATGTTGTGAAGCTCTTAGAGCTTCTAAAGATTAGGCTCTATACAAAGTCTTCTTTATTATTATTATTATTATTATTATTATTATTATTATTATTATTATTATTATATTTGAAATCGTTTACAAAATCTGGTGATACATTATCCGGTATCTTGACAAGCATATTATTCACCGCATAATACATTTATTAAAATCACGCTGAGGTTACCGGGTTTTACAGATTGTCAGTGATGGGTGTTACAACATTTACAATATCCATCACAATACCAAGGCGATATCCACTATCAAAATCTTCTGGATCTATGTTAGTACTACTATATCAAAAGGACGAAGTAGCATTTGAAGTCGAACCTGAGGATAAAATCAGGTGTGTGAATGACAAAACAACTAAACATTTATCGTTGGTGAGTTGATGAGTATACAGTGAAAGTAAGCAAATATCGCAGATGTATATAATTATATATTCAGCGTCCGCTGTTATCGTTGGAACAATTGTACTACTATCAACAATAACATCATTACCAGAAATGGCAATAATTATAAGAATTTATATTTAAGCTGCAACAACGATTGCTGATGTTCTTAATATCATTGCAAAAGAAATATCTACATGTATTGAAAATAAACTACATGAGTATATAATAAATGTATATATAGCGACGCTAGCATATTCTAAATCAGGCCTTTGCGATGGAATAATATCAGATTACATAAACATGTAAGTAATTCATTATTAAATTTATTCTCCAGTATGTCATACCATTGCAACAATGATATAAAGCATAAGACCATTGAGTTAATACAACATCTAAACCAGGTTGTATCAGACTTCGGGTTTCTCAAAAAACAGGTCGTTGCAAATGTGACTGAGTGGGGTGATCATATAATGTATCAATTTCCTCCATTCCCAAACGTACAAATGTTTGAACAGTTATTTCTAAGACACTGTGCGATCAACGAAGAACAATTACCAAACTTTAGATTACCAGGATTTAACACCAACGAGCTAAATATAATCACTTAACGATCTTATTAACAAACGGTTTCCTAAAATACTTCAGTCATGGAGTAAAATGGCTACACCAGCAGTTTTTATCAAACTTAACAATGATTCACACTGTGGCGGTCGTCATATTTCACTAGGAATTGTTAATATAATTTCAACAATCGCGTCAATCTTGTATGTGATCAATTGATGGCAGTCATCAGGCCGATATTAATGGATTAAATCAAGCTCAGCAAGGAAATATTCTATTTACATCTCCTTTAAAATACATCCTGGATATTTGATTGTACAAGAACCCGTTAATCGTGGCTATCTGCGATGTCATAATAATTCATTATCGCAAATATATTTCAAACTTACTAAACAATCCTGACACTTGATTGATTTAAGTATCGGAAATTTAAATTTGAATCTTTATGTAACTTTTAACGAGTTTGATCTCGTAAATCTTTGATCCTAACTATTTTGAGGTCTTAAAAATAAGTGATATATTGGTATCCAAAGCAAAAATTATCTCATCAATAGAATTATATAATAACAAATATATCTTATAGATTTATTTTATTTTTTTAAAAATTATTACTCATTATTTTCCAAATGTCACGTAATATGGTACTAAAAATAATAATTATTAGACTGTTTTCCTACTTTGATGGGATAATAAATAGGTGCTAAAAATAATCAGTCAGATTGTGTAATTTGATGGGATATATGGTACTTAATATAATAAAAATCGTACTGAAAACAGAAACTTACATAATAAATATTATCAGAATAAATACTATATTGTTCTGCACTGATTTTATAATTTGATTTGGTACATAGTACTAAATTAATGAAAATCCTACTGAAAAACAGAAAACAATTGCATAGTAAATATTATCACGTATAATACCAAAAACGTATTATTATCAGAATAAATATTATCAATAAAAAATATTATAATCAGAATAATTATTATTGTATTATTCTTCACTGATTTCATAATATATGATAGGGTATATGGTTCTAAATCTTTACAACGTCAAGACAGTCAGACTTTAAAATTTGGTAAGTTCCATAGTACTAAACCATGAAAAAAAATCAAGGCAGTCAGATTTTAAAATTTGAAAGGGCAAATAATACAAAAATCAAAAATGTCTTAACAAAAAACAGAAAGAAAAAAAATAATCAGGTATAACACAAAAATAAATCTTAGAGTCAAAGATAAATATTATCAGAGTAAATAATACACGTGTCATTAATCACCTTTATAATCACTTCGTCACTCGCTGACACAATCTTTCTTAGTTGTCTTATGCGAGTGTTCAGTCTTGTTTTGTATTCGTGAGGTAATTCTGATATAATTTTCTAGATTTAGCATGAGAGAGATACAATACTTATACTTCTTTGATTGCAGATAAGGATTCGAACATACCTTGTTGAATATGCTGTATGAATCTGCATTCTGATTGTAGTCTATATATACCTGCAACTTTTGTGTTATTGCTATGATTCGAAATCACAAATTCAAGATTTAGTTGACAAGGTATTTATGATACCTTCATGTCTTAATTGTTTAATTACAGAAATAATAACATTAATGTTTTCGTAATTTCAATATATATATATATATATATATATATATATATATATATATATATATATATATATATATATATATATATATAACTTAATTCTATAGACTGCACAACATCAACTTAATTCTATACACTACACAACACCAACTTAATTCTATAGACTGCACAACACCAACTTAATTCTATAGACTGCACGACACCAACTTTATTCTATAGACTGCATAATAAATATTCTCTACGTTCAACAAACAAGAACACACACACCCTGAAAAAACAATCAACCCATGGAGAGTGCAAAACAGCAACCATTACAAGTGATAGGGTATGAAGGTGTGCTTGTCATTTGAATCTTTAGTAATTATATTTATAAGAGTGATCATGTTTCTTTCCCCCAGCAGAAACACACCACATCGTAAACATAGTTTTGGTTATAGACTTCTAGTACGCATGCTTTCTAAGTGAGATTCGTAAAATTCATTCACGCAGGTTTTGTTAGAAGGAGTTGTATATATACATACGTAATATTTCAATTTAAACATTTGTTTTAATTATAATAAGAAAGAATTTTACAGATTATCTAAGAATAAGCCTTCTAGAGATATATTTAATTAGGACAGAATATCCCCTGACTAACCGATATGAAATCTTGCTGTTTCGAAAAATAAAACTTTGAATAATAGTATTCGTAACGCCAAGAAATAATTTCGTGACGATGGCGAATCTCGTGTGTGTGGTCAACGTTCAAAGTCATACGCAAGGACAAAGTCATAGACGCTACGATGAACAACCGAAACCGATTACATTTCCCCCAAATGGTGTGTAGCCAGTGTGTGTCAAAGACGTCGCTGAGCTATGAAGAAAACACTAAAATTTCCAATACTAGTAAAAACAAAACCAGGAGAGATTTTACACGATTCGAAAAATTAAAAAAGGGAGCTCCGATAATTAGTATTGATCATAATGCGCATGCGTGGATTAATGCAATAACACTAGTTCCACAAGATAGAACCTTTAAGTTCTATAACGATGATATATTCGATTAAATTAACGAAATAAGTCAAACGGTCCTGTATCAGTATGACGGTTTCAAAGTTCCGATGAAAATATGATGAGTTTGTAAGTCCTAATGCGTTATTTATCGTACAGAATCTCTAACCGAAACAATGACAAATCTTGCGTTGAAATACACTGACGATTTCTGGACTGAACAATTACTGAACAATTGTTGTACTGTTCCATATGTTGCAGTACATTTTGATTTTTATATGTAAGAGAAATATATCAAGTCATGGTTCAAAAATGTGTTCAGTACCTCTGATGAAAGCCATATTTAGAAAATATTTCATTCTCTAAAAAAGGTCTGTAATCTTGTATTATATACTATTAATTTCTAAAATATAGTGTGTAATGGATTGTTTAAAACTTTATTTTAACTTTGTGTGAATTTGTATTTGTAGGATTGACTGCTGGTAAAATGATTTCGCTACCAGCTTCATGCGTATAAAAAAATTAAATTGGAAACAAAATACCTTTAAGTTACTGAAAATTATATTTCGGTATTTTAAATCAAACATTCAATGAAATACCTTTATTACATATAATTTGCTATTAGTGTGTAATATTTAGTTATTATGCATATTCAGGAATGATGTTAAAATATTCGAAAAGTAATTACTTAGATTATATTATTAAACACAGAAATTACGAAATTGTATTAATATGTAAGCTTAGAATAAATGTAAAAGTTTTGTTCTTTATCATAATTGTATAATTTTAAGTGTGTGTAATTGTTCTATAGTGAGTGATGTTTTATTCCCCCCCCCCAAAAAAAAAAAAGTTGCGGTATTACAGATTTCACAATTCTAACTTCGTTTTGCATGTCGATCCCGTACCTCTCTGCACCACAGCGATGTAACAACATCATCGTCAGCAGTGACACCTCCGCAAAAGGAGGCTAGAACGATGTCTTCTTCTATTTTTATTTAACTAAAAGTGGTACCGCTAATAAATTGGGCATGTTAAAAGAAATTGATTCAAATAAACTGATCTTAATGATGTGGTAAACGAATTTGACTCTTGACTTATGTTAATACCCATAAAAAGCAAACGCGGGGGGGGGGGATTTAGTTTGCTAACTATGCCAAGTTTTTGGAATTAAGTAGTGTACCCGCGAAGCAAGCAAGATTCTTAAATATCACTTCCTGTTCTTTCGTTCCTAGCATATATCTTCACATTTGTGTCAAATTATGAGCATCACAGAGAAGAGAAAAAAACGTTGATTTCAGTTTCATTTTATGTTTCATGCAATGTTTCCATTACTTTCTCTGTATCTAAATTACGAACTCTACTTTTGTGTCTAACAAATGTTGACCGTAACATTTTTGATAGCTGCCTCTGGATTATATACACTAAGATGCGAGGTGGTGGTCTTTTATAATATGTAGATATTTATGTTTGAACAATTTTATAAATGCTATCTGAATGTTAGAGTCTAGTATTTGTATCACACTCCATACCATAAATGAATATGTCCTTTTTGTAATAATGATATATCAATTTGTTTGCGACTATGAAGCTTATAAACTGCATTTACCTAAATATAATTCGTAAACCCTTGGGGTTTTTTTTGTTTGTTTTTTTTTGTTTCATCTGCACTGCAAACCAGAAGCTAACGTACAATTAACTAGAATGTTTAATATTTGCACCCATGGATATCAAATTACCACATGATTCCGTTTATGTAAACAAAAGAAGAGTAATAATGATTTTTTTATAATGTATGTTTCGATTTTATCTCTTTCACACGTACTTGTTAATATTTCTTTAGCTGTTCTGCAAAGACAAATGTTCATTTAACTCAATGATCATAAATATCAATAGCAATTTGGAAGCACCACGAATCTTCTAACAATGTTGATGAATAATAATGAATAATATATATATATATATATATATATATATATATATATATATATATATATATATATATATATATATATATATATGTATATATATATATATATATATATATATATATATATATATATATATATATATATATATATATATATATATATATATATTATCCTCTTTCTCTTCTTCTTCGTCTTCCTACTCCTCCTCCTCCTCTTCCTCATCTTAAGAAGCGACAATATATATATATATATATATATATATATATATATATATATATATTTAGTTATATATTTATTTAGTTATTTATTTATTTATTTATTTATTTGGATTCCGCATCTTTCATGTTTGTCTTCCTTTTATTTATTTTATGTGTCATCCATCCCACAGTGTCAGATTCTGTGTTGGTTTCTACATTAGCAGATTAGCAGGTACAAAAATGACGAGTGATTAGAAGACCTTCTTCGTTGAAAAAAAAGAGAGCACATACCATTTTCAAACCAATCTGGAAGCTATCATTCAAAAAGTTGACATTATAAACTTAATCATCATCTTAATGACATCTTTACTTGATCATTAATTCTTTGGCGTTCATTTTTACGTCGATCATGTTATTTGTTTTTGATCCGAGAAAACGATTTTTTTCCTCTGTCGTTTTACCGTTTTTTTCCCATTAGTTTACTTCCGAGTCTGTCTTGGTGCATGTTTGCCACATCGGTCTCTATGGTCTATGTGTGTTTTTTCATCCGTCCACACACTAGGTTAATCCCGCTGTTCAATATTATTTGTCAATGAATCTAGCAACATGGGATGATTTTTTCATAATTATAGAATATATAAAATAGAATGTTTCCTGCATAATTTGAGTGTGCAGATTTAAAAAATGAACCCATATTTATGATATCTTTTCAAATAAATTCACAAGAAACATTGAAACACATGTACCGTCCACCACTTTTAATATTGGTCTTTGTAAACTTTTGAAAATTCCTGACCTCATGTTATTTCAAGCTGAAATTTGCATATTTCTTACATATATTTTATATATAAATGTTTTGTGAACATTCAGCTTTAAAAATAAATTGACTTTTTTTATGTTCCAGGTAATTCAGAAGCCCCCGTGTGCCTTGTTATCACCCCCACCCCAACATTTCTGCAGTAAATACTATATTTTTGAGTCGTACGCAAATTGAAATTATATCTTGCTTTTAAAATAGAATGTTTTCTGCTTAATTTGAGTGTGCAGATTTTAAAAAATGACCCATTTTTATGATATCTTTTCAAATAAATTCACAGGAAGCATTCAAACACATGTACTGTCCACCATTTTTAATATTAGTCTTAGGTCACTTTTTTAAAATTCTTGACCTCATGTTATTTCAAGCTGAAAGTTGCATATTTTTTACACATGGTTATACATTATATATAAATGTGTTGCAAACATTCAGCTTTAAGAATAAATTCACTTTTTTATGTTCTAGGTACTTCTGAAGATTTTCTGTGCCTTGTTATCACCCCCCCCCCCTAACATTTTTGCATGAAATAAAATAATCATCTTACAAAGTTACAACCAATAGTGCATGTTCAATAGTATTCTTGTACATATATACATTGATCACAATTTAGTACATACCAATTGCTATTTTAGAATTTAGTTATCATAAGATATATTTGGTCAGTTTTCATATCTATGAAATAAAATCAATGACAAAAGAAAAAAACAAATGTGGTATCAGAGATAGAGAAGAAACTGACAGTTGGTTCTCAAGAGATATTTATGATCATTTGTTTAAATGGAGAAATAGTACAGTTTGATTCTCTATTCATTGGCTTATCATGACAACAGTCATATTGATATTCACAAAAAATGGCATTAAATTTAAATGCATTTGTTTTCATTCTTCAAAATTCAGAAATATTATTTAACTTTGTTTTATTACCTTTTTTCTGTCTCTAGTAAATATGAACATTTGAATTTTAATACCAGTGTCTCTGTTAATATCTCAGTGATCACAATCACATACATATTATCAATAGTGTCACTGAATCAGTGGGTGATACTCCCGTTGAGTCTCTAACATCGAAAATATATTACACAACAAACATCGTACAAATATTTTGTAATAAGTTTGGTATCATGAATGACAGTACATCTCTGTAATCAGATTCCTTGCTATAAATGTCTGCCTTTTTATACAATAAAGTTTTTGTTTTTTTAATCCAAATTATGTTGTGCTGTTCCATAGGGATCTGTTATTAGACCTGTTCTCTTCATTCTGTACACTCAGCCGCTATCAAGTCTCATAGATCATCACCCAATTGTATGCTGATGACACCCAAATATACAATTCCAGACACCCAAATGAAGTTGATGCTACCATCCATAGAGTAGAGAGGTGCATTTCTGATGTGAAATCATGGATGACATGTAACAAGCTGCAGATGAATGATGATAAAACTGAGGCTATTCTGATCACAACATAAAGACTTTCTCATTCACATCCTTTACCTCAGACAATAAATATCAGCAACACCAACATTAAATTCTCAGTCAGTACGAAACCTAGGCATTACTTTAGACAGTACTCTCACATTGCACCAACCTGTCATGAACATATGCAAGGCTGCATATCTTGAATTGAGACGCATCAGTTCCATTCGTAAATATCTTTCAGCTGATGCCACTAAAACATTCGTGTGTTCATTAGTACTTTCAAGACTGGACTATTGTAACTCAATTCTGTCTGGTTCGTCACAATATTTACTCCAGAAACTTCAAAAAGCTCAAAACACAGCTGCACGGATCATCTTTAGAGTATCTCGATCAGAGCACACCTCACCACTGCTCTGTACCCTACACTGGCTATCGATTCGATACAGAATCAAGCACAAAATTTGTTCTCTGTGCTATGTTTCAAAGACAGACTCCAGTCCAACATACCTATCCAGCCTCACCCATGTGTATACACCAGCTAGATCCTTACGCTCTTCTTCTGATAATCGTATACTCATTGTTCCCACGGTGAAAACAAAGTCATATTGACAACGTTCATTTGCATACCAGGGCCCGGCGACGTGGAATGAATTGCCCATTGAAATTAGACACAAAGACAGTGGTCCCTTTTAAGAGTGCTCTTAAAACTCACCTGTTTCGACTGCAGGGACAAACTTAGAAACCTAATTGTGTTTTGTATCTTATATGTTTTCAGCATGTTTTTATGTTTTCCAATTTCATTGTTTCTGTCATTTGTTTTTTCTGTAGTGTAGTCATATCATTATTGAATGTGTAAAGCGCTTAGAGCTTCGAAAGATTAGGCGCTATACAAAGTCTTCATTATTATTATTATTATTATTATTATTATTATTATTATTATTATTATGTCGTATTGTTGTAATTGTTGACATTTTGTACGTAAAGAGCTATCGTTCTTGCTGGCATGGGTGACCTTTGAAAAAGACATAATTTGTGGGTTTTCATCATATATTCGCCCAAACTTTACCAATATTCTCGTAAAAAGAACTCCAAAGTATTTAAAAAGATGGCGCAGATGAGCGTATATGCTCGTTTATTTAGTTTTTTAGCGTTTTGAAAAATTTGGTTTTCGTTTTTTTTCCCTCTGAATAAGTTGTAGAAATGGCCCAATGTCATATACGCTAATCATATATGCTTGACCATTCAACCATGAATAGATTCAGAAATAATAATGTCGGCTTTTTACATATTAAAGCGGAGAAAGTACCAGATGTAATGAGGTTGACATTTTGAGAAAACGTAAATCTTGATCGCCAGTGCCCTCTAGCGGCATCCCCTGTTGCTACTGAATCTAGACAAATTTGTTTCTTCGCCAACCCACCACCACCTTCTGACATAACTGCGGAGACCAACCGTGTAAGGTACTGTACGATTTGTGCTGGAACACCACCACCTTCTGACATAACTGCGGAGACCAACCGTGTAAGGTACTGTACGATTTGTGCTGGAACATCAATGTTGTTGATAATGTGGATTATCAGTATGAAAAAAATCCTAGTGATTATTGTATGTGATTTAGATTTTTAATGTAGCTTTTATCGCTATGATGTTTTCATTCTGACAGTTTATACCTACTGATTTATTGTGTGTGATTTGGATTTTTAATATTGATTTTATCGCTAACAATGTCTTATTGTGACAGTTTATACCTACTGATTATTGCATGTGGATGGTAAGTATATGGAAGATATCTCCTTGAAATGAGTATGAAACATGGTCTTGTATTGTTGCTTACAATTGCCCTGTCACACATGAACTATATAATAACTAACAAAGGAGGATACTTCTTTGCGTTCTTTCACGACCCATTTAAGAATAAACGCTGTTATTTCAAGCTATGTATTGCATAGCATACAAAATTTGGTACCGATGTTTAGCTCTTTCATTTGACTTTTATGCATATCCAAAGTTTGGCTTACTTTCATACTTTTAAGCAATGCCAGACCATTTTCCCATAATAGTGCTTGACATGGCCGTGATCACAAAGACTTTATATGCAAGTAAAATCGTGCTGAATGGAATACTGTCAATGACAAAGTAGTGTTCCATTCAGCACGTTTGGATAAGATTACAAAGTTGAATGCCTGAGCTAAACACTGGTACCAAATTTATTATCCTACGCAATATGTAGCTTGAAATAATAACATCATTTATTCTAAAATGGTCATGCGAGAAAGGAGAAAAGTGTTTCCCCTTGTTAGTTATTATATACTACATGTATGACAGATCAATTGTAAGCAACAATACGAGCCAATGTGGTGCAAATGGATATATTTCATCAAGTTTTTTTCTCACAAGATAAAATATATCCATTATTGGTTCATAAGAAGTATTCGTGTTATTTTATGCTAAAATGTTTTGGATAGCTACCGGTAATGCATTATATAACATTGAAGAAACAGATTTCTTACTGTATCCTCATGATGTTAAAGTTCTTCTGGATATTGATTTCACACAGAAGATATAAACAGCATAATTCTCCTTCACAGATCAAGGTATTTAAAAAATTGGATTTGAACTCTAGTCATCTTTAATGGTAGTCTGCCATATTAACCTCTCAGCTGCATTAACATATGTGGATAACTTCAAATTTCATAGTTATAATTTTATCTGGCTATTGATGCTCATTTTTTTTCACTCCAGTAAATATCGAGATTATTTGTCATATAAAATCCAGTAGTTTATTATTTAACATCAAATCCTTGTTCATATGAGAGACTGTTCCAGTGGCGTAATAGTTAGAGCGTCTGCCTCAGAACTAGGAAGTCATGGATTTGATCACCACTCGAGTCATACCAAAGAATTGCAAAAATGGTACTAATAGCTGCCTTGCTTGGCACTAAGAATTAAGAGGTTAGTGTTACGACTGGTGTCGGGATAATATGACTGGGTGGGACAACATGCTACAAGTCTGAAGCATGATGCCCCAGTGCTAGACATCACTATAAACTGTCACACTGCAGATATCATGGCGATATATATGAATAGAAATTCTTAAAGCTACATTAAAAATCCAAGTCTCACAAACACTCTTCTTTTGAGACATGGTACTAAAGGCATACAACCTAAGTAAAAACGAATGAAATTATATATTTATTTTTTCAGTTCACGATTACTTAATTAGATGAATAATTACGATTCGGGCTGTTTCTGAGGCCGAAATCAGGCTAGTATCGGAAATTTTATGATAAAAAACGCGATTCTGAATTATTGTCTGCAGACAAAAATTCGCTGTTTGCCACGCCTATATTGATGTAACCTCTGTGTTGACCTCTCCCGAAGATTAAGAATTTAAGCCATGCCCAAACACGTGTTTACAAAAATAATGGCGTGTTCACAACTAGATCGAAAACCAAAACTTAGATTCTGAAAGGAGGGGGGAAAAAAAGCTCTTTGGGCAAATTATGGCAGCACACGCATATGTATTGGTGACCAGCATGAACGATGGAATAAAAAGAAGTCCACTTTGAGCCTGGAAACTAATCCAGAGGTCGCCAAATTCTTGCTGGATACTGGTGACTTTAATTTTGCAATGAAAACTAAACAGTCAAGTTTTTATACCGCTATTTTATATCTGTATTGTTAACTCTTTATCAAAACTCTTAAAATAACATATTTTATATAAACTGGCATTATTCCATTTAGCTTGATATAAAATGTCACAGCCCTGCAACAATATCGTTGAAAACTGCATGTACGTACACCACTGCTGCTATTTTTGAGGCCATCAAAGGGGCATTAATGATCATCATTTTCGCTCGCAACCATAAGACTTTATTTAGAAGCAAGCAGTCACTTAGGTTGGTTTTTTTTTTATTTTTAAATAAAAAATGTTATATATAATGTAAATGGTGATGGCTGTAAATGAAAGTAATGCAATACAGTTAAGTATATATTATGAATAATATTATTTGCAAAGTATATAATATTATTGTGTCTAATAAAACATTTATTTTCCCTTGCTATATTAGGTAATGAATTGAATGGCTGTGCAAGGAAAACATCAGAAAAATGTCACAGAAGACATGGCCACAATTTCTACACCTGGGCCAACAATTCATATCATACAAATTCCTGCTGTCTCTGATATAACCACATCATAATCAGATATGGCATCTGTGTAAGTATTACTACATTTTTTAAAAATTTTATGTATATTTACTTGTTTACAAATATTTTGGTAGATGCACATCTAAGGATTTACCTGGAATGTATCATTCTATATTAGTTTAATATTTTTTAGTTGGTAAAGATTGTACATTTTGTTAAAATCTGGTTTGTTTTATTTAGAATAATATTTTTGTTGTAAATTGTTTGTTGGCATATGTCTATTTTTTGTTATTGATATGTTCCTCATCATGCTGTATGTATTTTAGTTAAAAGGCCTAGAGGGAGAATAGTCTTTGACTAAATTAGTCACCCTTTTAAATAAGTTATTATTATTTCTTGAAGCATTATCATTCAGGTCTTAATAACCAAGATAAATGATAGTTTCTTTTGATACAAAACTAAAGATTCCCAAGTTCAACATTAGTATTTACACATTTCAAAATTTTATTTTAAGGGATTCAATCTTGTCTGAAGTTGATGGAAAAGTCTAAAAGTTTTATCAACCCATTTGAGAAAGTATGCTAAAAAAAACATTTGTGATACATACATAAAAGGGAATATTTGAGTTAAGTATCCTAAAAAAACAACCATTATGATACATGCATGATATATGTAACTAAACTAAAAGTAATGTATAGTATTGTATTGGTATTTGTAGATGGTATATGTGTATGAAACAGAAAGTTGCTCCCACAAAAGCTTTCTTTTCTGTGTATTATCAAAAAAGTAAAAATTGTGTATTTACAATTTATCTTAAATATAGTATCAATGCATAATTGAAAAAATGAAGATATACTGGTTATCACAGAAAGAAAATGAATACATTGTATTATAAATACAAACCACACTGAGGCCATAGTTATGGTTTGTTCATTTAATACGCATGGAGAGGGCAAGGGGGGTTTACCCAAATGCATATGCTTGTGTATGGGGGTGGGTGGTCTACTGATAATAGACGTACACATATACCTCGATAGTAATTTGTCTAATAAGTAACCTGCTTGACTGGGTTCAATTGGTGTTTGAGTTTTAGTGGACAATAGACAAACTTTTTAAAGTTATGCTGTTTATTTCTTTGATGCAGCCAGACATTCAACATTGGTGGACTATCTGTTACATTAAATACATATTATTGTTAATCCTTGATCTTTTCTGTGTGGATTAAATATTGGCTGTTCTACAGAATGGGGAGGGCAATCACATGTATGCAGATGGTGTGTGTGTAAATAAAAAGTATGCATGTGTACAGGGAGGGAGGGGTCAAGCTTTGCCCGATTTTTGCACACATGTCCATTGTTGGAATCAGATTTTGTTTCTGGACTTTTTACTTTTTTGCTTTTTGCAATCTAATTCACACTGGTCTGAGCTATACACATACATGTGAACAATTGGAAAAGTAGGATAAATTGGGGATGGAAGTAAAAAGTGGCCAGGAGGAAAATGATGGGTCAGAAGAAGGAAAAACTCCCACTTTTACCCTTATGCCGAATGATGTTTCTAGCACACCTAGGTGTATATCTAATCAAATCTCTTGGAAACAGATGTATTTCAATATATTCAAAATTAGCCCACAAATGCGCTCCCTACCACCAGGTGACAAGGAAAAAAAATAGTATGGGTGGAATGAGTTGATTATTCTCTGCCTGTATAATGCTACTGTACATTGTCATTTTCATCGAAACAGATTAATGGGGATTTATAAATGTTAATAGTTCTCTGCATCTGAATCAATTTATTTATTTAGTCATTTTACTTTGTTTCAGAAGTACAGCAGAACTGGAGAATTTCCAGAAGTTTGATTTTATTGTATGCCTCCAAAAGACATTCATATAAGTCATCAGCTTTCAGAGCTAGGAATCTGTTGGCAGCTCTTGATTATAACAATCATATTGACAGAGATGTGATTGTAAACACAGATGGAACAATAAGGTAATAAACTTTATTCTTGTTAACGTAATAATTCATCTTTGTTAAAATATTAATATGCTTTACCTGAAAGTTGATAAACCATCTGTTTGTTGTACAATTTTATCTTTTACAGAAGACATTTTTTAAAATAAATTTCAAAAACCAATTTTGGTTAGAATTAGTCTAATGTAATTAGAAAATTCTGTAAAGAATCTAAACATTTTTATGATATATAGGTAAGATACAGATTTGCCATTTTGACATTTTCATCTGTAGCAAAATGATTTGTTACATGTAATTGTATGCAGTTTTTATTTGGACTTTTGAGAATTAAAAAAATATAAAATGACATTGTCAGTGAAATGTTTGCATTTTTTGTCAGATACCAAAGGTCATTCAACAAAAAAGTGAGAGATGGTCTGCATACCCAAAGAAAGCTGATCAACAGTATCTGTATATTCCAGAAATAAATATGAAAATATTCAAATGAGGTTAGATGATAGAGTTGGCATGAACCAGCCAGTTGTTTTGGACATAAATGATACTAGGTGAATATCTGATGTACTTGCTCCAATACCACCACCACTTACAGAAGAGATTGTTACAAAGCAGAAATCTCATTTTAAGTTAAAATGATTTAGACTATTCTAGTGATTGTTTGGTAAGAAATGATACCTACCATGGACCCATATAGACTTTGATTAAGTCTTTCTTGAAGTCCAGCATATGTTTGATTTCCAAGTAGCAGTATATCTTCAGACCACTGTTGATTATGTTCTTAAAGCTTTTAAACAAAACATGCATTTTAACAACAAGATGTAAGACCTTTTCTAACTTTTCATACCCATTGCATTTATACTTGTCTTATATGTATGTTTAGATTGAGGTAAATGCAGTGTATTTTGGCCATATGATGTATAAAAAAGCACAGCAGAGGCTATACATTGTAAATCATTTAATCTTATAGAAGTAGCAAGATTAAAATCATGTAATTACAAGTCTGTATTATTGCATAATAAAGTACTTTTTAATAATTTTATTTTCTAAATGTTTTGTGTAAAATTGCAGTCAGAAAGATTTCTAGTATACTTTGAAAAAGAATAAAATGTACATTGGAGCAAATGACTTCAATCCATACTCTTCATCTTGATTTAATTGCTCCCGCTAAACATGTCATTAAAGGTTCACATACAGTTTTAAACTGATTTTATAAAGAAAATAATGCTGTTATCTTCTGTCTTTTTTTAATTAAAAAAATAAATAAATTAGAAATGATATTCACCGACTATATTTGTTAACAAATTACTATTTACATACTGGTGTTGACCGTTCCAGTGGCCCAGTGTTAAGACCATCCACCTCATATGCAAGAGGTTGGGGGTACTTGATCCCTGGCCAAGTCATACCAAACACATACAAATGGTATTAACAGCTGCCTCATTTGGTGCTCAGCATTAAGAGGTTAGTGTATGGACTGGTCGTCCTACTGTCAAAATAATGTAACTGGGTGGGATCTCATGCTACATGTCTGCTGCATGATGCCTTAGTGCTAGACATCACTATAAACTGCCACACTTCAAACATCATAGCAATATAACTCAAACATTGTTCAAGGTATGTTAAAAATCCAAATCACACACACTGTTACAATTTTGAAACAGAATTTGGCATACAGTGTATTTCCATACTGTATAGTAGGCCCAATTTCATGAACTTGAGCAGTGATATATTGTTGCAAACAGGGTTAATGGTCAATTAGCAATCAAAACACCCCTGTGAATGTGTATGGGTTTGTTTGTCTGTGTAGGCTAATTAGTATAAACACTGGTAGCATGACCCCTGCATTCCTGAATTTGATATGTATATCTGAGCCAGTTTTGCATTGTACTTCGTACATTATATATACTAATCAGTGTGTGTGTGTGTGTGTGTGTGTGTGTGTGCCTAGCTACCCTAATTTTAAAAGAAATGCAATAGGAAACATACATGGGGGTGAGGGCATGGGCTTAATTTCAATATTTGTTTCTCTGCAGTAGTTTGTTTAGGTGATGTACTAAAGTTTGGCATTGAGTAAATGGTAATCACTTTTGTCAAAAGTATAAAAAAAACAAGCACAAGATATTAAAACATCAATGTAATTTCTATGGAACTGTCTAGTATTTTGGAATGGGATGTCTGTAATCAATCTGTTATAGTAATGGTACACTAGTTTCTCATATAAAATGTCTCTGAGAGACAAAGAGAAAGGAAGAACGGAGGCAGACATTAGACGGACTGGAGGCAATTGGACTACCAGTCCAGAGAAAAATCATACAGATGAGTAGGAACACAGGACAGGAGGAAAATCAATTACAGTCAGATGATAAAATAGGCCATAACTTGGTCGAGTTAAAGACGAGTGATAGGGTTTTAATTTGAGTTTCATTTGAAACATGACTGTTATTTAATGATATTAAATTGTTGTTTATTTGACTTTCACATTTTGTGTATTCATTAATTTAACTGTCGGCACCACTGACTGGGAGCTCTGAGCATTGCATCTCTCTATCACTACTTCAATTCCTCATAAAAGCAAGCCGGGAGGTCTTTTGTAATAATTTAAATAATATTGGGAGCACTCCACCCAACCTAAATAACACGGAAAATCTTTATATATTATATGCCATAATTATTCTTAGATGATATCCTTCATTTTTATGCCTGACTGTACTCTTGAATTAAAGTTATGTCTGTACATGCACATTTGTACATATATAAGTTTAGTACATTACATAATATATAACAGTTTTACAGTGTATGCAGCTGTGTACATTCATCTGGGTATTTATATAAAGGGTATAATTATTTCTATGGTAAATGAACACATTTAAAAAACTGAAAATTTCATACATTTAATTGGTGTCAAGTATATTTGATTTAGTTGTAATAAGACGGCTGATGATGCACATATTATGTGATATAAGCATTCAATGTTGCTTTTGATGAACTAGTATTTAAGTCTTTAAAACCTTATTCTGTTTCCAGAGCCTATTTTTTTCACATGTAATTGAAATTAATGAGCAGTATCTGGATAGAATAGTATCCTAGTGTTTGTAGTTCTGTTGATATTTACGAGCCAATCTTTATTCATGAAACACTGCAACAAGTTTTGCTTTCTCAACTCATGACTATGCGTTATTTATCATTTAACTTAATGTGTTACTGTATATGCACAATTAAAATCATGTTCACCAGTGTACTTTTGTTGTTTACATCCTTTGCATCCCATGACAATGCTAGTCAACTTCAATTCATGTTTTTAATAAGCACTCTCCTAACAGTTGCTTTCAAAACATAGCCATACATATAATCATTCTTTAGTGGGTAGGTAGCTAAAACAATTTTTAACAAAACTTGTTCATGCAAAATAGAAATTGCATGCTACAAAAGAAATGCTTTATACAACTTAAAATAAACATAAATTTCATTATTCACACATCATATCATTGGATAGATCACCCAAGTCTTCCTTGAGTAAATCAAAAATGGTACTGGCCAAAATTATTTATCCATTATACCCCATACACAACAGCTTGGAATGACATGTCTGTTGCCAGTACTTGGGTATCCATTAAGTCCATAAAATAAATTGCCTATTAGCAGTATGCCATTTCCCCCGGTGGTATTATCTTCTTCTGCTGCCTTTTAATAGTGGTTCTGATTACAATGATACAAATTATCACATTTTTAGTTGGTTTATCTTACAACGTAACACAATCTCACAAACACGACAAGTAAACACTTTCAAGTATCGCCCCTTAAAGGAACCTCCTATTGTCAGGATTTTCCATCGTATTGACTTTTTTGCCTACTTCTTGTAATTTATCATATATAATGAGAAATCTATAAGCAATACATATATTGTGGGTGACTATAATGAACTAAGGAGAAGGACAGACGAAGAATAGGGCAACAATTACTCAAAAGCGAAACATATGCTTACCTCGACTTCATGTGACACTGCGACTACGGAGAATGTCGGTAAATTCCGTTTCTGCATAATTAATTAGCAATCAGTACAGAAAATCGTTATATTTTCATTGATTAAACTTACAGATGTACATTTTTTGAAACTGAATGACCTGTAATTACTTATTATTTCTACAATACTTTTCATAATATCATGCATTTGCAAGAACAAAAAGGTCGAAAATCTTAGGTTGTATGCCTTTAAATTCATCTGATCACTCGTCTTTTTAGCGTTAATCACTGTCAAAACAGAACACCTGTGACTGACCTCAGATTTAAATGTGTGGAATGCAGCATCACCCAAAGAAAAGAGCCATGCATCATGACCTTACAGCAAAACCTATATCACCAGGAACTGACTAATGTGTGGAACAGTTATGACAAAGTGCAGTTTAAATAAATTTATTACTTAGTTGAGAAGATCCTAATAATCTTTGAGATTAAAAAAACTGACTCTCCATAGCATGACTCTCCAGAGTAAATCATTTCTTACAGAGCTGGTCTCCAGAATTTAGGTTCAGTGGTCACCGTCATTGGTTTAGAAAGAAATAATGGTTTCCAAAAATAGGATTAGTTCTACCTTGTTGACCTGGTCCAGATTCTGTTAATGGCTTTTGCATAAGGTAAGGAAGAAACTGGTCAGTTTTCGATGCAAAGGTGAAGGTCACTCTTGACTGAATGAAGAAAAATATAGCATCTGTGCAAGACCTTCATTGATCAATATGGAAAGCTTTTAAAAATGAGTGGATATGTAATGTGCTGTTCACAGTATTCCTTTGTTACAATCTTTTTTGAACTTCCATTGCATTGCAGTGAATGCCAAGGTGATTTAGATTACAAGAGTGCTTGTGGGTCTGGTTGAATTTAAGTACCTCTATCGGTATAAATAGTAATGATGTTGCAACAAATGATAATTTTATGTTTGTTCTCCTTTTTGTCAAAAATTTCTTGTTCGGTCTTTAAAATTCTAGCTTTTAGTTACTATGAAATCCAGAGAAAATTAGAACTACATGAAAATCATGAATTCACTGTATTTTGAGAAAAATGAAATGTCTGCACATGATTGGAAACTACTTAATAGAGGTTTAACTTATTTAAATCCATTCCTACTTGAAGTTTCAGCAAGTATTTTGCATAAACTCCCATAGTTTTGAGCACTTGCTACATTTGATTTTTTGTCATCAAGTTTAATTTTCTCCAAACTATGATAGCATGGATATTATATTTAGAAATATGGCTGTAAAACTATTATAAATATAAATTGGTGTTTTTCTGTTTGTGTATTCTTGATATTTCATTTTTTGTCAATAATATAAAGAGAATTCATTGATTGCAAAAGTATTATATAAGGTATGACCAGATTTTACAAGTTTTCTTTTAATCATCTTTCAGATAAATGTCCTGACAAAAGATGTGAGAAGGAAATTCATTAACAGATTAAAATCAATACATTCTGAGGTAAAGTCCTACTTGAGTTAAGTCAGGGTCTACATAATGTCTACTCACAATCTCCAGTCTATTTTATCAGTTATTGTGTCTCTGTGATTATGATTCATGTAATGGTTACCTACTTAACAAAAATTACAAGTTTAACCAAGAAATTCAAATGTCAACTCTGACACCATATTATAATGCAGACATTTGCAGATAAACTTGCTTATAAGTTGGTTTCTTTACTGAAAGTTGATTCATTAATATTGGGATTGTCATATGACAAACACTTTGATAAGTCTTTGAATACTTTAAGAAACAATTCTCTCATTTGAGTGTTTTTTTTTCAATATTATTGCCACTATTCCAATCCAGAAATTCACATAGGTATACACCTTGTTTATCCATTTCATTATACATGTAGCTACATTTGTTTGAATTTTAGTAATTTGAAAATATTAAATTAAACATTTCCCACAGATCACTGCCATCTCACCTCTTTCTGGGTGGGTTCAAGTCTTTGGCTTGGCCAATGTGGGTATGTGAGAAAGCTTGCCAGTAGTTTGTCAAGGGTCAGTGGTTCTTCCAGGGATTTCCTGGGTACTTCCTTCACCATTAACACTGATCACCATGTATATCCTATCTTGTGCTGAAAATGGCATTAAATCCTCTAACAACAACAACACAAACAACAAAACATTACCCACTGCATAGTGATGTGTCCCACAGTGCTGTTTACTGTTTATATTTAATGATAAGTATATTGCTTTCATTTTCATCCGAACAACCTCTATTTATATTATAATGTGTTTTGCTTTATAAACAGTGTTTGTGTTTGACTTATTAAAAGGTGTGGTTTTTTCATTTTCATAAGCCACGTCTAATGCTTAAGTGGTATTTCCTAAGTTTTATGCCAGGCATGTAAAAGCAAAATCCATTTCCTGTTCTCAGTTAACAATTATTTGAAAAGCTGCCAATTTGATACTCTTTCAGTTCCAAGTAGAGTTGTAATGCTCACTGTGCCTTTCATCTTTTGAAGTCAGCACAACGTTTGTTTATCAAGTCGACAATGCTTTGATCAGATCATGAATATGATATTTGTTAAATGTCAAGTAGGGTCCTAAATTCATGGATGATAATTGGAACTCCATGTAATTACGTTGCACAACTGGCACATGTTTAGTTACAACCTTAAATAGATTTCACAGATTTTATGAATCAAGTGTCACTCATGAAGCCCAAGATCAGTCTTCTCATAAACATCTGTTTGTTTTTATTGTACAACTTTGTTTTTGATTTACAATGATTTTAAAATATATCATTCTTTGAACATTATTTTTAACATATTTCTATCAACAACTTTTATATTTTCAGGATAGCTTAGCTGATTTCAAATTACTGGCTGACATTACAACATCAGTAATGATCTTGAAATATACTATGCTTTATCAAAAAGCTGTAAGTAAAGTTTATCAATATGCATAGATGCCTGTTGATACATATAAATGCCCTATTATACATATTGAATATGATTGTTGTATCATTACTTGTACTGTACCTAGCAAAATGTATATTTTTAAAAGTAAAGAATAATTGTGCTATTAGCAGAGTTTACATGCTAGTCCTGCATTGTTTTCACTAAATAATTGTTAACTGTTTTATACATATTTTTACTGTCATTGTATTCAACAATATATTATTGGGCATGAGTTGCCTAACTAGACTAGATTTTTGTCAAAACATACAGTATTGACCAAAAGATCAAATTAAGCTTCAAAAAATTCAAGTGCCTTCGAAAAAGAACTTAAAATATTTTGTATATTAAATGAAATACATTTGAATGGTAAAGATAACAAACCTAGGTAACAATGAGAGAGAGAGAGAGAGAGAGAGAGAGAGAGAGAGAGAGAGAGAGAGAGAGAGAGAGAGAGAGAACAAAGCTCTGGTCAGTGACTTTTTCCATTTTGTTATTGTGAGGATTGAAAATGTCCAGTTTCATGAATATATGCCTAAACACTTAGGAGTATGTCAGAATTTGTTTGTTTTTGTTTTAATTTCAACTTCACTTTTTTGTTCTAAATCAGGGTTTCACAATGACTTTTAAAATATAGAATGAATAACCCTGTATATGATGCCCAGTCTAGTACCCCATTCTCAAAGAACCAAGTTTCCTGAATCCAGCTTATACTGACATTCTTATGTATCAGTCTCACCCATACAGTGCTGCTAGGCACTTCCTGTATATAATGTTCAACTTGGTACCTCAGTGTCCATAAGAAGTCACTGCACTTGTTTTCATACCTTTTCCACCCAGAGGGAGCCTATATTTAGCAACAGATTGGAAGTAACTGTATCTTATTCAGGACCATGCTATGAGTATAGCGAGTCACCATCTTCAACATTCTCCAGCTACATGAAATGTAGCAAAAGAGACGTCTGCACAATTTGTCCAAAGATGACTAAAATTGCTGTTAAGATCCCTTGTTTTTATTAAAGCATTTTATGATGCGTGAAGACTCAGCATTACTGGTGTGGATTTAATGTTTTCCATATAATGATATTGGAGTTCTCTGTCCTTCTCTATCAACAACAAATGCTTGGTCTACAGTTCTGGCATCAGTTGATTATTGACTAAAGTAAGAATGATCTTTCAATTCCTTGCAGTCTGGCTTAGTTACTGATATTCTGGGCTGATTGCTTACTTCATCAATTACATATCCCAAGTTATGCTCATAATCTTTATCAACAAATCTTCTAATTATTTAATAAGCAGGTTGACAAAATCCTCAAACAAGTGTTATGTGCTTAGGCTCTAATAAGCAGCAACACAGAAAGAATGAAAACTAACAAGCTTGAAAAACTTTAACAAACAATTTATTGAGTACAAGTATTTTCATAAAAGAAAATAAATAAACTTATGGTTTTAGAGAATCAAGTCCAAAAATTAATCCAAAAGAATTCACAATATAATCCACTAGTGGAATTGCGAAAGTCCTGATAGTAAAATGTCCTAATAGTTCCCGGTTTGAATCTTGATGATGTAATCCAAAATGACTGACGATGTCACGGGATGCAGTTCTGATTTTGTTAACGTCAAATAAGCACAAGTTTTTCCAGATAAAGAATACAATATTTTCCTCTTGATCCAAAACGAATTGAAATGATTTCCAGTACAAGATAATAACACAATAAATTCATCTTGTTCCCAAACGAATTGAAATAATTTCCAATATAACTCAAAACACAACTAGTAATTGAAAAGCCCAGAGATTCTACTACTGTTAGCTTCTAAAACACAGCTATATATGAATCCCTCGTAAACAGAAAGGGGCCACGTGATTTTCCAGTAGGTCATAGAACAAACATACGATTATTTAAACACGTACGCACGGAAAGATCCAGATAAGAATCAGCCACTTCTCCCCCCCCCCCCCCAGAACTAAAAATAATAAGATGTCCTTGGATTTAGCCAATCATTTTAGAAGCTTGTTTATCACCTTGAAACAAGGCCAGAAATGAAGTTAACAAGCAAGGTCAACACCTGTGTTTGCATATAAAGTATAGGTCAATCTAATTTTCCAGAAAACCTTTAATGAATTATAAACCCAAAATGACAAATTTGAATTAGACAATTATAAATAAAAAATTTTAAATCAAATATACGTAACACAAGCTACCAAGGTTATAGTCTCAGCCTTAGTTAAGTGATTTGCAAAGCAATCAAGAAACAATCACAGGGACATTTCTAGAATACAGGCTACTGGAAAAAAGTCCTACTGAATTTACAACATTCGATAACCACAGTTCTTTCAAACAAATGTGGACATAGAGCAGATTAAATGCAATCATTTTTGCCCGTGTTTCTCTTCACGTGAATCTCCCTATTTCAAAATGAAATCTTCTAGTCATCATCATCGATCATTGTAGTTGGAAGGCCTCAGTCTTTCGCAGCTAAATGGGAACAATTATGCAATGCTAATATTTAACCTAATAAGTGGTTTATGAGGGATTCAGTATCACTTTCAGTGCACCTCTTCTTATTTCTTGGGTTCCCTCATCTAAAATCATGCAAATCTTTGCTGGTCATTGACCTTACTTAGCACACTCAGTAAACATATTTGCACCCCTAGGTTCAAAACAGAAATCCATGATGGATTGTAAAATAAAGTCCATTGGGGGAGATTACGCTGTCATTCTGATAATAAGATCTCTCTATTCCTTCTACTCAAACTTAATGTGCGGACCACATGTCAGGCAAACCAGCCTGCCGTCACCGGCCGTCCAGCCGGCCGTCCACTGTCCAGCCGGCCGTCCACCGTCCAGCCGGCCGTCCAGCCATACCATTGTATTGCTAACACGGTCCGACCAACTATCATTTAAGGGGATTTTAGTGACAAATCTGCCCGTCAAGCTGTACCGCCGGCAACATGCCAATATTATGACGGACATTTTCATGAGAAACCTATCCAACCCACCAAGCCGTGACAGCGGCTGGTACCGGTGATAGCCGGACCGTCACCGACATTCCGGCGGACCATATGCCAGGCAAACCAGACTGCCGTCCAGCCGTCGCCGGCCGTCCAGCCAGCCATATCTAGCCGTCCCATCGTATTGCTAAAACGGGCAGACCAACTATGATTTACGGGGATTTTAGTGACAAATCCGTCCGTCAAGCCGTACCGCCGGCAACATACCCATACCATATGGAGATTTTAGTGAGAAATCTGTCCTTCCAGCCAGACCTTTGGAGCGGCCGGTACCAATGATAGCCGGACCGTCGCTGACTTTCATGCTGACCATTCGCCAGACAAATCAGCCGGCAGTGCCGGCCGTCCATATGTTCACGGCTTCTCCACAATGGAGATTTAGTGAAAGTGTCAATTATGACGGAATTGCGTCATCTATGTCACCTGGAATGCTATACAGATATGCAAGTTGTACCGGAACCAACATTCTCTCTGAGCGAATGGTAGATGCGCGCGCAGTGCTCGCTGCACTACACAAGCATTACGAAGATTTATATAAAAAAAAATTGACAATTCAGATGCGAGTGGGTGCCTGAGTTGACCAGAACACGACTCAGCACACAGTGAGTGTTACTAAACACTTTGAGCCGTCCACAGATCCGGTAATGGACCGGACTGAGCTTATAGGTTGTTGGGAACTTCAGAATGCCCACCACCTCCTACTGCCATTCAAGACTACACAGTTCAGGCATCTGTAGATCTTGAATGGGAGGAAGAGACGATGTCCTTCCTGCTTCTTCCCCAGTCGGTAAAAATTCAGGAAGCTAACTTCCAGCGACGTTCTAGTGTAGCTGATACGAAAACTCAGTCAGATGCCTTCAGTACTGATCTCCAATGCCACGTCAAAGCTAGTCCGAAACGTAGTCGATACGTCTTCATTGTTAGACTTGGCTTCACTAGCCAATTTTTTTTCTGACTCCCCAGGCAAATCCGGCCATGACCACGCTTGTGAAGTGACGGCCTGGATTGCTAGAGTTGTTAACAGGGCAGTTCACCATTCCATGAACAATGCGTTGACTGCTTTTGCCAACTTCGACCTGATACGACGTGATGCCTGTAGGTGGTCCACGTCGCTCAAGCCCCATCCTGCTTGGATTTTACGGATGTCTCCGTTTGGGTCATCATTACACTTTGGGGAAAAATTGAAAAAGTTCGGAGGCAGGCAGCTCAGTAACTGCCCCTCCAACTCGTCGCCCAACTTTCGCAGGCGTTTCGAAACAATCATCCCCTGACACAGCGGAGGGATGATGGGCGGACCAGGGAAAAGGGATCCTTACAATCAAATGTGTAGTATAGATCCCAACCCAATGCTGGGAGCCAACAGTCTAATCAAGCTAGGCGGCAACCATACAGAGGCGGCAAGAACCCAAGTTTCTCCGCCTTCACGCCTCCTAACTCTAGACTTTGACATACCCTGTAAACCGCCAGCGGACTGCCTACCTGTGGGCAGCCACCTCCTGCGATTTCAGGACCACTGGACCACTTTATTACCTCTGAACATTTGGGTGATTCAGGTCATTTTGGAGGGACTTTTGACTTCTTTTATCCATCCCCTCCCCTGTCTTCCTCTCCCCTCTTCACGGATGTACCGTCAGATCGGGAGAAGGATGCCTTTATATATATATATATATATATATATATATATATATATATATATATATATATATATATATATATATATATATACATATATTAATAAACCTGCAATAGATGGGGTTTTATTCATGGCTGTTTCTTATCCAGAGGCCGTTCATCGACCTGAGCCGCCTTTAACCACCCTGAAATTCAATGTAGCAATGGCGTGATCAATCCATCCGACGGGTATGCTGTCAGTCTAGATATGACCAACGCACATTTTCACGTCCCTATCCCACGAGTCACGGATATTTCTCCGTTGTGCTTGTCAGGACTCGGTTTATCAGTTCCAGGTAATACCTTTTGGTCTCAACTTCAGCTCTTGGGCTCGTACCAAGGTTATGGATTACGTCGTCACCCTGTTCCACTCGACTTCATCTATAGCGTCAGCAGTATACTTGGACGACATCCTCCAGAAACATATGTTAAGTTCTACTATGCTCAAAGGCAGAAAGGATCTTATATCACTTTACATCATATAGGCTTTCTCGTGAACTGGATAAAGTCCGATCTCTGTCCAGACTAGAGTTTTGATCCATATGGATGTGGAGTTTCTCCCCGATCTGAATCTGGTAAGGCTTCCTCGAGTTTGTGATCATCCAGATAATCGCACTCGTAGAGTCCGTTTCCAACACGATGCAAATTTCAGCGAGAGTGTTCTTGCAGCTCCTCGGATTATTCAATGCGGCAGCGGACTTGGTCCCGCTCAGCCGTCTTTTTATGCGCCCTTTACAAAGGACATTACTAGCGTAATGGCGCCCTTTTTAAGTCCCTTCGATCACACATTCATGCTCACGCCAGAGGTACGATCATTCTTGAGTCAGTGGCACAACCCCTGTGGGCTGTCCACAGGGATTACTGTGGAGATACCCCAGGCGGAGATAACGGTATGTTCCGCCGCTAGTACCTACGGTTGGGGTGCCCACCTGTTGCCGAACTTCGATACCGTCAGCGGCACGTGTGTGCCAGGGGCGAGCCCTCTCGACATCAATCTTTCAGAAATAACGGCTGTCATCAATGCCTTTCATTTCTGGCAGGATCAACTTTTATTGCAAACTGTCCTCCTTATGACAGACAACTTATGTCAGACAACTTTGTGGGGGTGACTTGCCTCCTCAAAACAAAAGGGCACCAATCACCAGACCTGTGCAATCTGATCTGGCAGTTTCTACATTGGTACGACAATCTCCACCTCAATGTACACATCAGACACATTCCTGGCAGACTAAATGTCCTGGCTGACACTCTATTCAGTCATTCACACGAAATGGTCACTTCATCAATCGGGCTTTCTTCCAGTCGGCACACTTTGGTGACATCCGATGATCAATCTTTTGCAACAAGGTGGAATTGCAAGTTGTCCACCTTCGTCTCGCAGGTTCCAGACCCAGAAGCTTGGGCCGCGGATGCTCGGTCAATCAGCTGGGATGGGTTGTGGTCGTTCTCCTACCCTCCCACGGTCTTGTTACTGAAAATAATCCAGAGGTTAAGGGGTCATAACTGTCGGATGATTCTGATTGCCCCTCTCAGATGGAACAACTCCTGGGTCTCCGATCTACTCGATCTGGCGATTGATCTACCCAGGAAGATTACAGTCCGCCCAAATCTTAAGTAACCGCGGCCATGGGTGTTCCACCCCTGTCCGTACCGTCTTTATCTTCAAGCTTGGCTCTTGTCCAGAAAGCCTTGCAAGACAATTTAAATCTTTGATTGTGGAGAGAATCTCGAGAGCAAGAAGGCCTTTTACTTTGAAGGCTTACGAGGGAAAGTGGCATGTTTTCAGGGACTGGTACCATTTCATTAACATCGTTCCTCTGAGTGTCACAATCCCTCAACTGGCCGACTTTTTTCTCTGGCTTTTCGAGGAGAAACAGCTGGCCCAAATTATTATCAAATGCTACCGCTCCATGATATCAGACACATTCTGCCATTGTGGTACATGTGCTATCAGCCATGACAAAGATCTGTCAGATCTTTACTAATATCCCTCACCCTGTTTCCGAATGGAATCTGTCCTGGGTTTTAACATGACTCAATTCAGACAGTATTGAGTCTTTAACCCACAATTCGTTAAAGCTACTATCATACAAATTGGGTTTCTTGATAGTCTTAGCTTCAGCATACAGGGTGAGTGAGTTACAGGTCCTTTCTAGTGACCCGAACTATCTATCTTCCGTTCAGATCAGATGGTTCGGTGGTCCTCTTGACGCAGCCAGGCTTCGTAGCCCAAAAATAGGTTACCATCCATTGGCAATCAACGAGTCGTCATTAGCTAGCTTTCTTTTATAGATAAGTCAGGATCAGCAGCCATGCAAGATCCTGTTTGTGCACTCTAGCACCATTTAAATGCATAGAGGTCAATCAGGTCACATACAACCTCTTTCTTCTGGTGATAGCTGGGAGATGAGATATCACCATTCAAGTCCTTGCTTCATGACTGAAGTGGGTTATATGCTCTGCGTACTCTGAGGATTCACAAGATCAGAGTCACCTTATAGAATCTGTTGGCTGGCATGCAGAATCAACCTTCTCCAGTTGTATCTTAAAGATTTGTCCTCGCAGAGGCAAACCTTGATTCTAGTAGGTCCGGTTTTGGCAGCCCAGATGCCCACCAGACCCATGTACAATAGGGTGGCCCTTAAACATAGAAAAAACATTTTCTTTTATTTCTCTAGCATCTGAACCCTCAGAGTTGTTCCATTTATTGTAGAAACAGATGAGAAAAAATATTATGAAAAAATATTAATATTTAGGGGTGGCTCAAGCACATCAAAGTTTACCATTAGAGTCTGAAAATCGTCATTTGGTCATTAAAACGAACGACACAGAGTTTACTGTTTGTCAATCAATGTTGACTTTTTTCCATCTGGAAATTGTTTCCGGTTCTGCTCTATTACGTGGAGAGCATACTGCAGCTGGTCTTCACATCTAAAGCGCCCTGACTGGACTGCATCTTGAATGAGGGCAACGCTCCGTTCTGCGTGGTCATTTGTAACCGAAAGCGTCTTGACCATTGCCTCAGCAGCTTTGAAGTCATCTCTACTGTTCCATGACTCGGGATCTTCAGCTAAGAATCCAGAAGGCAACCCCAGAATTGTAAATAGTTTTCTGCTGGACTTTGTGACAAAATCTACGAGTGTCTTCTGTTGCACGGCTGCCATGTCAATGCGTGCCCATTTTGGTGGATCCAGTTCTCCATCCTTTTCTTCCGACCCTCTGACAAGTGCTTGCTTTGTGGCAATATCTAGTTCTGGATCAAAGAGGCTGAGCAGTATTAAATCTTCCGAGAGGTACCACAGATGCCCAGCCATCTTACGTGACGTTTCGACACTGATGGCACGATCTGAATATGAATGGAGCAGCTGCAGGAGTTGGAGGTCATTTCTGGCTGCAGTAGGAGCAACAGGTGCCTAGTACCAAAACTTGATATAAATCTTTGCAAGAAATATGTTCAAACGTAGAAGCCCTTGAGATTTTCGGGTTGTCAGCTTGAACTGGGACCGGAAAAGCCATGCTTTGATGCTGTAGATGGCTTTTGCCATCCAGTGTGCTTGATGCAATGGACCAGGGCTTCTGAACGTCATCTTGTCCGAAGACTTTTTCCCTAAGAAGACGAGCATTAGTTGCAACAGCTCACGATAGTCATCTCTAGGTTGATTATCTTCAAGTTGTCGTTCGCAGAATGCTATGACTTCGACTTGAACATCTGCAAGCTCGGTAGATGCATAATCATCTGAAAAGGCGTCACTAAATCCGTCTTGGTCTATGCTTGACCACTGTTGTTTAAAACGCTTGAATATGAGAATTTCTGGTGCCTTGCTGGGTCCCATACAGATTCCAAATGCAGCACCCAGGACCAGTTCCATTATATGATGCCGACAAGCAAAGTGCAGAAGAGACCGTCCCAGTAACTGCTCGAGAATGATGCAAGCACCTGACAGTCTACCAGTATTGGAGCTCGTGGTGTCGAAGCACATGCCCTGAACCAAACTGGTAAGTTTCCATTCACATATGGCATTGTAAACTGCCTCTGCCTCAGCTTTGCCAGTTCCTGCAGAGGTATCTTTGGAATTTGTAAAAGCTTCTTCTCCCCCATTGTCGAAACCAAAATTGGTAGCCTGTTCACCTTTTCTATACCAGTTAAGTTAGGCATTAGCTTGCCATCCCAATGGACAGTTAAAGCTGTGGTTCGTTTGAATGCTTCCTTAATGCCAGCAGCTGCTGCTTTACGGTGTTTTTGGCGTTCACGCTGTATAGTCGTCCTGTTTAGAGCAAGCTGCTCTGGGTCTTGTCCGATAGCCCTCATTGATTCAAAAATGACCATCATGGCAGCCCTGTCACTCAACAGATTTCTATCGAGCATTGCTGCCAGAGGGGCTAATATTACCTGCTTTTTACCTCGTTTTCGTGGTGGAGGAGCAGCCGCACTTGTGCTGGGGATTGGATCTTGGTCGTCAGACTCAGATGATGTTTCCATGTCCGAATTATTGCTACTGCTGTCCAGCTCAACCACTTGGGACAACAACTCCTTTTCAAGTTCAGAACGATTTCGTCTTTTTTGCAATGTCTCCACTTTTTCCTTCTGCAGTTCTTGTTGTTTGAGCAGCACATTGTCCACACCCGCCATGCATCCAGGCCGTCCCTTCTTCCGCTGACATTCCAGGAATAATTTGTCCTCTTCATTCTCTGAGTTGCATTGCATCAGCGTGTGCAATATCAAACAGTTCTTTGATCATTTCTGTAAACATGACTTCATTTGCTTGCTGAGTCTGTGTCTTACGGTTCTTGTTCTTCTTCAGACCTTTCCACTGGTAGAATAGTTCTTCAAGTTTTTGATTGAATATTGTCGATGCTTGACTGGAATTCTTACACGGAACCAAAAATCTTCCACTCGTATTATGCTGTTGTTTGCTGCTGTTCGGATTTCCTCTTTAAGAACATTGTGACGATGCAAGAAATAGCTGAGAACTTGCTCTGCTGAGGGCAGTTTACTACCTTCTATCCCATCTGCACTGGTAACAAGATAATCTTGTGAGCGTGTTGTCACTTTTGTGGCTGCTGTCACTGCTGCTGCCATTGTTAACAGGTAAGTATCAACCAAAACCGGAATAATTATACTCTATTTAACACTCAAAAGTCCACAGTCCACAGTCCAGAGTTCACAAAATTCCCACTTTAACCTTTCAAGTCCAACAACTGTTGCAAAAGCTTCCAGAATTGCAGATTTGTTACTTTTTTAACTGAAAATTTAACAGTCAACACTCAACATCTGAATTTCCTGAAAACATAAAAGTAAACAACTGAACAATAAAACTTGCAAAATTGCAAAGAATATTTAATAATAACAAGTCATTAGTCAATAAATAAATAAGTAAGGAAAAAATTTTAAATTTATACTGTGGTTCTACATTCTACAATCTATATTACAAACAGTACAATGTGGACATTATGAACGTGATTACCACAAATTTCAGTGTCATTGAGCTACCTTTAAACCTTGTTCAATTTTGCAGATTTTTCGCATACTGTGTATTTTTTATCTTTTAGAACAAAATGAGAGGTCCAGAAATATATAATTCAAAACTTGATTTCTAAGGGCCACCCTAATGTACAACAAGCAGCACAGCCTATGGAAGAGAAATTGAGACAATTCGGGAAAATGTTGATATTACGACAACAAAATTAGGTTTGGCACGATACTCAGAAGTAGTAATAGGGGGCACTATAGGGTCTATGGAAAACCCAGTCAAAAAGTGCTTGGGGCACTATAGGGTCAAGATTTATAGGGTCAATGGAAAATCCAGTCAAAAACAGCTTGGGGCACTATAGGGTCAAAACAGCTTGGGGCACTATAGGGTCAAGGGAAATGGAACAGGGTGGGTCTATATAGCGTCAAGGGAAATGGAACAGGGTGGGCCTATATAGCGTTAAGGGAAATGGAACAGGGTGGGCCTATATAGCGTCAAGGGAAATGGAACAGGGTGGGCCTATATAGGGACAAGGGAAAAAATGGCGGCAAAGAAAGCTACTATCTTTTCGAGACCTATGAGTGGCCCTGAAAAGGGCCTTTGGATACTTCTTCTTCTTTTTTTTCTGTCGTTGTTCCACCACCTTTTAAGTTTACCAATGATTCCCGTTTTCTTCTTCTTTTCGTCCTCGGGAATCCAGTCAGGATGTCCCATAGCTCGAAACTTTTCCTGAACTCTCATCCATCTTAGATTGAGTAGATCAAAGTCCTCTTTCTTCTTTTTGTTCTTTTTTTCCTTTCTCTCCTTAGACCAGTTTTCTTTAATCTGGATCACCTGTTCTTCCATCACCATTCTCATCATTGCTTCTGCTTTCTTTAGCCTGTCTAGACCCCACTGCACATATTCCCACTCTATGAGATGTAATGTTTCTTCTAGAAAGCACCTGACTTTGATGACATGATCAAGTGCCTGCTTCAAATCCCCTATTCTTATATATTTTCTTTTAATACGTCTTCTTAATTTCTGGTCTTCCTCCTCTATCATACCTTCTAATAGATCTCTTGCTAATTTCAGTTGGCTTACAAAGCCATGGTTACTTTGAAATTCTTCCTCAAGTCTTTCCACTTCATATTCTGCATCAAGGATCCCAAACCAACTGT
This sequence comes from Unio delphinus, assembly GCA_029339505.1. NCBI lineage: Eukaryota > Metazoa > Mollusca > Bivalvia > Unionida > Unionidae > Unio > Unio delphinus. The sequence continues at coordinate 3,534,420 of JAQISU010000009.1, read as the reverse complement.
CTCGGAGTTGGATAAACAATTCAAAATTCATCTTGATGTGTTCAAAATTGAATGGCTCCAAGGTTTGATTGATATTATGGGTTTAAAGTGGTTCGTCCCCGAGGGGCTCTTACCACTGTTTTATCCCTCAAAAGAGGGTTATTTACTTTGTCCTGAGGGGAAGGAAATGTGCCACATCCCCTGCAGGCATTTATGCACTCATAGAGTGCTATTTACTTAGGCCATCACCACTGGGCAATACGTGTACTGCCTCTGGGTGTGACTTCGGCCGTCACCACGGGCAATAATTGTATTGCCTGGGTGAGTGTAAGGCCATAAGCCATAGGCCATAGGGTGGGTAGGAATGGAACCTACTCACACCCACCCCTATCATTCTGTTACCTACTGATCTGCAAGAGCAGTGAAGCGAGAGAAAATTAGTTTTCTCATATCGCTTATGTCGGCGTAATGTGGTCGTGCAAGCACGAGAAATTACGGCAGCAGGGAGTGAAGGTGATGAAAAGCCAAGCGCGCACCTGTATATCAAATTCAGTCCAGTTGTACTAATGGACAGCCTAACAAACCAATAATGTATAAGCTACCTGTGCAATTTACCAAATATCTGAGTTAAAAATATTGTTTATTATCCTATCAAAAATAGGGACTAGTACTAAGTGTACATGTGTAAGTCCCTATTGTATTTAAATTAAAGTGCCTAAGCGACACATAAAAGTGTAGTCAATGGTAGGGGTATTTGGTTATAAATTTGTTGAGCAGTGCCAAAAAAATGTCATATTTGTCTTTTCAGGGCCAGAAAGTTAATCGAAGAGGGTTTCCCTCAGCCAAATGAGAACCCTATTAAAAATGGCAATGAAAGTAGCCCTAAGGCTAATATTCCACCGGTTGGAAGGTGGCCCTCCTGTCTTCCATTTCGGCTAAGAATGCGGCTGTTCTTTCTTCCAAAAAGACTCGTCTGGGGAAGTAGAACCCATGCTTGGTGGCGATGTAAGCTGCCGCATCTTGTAGATGGTGGAGGGGTCTGTCTTCGAAGGCCTCATAGTAGTAGCTACCCAGGATGTTTAGTGCGTGATGCCATTGGCTGACCCTTGGTGGTGAGGTCTGCAACGATCTGAAGCCAATATAGGTGACAGCAGAAACGAAATTTGAAGCTTTTTTCTTGTTTGTCAGTAATGGCGTTAGTCCCAGGTCGCTGCACAGCTTGCTCATTAATTTTTCTTTGGTATCATCTGCCATTCGCACTGTTTTGACTGGTGACTCCCACTTGGCCTTCGGGGTGGTTTCTTCCAATTCTTTATCCAGGTTCAATGCCGGCCCTGGTGATGGAGTGGGGGGTGTCGATGTTCTTAACATCCCCTTTTTCCCCTTTCCCTTTCCTTTCTTTTTAGGGGGTGGTGGCGGTGGTTCCGGCGTTTCCGGTGCTGGTTCAGTAAAATCCACTGGTGACGTGGCCGCTTCCACTGTCTCGGCTGTTAAAATCCCCAGCATTTTTTGGGATAGCATTTCTATCCGGTTCTGAAGAGTCTTTATTGTAGCCTCAGGTACGGATGAGTCCTTTTCAGTCTCAGCTGGGGCTACCCCTTCTTGAACGTTGGATGGGGGGGGTGGGTGTGCCACGCGTTGGTCGGTGTTCTATTTCCCGCCTTTGCTGCTGGCGCCCTCTATCTCTCCTGTACATCAGTGACCCCCTTAGGTCGTTATTTTCTTCTTTTTCCCATACAAGTAGAAGTGTTGTTCTTCTTCCTGCGGCACGAAGGCTCCAATTAGAGGCTTCCTTCAGTTCTAATCCTAATAAGGCATTTAGTGCTGGTCGGGGAATTACATCCACCGCTAGCGTGTTTAACGTTTGAAACATGTTTTTCGAGTTGACCACTCTCTGCTCGTTCGCTGCTGACTATGGCTCCAAGGTTGATGATTGATATGATGCGTTTAAAGTGAGTCGTCCCGAGGGCTCTTATCACTGTTTTATCCGTCAAAAGACGGTTATTTACTTTATCCTGAGGGTGGGAATGGAGCCGCCACCCTGCAGGCATTTATGTGTTCATGGAACACTATTTACTTGGGCCGTCACATCGGAGTAGCTATTGAGCTACTACTGTGTGATTGTAGGGCCACATACAATATGAGTGGGAATAGTTCCAGCACACACTCATATTAATTCATACTGTTTCTGGTTGGTTGTTCAGGACGTGTTAAGCACGTGTAGTTGCTGCGGCAGGTTTTTGTGGGCGAGGCGAAGTGCCTGGCAAGGGCAGCTTCTTTGGACGTATCCTATCCCTATTTATATACTCTGTGCTGCTTTTGAGTGTACAACGTTTATGCAACAGTGTTTTATAATGTTGGGTGTTCGATGTGTATATTGGTGTAGTAGTTTGGTATGTGCAACCTTGTGTTGCTGGGCCTGATGATCTGGGCTTTGATCACCTAATATATACTATTTGGGGTTCTGAGTAAACCATATTTCTTAGGTAATTTAGTTAGTTTTGCAGCCTTGTGCTGCTGGCCCTGATAGTCTTGGGTTTTTGACTACCTTATAAGTTCTAATTTTGCGGGACCTAAATTATGTTCTTCCCTATTTTTATTTGATGTGCGACCTTGTGTCGCTGGACCTGATAGTCTTTGGATTTTTAGACTACCTTAGATGTTCTTGATTTGGGGTCTCTATCATATTTCTCTACCTAGTTAAGTTGCTCCGTTCTCGGTGCAGCTGCAGGTTCTAATTAAGCTTTTGTTGTGGTTGATACTTATGTTTTTAACACTGTGCACTTGGTTGTACTCCTAATGAGAAGGTATCTAGGGAAAGTGTCTAAAGAGGAAAGAAGAGAAAGTATAGTGTTGTCCTACATTCTTACTGCCTATGATGTTTGTATTTTTACTTCATCTTATCCTTTTTTAGGTGGGATTTATTTGGTGATTTGTTTAAGTTTTTATGACCTGTTTTGTGTTTTTAGTTCTTGGTTCCCCTTTTTGTTTGAATGGGACCCTATTTCCATATTTGTATTGGCCCCTTGGTTTAGTTCAGGTATGTGGTTCAGTTACTAGGTAGTAGCCATGGGTCCCTGCGGGAAATGTCCCGGGCCGTTAAGCGACACGTCAAGGATTGTCCATTTCCACACCCAGGCACCTCCCCACGACCGGTCCGTGAGGCGCGGCGGCCAGGCAACAACAAGGGACCTCTGCCGGAAGTATCCGGGGCCGTTAAGCGACACGTCAAAGGTATTCCTTGTTGAACCCAGTTTCCACACCCCGGTCCTGGCCGTTTCTTGTTTTCCCTGTCCTAAAGGGGCTTATTAGTGATTTTATAGGTAAGTATTAGGGTCCTGTTTTGTTGTTTGTTGGGGTTAGGAATTTAATGGATACGTTATATATTCCCTATTTTTCCTATATTTAGTAGAAATTCCAATATATTCTTGTGTGTTATTAGAATGTTTGGATTTGTAATATGTATAATTTCTGGGTATGTATATGGGGCTTTTATATTCTGCTGTTGTGATCTAAATTTGTCCCTTTCTTGTTTGGTTTTACTGCAATTGTTGAAGATATGATGTAGATCTTCCGGGGTATGACAATGGTAGCAGTTTATATTATGTGGAAAGGGTCCTATATATTTTCCCATGCTGTTGGCCAGCTTGGTTTTTCCTAAAGTTATCCTATTTATGATTGTCTGCTCTTTAGGAGAGCCCTTGGGCGGTTTTTTGTGTCTGGTGACTTCCTTAACAGTAGTGTACAGCACTCTCCCTTTTGTACTATTGTCCCAATCATGTTGCCATTTTTTATCTATTTGGGTGTTTATTATACTGTAGAGTTCGGTTGTGCTATAGTGCAGTGGCTCGAAGTTCGGTTCGTGTAGTTTTTCCTTAGCTAGTTTATCGGCCATTTCATTACCCTTAATTTCGATGTGGGATGGTATCCACATGAACTCTACAATAGTATTTCCGGAATTTAGTAGTTTTAGTTTGGCGTTTATTTGAATGAGGAAATCTTCCCTACATTTGGTGGTATTTGTTTGAATTGAAGATAGGACGCTAAGCGAGTCACTAATAATTACTGTCTTATTAGGTTTGAATTCTTCAATCCATTGTAATGATTTGAGGATGGACCAGAATTCAGCTGTGTAAATAGAGCAGTAGTCTGGGAGACGTCTGCCTATTTGTATGTTGAGCTCTGGTATGACCATTGCAGCAGCTGTTCTGTATGGGTTAGTAATTTTAGATCCATCCGTATAGATTTTGGTATATTGTTGGTATTGAGTATTTATAATGTTTAAGGCTTCTATTTTGAGAGTTTGTTCTTGATTTTGTTTATTGCCTTTTTCTGTGAGGGAGGTGTTGACTTTAGATTGTACGTTGTTCCAAGGTTCGTGCTCGTACACTACGTTATTATTTAGAGGAGTTAGTTCGACTGGTATTATTGTCTTTAAGAGATGATATTGTTTTCCCATAGGTAGTTTTTGTTTCAAGCTTTTCCTGATTGGGATGTTGGTTTGGTTTATAGCCAGGAGGGTGGGGTGTGTGGCGGGGTGGGTGGACAGCCGTGCCACATATCTTAAAAGGAGCTCTTGCCGTCTCAAGTAAAGGGGCAACTCTCCCGTTAAGACATGTAGCTCGGCTGTCGATGTTGTTTTTAGAGCTCCGGTACACTTTAATAGTGCTGATCTTTGGATTTGATCTAATTTTTTGAGTTGTGTTATGGGTGCCGATGAGTAGACTTGGCAGCCATAATCTAGTTTAGATCTTACCAGAGCTCTATATAATTTTAGGGATGTTTCTTGGTCAGCACCCCAATGTGTGCCTTTTAGGCTCGTTATCAGATTTAGATCCCGACTACATCTATTAACTAAGTCCTCTATATGGTATGCCCATGTTAGATGTTGGTCATAGTACATACCCAGAAATTTTGCAACCTTAACAAATTTTATTTCTTGGTCCTGTATTGTTAATTTAGGGTATTTGATGTTTCTTCTATATGGGGTGAACAGTACGGCTACCGTTTTTTGGTGCGATAGTTTAAAGCCCCATTGATTAGCCCAGTTTCCAATATTGTTTAAGCTGGTTTGAAGTTCAGAGATGTTTTTGTGGTTGGAGGGGTTGCCTGCTCTCCATAGGCCACCATCGTCAGCAAATTGTGACAGTTCAACTTTGGTAGTCGCCAAATTTTTATCTAAGTCATTTATCATGATGTTAAAGAGGGTGGGGCTGAGTACACTGCCTTGTGGAGTTCCATTTTCAAGTGAGTGTTTCTCAGAGTAAGTTGCCCCTACCCTAGTTGTAATTGTGCGGTTTGCTAGGAAATCTTGAATAAAATTAAACATTCGTCCAGTAATGCCATAGTTATTTAATTTGGCTATAAGGCCCTTGGTCCATACGAGATCGAATGCTTTCTCGAGATCGAGAAAAACCGCAATGAGATTTCTGCTCTGTTTTTGTTGTGAGTTAAATGCTAGTTTGATGGCAGTTTCAAGTCTTACAAGTTGGTCTGTGGTGGAGCGCTTGTTTCTGAATCCACATTGATTTTCTGAGATGAGGTTATTTTTAGTAAGGTGTGACTTGATTCTGTTGTTGATGATGGTTTCCATGATTTTACAGATGTTATTGGTTAGTGATATGGGCCTATAAGAGTTGACATCATGGTTGTCTTTATTAGGTTTTAAGATAGGTATTACTATCGCATGTTTCCATTTTTTTGGTAGCTTTCCTGTTTCCCATATGTTATTTAGGAAATTTATTATTATGTGAACTATATTAGGTGGTAATTGCTTATATATTATATACCCTATTTTATCTTCCCCAGGTGAAGTTTCTTTTTTTGTTTTAAGTGCTTGGTCCCATTCGTATTTAGTTATTTTGTTGTTTAAAGGGGAGTCCTTGGGTCCCAAGTCTTGGAATATTTTTGGGTTCGCTCTTTCTTCGATGGCTCTATGTAATTGAAATTCTTTAGTATGGTTGCTGCTTTTGCTCATATTAGTAAAGTGTTGAGCGAATAAGTCAGCCTGTTCTTTATCACTGTTTGTGTTGCTTAATTTGGGGGTATTGTTGGTATTTTTACCTCTAATCCTTTTGATCTTATCCCATACTTGTTTAGAATTTGTTTTGTGGTTTAGTGTACCACAGTAGGCTTGCCAGGTTTCCATTTTGGCTTTTTTAATTAGTTCTTTTAATTTCTGAGTGTGAATTTTGAATTCCATAAAGTACGTGGTTAATTTGGAGCGTTTGAATTTCTGGAGTGCTTTGTTTTTAGCCTGCTGTGTTGTTTTAATTTCGTCATTCCACCAAGGCACAGTAAGTTTTGGTGCCTTATAGTTAGTGGTTGGGATGCTGTTAGTTGCAGCTTTGTTAATGACATAATTTATGTTTTCGTAATATTGGTCTATGTCATTTGCTTCTATCTGGTTAGTATCTTCTTCCTTTAGTATTTGTTTAAATAAGTCCCAGTCTGCTTTTTTATAGTTCCACCTGGGGTTGTTTTTTTGCACCTGCGACTGCACCGTCATTTGCAGGGTGGTGATGACTAGGAAGTGGTCACTGCCCATGGGGTCAGTTTGATCCACCTCCCATCCCGCCACTTGTGCGAGTGTTTTTGTGCATAGGGTGAGGTCAATGGCGGACAAGGCACCGTTTATTGGATTTAGGCGTGTTCCGGTGCCATTATTTAAAATGGTCAGTGTTGATGTATTGGCCCAGGCCTCAATCAACCTGCCCCTAGTGTCCGTCATCTTCCCCCCCCACAGCTTATTATGTGCATTGAAATCTCCGCATATGACAGTGCGCTCACTGGTGATTATGGTGTTTAGGGCTAAGAATATTTGTTCATTGCTTAGGGCGGTATCTGTTCCTGGGTCATAAAAATTGATGATTTGTATATCATAGTTACCCATTATGAGTTTTATTGATTGTACCTCTACATGTGAGTTTGTTATTTCTTTAGCTGTGATAGGTACTAGTTCTACAGATTTTATGGTGTTTTTTACATAAATGGCTAGTCCTCCCCCCGGTCCTTCTTTTCGTGATTGGAGGTACCCTGGGGCGTATCCCATTATATTGGGCAATGTTTTGGTTTTATTTTTAAGCCTTGTTTCTTGAATGCAGAGGATATCTGGTTTGTTTTTGGTGTTTATTAGTTTAAGTTTTAATTCATTCATGTTTGTTGATATACCTCTGGCATTCCATTGCCATATCGAAACATTACCAGTAGTTGTGTTAGCCATTTCTACTGGGGTCATTTACTGTAATTAGGGTCTTAATTTGGTCTTTAATTTGTTTTAGTTTTTTAAGTAGTCCAGGTTTATTGTCAGTTTGGTGCAGTATTGATTCCATGATTTGATTGATTTGATTGATTTCTACCCCTAATTTGTCTTTTAAGGTTGGCTTACTTTTAGGGTCTATTGTTTTCGCTCTATGGAGTTTATGTTCTTTCCTTGCAGTGCGGTAGTTAACCCTGTTACTTTCCATGTATTCAATGATTTCTTTCTCTCGAATTGTAGCCGGGCATAGTGGGGATTTCACTGGGTGGGTCCCTTTACATTGAGCGCATCTGGGATTTAGTTTTGCGCATTCTCCCTTATGTCCCCTTCCACAGTTACTGCATTTGGTTGGTAGTTTGCATTTGGTGGTATAATGGCCCCAGTGTTTACAATTTGAGCAGAACCTAGGTTTATTTGTGTAGGGTTCTACTCTATAGTGGGATCCTTTGGTACCTATTTGGATTAGGGACTGCAATGGGGTTTCTGTTTCGATCACTGTTATTGAGCATTTGGGGCCCCTTTTGCCTATCCTATATGTTTTAGAGATGTTATTGCCACCTTCTCTTAATTTATCGTTTAGAGTGTTTGTGTCCCATTGAGACATTGTCCCTGTTAATTTTAGCACTGCTTTAAATTTAGTGGGTGGCGGTAGGGGGCGGCTGTGGGTGGTTTGGCCTTTTTTTGTGTTATTCCTATGTGGGGCTGTTATGTTGTATGGTTTGGATACCTGTACTGGTATTCCAGCAAGTGTGTTTATTTCTAAATACTTGGCTGCTTGTTGGCCAGTACTACAGTGCAGTATTATGTAGTTGGTATTGGGCCTGATAATTTTGCATAAGCCTGCATGTACCCTAGTTATGGCCCCTGCTATGGTATTTGTGGAGAGGTTAATTAATTTATTGGATTTGCTTTTAATATACAGTGTAAGTTCCGGCCTGTGATAAGTGGGTTTTGGTCCTATGTTAGCTGGTACCTGTGTTTTTTTGTAGGTGTTGCTAGCATTTTGGCCTATTTGGATGTAATTATTTCCCTTTGGGTGGGGGACTGAGGTTTCCTTTGCCTGCGGTGTTATGTTAGTTGTTCCTGGTTTAGGGCCACTATGGGTAGGTTTGGTTAGTTTAGTGGTTTGGGCATATGTAAGTTTTGTTGGGGGGGTGTTTTCAACTGCGTCCGCTTGGCAGTTTGGTTTGGTAATTTGAAAAGTTCGGTTTTGGGTGTTTTCCACCTCGTCCGCCAAGTATAAATTTGGATCCCCCGTTTTGAAAGTTCGGTTTGGGGTGTTTTCCACCACGTCCGCCGAATATGAATCTGAATTTCCTAACTGTTTGTTGTTGGGGGTTAATATTGAGGTGGAGATATTGAGTATGGGATCGCCGGGGGCCAATGTGGCGTCCAGATCTTCATATTGTAACGTTTCGTTATGCAAATTAAATTCAATGGGCGATAGCGGGTCTAGTTTTGCCGCTTCTTTCATTAGAACTTGTAACTCGGGGGTTGAGTACATTCTAGATTTATTTACTTTGTTTGCATCAATTGGAATGCCTGGTGTTTGGTACATTTTCTTTAGTTTGTTATTCCTACGTGTGGCCTGTCCTTGTCTTACTTTCATACCCTGTTTGTTTGTTTTAACATCTATTGGGGTGGTAGCCATTTTTCCTTTGTTATGTGCCTTTAGTTGGTCGGCCATATTGGATAGTTAATTGTGTAGAAACGTGTGATAGAAGATAGAGTTTTTAGCGAGGATAGTGGTAGTAGTGAGAGTTTTAAAAGTTGAAAGTAACTTATTGTTTCAGCACAGAGTATAGTAAATTGCTAACGACTTACAGTTAAGATGACCGGGCGGTTTGAGGTGGATTGGCTGCTGGGTGTCGTAGATGGCTGGTTGTGGTGGTTGGTTTGATCTCAGGTTAGCAGCTGGGTCCTGTAGCGCAGTTTGTTGGAGTGGCTGGCAAGCGTAGGTGGTTGTTTCTCTGCTGGATCCGGATGCGTAGTAGGGTGGTGAGTTGCAGGTTTCGGTAAAGCAGTAGTGGACTTGACTCATCTGTATTCCAACAAGCTGTGGGGCCAAAACCTCGATTAAAATAGAGCTTATTAACCGAGAAAAACTCCCCTCCTTGACTCCAGTGCTTGAGTTAAGGAATATGCGTTTGCTTGTTGGAAATCGTAGTGGTAGTGGTGTTGATCAAATTCGGGAACAGGTGGCTTCGGTCCTGGGCGGCTCCGACACGTCTGCTCTTCTTAATAGTTCTCGCTGGACTGAATGATGATGATGTATGATGGCTCCAAGGTTGATTGATATGATGCGTTTAAAGTGAGTCGTCCCGAGGGCTCTTATCACTGTTTTATCCGTCAAAAGACGGTTATTTACTTTATCCTGAGGGTGGGAATGGAGCCGCCACCCTGCAGGCATTTATGTGTTCATGGAACACTATTTACTTGGGCCGTCACATCGGAGTAGCTATTGAGCTACTACTGTGTGATTGTAGGGCCACATACAATATGAGTGGGAATAGTTCCAGCACACACTCATATTAATTCATACTGTTTCTGGTTGGTTGTTCAGGACGTGTTAAGCACGTGTAGTTGCTGCGGCAGGTTTTTGTGGGCGAGGCGAAGTGCCTGGCAAGGGCAGCTTCTTTGGACGTATCCTATCCCTGTTTATATACTCTGTGCTGCTTTTGAGTGTACAACGTTTATGCAACAGTGTTTTATAATGTTGGGTGTTCGATGTGTATATTGGTGTAGTAGTTTGGTATGTGCAACCTTGTGTTGCTGGGCCTGATGATCTGGGCTTTGATCACCTAATATATACTATTTGGGGTTCTGAGTAAACCATATTTCTTAGGTAATTTAGTTAGTTTTGCAGCCTTGTGCTGCTGGCCCTGATAGTCTTGGGTTTTTGACTACCTTATAAGTTCTAATTTTGCGGGACCTAAATTATGTTCTTCCCTATTTTTATTTGATGTGCGACCTTGTGTCGCTGGACCTGATAGTCTTTGGATTTTTAGACTACCTTAGATGTTCTTGATTTGGGGTCTCTATCATATTTCTCTACCTAGTTAAGTTGCTCCGTTCTCGGTGCAGCTGCAGGTTCTAATTAAGCTTTTGTTGTGGTTGATACTTATGTTTTTAACACTGTGCACTTGGTTGTACTCCTAATGAGAAGGTATCTAGGGAAAGTGTCTAAAGAGGAAAGAAGAGAAAGTATAGTGTTGTCCTACATTCTTACTGCCTATGATGTTTGTATTTTTACTTCATCTTATCCTTTTTTAGGTGGGATTTATTTGGTGATTTGTTTAAGTTTTTATGACCTGTTTTGTGTTTTTAGTTCTTGGTTCCCCTTTTTGTTTGAATGGGACCCTATTTCCATATTTGTATTGGCCCCTTGGTTTAGTTCAGGTATGTGGTTCAGTTACTAGGTAGTAGCCATGGGTCCCTGCGGGAAGTGTCCCGGGCCGTTAAGCGACACGTCAAGGATTGTCCATTTCCACACCCAGGCACCTCCCCACGACCGGTCCGTGAGGCGCGGCGGCCAGGTAACAACAAGGGACCTCTGCCGGAAGTATCCGGGGCCGTTAAGCGACACGTCAAAGGTATTCCTTGTTGAACCCAGTTTCCACACCCCGGTCCTGGCCGTTTCTTGTTTTCCCTGTCCTAAAGGGGCTTATTAGTGATTTTATAGGTAAGTATTAGGGTCCTGTTTTGTTGTTTGTTGGGGTTAGGAATTTAATGGATACGTTATATATTCCCTATTTTTCCTATATTTAGTAGAAATTCCAATATATTCTTGTGTGTTATTAGAATGTTTGGATTTGTAATATGTATAATTTCTGGGTATGTATATGGGGCTTTTATATTCTGCTGTTGTGATCTAAATTTGTCCCTTTCTTGTTTGGTTTTACTGCAATTGTTGAAGATATGATGTAGATCTTCCGGGGTATGACAATGGTAGCAGTTTATATTATGTGGAAAGGGTCCTATATATTTTCCCATGCTGTTGGCCAGCTTGGTTTTTCCTAAAGTTATCCTATTTATGATTGTCTGCTCTTTAGGAGAGCCCTTGGGCGGTTTTTTGTGTCTGGTGACTTCCTTAACAGTAGTGTACAGCACTCTCCCTTTTGTACTATTGTCCCAATCATGTTGCCATTTTTTATCTATTTGGGTGTTTATTATACTGTAGAGTTCGGTTGTGCTATAGTGCAGTGGCTCGAAGTTCGGTTCGTGTAGTTTTTCCTTAGCTAGTTTATCGGCCATTTCATTACCCTTAATTTCGATGTGGGATGGTATCCACATGAACTCTACAATAGTATTTCCGGAATTTAGTAGTTTTAGTTTGGCGTTTATTTGAATGAGGAAATCTTCCCTACATTTGGTGGTATTTGTTTGAATTGAAGATAGGACGCTAAGCGAGTCACTAATAATTACTGTCTTATTAGGTTTGAATTCTTCAATCCATTGTAATGATTTGAGGATGGACCAGAATTCAGCTGTGTAAATAGAGCAGTAGTCTGGGAGACGTCTGCCTATTTGTATGTTGAGCTCTGGTATGACCATTGCAGCAGCTGTTCTGTATGGGTTAGTAATTTTAGATCCATCCGTATAGATTTTGGTATATTGTTGGTATTGAGTATTTATAATGTTTAAGGCTTCTATTTTGAGAGTTTGTTCTTGATTTTGTTTATTGCCTTTTTCTGTGAGGGAGGTGTTGACTTTAGATTGTACGTTGTTCCAAGGTTCGTGTTCGTACACTACGTTATTATTTAGAGGAGTTAGTTCGACTGGTATTATTGTCTTTAAGAGATGATATTGTTTTCCCATAGGTAGTTTTTGTTTCAAGCTTTTCCTGATTGGGATGTTGGTTTGGTTTATAGCCAGGAGGGTGGGGTGTGTGGCGGGGTGGGTGGACAGCCGTGCCACATATCTTAAAAGGAGCTCTTGCCGTCTCAAGTAAAGGGGCAACTCTCCCGTTAAGACATGTAGCTCGGCTGTCGATGTTGTTTTTAGAGCTCCGGTACACTTTAATAGTGCTGATCTTTGGATTTGATCTAATTTTTTTAGTTGTGTTATGGGTGCCGATGAGTAGACTTGGCAGCCATAATCTAGTTTAGATCTTACCAGAGCTCTATATAATTTTAGGGATGTTTCTTGGTCAGCACCCCAATGTGTGCCTTTTAGGCTCGTTATCAGATTTAGATCCCGACTACATCTATTAACTAGGTCCTCTATATGGTATGCCCATGTTAGATGTTGGTCATAGTACATACCCAGAAATTTTGCAACCTTAACAAATTTTATTTCTTGGTCCTGTATTGTTAATTTAGGGTATTTGATGTTTCTTCTATATGGGGTGAACAGTACGGCTACCGTTTTTTGGTGCGATAGTTTAAAGCCCCATTGATTAGCCCAGTTTCCAATATTGTTTAAGCTGGTTTGAAGTTCAGAGATGTTTTTGTGGTTGGAGGGGTTGCCTGCTCTCCATAGGCCACCATCGTCAGCAAATTGTGACAGTTCAACTTTGGTAGTCGCCAAATTTTTATCTAAGTCATTTATCATGATGTTAAAGAGGGTGGGGCTGAGTACACTGCCTTGTGGAGTTCCATTTTCAAGTGAGTGTTTCTCAGAGTAAGTTGCCCCTACCCTAGTTGTAATTGTGCGGTTTGCTAGGAAATCTTGAATAAAATTAAACATTCGTCCAGTAATGCCATAGTTATTTAATTTGGCTATAAGGCCCTTGGTCCATACGAGATCGAATGCTTTCTCGAGATCGAGAAAAACCGCAATGAGATTTCTGCTCTGTTTTTGTTGTGAGTTAAATGCTAGTTTAATGGCAGTTTCAAGTCTTACAAGTTGGTCTGTGGTGGAGCGCTTGTTTCTGAATCCACATTGATTTTCTGAGATGAGGTTATTTTTAGTAAGGTGTGACTTGATTCTGTTGTTGATGATGGTTTCCATGATTTTACAGATGTTATTGGTTAGTGATATGGGCCTATAAGAGTTGACATCATGGTTGTCTTTATTAGGTTTTAAGATAGGTATTACTATCGCATGTTTCCATTTTTTTGGTAGCTTTCCTGTTTCCCATATGTTATTTAGGAAATTTATTATTATGTGAACTATATTAGGTGGTAATTGCTTATATATTATATACCCTATTTTATCTTCCCCAGGTGAAGTTTCTTTTTTGGTTTTAAGTGCTTGGTCCCATTCGTATTTAGTTATTTTGTTGTTTAAAGGGGAGTCCTTGGGTCCCAAGTCTTGGAATATTTTTGGGTTCGCTCTTTCTTCGATGGCTCTATGTAATTGAAATTCTTTAGTATGGTTGCTGCTTTTGCTCATATTAGTAAAGTGTTGAGCGAATAAGTCAGCCTGTTCTTTATCACTGTTTGTGTTGCTTAATTTGGGGGTATTGTTGGTATTTTTACCTCTAATCCTTTTGATCTTATCCCATACTTGTTTAGAATTTGTTTTGTGGTTTAGTGTACCACAGTAGGCTTGCCAGGTTTCCATTTTGGCTTTTTTAATTAGTTCTTTTAATTTCTGAGTGTGAATTTTGAATTCCATAAAGTACGTGGTTAATTTGGAGCGTTTGAATTTCTGGAGTGCTTTGTTTTTAGCCTGCTGTGTTGTTTTAATTTCGTCATTCCACCAAGGCACAGTAAGTTTTGGTGCCTTATAGTTAGTGGTTGGGATGCTGTTAGTTGCAGCTTTGTTAATGACATAATTTATGTTTTCGTAATATTGGTCTATGTCATTTGCTTCTATCTGGGTAGTATCTTCTTCCTTTAGTATTTGTTTAAATAAGTCCCAGTCTGCTTTTTTATAGTTCCACCTGGGGTTGTTTTTTTGCACCTGTGACTGCACCGTCATTTGCAGGGTGGTGATGACTAGGAAGTGGTCACTGCCCATGGGGTCAGTTTGATCCACCTCCCATCCCGCCACTTGTGCGAGTGTTTTTGTGCATAGGGTGAGGTCAATGGCGGACAAGGCACCGTTTATTGGATTTAGGCGTGTTCCGGTGCCATTATTTAAAATGGTCAGTGTTGATGTATTGGCCCAGGCCTCAATCAACCTGCCCCTAGTGTCCGTCATCTTCCCCCCCCACAGCTTATTATGTGCATTGAAATCTCCGCATATGACAGTGCGCTCACTGGTGATTATGGTTTTTAGGGCTAAGAATATTTGTTCATTGCTTAGGGCGGTATCTGTTCCTGGGTCATAAAAATTGATGATTTGTATATCATAGTTACCCATTTTGAGTTTTATTGATTGTACCTCTACATGTGAGCTTGTTATTTCTTTAGCTGTGATAGGTACTAGTTCTACAGATTTTATGGTGTTTTTTACATAAATGGCTAGTCCTCCCCCCGGTCCTTCTTTTCGTGATTGGAGGTACCCTGGGGCGTATCCCATTATATTGGGCAATGTTTTGGTTTTATTTTTAAGCCTTGTTTCTTGAATGCAGAGGATATCTGGTTTGTTTTTGGTGTTTATTAGTTTAAGTTTTAATTCATTCATGTTTGTTGATATACCTCTGGCATTCCATTGCCATATAGAAACATTACCAGTAGTTGTGTTAGCCATTTCTACTGGGGTCATTTACTGTAATTAGGGTCTTAATTTGGTCTTTAATTTGTTTTAGTTTTTTAAGTAGTCCAGGTTTGTTGTCAGTTTGGTGCAGTATTGATTCCATGATTTGATTGATTTGATTGATTTCTACCCCTAATTTGTCTTTTAAGGTTGGCTTACTTTTAGGGTCTATTGTTTTCGCTCTATGGAGTTTATGTTCTTTCCTTGCAGTGCGGTAGTTAACCCTGTTACTTTCCATGTATTCAATGATTTCTTTCTCTCGAATTGTAGCCGGGCATAGTGGGGATTTCACTGGGTGGGTCCCTTTACATTGAGCGCATCTGGGATTTAGTTTTGCGCATTCTCCCTTATGTCCCCTTCCACAGTTACTGCATTTGGTTGGTAGTTTGCATTTGGTGGTATAATGGCCCCAGTGTTTACAATTTGAGCAGAACCTAGGTTTATTTGTGTAGGGTTCTACTCTATAGTGGGATCCTTTGGTACCTATTTGGATTAGGGACTGCAATGGGGTTTCTGTTTCGATCACTGTTATTGAGCATTTGGGGCCCCTTTTGCCTATCCTATATGTTTTAGAGATGTTATTGCCACCTTCTCTTAATTTATCGTTTAGAGTGTTTGTGTCCCATTGAGACATTGTCCCTGTTAATTTTAGCACTGCTTTAAATTTAGTGGGTGGCGGTAGGGGGCGGCTGTGGGTGGTTTGGCCTTTTTTGGTGTTATTCCTATGTGGGGCTGTTACGTTGTATGGTTTGGATACCTGTACTGGTATTCCAGCAAGTGTGTTTATTTCTAAATACTTGGCTGCTTGTTGGCCAGTACTACAGTGCAGTATTATGTAGTTGGTATTGGGCCTGATAATTTTGCATAAGCCTGCATGTACCCTAGTTATGGCCCCTGCTATGGTATTTGTGGAGAGGTTAATTAATTTATTGGATTTGCTTTTAATATACAGTGTAAGTTCCGGCCTGTGATAAGTGGGTTTTGGTCCTATGTTAGCTGGTACCTGTGTTTTTTTGTAGGTGTTGCTAGCATTTTGGCCTATTTGGATGTAATTATTTCCCTTTGGGTGGGGGACTGAGGTTTCCTTTGCCTGTGGTGTTATGTTAGTTGTTCCTGGTTTAGGGCCACTATGGGTAGGTTTGGTTAGTTTAGTGGTTTGGGCATATGTAAGTTTTGTTGGGGGGGTGTTTTCAACTGCGTCCGCTTGGCAGTTTGGTTTGGTAATTTGAAAAGTTCGGTTTTGGGTGTTTTCCACCTCGTCCGCCAAGTATAAATTTGGATCCCCCGTTTTGAAAGTTCGGTTTGGGGTGTTTTCCACCACGTCCGCCGAATATGAATCTGAATTTCCTAACTGTTTGTTGTTGGGGGTTAATATTGAGGTGGAGATATTGAGTATGGGATCGCCGGGGGCCAATGTGGCGTCCAGATCTTCATATTGTAACGTTTCGTTATGCAAATTAAATTCAATGGGCGATAGCGGGTCTAGTTTTGCCGCTTCTTTCATTAGAACTTGTAACTCGGGGGTTGAGTACATTCTAGATTTATTTACTTTGTTTGCATCAATTGGAATGCCTGGTGTTTGGTACATTTTCTTTAGTTTGTTATTCCTACGTGTGGCCTGTCCTTGTCTTACTTTCATACCCTGTTTGTTTGTTTTAACATCTATTGGGGTGGTAGCCATTTTTCCTTTGTTATGTGCCTTTAGTTGGTCGGCCATATTGGATAGTTAATTGTGTAGAAACGTGTGATAGAAGATAGAGTTTTTAGCGAGGATAGTGGTAGTAGTGAGAGTTTTAAAAGTTGAAAGTAACTTATTGTTTCAGCACAGAGTATAGTAAATTGCTAACGACTTACAGTTAAGATGACCGGGCGGTTTGAGGTGGATTGGCTGCTGGGTGTCGTAGATGGCTGGTTGTGGTGGTTGGTTTGATCTCAGGTTAGCAGCTGGGTCCTGTAGCGCAGTTTGTTGGAGTGGCTGGCAAGCGTAGGTGGTTGTTTCTCTGCTGGATCCGGATGCGTAGTAGGGTGGTGAGTTGCAGGCTTCGGTAAAGCAGTAGTGGACTTGACTCATCTGTATTCCAACAAGCTGTGGGGCCAAAACCTCGATTAAAATAGAGCTTATTAACCGAGAAAAACTCCCCTCCTTGACTCCAGTGCTTGAGTTAAGGAATATGCGTTTGCTTGTTGGAAATCGTAGTGGTAGTGGTGTTGATCAAATTCGGGAACAGGTGGCTTCGGTCCTGGGCGGCTCCGACACGTCTGCTCTTCTTAATAGTTCTCGCTGGACTGGTGATGATGATGGCTCCAAGGTTGATTGATTGATATGATGCGTTTAAAGTGAGTCGTCCCGAGGGCTCTTATCACTGTTTTATCCGTCAAAAGACGGTTATTTACTTTATCCTGAGGGTGGGAATGGAGCCGCCACCCTGCAGGCATTTATGTGTTCATGGAACACTATTTACTTGGGCCGTCACATCGGAGTAGCTATTGAGCTACTACTGTGTGATTGTAGGGCCACATACAATATGAGTGGGAATAGTTCCAGCACACACTCATATTAATTCATACTGTTTCTGTTTGGTTGTTCAGGACGTGTTAAGCACGTGTAGTTGCTGCGGCAGGTTTTTGTGGGCGAGGCGAAGTGCCTGGCAAGGGCAGCTTCTTTGGACGTATCCTATCCCTATTTATATACTCTGTGCTGCTTTTGAGTGTACAACGTTTATGCAACAGTGTTTTATAATGTTGGGTGTTCGATGTGTATATTGGTGTAGTAGTTTGGTATGTGCAACCTTGGGTTGCTGGGCCTGATGATCTGGGCTTTGATCACCTAATATATACTATTTGGGGTTCTGAGTAAACCATATTTCTTAGGTAATTTAGTTAGTTTTGCAGCCTTGTGCTGCTGGCCCTGATAGTCTTGGGTTTTTGACTACCTTATAAGTTCTAATTTTGCGGGACCTAAATTATGTTCTTCCCTATTTTTATTTGATGTGCGACCTTGTGTCGCTGGACCTGATAGTCTTTGGATTTTTAGACTACCTTAGATGTTCTTGATTTGGGGTCTCTATCATATTTCTCTACCTAGTTAAGTTGCTCCGTTCTCGGTGCAGCTGCAGGTTCTAATTAAGCTTTTGTTGTGGTTGATACTTATGTTTTTAACACTGTGCACTTGGTTGTACTCCTAATGAGAAGGTATCTAGGGAAAGTGTCTAAAGAGGAAAGAAGAGAAAGTATAGTGTTGTCCTACATTCTTACTGCCTATGATGTTTGTATTTTTACTTCATCTTATCCTTTTTTAGGTGGGATTTATTTGGTGATTTGTTTAAGTTTTTATGACCTGTTTTGTGTTTTTAGTTCTTGGTTCCCCTTTTTGTTTGAATGGGACCCTATTTCCATATTTGTATTGGCCCCTTGGTTTAGTTCAGGTATGTGGTTCAGTTACTAGGTAGTAGCCATGGGTCCCTGCGGGAAATGTCCCGGGCCGTTAAGCGACACGTCAAGGATTGTCCATTTCCACACCCAGGCACCTCCCCACGACCGGTCCGTGAGGCGCGGCGGCCAGGTAACAACAAGGGACCTCTGCCGGAAGTATCCGGGGCCGTTAAGCGACACGTCAAAGGTATTCCTTGTTGAACCCAGTTTCCACACCCCGGTCCTGGCCGTTTCTTGTTTTCCCTGTCCTAAAGGGGCTTATTAGTAATTTTATAGGTAAGTATTAGGGTCCTGTTTTGTTGTTTGTTGGGGTTAGGAATTTAATGGATACGTTATATATTCCCTATTTTTCCTATATTTAGTAGAAATTCCAATATATTCTTGTGTGTTATTAGAATGTTTGGATTTGTAATATGTATAATTTCTGGGTATGTATATGGGGCTTTTATATTCTGCTGTTGTGATCTAAATTTGTCCCTTTCTTGTTTGGTTTTACTGCAATTGTTGAAGATATGATGTAGATCTTCCGGGGTATGACAATGGTAGCAGTTTATATTATGTGGAAAGGGTCCTATATATTTTCCCATGCTGTTGGCCAGCTTGGTTTTTCCTAAAGTTATCCTATTTATGATTGTTTGCTCTTTAGGAGAGCCCTTGGGCGGTTTTTTGTGTCTGGTGACTTCCTTAACAGTAGTGTACAGCACTCTCCCTTTTGTACTATTGTCCCAATCATGTTGCCATTTTTTATCTATTTGGGTGTTTATTATACTGTAGAGTTCGGTTGTGCTATAGTGCAGTGGCTCGAAGTTCGGTTCGTGTAGTTTTTCCTTAGCTAGTTTATCGGCCATTTCATTACCCTTAATTTCGATGGGGGATGGTATCCACATGAACTCTACAATAGTATTTCCGGAATTTAGTAGTTTTAGTTTGGCGTTTATTTGAATGAGGAAATCTTCCCTACATTTGGTGGTATTTGTTTGAATTGAAGATAGGACGCTAAGCGAGTCACTAATAATTACTGTCTTATTAGGTTTGAATTCTTCAATCCATTGTAATGATTTGAGGATGGACCAGAATTCAGCTGTGTAAATAGAGCAGTAGTCTGGGAGACGTCTGCCTATTTGTATGTTGAGCTCTGGTATGACCATTGCAGCAGCTGTTCTGTATGGGTTAGTAATTTTAGATCCATCCGTATAGATTTTGGTATATTGTTGGTATTGAGTATTTATAATGTTTAAGGCTTCTATTTTGAGAGTTTGTTCTTGATTTTGTTTATTGCCTTTTTCTGTGAGGGAGGTGTTGACTTTAGATTGTACGTTGTTCCAAGGTTCGTGTTCGTACACTACGTTATTATTTAGAGGAGTTAGTTCGACTGGTATTATTGTCTTTAAGAGATGATATTGTTTTCCCATAGGTAGTTTTTGTTTCAAGCTTTTCCTGATTGGGATGTTGGTTTGGTTTATAGCCAGGAGGGTGGGGTGTGTGGCGGGGTGGGTGGACAGCCGTGCCACATATCTTAAAAGGAGCTCTTGCCGTCTCAAGTAAAGGGGCAACTCTCCCGTTAAGACATGTAGCTCGGCTGTCGATGTTGTTTTTAGAGCTCCGGTACACTTTAATAGTGCTGATCTTTGGATTTGATCTAATTTTTTTAGTTGTGTTATGGGTGCCGATGAGTAGACTTGGCAGCCATAATCTAGTTTAGATCTTACCAGAGCTCTATATAATTTTAGGGATGTTTCTTGGTCAGCACCCCAATGTGTGCCTTTTAGGCTCGTTATCAGATTTAGATCCCGACTACATCTATTAACTAGGTCCTCTATATGGTATGCCCATGTTAGATGTTGGTCATAGTACATACCCAGAAATTTTGCAACCTTAACAAATTTTATTTCTTGGTCCTGTATTGTTAATTTAGGGTATTTGATGTTTCTTCTATATGGGGTGAACAGTACGGCTACCGTTTTTTGGTGCGATAGTTTAAAGCCCCATTGATTAGCCCAGTTTCCAATATTGTTTAAGCTGGTTTGAAGTTCAGAGATGTTTTTGTGGTTGGAGGGGTTGCCTGCTCTCCATAGGCCACCATCGTCAGCAAATTGTGACAGTTCAACTTTGGTAGTCGCCAAATTTTTATCTAAGTCATTTATCATGATGTTAAAGAGGGTGGGGCTGAGTACACTGCCTTGTGGAGTTCCATTTTCAAGTGAGTGTTTCTCAGAGTAAGTTGCCCCTACCCTAGTTGTAATTGTGCGGTTTGCTAGGAAATCTTGAATAAAATTAAACATTCGTCCAGTAATGCCATAGTTATTTAATTTGGCTATAAGGCCCTTGGTCCATACGAGATCGAATGCTTTCTCGAGATCGAGAAAAACCGCAATGAGATTTCTGCTCTGTTTTTGTTGTGAGTTAAATGCTAGTTTAATGGCAGTTTCAAGTCTTACAAGTTGGTCTGTGGTGGAGCGCTTGTTTCTGAATCCACATTGATTTTCTGAGATGAGGTTATTTTTAGTAAGGTGTGACTTGATTCTGTTGTTGATGATGGTTTCCATGATTTTACAGATGTTATTGGTTAGTGATATGGGCCTATAAGAGTTGACATCATGGTTGTCTTTATTAGGTTTTAAGATAGGTATTACTATCGCATGTTTCCATTTTTTTGGTAGCTTTCCTGTTTCCCATATGTTATTTAGGAAATTTATTATTATGTGAACTATATTAGGTGGTAATTGCTTATATATTATATACCCTATTTTATCTTCCCCAGGTGAAGTTTCTTTTTTGGTTTTAAGTGCTTGGTCCCATTCGTATTTAGTTATTTTGTTGTTTAAAGGGGAGTCCTTGGGTCCCAAGTCTTGGAATATTTTTGGGTTCGCTCTTTCTTCGATGGCTCTATGTAATTGAAATTCTTTAGTATGGTTGCTGCTTTTGCTCATATTAGTAAAGTGTTGAGCGAATAAGTCAGCCTGTTCTTTATCACTGTTTGTGTTGCTTAATTTGGGGGTATTGTTGGTATTTTTACCTCTAATCCTTTTGATCTTATCCCATACTTGTTTAGAATTTGTTTTGTGGTTTAGTGTACCACAGTAGGCTTGCCAGGTTTCCATTTTGGCTTTTTTAATTAGTTCTTTTAATTTCTGAGTGTGAATTTTGAATTCCATAAAGTACGTGGTTAATTTGGAGCGTTTGAATTTCTGGAGTGCTTTGTTTTTAGCCTGCTGTGTTGTTTTAATTTCGTCATTCCACCAAGGCACAGTAAGTTTTGGTGCCTTATAGTTAGTGGTTGGGATGCTGTTAGTTGCAGCTTTGTTAATGACATAATTTATGTTTTCGTAATATTGGTCTATGTCATTTGCTTCTATCTGGGTAGTATCTTCTTCCTTTAGTATTTGTTTAAATAAGTCCCAGTCTGCTTTTTTATAGTTCCACCTGGGGTTGTTTTTTTGCACCTGTGACTGCACCGTCATTTGCAGGGTGGTGATGACTAGGAAGTGGTCACTGCCCATGGGGTCAGTTTGATCCACCTCCCATCCCGCCACTTGTGCGAGTGTTTTTGTGCATAGGGTGAGGTCAATGGCGGACAAGGCACCGTTTATTGGATTTAGGCGTGTTCCGGTGCCATTATTTAAAATGGTCAGTGTTGATGTATTGGCCCAGGCCTCAATCAACCTGCCCCTAGTGTCCGTCATCTTCCCCCCCCCCCCCACAGCTTATTATGTGCATTGAAATCTCCGCATATGACAGTGCGCTCACTGGTGATTATGGTGTTTAGGGCTAAGAATATTTGTTCATTGCTTAGGGCGGTATCTGTTCCTGGGTCATAAAAATTGATGATTTGTATATCATAGTTACCCATTTTGAGTTTTATTGATTGTACCTCTACATGTGAGCTTGTTATTTCTTTAGCTGTGATAGGTACTAGTTCTACAGATTTTATGGTGTTTTTTACATAAATGGCTAGTCCTCCCCCCGGTCCTTCTTTTCGTGATTGGAGGTACCCTGGGGCGTATCCCATTATATTGGGCAATGTTTTGGTTTTATTTTTAAGCCTTGTTTCTTGAATGCAGAGGATATCTGGTTTGTTTTTGGTGTTTATTAGTTTAAGTTTTAATTCATTCATGTTTGTTGATATACCTCTGGCATTCCATTGCCATATAGAAACATTACCAGTAGTTGTGTTAGCCATTTCTACTGGGGTCATTTACTGTAATTAGGGTCTTAATTTGGTCTTTAATTTGTTTTAGTTTTTTAAGTAGTCCAGGTTTGTTGTCAGTTTGGTGCAGTATTGATTCCATGATTTGATTGATTTGATTGATTTCTACCCCTAATTTGTCTTTTAAGGTTGGCTTACTTTTAGGGTCTATTGTTTTCGCTCTATGGAGTTTATGTTCTTTCCTTGCAGTGCGGTAGTTAACCCTGTTACTTTCCATGTATTCAATGATTTCTTTCTCTCGAATTGTAGCCGGGCATAGTGGGGATTTCACTGGGTGGGTCCCTTTACATTGAGCGCATCTGGGATTTAGTTTTGCGCATTCTCCCTTATGTCCCCTTCCACAGTTACTGCATTTGGTTGGTAGTTTGCATTTGGTGGTATAATGGCCCCAGTGTTTACAATTTGAGCAGAACCTAGGTTTATTTGTGTAGGGTTCTACTCTATAGTGGGATCCTTTGGTACCTATTTGGATTAGGGACTGCAATGGGGTTTCTGTTTCGATCACTGTTATTGAGCATTTGGGGCCCCTTTTGCCTATCCTATATGTTTTAGAGATGTTATTGCCACCTTCTCTTAATTTATCGTTTAGAGTGTTTGTGTCCCATTGAGACATTGTCCCTGTTAATTTTAGCACTGCTTTAAATTTAGTGGGTGGCGGTAGGGGGCGGCTGTGGGTGGTTTGGCCTTTTTTGGTGTTATTCCTATGTGGGGCTGTTACGTTGTATGGTTTGGATACCTGTACTGGTATTCCAGCAAGTGTGTTTATTTCTAAATACTTGGCTGCTTGTTGGCCAGTACTACAGTGCAGTATTATGTAGTTGGTATTGGGCCTGATAATTTTGCATAAGCCTGCATGTACCCTAGTTATGGCCCCTGCTATGGTATTTGTGGAGAGGTTAATTAATTTATTGGATTTGCTTTTAATATACAGTGTAAGTTCCGGCCTGTGATAAGTGGGTTTTGGTCCTATGTTAGCTGGTACCTGTGTTTTTTTGTAGGTGTTGCTAGCATTTTGGCCTATTTGGATGTAATTATTTCCCTTTGGGTGGGGGACTGAGGTTTCCTTTGCCTGTGGTGTTATGTTAGTTGTTCCTGGTTTAGGGCCACTATGGGTAGGTTTGGTTAGTTTAGTGGTTTGGGCATATGTAAGTTTTGTTGGGGGGGTGTTTTCAACTGCGTCCGCTTGGCAGTTTGGTTTGGTAATTTGAAAAGTTCGGTTTTGGGTGTTTTCCACCTCGTCCGCCAAGTATAAATTTGGATCCCCCGTTTTGAAAGTTCGGTTTGGGGTGTTTTCCACCACGTCCGCCGAATATGAATCTGAATTTCCTAACTGTTTGTTGTTGGGGGTTAATATTGAGGTGGAGATATTGAGTATGGGATCACCGGGGGCCAATGTGGCGTCCAGATCTTCATATTGTAACGTTTCGTTATGCAAATTAAATTCAATGGGCGATAGCGGGTCTAGTTTTGCCGCTTCTTTCATTAGAACTTGTAACTCGGGGGTTGAGTACATTCTAGATTTATTTACTTTGTTTGCATCAATTGGAATGCCTGGTGTTTGGTACATTTTCTTTAGTTTGTTATTCCTACGTGTGGCCTGTCCTTGTCTTACTTTCATACCCTGTTTGTTTGTTTTAACATCTATTGGGGTGGTAGCCATTTTTCCTTTGTTATGTGCCTTTAGTTGGTCGGCCATATTGGATAGTTAATTGTGTAGAAACGTGTGATAGAAGATAGAGTTTTTAGCGAGGATAGTGGTAGTAGTGAGAGTTTTAAAAGTTGAAAGTAACTTATTGTTTCAGCACAGAGTATAGTAAATTGCTAACGACTTACAGTTAAGATGACCGGGCGGTTTGAGGTGGATTGGCTGCTGGGTGTCGTAGATGGCTGGTTGTGGTGGTTGGTTTGATCTCAGGTTAGCAGCTGGGTCCTGTAGCGCAGTTTGTTGGAGTGGCTGGCAAGCGTAGGTGGTTGTTTCTCTGCTGGATCCGGATGCGTAGTAGGGTGGTGAGTTGCAGGCTTCGGTAAAGCAGTAGTGGACTTGACTCATCTGTATTCCAACAAGCTGTGGGGCCAAAACCTCGATTAAAATAGAGCTTATTAACCGAGAAAAACTCCCCTCCTTGACTCCAGTGCTTGAGTTAAGGAATATGCGTTTGCTTGTTGGAAATCGTAGTGGTAGTGGTGTTGATCAAATTCGGGAACAGGTGGCTTCGGTCCTGGGCGGCTCCGACACGTCTGCTCTTCTTAATAGTTCTCGCTGGACTGGTGATGATGATGGCTCCAAGGTTGATTGATTGATATGATGCGTTTAAAGTGAGTCGTCCCGAGGGCTCTTATCACTGTTTTATCCGTCAAAAGACGGTTATTTACTTTATCCTGAGGGTGGGAATGGAGCCGCCACCCTGCAGGCATTTATGTGTTCATGGAACACTATTTACTTGGGCCGTCACATCGGAGTAGCTATTGAGCTACTACTGTGTGATTGTAGGGCCACATACAATATGAGTGGGAATAGTTCCAGCACACACTCATATTAATTCATACTGTTTCTGTTTGGTTGTTCAGGACGTGTTAAGCACGTGTAGTTGCTGCGGCAGGTTTTTGTGGGCGAGGCGAAGTGCCTGGCAAGGGCAGCTTCTTTGGACGTATCCTATCCCTATTTATATACTCTGTGCTGCTTTTGAGTGTACAACGTTTATGCAACAGTGTTTTATAATGTTGGGTGTTCGATGTGTATATTGGTGTAGTAGTTTGGTATGTGCAACCTTGGGTTGCTGGGCCTGATGATCTGGGCTTTGATCACCTAATATATACTATTTGGGGTTCTGAGTAAACCATATTTCTTAGGTAATTTAGTTAGTTTTGCAGCCTTGTGCTGCTGGCCCTGATAGTCTTGGGTTTTTGACTACCTTATAAGTTCTAATTTTGCGGGACCTAAATTATGTTCTTCCCTATTTTTATTTGATGTGCGACCTTGTGTCGCTGGACCTGATAGTCTTTGGATTTTTAGACTACCTTAGATGTTCTTGATTTGGGGTCTCTATCATATTTCTCTACCTAGTTAAGTTGCTCCGTTCTCGGTGCAGCTGCAGGTTCTAATTAAGCTTTTGTTGTGGTTGATACTTATGTTTTTAACACTGTGCACTTGGTTGTACTCCTAATGAGAAGGTATCTAGGGAAAGTGTCTAAAGAGGAAAGAAGAGAAAGTATAGTGTTGTCCTACATTCTTACTGCCTATGATGTTTGTATTTTTACTTCATCTTATCCTTTTTTAGGTGGGATTTATTTGGTGATTTGTTTAAGTTTTTATGACCTGTTTTGTGTTTTTAGTTCTTGGTTCCCCTTTTTGTTTGAATGGGACCCTATTTCCATATTTGTATTGGCCCCTTGGTTTAGTTCAGGTATGTGGTTCAGTTACTAGGTAGTAGCCATGGGTCCCTGCGGGAAATGTCCCGGGCCGTTAAGCGACACGTCAAGGATTGTCCATTTCCACACCCAGGCACCTCCCCACGACCGGTCCGTGAGGCGCGGCGGCCAGGTAACAACAAGGGACCTCTGCCGGAAGTATCCGGGGCCGTTAAGCGACACGTCAAAGGTATTCCTTGTTGAACCCAGTTTCCACACCCCGGTCCTGGCCGTTTCTTGTTTTCCCTGTCCTAAAGGGGCTTATTAGTAATTTTATAGGTAAGTATTAGGGTCCTGTTTTGTTGTTTGTTGGGGTTAGGAATTTAATGGATACGTTATATATTCCCTATTTTTCCTATATTTAGTAGAAATTCCAATATATTCTTGTGTGTTATTAGAATGTTTGGATTTGTAATATGTATAATTTCTGGGTATGTATATGGGGCTTTTATATTCTGCTGTTGTGATCTAAATTTGTCCCTTTCTTGTTTGGTTTTACTGCAATTGTTGAAGATATGATGTAGATCTTCCGGGGTATGACAATGGTAGCAGTTTATATTATGTGGAAAGGGTCCTATATATTTTCCCATGCTGTTGGCCAGCTTGGTTTTTCCTAAAGTTATCCTATTTATGATTGTTTGCTCTTTAGGAGAGCCCTTGGGCGGTTTTTTGTGTCTGGTGACTTCCTTAACAGTAGTGTACAGCACTCTCCCTTTTGTACTATTGTCCCAATCATGTT
The DNA here is from genome assembly GCA_029339505.1 of Unio delphinus. Taxonomy (NCBI): domain Eukaryota; kingdom Metazoa; phylum Mollusca; class Bivalvia; order Unionida; family Unionidae; genus Unio; species Unio delphinus. The sequence continues at coordinate 3,507,810 of JAQISU010000009.1, read as the reverse complement.
GCCATTTTTTATCTATTTGGGTGTTTATTATACTGTAGAGTTCGGTTGTGCTATAGTGCAGTGGCTCGAAGTTCGGTTCGTGTAGTTTTTCCTTAGCTAGTTTATCGGCCATTTCATTACCCTTAATTTCGATGTGGGATGGTATCCACATGAACTCTACAATAGTATTTCCGGAATTTAGTAGTTTTAGTTTGGCGTTTATTTGAATGAGGAAATCTTCCCTACATTTGGTGGTATTTGTTTGAATTGAAGATAGGACGCTAAGCGAGTCACTAATAATTACTGTCTTATTAGGTTTGAATTCTTCAATCCATTGTAATGATTTGAGGATGGACCAGAATTCAGCTGTGTAAATAGAGCAGTAGTCTGGGAGACGTCTGCCTATTTGTATGTTGAGCTCTGGTATGACCATTGCAGCAGCTGTTCTGTATGGGTTAGTAATTTTAGATCCATCCGTATAGATTTTGGTATATTGTTGGTATTGAGTATTTATAATGTTTAAGGCTTCTATTTTGAGAGTTTGTTCTTGATTTTGTTTATTGCCTTTTTCTGTGAGGGAGGTGTTGACTTTAGATTGTACGTTGTTCCAAGGTTCGTGTTCGTACACTACGTTATTATTTAGAGGAGTTAGTTCGACTGGTATTATTGTCTTTAAGAGATGATATTGTTTTCCCATAGGTAGTTTTTGTTTCAAGCTTTTCCTGATTGGGATGTTGGTTTGGTTTATAGCCAGGAGGGTGGGGTGTGTGGCGGGGTGGGTGGACAGCCGTGCCACATATCTTAAAAGGAGCTCTTGCCGTCTCAAGTAAAGGGGCAACTCTCCCGTTAAGACTTGTAGCTCGGCTGTCGATGTTGTTTTTAGAGCTCCGGTACACTTTAATAGTGCTGATCTTTGGATTTGATCTAATTTTTTGAGTTGTGTTATGGGTGCCGATGAGTAGACTTGGCAGCCATAATCTAGTTTAGATCTTACCAGAGCTCTATATAATTTTAGGGATGTTTCTTGGTCAGCACCCCAATGTGTGCCTTTTAGGCTCGTTATCAGGTTTAGATCCCGACTACATCTATTAACTAAGTCCTCTATATGGTATGCCCATGTTAGATGTTGGTCATAGTACATACCCAGAAATTTTGCAACCTTAACAAATTTTATTTCTTGGTCCTGTATTGTTAATTTAGGGTATTTGATGTTTCTTCTATATGGGGTGAACAGTACGGCTACCGTTTTTTGGTGCGATAGTTTAAAGCCCCATTGATTAGCCCAGTTTCCAATATTGTTTAAGCTGGTTTGAAGTTCAGAGATGTTTTTGTGGTTGGAGGGGTTGCCTGCTCTCCATAGGCCACCATCGTCAGCAAATTGTGACAGTTCAACTTTGGTAGTCGCCAAATTTTTATCTAAGTCATTTATCATGATGTTAAAGAGGGTGGGGCTGAGTACACTGCCTTGTGGAGTTCCATTTTCAAGTGAGTGTTTCTCAGAGTAAGTTGCCCCTACCCTAGTTGTAATTGTGCGGTTTGCTAGGAAATCTTGAATAAAATTAAACATTCGTCCAGTAATGCCATAGTTATTTAATTTGGCTATAAGGCCCTTGGTCCATACGAGATCGAATGCTTTCTCGAGATCGAGAAAAACCGCAATGAGATTTCTGCTCTGTTTTTGTTGTGAGTTAAAAGCTAGTTTGATGGCAGTTTCAAGTCTTACAAGTTGGTCTGTGGTGGAGCGCTTGTTTCTGAATCCACATTGATTTTCTGAGATGAGGTTATTTTTAGTAAGGTGTGACTTGATTCTGTTGTTGATGATGGTTTCCATGATTTTACAGATGTTATTGGTTAGTGATATGGGCCTATAAGAGTTGACATCATGGTTGTCTTTATTAGGTTTTAAGATAGGTATTACTATCGCATGTTTCCATTTTTTTGGTAGCTTTCCTGTTTCCCATATGTTATTTAGGAAATTTATTATTATGTGAACTATATTAGGTGGTAATTGCTTATATATTATATACCCTATTTTATCTTCCCCAGGTGAAGTTTCTTTTTTTGTTTTAAGTGCTTGGTCCCATTCGTATTTAGTTATTTTGTTGTTTAAAGGGGAGTCCTTGGGTCCCAAGTCTTGGAATATTTTTGGGTTCGCTCTTTCTTCGATGGCTCTATGTAATTGAAATTCTTTAGTATGGTTGCTGCTTTTGCTCATATTAGTAAAGTGTTGAGCGAATAAGTCAGCCTGTTCTTTATCACTGTTTGTGTTGCTTAATTTGGGGGTATTGTTGCTCCAAGGTTGATTGATATGATGCGTTTAAAGTGAGTCGTCCCGAGGGCTCTTATCACTGTTTTATCCGTCAAAAGACGGTTATTTACTTTATCCTGAGGGTGGGAATGGAGCCGCCACCCTGCAGGCATTTATGTGTTCATGGAACACTATTTACTTGGGCCGTCACATCGGAGTAGCTATTGAGCTACTACTGTGTGATTGTAGGGCCACATACAATATGAGTGGGAATAGTTCCAGCACACACTCATATTAATTCATACTGTTTCTGGTTGGTTGTTCAGGACGTGTTAAGCACGTGTAGTTGCTGCGGCAGGTTTTTGTGGGCGAGGCGAAGTGCCTGGCAAGGGCAGCTTCTTTGGACGTATCCTATCCCTATTTATATACTCTGTGCTGCTTTTGAGTGTACAACGTTTATGCAACAGTGTTTTATAATGTTGGGTGTTCGATGTGTATATTGGTGTAGTAGTTTGGTATGTGCAACCTTGTGTTGCTGGGCCTGATGATCTGGGCTTTGATCACCTAATATATACTATTTTGGGGTTCTGAGTAAACCATATTTCTTAGGTAATTTAGTTAGTTTTGCAGCCTTGTGCTGCTGGCCCTGATAGTCTTGGGTTTTTGACTACCTTATAAGTTCTAATTTTGCGGGACCTAAATTATGTTCTTCCCTATTTTTATTTGATGTGCGACCTTGTGTCGCTGGACCTGATAGTCTTTGGATTTTTAGACTACCTTAGATGTTCTTGATTTGGGGTCTCTATCATATTTCTCTATCTAGTTAAGTTGCTCCGTTCTCGGTGCAGCTGCAGGTTCTAATTAAGCTTTTGTTGTGGTTGATACTTATGTTTTTAACACTGTGCACTTGGTTGTACTCCTAATGAGAAGGTATCTAGGGAAAGTGTCTAAAGAGGAAAGGAGAGAAAGTATAGTGTTGTCCTACATTCTTACTGCCTATGATGTTTGTATTTTTACTTCATCTTATCCTTTTTTAGGTGGGATTTATTTGGTGATTTGTTTAAGTTTTTATGACCTGTTTTGTGTTTTTAGTTCTTGGTTCCCCTTTTTGTTTGAATGGGACCCTATTTCCATATTTGTATTGGCCCCTTGGTTTAGTTCAGGTATGTGGTTCAGTTACTAGGTAGTGGCCATGGGTCCCTGCGGGAAGTGTCCCGGGCCGTTAAGCGACACGTCAAGGATTGTCCATTTCCACACCCAGGCACCTCCCCACGACCGGTCCGTGAGGCGCGGCGGCCAGGTAACAACAAGGGACCTCTGCCGGGAGTATCCGGGGCCGTTAAGCGACACGTCAAAGGTATTCCTTGTTGAACCCAGTTTCCACACCCCGGTCCTGGCCGTTTCTTGTTTTCCCTGTCCTAAAGGGGCTTATTAGTGATTTTATAGGTAAGTATTAGGGTCCTGTTTTGTTGTTTGTTGGGGTTAGGAATTTAATGGATACGTTATATATTCCCTATTTTTCCTATATTTAGTAGAAATTCCAATATATTCTTGTGTGTTATTAGAATGTTTGGATTTGTAATATGTATAATTTCTGGGTATGTATATGGGGCTTTTATATTCTGCTGTTGTGATCTAAATTTGTCCCTTTCTTGTTTGGTTTTACTGCAATTGTTGAAGATATGATGTAGATCTTCCGGGGTATGACAATGATAGCAGTTTATATTATGTGGAAAGGGTCCTATATATTTTCCCATGCTGTTGGCCAGCTTGGTTTTTCCTAAAGTTATCCTATTTATGATTGTCTGCTCTTTAGGAGAGCCCTTGGGCGGTTTTTTGTGTCTGGTGACTTCCTTAACAGTAGTGTACAGCACTCTCCCTTTTGTACTATTGTCCCAATCATGTTGCCATTTTTTATCTATTTGGGTGTTTATTATACTGTAGAGTTCGGTTGTGCTATAGTGCAGTGGCTCGAAGTTCGGTTCGTGTAGTTTTTCCTTAGCTAGTTTATCGGCCATTTCATTACCCTTAATTTCGATGTGGGATGGTATCCACATGAACTCTACAATAGTATTTCCGGAATTTAGTAGTTTTAGTTTGGCGTTTATTTGAATGAGGAAATCTTCCCTACATTTGGTGGTATTTGTTTGAATTGAAGATAGGACGCTAAGCGAGTCACTAATAATTACTGTCTTATTAGGTTTGAATTCTTCAATCCATTGTAATGATTTGAGGATGGACCAGAATTCAGCTGTGTAAATAGAGCAGTAGTCTGGGAGACGTCTGCCTATTTGTATGTTGAGCTCTGGTATGACCATTGCAGCAGCTGTTCTGTATGGGTTAGTAATTTTGGATCCATCCGTATAGATTTTGGTATATTGTTGGTATTGAGTATTTATAATGTTTAAGGCTTCTATTTTGAGAGTTTGTTCTTGATTTTGTTTATTGCCTTTTTCTGTGAGGGAGGTGTTGACTTTAGATTGTACGTTGTTCCAAGGTTCGTGTTCGTACACTACGTTATTATTTAGAGGAGTTAGTTCGACTGGTATTATTGTCTTTAAGAGATGATATTGTTTTCCCATAGGTAGTTTTTGTTTCAAGCTTTTCCTGATTGGGATGTTGGTTTGGTTTATAGCCAGGAGGGTGGGGTGTGTGGCGGGGTGGGTGGACAGCCGTGCCACATATCTTAAAAGGAGCTCTTGCCGTCTCAAGTAAAGGGGCAACTCTCCCGTTAAGACATGTAGCTCGGCTGTCGATGTTGTTTTTAGAGCTGTTGCTCCAAGGATTGATTGATATGATAGGTTTAAAGTGAATCGTCCACTTGGGCTCTTTTCACTGTTTTATCCCTCAAAGGAGGGTTATTTACTTTATCCTGAGGGGAAGGAATCGTGCCACATCCCCTGCAGGCATTTATGCACTCATAGAGTGCTATTTACTTAGGCCATCACCACTGGGCAATACATGTACTGCCTCTGGGTGTGACTTCGGCCGTCACCACGGGCAATAATTGTACTGCCTGGGTGAATGTAAGGCCATAAGCCATAGGCCATAGGGTGGGTAGGAATGGAACCTACTCACACCCACCCCTATCATTATGTTACCTACCGATCTGCAATAGCAGTGGAGCGAGAGAAAATTAGTTTTCTCATATCGCTTATGTCGGCGTAAAGTGGTCGTGCAAGCACGAGAAATTACGGCAGCAAGGAGGTAAGGTGGTGAAAAGCCAAGCGCGCACCTGTATGCCAAATTCAGTCCAGTTATACTAATGGACACCCTAACAACCAATAATGTGTAAGCCACCTGTGCAATTTACCATATATCAGAGTTATAAAAATATTAATTAACATCCTATACAAATAATAGGGACTAGTACTATAGTGTACATATGAAGTCCCTATTGTATTTAGACTAAAGTGTCTAAGCGACACATAAAAGTGTAGTCAATGGTAGGGGAATTTGGTTATGAATTTGTTTCGCAGTGCCAATAAGGTCAAATTATTCCTTTTTAGGGCCATGAAGTTAGTCGAAAAGGGTACTCGGTACCAAATGAGTCCCTATTATTCAGCAAATTGACTGTAACAATGAACATCGTTTCATTGTGAGGCTCCTCGTGGTCTGGTGGATGGCCGCCATGCTTGTTAACCCTTACATTCACGGCGGTCATGTATGTCTTCAGTCGTAGTTAGTACGAGTAGCTACCTCTTTGTCCTCTCCACTTCCGTTTCTGCCGCAAAACTGGTTCGGGAGTTACAAAACTTCTATGTTGAGTCCATTTTGGCAGCTGCTGCTTTCCAAGCCCAGTATACCCTCCATTTCCACCACTGCCGCGAAGATATTCGGGACTTATGTGGTTTCCATTTCGAGCCTCTTGTACTCGCCACTGTACTACAAGTTGAGTTTTCTTTTTCTGGAGAAAGACGGGGTGACATCACACAATTTGTCCTTGGCAAAGCCTGGGATATCATCATGCTAACATGGTGGCCCACGTCCATGTTTGGGCGGCACTCCTATTGTGACGTCACCAGGTCCTAGCTCCAGTAAAGCCGTCCGACTTGGTCTGTGTCCTCTTGCTGAATGTTATGTGGTTGCTCCAAGACTGACTGACTTGGTTGTTTTATAGCTGCAGCCGTCTACTAGAGACATATGTGCAGCTTTTATAGACACCATATCGGTGTCCATTTAGTTCCCTCAGGGAGGGGAAAGATGCACTCCCTCCCTTTAGGGTTTGAGTGCTTAATTGCACCATATTTCAGTCTTTGTTAGGCGTTCCCCTGAATTACTAAAAAGTAACTATCAAGGGAAATGGTAGCCTATATAGTGGATAGGACTGGTACTACACACATCCACCCCCAGTTAAGTTCCAATCGATGTATTATTAAAGGTAGCAAGGAGAATTTTCTCACTTCGCTAGTAATGTCATGTCCGGAAGCGGCAAAGGCGGAAAGGTCCAGTTCAGGGGGCTCCAAGCTCCAAGGTACTGCAATCGTCGTCCAGCACGAAGAGGGGGCGAACGCACACCCGGACCCCAATACGAAGAAACAAGAGGCACACCTTAGGTGCTTGGCTACTTTACAACCTCATGGGACATGTATCAGAGTGTATGTGCTATAAAGTTGTGTTTTGTATTGTTTTGATGTTATTTATTGTGTAACATTTATTTGCAACATTGTGTTGCGGGAACCTGATAGTCCTGGATTAAGACTACCTTATATTAACTAAGAGGGGCAGAAGTGTGTGTACGTATATGTGTGCTGTCCATGAGGCTGCATTCCCTATGACTCTATTCAATTATCCAGTTGTACTAGTGGAATTCCCTATTCGCCAATAATGTGTTAGCCACCTATGCAATTACGTCAACACTATATAAGTTACTGAGTTTTGCAAAAACTTAACACTATATCAGCAATTAAGTACAGAATGTACTATATGAGTCGCCACCGTCCTGGTGAAAAGCCCTTCTTTCGAGGGTAATTCACCCTATGAAAAAACAAAATACCTATACTATGTCAGAGTGACTGTATCAGTTGTTCACGATGGATTGTTAAAGTTGTTAATTTGGTAAGGTGTGCTCCGAAAGGATCAATTCAATATTGATATTGGTTAATCAAATGGAATTCTCATACCAATCGAGATTATGAGAATTCATGTTGTGATAACATATAACAAGAAGACGATACATAGTACAGAGTGAGAAGGGAAAAGGTTCAACATCAGCTTCCCTGAGAAATGAATTGAGTGGATACATACAGAGGTGTACTAGGCTGTACACATATATTTCTCCAGTCCAGGCTTGGAATACCCGTATCTCCACTGTTCCACTGATCTTCACCAAATCCCAAAGAATACACAAAAAAAAAGGGGGGAATAGATACATCACATTGACAATACAATACAACAATGACATTAGTAACACGAGTATTAACAATATTAGTAAGCTATAAAACTAAAGGTCAGTAAAAAGTAAAAACAGCATCTTTAGTATAACATAATTGTATTAGTAAAAAATTGAATACAATATTAGTAAACAATAAATATAACAATAACATGTTAACAAAATTATCATCAATACAAACTATACTATGATTAGCATCAATACAAACTATACTAATATTAAGAGAACAAAAACATAACAAAAATAAAATAGCCCTGAAAAGGACTGTTGTATAATCCTATGAATCTGTAGTCCGTCCTCCACGTTTTCATTGTCCTCAAGGATAGCGCCATGAACTCCATTGATATTCCTAAGCTGTGCACACTTTATGTAAAGTTCTATTATACTTTAGAATATCAAGTGCCAATGACTTTGCTCCAACAAGAAAGTGGTGAGTAAGGTGTTAGTAATTGTTTACAGACTACAGTTCAATTTAGTATTTTATAGCGATGATCTCTGCAGAGCACCATAATGAGCGGATATAGACTCGTGAGTAACGTATCAGTTCATTATGAACTAATTTATCTATACCCACCCATATCATGCATCAATCAGAGTCACAGGCCATTGTAACTTATTTTAATTGTATGTTATATTTAATATTTATTTTATAGCTAATCAAAAAATACATAGCGATGATCTCTGTAGAGCACCACAGTGAGTGAGCAGGTATAGACTCGTGAGTAACGTATCAGTTCATTATGAATGGTTGCTCCAAGGTAGATAGATATGATGAGTTTAAAGTGAATCGTCCACTTGGGCTCTTTTCACTGTTTTATCCCTCAAAGGAGGGTTATTTACTTTATCCTGAGGGGAAGGAATCGTGCCACATCCCCTGCAGGCATTTATGCACTCATAGAGTGCTATTTACTTAGGCCATCACCACTGGGCAATACATGTACTGCCTCTGGGTGTGACTTCGGCCGTCACCACGGGCAATAATTGTACTGCCTGGGTGAGTGTAAGGCCATAAGCCATAGGCCATGGGGTGGGTAGGAATGGAACCTACTCACACCCACCCCTAACATTCTGTTACCTACTGATCTGCAAGAGCAGTGAAGCGAGAGAAAAATAGTTTTCTCATATCGCTTATGTCGGCGTAATGTGGTCGTGCGAGCACGAGAAATTACGGCATCAGGGAGTAAAGGTGATGAAAAGCCAAGCGCGCACCTGTATATCAAATTCAGTCCAGTTGTACTAATGGACAGCCTAACAAACCAATAATGTATAAGCTACCTGTGCAATTTACCAAATATCTGAGTTAAAAATATTGTTTATTATCCTATCAGAAATAGGGACTAGTACTAAGTGTACATGTGTAAGTCCCTATTATATTTAAATTAAAGTGCCTAAGCGACACATAAAAGTGTAGTCAATGGTAGGGGTATTTGGTTATAAATTTGTTGGGCAGTGCCAAAAAATGTCATATTTGTCTTTTCAGGGCCAGAAAGTTAATCGAAGAGGGTTTCCCTCAGCCAAATGAGAACCCTATTAAAAATGGCAATGAAAGTAGCCCTAAGGCTAATATTCCACCGGTTGGAAGGTGGCCCTCCTGTCTTCCATTTCGGCTAAGAATGCGGCTGTTCTTTCTTCCAGAAAGACTCGTCTGGGGAAGTAGAACCCATGCTTGGTGGCGATGTAAGCTGCCGCATCTTGTAGATGGTGGAGGGGTCTGTCTTCGAAGGCCTCATAGTAGTAGCTACCCAGGATGTTTAGTGCGTGATGCCATTGGCTGACCCTTGGTGGTGAGGTCTGCAACGATCTGAAGCCAATATAGGTGACAGCAGAAACAAAATTTGAAGCTTTTTTCTTGTTTGTCAGTAATGGCGTTAGTCCCAGGTCGCTGCATAGCTTGCTCATTAATTTTTCTTTGGTATCATCTGCCATTCGCACTGTTTTGACTGGTGACTCCCACTTGGCCTTCGGGGTGGTTTCTTCCAATTCTTTATCCAGGTTCAATGCCGGCCCTGGTGATGGAGTGGGGGGTGTCGATGTTCTTAACATCCCCTTTTTCCCCTTTCCCTTTCCTTTCTTTTTAGGGGGTGGTGGCGGTGGTTCCGGCGTTTCCGGTGCTGGTTCAGTAAAATCCACTGGTGACGTGGCCGCTTCCACTGTCTCGGCTGTTAAAATCCCCAGCATTTTTTGGGATAGCATTTCTATCCGGTTCTGAAGAGTCTTTATTGTAGCCTCAGGTACGGATGAGTCCTTTTCAGTCTCAGCTGGGGCTACCCCTTCTTGAACGTTGGATGGGGGGGTGGGTGTGCCACGCGTTGGTCGGTGTTCTATTTCCCGCCTTTGCTGCTGGCGCCCTCTATCTCTCCTGTACATCAGTGACCCCCTTAGGTCGTTATTTTCTTCTTTTTCCCATACAAGTAGAAGTGTTGTTCTTCTTCCTGCGGCTCGAAGGCTCCAATTAGAGGCTTCCTTCAGCTCTAATCCTAATAAGGCATTTAGTGCTGGTCGGGGAATTACATCCACCGCTAGCGTGTTTAACGTTTGAAACATGTTTTTCGAGTTGACCACTCTCTGCTCGTTCGCTGCTGACGGTTGCTCCAAGGACTGACGATTGCTTATATATATCTTAAGCACGGACGTGAAAGTAAACACCCCCCTACATTCACTTTTCATATTATATACTATCCACAAACCATATCATTTACTATCCCAAATCACACTATATACTATCCACACACACAGGGAAGCAGCCAAAACAAACCCTATTATTTACTATCCAAAATCACACTATATACTATCCACACACACGGGGAAGCAGCCAAAAACACACCCTATCATTTACTATCCAAAATCACACCATATATTAACCACACACACACACACACACGGGGAAGCAGCCAAAACACACCCTATCATATACTATCCAAAATCACACCATATACTAACCACACACACACACACACACACACAGTAAAGAGTCAGTGTTTATAATCACACTACTCCTCTCTCACACCCATTGACAATTGACATAGTATTTCTTTTCTAGACATTTGGGTAGCCCTGAGAAGGACTGTTTTTTTTAAACTTCAAAATGCACCTGGTTAATGCTGGCATCTCCCAGGTCTAGCCCCACACACACATCTTCTACTCCCATCATTCTCCCAATTCACTCTTGTGATTGGGAGCGCAAAGGGAGAATGAGTGGCTTCACTATCCCAATCTTCTGTTTGAGGGATAGTGAAAGTCTCTTCATTTCTTCCTCTATTCCGCAACCGTGGATGAGGTTGTGGTTGTTGCGGCTGAGACTGTGGTTGATGCGGTGGGGACTGTCCCTGTAGTGGACGAACTGGTTCTGGTGGTGAAGGTGTCCTCACCACGGGCTTGACTTTACTAGTCTGTCTCATCATGCGGTGAGGCAAGATGGGACTTTTCTTCTCCTCCTCTTCTTTCTTTTTTCTTTCCTCCTCTTCTTTTTCAATCCTAGTCTGTTCTACTATGGCCTCCATAGCCAGTTCGTCCAGGAGACGCCTAGCATTCTCCAAATGCATTTGAAGTTCTCTTAATTTCTGTACTCTATTCATCTTTGGTGTTGATGCGTCAACGATGGGTAGCCAGACTGAATTTGAATTGAATAATGGGCTTTAAGTGATTCGTCCCGAGGGCTCTTATCACTGTTTTATCCGTCAATGGACGGTTATTTAATTATCCTGAGGGTGGGTATGGTGCCACCACCCTGCAGGCGTTTATGTGTTCAGGGAACACTATTTAATTAGGCCGTCACATCTGAGTAACTATTGAGCTACTGCGGTGTGATTGTAGGGCCTGTAAATATATATATGAGTGGGAATAGTTCCAGCACACACTCATATTCATGCCATCCGGTGTTTTTGGTTGTTAATGGACGTGCTAAGCACGTGTAGTTGCTGGAGCAGGCGGAGTAGGTAGTGGGCGAGGCGAAGGGCCAGGCTTGGTAGGCTGCTTTTCTGGGTCTATCCCCTATTTATATACTCTGTGCTTTTATCTACAGTAATTTTTAGTATACAGTGCTTTCTGTGACGTTCTTTGACATTTAGTGTTATGTGTGATAATTATTTGAGTTTGTTGGTTCTGATTTGTTATGTGCAGCATTGTGTTGCGGTGTCTGATGACCTTGGGCTTGGGTCACCTTATAGTTGCTATTTGGGGCCCTATTAGTGACTTAATTTTCTACGTTTGGTTATAGTTGCAGCCTTGTGCCGCTGGACCTGATAGTCTTGGGTTTGTGACTACCTTATATTTTCTAGGTTTGGGGTCTTATCGTAATTACTTTCTAATTTTTAGATGTATGTGCGGCCTTGTGCCGCTGGGCCTGATAGTCTTTGGGTGTTTTAGACTACCTTATATATCTAATTTGGGGTCACATCCTATGTTCCTATCTAGTTTATGTGCACCGGTCTCGGTTCAATGATTTGTGCTACTTTAATTATCCTAGTTATTGTTGGATGTGTGGTTTTGCACTGTATACTTTATTTATATTGCTGAGAGAGGTTAAGAAGTGACAGATTAGAGGCAGAAAGTGGTGAGTAGGGAGTTAGCTTTTGGTTTTGTGTTGTCTTTTCCTATTGCCTATTTTTATGCTTTTTGATTGCATCCTATCATTTGGTGTAACTATTTATGACCATTATGATGTTTTTGTACTCAGGTTAGTGTGGCTTATTTTTGTTTTCTAAGGTTTTCCTCAATTTGAGGTCAGGTGTGTGGTTTGGTCAACTAGATGATGACTAGTGGGTCCTTGCAGGAAATATCCTGGGCCGTTAAGCGACACGGTCAAGGGTTTTTCACTGTCACACCCAGAAGACCGCCCCCGGTCCAGTCCGTGAGGTTTGGTGGCCAAGCGACAACATATGGGCCTCTGCCGGAAATATCCGGGGCCGTTAAGCGACACGTCAAAGGTTTTTCATAGTTGTGCCCAGATACCGCACCCTGGTCCGTACCGTTGCTTAGCTCACCTGTCCTTAAGAGGTTCCTTGATAAGTCGTTTAGGGGCCTACACTTCCTGTCTTTACAGGGATTTTATTGTGATTGTGGTCTATATTTTATCTATTTTTTCTATGTTTTTAAGAAATTCTATCATGTTTTTATGTGTCCCTGCTAAGTTTGTATTTGAGTTTAGTAAAATCTCTGGGTATGTATAGGGGGCTTTAATTTCTTGCTGTTTTGATCTAAATTTGTCCCTTTCTTTTTTGGTTTTGGTATAATTGTTGAAGATATGATGGAGATCTTCGGGGGTGTTACAATTGTAGCAGTTTATGTTATGAGGAAAGGGTCCTATATATTTTCCCATGCTGTTTGCCAGCCTGGTTTTACCTATAGTTATTCTATTTATGATTGTTTGTTCTATTGGTAAGCCCCTGGGCGGTTTTATATTCCTTTTAACTTCCTTAACAGTAGTGTACAACACTCTCCCTATTGTACTAGTATCCCAATCGTTTTGCCATTTTTTGTCTATTTGAGTATTTATTAGACTGTATAGTTCTGATGTACTATATTGTAGTGGCTCGAAATTTGGTTCGCGTAGTTTTTCTTTGGCTAGTTTGTCTGCCATTTCATTGCCTTTAATTTCAATGTGGGAGGGTATCCACATGAATTCTACAATAATATTTTCGTTATTGAGTTGTTTTAGTTTGGTATTTATTTGATTGAGAAACTCTTCCCTACATTTAGTGGTGTTTGTTTGAATTGAAGAGAGGACACTTAGCGAGTCACTAATAATCACTGTCTTATTGGGTTTGAACTCTTCAATCCACTGTAATGATTTTAGGATGGCCCAGAATTCAGCTGTGTAAATAGAGCAATAGTCTGGGAGGCGTCTGCCTATTTGTACCTTATGCTCTGGGATGACCATTGCTGCAGCTGTTTTGTATGGATTTGTAATTTTGGAACCATCCGTGTATATTTTAGTATATTGGTGGTACTGAGTGTTAATAATTTCTAAGGCTTCTATTTTTAAGTTGAATTCCTGATTTTGTTTATTGCCTTTTTGAGTTAGGGAGGTGTTGACTTTAGATTGTACGTTATTCCAAGGTTCGTGTTCGTACACTATGTTATGTTCTAATGGGAACAGTTCCACTGGTAATGTTGATTTTAAGAGATGGACTTGCTTTCCCATGGGTAGTTTTTGTTTTAAGCCTTTTCTGTATGGGATGTTGGTTTTATTGATGGCCAGTAGTGTGGGGTGTGTTTTGGGATGGGTGGACAGTCGCGCTGCATACTTTAAAGTGAGTTCTTGCCGCCTCAGGTGTAGGGGCAATTCTCCCGTTATTACATGCAGTTCGGCTGTTGAGGTGGAGTTGAGAGCTCCAGTGCTCTTTATTAGGGCTATTCTTTGTATTTTATCTAGCTTTTTTAGTTGAGTTGTTGTGGCTGATGAGTAGATTTGACAGCCATAGTCTAGTTTTGATCTTATTAATGCCCTATATAGCATTAGTGAGGTTTCCTGATTAGCTCCCCATCGTGTCCCTTTAAGACTTCTGATTAGGTTTAAGTCCTGATTGCATCGTTTGACTAGGTCATCAATATGGTGTGCCCATGTTAGGTGTTGGTCGTAATACATACCCAGAAATTTATCTACTTTTACAAATTTTATTTCCTTATTTTGTATGGTTAGTTTTGGATATTGTATGTTTTTTCTATTTGGGGTGAACATTATGGCTACCGTTTTTTGGTGCGATAGTTTGAAACCCCATTTATTAGCCCAGTTTCCAATATTGTTTAGACTGGTTTGAATTTCATAGATGTTTTTTGCGGCTGGAGGGGTTTCCTGGTCTCCATAGGCCGCCATCATCCGCAAATTGGGATAGTTCTACTTTGTTAGTTGCCAAATTTTTATCTAAATCGTTTATCATTATGTTGAAGAGGGTGGGGCTGAGTACACTTCCTTGTGGAGTCCCGTTTTCAAGGGAGTGAGTCTCAGAGTATGTTGCCCCTACCCTAGTTGTTATGGTGCGGTTAGCCAAGAAGTCTTTGATGAAGTTAAACATTCGTCCAGTAATGCCGTAATCATTTAATTTGGCTATAAGGCCTTTGGTCCATACTAGGTCGAATGCTTTCTCGAGATCGAGAAATACCGCAATTAAGTTTCTGTTCGCTTTTTGTTTGGAGTTAAATGCTAGTTTGATAGCGGTTTCAAGTCTTACTAATTGGTCTGTGGTGGAGCGTTTGTTTCTGAATCCACATTGATTTTCTGATAGTAGATTATGTGTAGTAAGATGTGACTTGATTCTGTTGTTAATTATCGTTTCCATGATTTTACATATGTTGTTCGTTAAAGATATTGGCCTATATGAGTTGATGTCATGTCTATCTTTATTGGGTTTGAGGATGGGTATAACTATCGCATGTTTCCATTTTTTTGGTAGCTTTCCTGTGTCCCATATTTTATTAAGGAATTTTATTATTTCACTGACTATGTTATGTGGTAATTGTTTATATACTATGTACCCTATTTTATCTTCCCCAGGCGAGGTTTCCTTTTTGGTTTTTAGTGCTTGATCCCATTCATATTTTGTTATTTTATTGTTTAAAGGGGATTCTTTAGGTCCTAGGTCTTTAAATATCTGCTTATTTGTTTTTTCTTCGTTGTTTCTGTGGTTTTGAAATTCTATAGTATGGTTGCTGTTATTGCTCATGCTAGTGAAATGTTGAGCTAGTAAGTCAGCTTGCTCTTTATCATTGGAGGTGTTACTTATTTTAGGGGTGTTTGTGGTCTTTTTCCCCCTAATCCTTCTTATTTTATCCCATACTTTTTTAGTAGTTGTTTTGTTGTTTAGTGTACCACAGTATTCTTTCCAAGTTTCTGTTTTGGCATCTTTGATTAGTTGTTTTAATTTATGATCTAGGTCTTTGTATTCCTGAAAGTGGGTAGTGACATTTGATCTTTTGAATTTGTTTAGTGCTCTGATTTTGGATCGTTTAGTTAGTTTAATTTCTTCATTCCACCATGGTACACTGAGTTTTGCTGCCTTATAATTACTGGTTGGAATGCTTTTTGTTGCAGCGTTTGTTATTGCTTGCATTATGTTTTCGTAGTATAGATCAATGTCATCTGATTCGAACTGGGATGTGTTTTCGTTATTTAGTATTTCTTTAAATGAGTCCCAGTCTGCTTTATTGTAGTTCCACCTGGGGAGTTTATTTTGCACTATTGCTTGCACCGTCATCTGCAGAGTGGGATCAATGGCGGTCAAGGTGCCGTTTGTCGGGTTTAATCTAGTTCCGGCCCCATCATTGAGTATGGTTAGGGTTGATGTATTGGCCCAGGCCTCAATCAACCTTCCCCTTTTATCCGTCATTCCTCCCCCCCACAGCTTATTATGGGCATTAAAATCGCCGCATATGACGGTGCGCTCACTAGTGATTAGGGTAGTTATTGCTCTAAGTATATCTTCTTGATTATGGGTGCTTGTCCCCGGGTCATAAATATTAATGATTTGTAGGTCGTTATTCCCTATTTTGACTTTAATTGATTGTACTTCTATGTGAGAATTACTTATTACCTCTGTTGTTATAGGTATTGGTTCTATTGTTGTTATGTTGTTATTTACATACATGACTAAGCCTCCCCCTGATCTTTCCTTTCGATTTTGGAAGTATCCTGGGGTGTAGCCCTGTATATTAGGCAATGTTTTATTTTTATTAGTTATTTGTGTTTCTTGGATGCAGAGGATATCAGGTTTTGTTTTGGAATTAATTAATTTTATTTTTAATTCATTTAAGTTATTTGATAGTCCTCTTGCATTCCATTGCCATATTGAAACATTTCCATTAGTTGTGTCAGCCATTTCTAATGGGGTCATTTGCTACAATTAGTGTTTTTAGTTGATTTTTGGTTTTTTTGAGGGCGTTTTGTAATCCTTGGTTGTTGCTATTATTGTTTTGTTTTATTTTATCCATGATGGTTTCTATGGATTTTACTATCTTAATTACCTCGTTAGTTATTTCGTTCCCTATGTTGCTTTCCTTTTGTTGGTCTTTCCTGTTTGTTCTATTTGTGTTGCATTTTTTTCTAGCTGTCCTGTAATCTACTTGATTTTTGTCCATAGTGTCTATTATTTGGATCTCCCTGATTGTTGCGGGGCATATTGTGGATTTTGGTAAATGGTTGCCTTGGCATTGGGCACATTTTGGATTGACCCTTTGGCATTGCCCCTTGTGTGGCCCCCCGCAGTTGTAGCATTTGTATGGTCTCCTACATTTATTTGTAAAATGGCCCCAGTGTTTACAATTGGAGCAGAATCTGGGTTTGTTTTTGTAGGGTTCTGCTCTATATTTTGATCCTGACAAGCCTATTTGGATTAGTTCTGGCAAGGGTGTTTCGGTCTCTATTATATTTATTGAGTATTTGGGCGACTTTTTCCCTATTTGATAATTTTTGGTGATGTTGTTTCCCCCCTTTATGAGCTCTTCGTTTAGTTTCTTATTGTCCCAAAGGGACATTTGCCCTGTTAATTGAACTACCGCTTTATATTTGGTTGCTTGCGGTGTTTTGGGGGTAGGTGTGGGTTTTTCCTTATTTTGGTTGGTATTGATGTTGGCTGTTCTCTCTAGTGGGTTGGTAAGTTTGTATGGTTTCGTAACCTTCACTGGAATCCCACCTATGTTTTCAATTTCTAGAAACTTTGCTACTTGAGAGCTGGTGTTACAATGTAGGATAATGTAATCTTTATTGGGCCTTATGATTTTGCAGGGGCTTTGATGTACCCTTAGTAGAGCCCCTACTAGACTATTTGTGGAGACGTTTAAGAATTGGGTTGATTTGCTGTGAACGTAGAGTGTTAGTTCAAGCCTATGAAATTTTGGTTTGGGCCCTATGTTTGCTGTTTTTTTATGTAAAGGTGGCGGGTTGACATTTTGATTTATTTGTTCAGGGATTTCAATGTTTACTGTTTTATTTCCTTTTTTGGAGGGCCCTTTTCCCTTTCCTTTTCCGTCCCAGGTTTTAGGGACTGAGATTGGGTTGGAGGCCGGGGTCCTCTTAGTAGGGGAGGGGTAGATTAGGTCTTCCTCAGTTAATTGCTTGGATGGTCCTGGGGTTTGGCTAGAGTGGTATTTGGTTTTCTTGGCGGCTTGTGCATACGAGTGACTCCTTTCATGTGTTTGGAAAGGAGTGTTTTCGACTGCGTCCGCTTTATTTGTTGGGATTTTGGATGTATTTAGTTCGGTTTGAATTGTTCGGTTTGTGGTGTTTTCAATCACGTCCGCCGAATTTTTGGTTGTCCTAATTTGAATTGTTCGGGTGGTGGTGTTTTCCACCACGTCCGCTTTGTTTGAGTTGAGAGTGCCTTTTTGGTTTTTGGATGTTTGGTTTGGGGTGTTTTCCACCACGTCCGCTAAGTTGGAGTTGGAAGTCCCTATTTGAATTTTGAATCTTCGGTTTGGGGTGTTTTCCACCACGTCCGCCAAAAATGTGTTTGGTGTCCCTACATGGTTTTTAACGGGGGATAATACTGATGAAGTGGTTGGATTTTGTGGGGAATCGCCGGGTGCCAATGTGGCGTCCAAGTCTTCAATTTGGATAGATTCATCATGAAAATTAAATAAGACTGGGGATAGCGGGTCAAGTTTTGCCGCCTCTTTCTTTAGCATGTTTAATTCAGGAGTTGAATATACTCTAGATTTTCTCTCATTGCTGTTATTGCTTGTATTTAATGGCTTATCTGTATATTGGTGCACTTTTTTGTGTGCGTTATTCATACGACGTGCCTGCCCTTGCCTTTGTTGCATAGCCTGTTTGTTAGTTTTGGCGGCTGATTTAATTTGGGTGGCGGCCATTTTTCCTTTGTTCTGACTATTTAGTTGGTCGGCCATATTGTATTTGATTTATTTGAGGGATAATAAGTTTAAATGTCTAGCTTTTAATTTGCAGTTTGAATAGTGATAGGTTAGGAAAGAAAAGGGTTATATATTTAATTGAATTGAATTATTGTTGATGATTGCAAGGCTCGAATTAGAGGCAGGACTAACCTTTCTCAATTGCGAGTGCAACCCAAGCTTGTTGTAGTATGATTCCTACGCTTGTGAATAACAATAATTGTTCGATTAAATGTATTTAGAATTTGAGTGAGAATAGTATTGAGAAAGAGTAGTAGTGATTATGAAAGATGTTTGAGGATGAAAAGTAACTTAGTTTTTTAGCACAGAGTATAATTAACTTCTAACGACTTACAGTTAGCCTTAACAATGTTGTTGTAGGAGTCCTGGCTGCCTTTGCTGGAGTAGTGGCTGGTGGTAGTGGACTTTTCGTTAGCTGCTGGGTCCTTTAGCGTAGAAAGGAGGAGGTTGGTGGTGGTGGTGGTAGCAGGCGTCTTGTTGCTGGTGGTTGCTGGTGGCGATGGTGGTGGTACACTAGCAGCTGGCACAGAATACATCCACTCTGACACGCTGTGGGGCAAAACCTTGGTTTATTCTGGTGCTATAAACCAAGTAAAATCCCCTCCCTTACTCTAGTGCTTGAGTAAGAGAATAGATCGTAGTGCGTGAGAGAGTTTGTGGTTGTGGTCAAATCGGGGAACAGGTGGCTTCGGTCCGGAGTGGTCCAACACGTCTGTTCTTCGTTATAGTTCTTGCAGGGTAATGGTAGCCAGACTGACTGACTGACATTATTTGTTTAAAGTGCGTCGTCCCGTAGGCTCTTCACACTGTTTTATCCCTTAAAAAGGGTTATTTACTTATTCCTGAGGGGAAGGAATTGTGCCACATCCCCTGCAGGCGTTTATGCACTCATAGAGTGCTATTTACTTTGGCCGTCGCCACGGGACCAGTGTTTTAACTGTCACTGGGCGAATGTAAGGCCATGGGGTGGGTAGGAATGGAACCTACACACACCCACCCCTCTCATTCTGTTTACTACTGGTCTGCAATAGCAGTGAAGCGAGAGAAAAATAGTTTTCTCATATCGCTTATGTCGGCGTAATGTGGTCGTGCAAGCACGAGAAATTACGGCAGCAGGGAGGTAAGGTGACGAAAGCTCAAGCACGCACCTGTTTGTCAAATTCAGTCCAGTTATACTAATGGACAGCCTAACAACCAATAATGTGTAAGCCACCTGTGCAATTTACCAAATATCTGAGTTATAAAAAAATATTAATTAACATCCTATAGAAAATAGGGACTAGTACTATAGTGTACATATGAAGTCCCTATTGTATTTAAGCTAAAGTGTCTAAGCGACACATAAAAGTGTAGTCAATGGTAGGGGATATTGGTTATAAATTTGTTGCAGCATACCAATAAGGTCAAATTGTTCCTTTCAGGGCCAAAAAGTTAGTCAAAGAGGGCTACTCGATGCCAAATGAGTACCCTATTTTAGCAGCGCTATAAATTAGCCATTAAAAAGGTTGGTACTGGATGTAGGGGTATCTCCCTCGTTCAGCTTCCAATTCCACCAATCTGTGCGCTGTTCTATGTTCTTCTCTCCGATTTGTCGAAAAGTCGATGTTATGGATTTCGGCGAGATATTGGGCAGCGTCCAGCAGGTGTGATAAGGGCTTTTCCAGATAGGCCTCCAGATAGTGAAGTTGAAGGATCTTGCAAGCGAATTCCCATTGTAAAGTCGGCGGGGGTTGGTCATACATTGCTTTGTATCCAATGTATGATACGGCGGAGATGTAACTTGTCGCCTTTCGTTTGTTTTTGACAAGTTTGTAAACTCCCAATTCCCTGCATAGCTGTCCCATAAGCTCGTCTTTAGTTGTTTTGGGCATTCTTCTTGTTTTTACTGGAGTTTCCCATGTTCCTCCTGGGGTGGTAGTGGTGGTGGTAGTGGTATCCCCTAATTCTTGGTCCAAGCTCGCTGCAGTGCTTGGAGATTTGGGTATAGGGGTGGATGACAATGGCATAGTCATCCCCCCCTTTTTCCCCTTTCCTTTCCCTTTTTTGCTAGGGGCTGGTAGCGGTGATGGTGGCTGTGGTTCAGGTGTTGGTACGTTTATGGGTGACGTAGCCACGTCTTCTGTCTCCACACTTAGTAACACCTGTAATTGATGTGTTAACGCCGCTAGTTGGTCTTGTATGCCCTGAAGTTCAATGGTAGGTCCCATCTTGGGGCTCTGTACTGTAGTGACTTCAGGAAGAGGGGTGGGTGGACGGCTGCGTAAACCGGTTTCCCGCCGCTGCCGTGGTCGACCTCGTGGTCCTCTATGTCTGGTGTCCCCTCTTTTTCCTTGTGGTTTTTCTGTTTTTTCCCACACAAGCAGTAGGGTGGTTTTTTTCCCCGCTGCTCGAAGGCTCCAATTATTTGCCTTTAGCTGTCCTAGGCTAAATATAGCTCTTAGTGCTTGCTCAGGTACTATTTCCAACGCTAGTGTTGTCTCAGTTGACATGATGTATGCTTCTTGATAGCTCACTGCGAATGCTATGTAGCCAGACTGACCGACCGACCTGTTTGTTTTATAGCTGCAGCCGTCTACTAGAGACATTTGTGCAGCTTTTATAGACACCATATCGGTGTCCATTTAGTTCCTTCGGGGAGGGGAAGGATGCACTCCCTCCCCTTAGGGTTTGAGTGCTTAATTGCACCACATTTCAGTCTTTGTTAGGCGTTCCCCTGAATTACTAAAAAGTAACTATCAAGGGAAATGGTAGCCTATAGGGTGGATAGGACTGGCATTACACACATCCACACCCAGTTAAGTTCCAATCGATGTATTATTAAAGGTAGCAAGGAGAATTTTCTCACTTCGCTAGTAATGTCATGTCCGGAAGCGGCAAAGGCGGAAAGGTCCAGTTCAGGAAGCTCCAAGCTCCAAGGTACTGCAATCGTCGTCCAGCACGAAGAGGGGGCGAACGCACACCCGGACCCCAATACGAAGAAACAAGAGGCACACCTAAGGTGCTTGGCTACTTTACAACCTCATAGGACATGTATCAGAGTGTATGTGCTATAAAGTTGTGTTTTGCATTGTTTTGATGTTATTTATTGTGTAACATTTATTTGCAACATTGTGTTGCGGGAGTCTGATAGTCCTGGATTAAGACTACCTTATATTAACTAAGAGGGACAGAAGTGTGTGTACGTATATGTGTGCTGTCCATGAGGCTGCATTCCCTTTGACTCTATTCAATTATCCAGTTGTACTAGTGGAATTCCCTATTCGCCAATAATGTGTTAGCCACCTATGCAATTATGTCAAAACTATATAAGTTACTGAGTTTTGCAAAAACTTAACACTATATCAGCAATTAAGTACAGAATGTACTATATGAGTCGCCACCGTCCTGGTGAAAAGCCCTTCTTTCGAGGGTAATTCACCCTATGAAAAAACAAAAAACCTATACTATGTCAAAGTGACTGCATCAGTTGTTCACGGTGGATTGTTCGAAGTTGTTAATTTGGTAAGGTGTGCTCCGAAAGGATCAATTCAATATTGATGTTGGTTAATCAAATGGAATTCTCGTACCAATCGAGATTAAGAGAATTCATCTTGTAATAACATATAACAAGAAGACGATACATAGTACAGAATGAGAAAGAGAAAAGGTTCAACATCAGCTTCCCTGAGAAATTAATTGAGTGGATACATACAGAGGTGTACTAGGCTGTACACATATATTTCTCCAGTCCAGGCTTGGAATACCCGTATCTCCACTGTTCCACTGATCTTCACCAAATCCCAAGAATACAAAAAAGGGGGGGGAATAGATATATCACATTGACAGTACAATTACAACAATGACATTAACAACACGAGTACAACAACACAAACCTTAAGAACACGAGTACAACAACACAAAAGAAAAATATATTAACAATGTTAGTAAGCTATAAAAGCACAAGGTCAGTAAAAAAGTAAATAACAGTATCTTTAGTATAACATAGTTGTATTAGTAAAAAATCAATACAATATTAATGAACAATAACAATAACAATATTAATCATAAGATATTAACAAAATTACCATCAATACAAACTATACTAAGATTAGCATCAATACAAACTATACTAAGATTAAGAGAACAAGAACATAACAAGAATAAAATAGCCCTGAAAAGGACTGTTGTATAATCCTATGAATCTGTAGTCCGTCCTCCACGTTTTCATTGTCCTCAAGGATAGCGCCATGAACTCCATTGATATTCCTAAGCTGTCCACACTTTGTGTAAAGTTCTATTATACTTTTTGAATATCAAGTGCCAATGACTTTGCTCCAACAGGAAAGTGGTAAGTAAAGGTGTTAGTAATTGTTTACAGACTACAGTTCAATTTAGTAATTTAATTAATATTCTATAACAATTCAAGCGATGATCTCTGTAGAGCGTTGCATCAAGTGAGTAGATCCGTGAGAGACGTTTAAGCTCATAATGAACTCAATATCTACACCCACCCAAACCGCGCACCAATCAGAGTCATAGGCCAGTTTGAAGTCCTTAATTGATTATAGCGATGATCTCTGCAGAGCACCATAATGAGCAGATATAGACTCGTGAGTAACGTATCAGTTCATTATGAACTAAGTATCTATACCCACCCATATCATGCATCAATCAGAGTCACAGGCCATTTAAAATTGTTTTAATTGTATGTTTTATTTAATAATTAGTTTATAGCTAACCAAACCCTACGTAGCGATGATCTCTGTAGAGCACCATAGTGAGCAGATATAGACTCGTGAGTAACGTATCAGTTCATTATGAACTAAGTATCTATACCCACCCATATGATGCATCAATCAGAGTCACAGGCCATTAAAAATTTCTTTTAATTGTATATCCTATTTTATAATTAATTTTAATTAAAGAACTTTAATGTATGTTGAGTCATTATTATATTTTATGCATTAGATTTGAGTTTGTAATAAAATCCATAATATAAGTAGCAGCCATTTGCATATTAGGCTGATTTAGATCAAGAAGTTTTGGATATAATTTAGTTGATTTACTTATTTTTAATTTATTTTTAAGGATATTTCTATATGTTATGTTTTTAAGGCATTTATTAAAGATATGATCCAAATCTTCCACTTGATTACACATAAAACAGTTAATATTATGTGGAAATGGTCCTAAATATTTTCCAAAACTGTTAGCCAGTTTCGTTTTTCCTACCATTATCCTTATCATTTTAATTTGCTGAGTTCTTGTTTTACCTAGAAGAGTAATTTTTCTTTTGACTGTTTTCATGATGTTATAAAGTACTCTCCCTTTAGGGGATATATTCCAATTGTGTTGCCACATACTATTTATCATGTCAGAGATAAATTTGTATATCTCTGTATGACTGTACTGTATTCGTTCATAAGACAATTCATTTAGTTTTTCTTTTGCTATTTGGTCTGCCAAATCATTACCTTTTATACCTATATGTGAGGGAACCCATAGGAAGTCTATTTCAATATCTTGGGTACTAAGTTTACTTATTTGAAATTGTAATAAATATAGAAAAAATTTTCTGCTGTTACAGTTGTTTGTGCTAATAGATTTTAGAACACTTAATGAATCACTAACAATTAGAAATTTTTTGTAGTTTAAGTTCGAGTGTTGTATCCATTTTAATGCCTGGAGTATAGCCCAGAACTCCGCAGTATATATGGAGCAGTAATCTGGTAGTCGCATTCCTTGTTTAATGATAAATTGGGGAATAACCCATGATGCTGCTGTTCTTGCAGGGTCTAGTTTTTTGGATCCATCAGTGTATATTTTAACATAATTTTTATATTGAGAATTTAACTTTTCGTTGACAATCATTTTAAGATAGTGGGAGTCCTGTATTTTATTTCCTTTATCTTGTAAGGTGGTATCTACTTTTATTGTTTTTAATCTCCATGGAATTATAATGGGATTTTTAGTTTTCTGTACATTAAATATATCGGTAGGTAAGTTCGTTTTTAGACGAAAGATTTGCTTGCCAAATGATGTAGAGTATTTGCCCCGTTTAATAAGTGGTTTAGTACACTTTTTAATTGCCTTTAGGGTAGGGTGCTCATCGTTTTGAGTTGACAGTCTAGCAACATATCTTAACATGATTTCCTGTCTTCTAAGATGCAGTGATGGTTCACCAGTAAGTATTTGTAATTCTTCTGTGGAGGTAGATGGTAGTGCTTTAGTTGCAAGGAGAAGGGCTTTACGTTGTATTGAGGTGATTTTATTTAGTAGAGCTGGCGATGCTGTGGCATAAATATGACACCCATAATCGATCTTGGAGCGTATCAAAGATCTATACAGGGTCATGATTGTATTTTGACAAGCACCCCAATGTGTGCCTTGTATGCTTCTAATTAGATTTAAATCAAGGTTACATCTACTAATTAAGTCATTAATATGATATTTCCATTTCATATTCTGATCAAAATACATCCCTAAAAATTTAACTACTTTGACAAAAACTATATTTTGATTTTGAAGAGTAAGTTTAGGATAAATTTTATTATAGTTAAAGGGAGAGAATACAACTGCTACTGTTTTTGTATGGGAAAATTTAAATCCCCATTTATCAGCCCAACTGCCAATATTATCTAAAGTTTGTTGTATCTCAGCAATATGTTTTTGATTATTGGGATTTCCAGCACGCCATAGTGCACTATCATCCGCAAATTGAGACAAATCAATATTGGGGGTAGCTAGATTTGTATCAAGATCATTAATCATAATATTAAATAAAGTTGGGCTGAGTACGCTCCCTTGGGGTGTACCATTATCTAAGTCATACTTTTCAGAGTATGTTGTCCCTATTCTAGTTATAATTGTACGTTCACTTAGGAAATCTTTAATAAAATTAAATATGTTACCAGTTATACCATACTTATTTAGTTTAATTAGTAGACCATTAGTCCATACTAAGTCAAAAGCTTTTTCCATATCTAAGAATACAGCAATAAGATTTCTATTTTGTTTTTGATGATTATTAAAAGCTAATTTAATTGCTGTTTCTAATTTAATGAGTTGATCTATAGTAGATCTGTTGTTTCTAAAGCCACATTGATTTTTAGATATGAAATTATTAATTTCCAAGTGATATTTAAGTCTGTTATTGATTATTATTTCCATAATTTTACAGATGTTATTTGTAAGAGAGATAGGACGATATGAATTTACATCATTCCTATCTTTTGTTTGTTTTAGTATTGGTATTACTACGGCTGTTTTCCATTTAATGGGTAGTTTTCCAGTGTCCCAAATTTGATTATACATATTAATTATTATTTTAACAAAATTACGTGGTAACTTCTTATATATTGTGTATCCTATGGTATCTTCTCCAGGTGATGTGTCTTTTTTAGTTTTAAGAGCTTGATACCATTCATTAATTGTAATTTTATCATTTAAATAAGACTTTTTATTTCCCATATCTGAGTATGTATTTTTATTATTTATTTCAATTTTGGATCTATGGTTCTGAAATTCCCTAGTATGATTTTTATTACTGCTCATAGCTTGAAAGTGCTTTGCCAATGAGTCAGCTTGCTCTTTGTAATTATTAGTATTATTGATTTTGGGGATATTATTTGTATGTTTGCCCCTTATTATTCTAATTTTGTCCCAAACTTGTTTTGAATTAGTTTTATAGTCTAGGGTACTGCAGTATTGTTTCCAAGTATCTTGCTTAGCTTTTTTAATAGCATTTTTAAGTTCAGTTTCAATTTTTTGATATTCTCTTAAATGTTGCGTATTATTAGTACGTTTAAATTTATTAAGTGCTTTTCTTTTATTTTTCCTCATTTCTCTAATTTCATTATTCCACCAAGGAACTCTAAGTTTAGTAGGATTACCTTTTGTTTTAGGCATTGAGGCATTAGCTGCCCTTGTTATAGCATTAATTATATTATCATAGTATTGATCTATATTTTCATTTTTAATGTCCTCAAGTATTTCATTTTCAATATGATTTTGGAATTTAGTCCAGTCCGCTTTTTTGTAATTCCATTTTGGAATTTTACTACTATTTTCCAGTTGAGCAGAGTTTTGTAATTTAGTTATTATGAGAAAGTGGTCACTGCCCATACTGTCTTCCTGTTCTACACTCCATGTTGCTAATTGAGCGAGTTTGGGAGTGCAAAGTGTTAAATCTATGGCTGATAAGGTGCCATTTGTCGAATTTAATCTTGTTTTGGTGCCATCATTAAGCATTACCAGTTTTGTTTTATTAATCCAATTTTGAACAATTTTACCTCTATGATTAGTTACTTCACTACCCCATATTACATTGTGTGAGTTGAAGTCTCCTAACACCATAGCTTCATTTTGCCCTATATGTAAATTGAGCGCTTTTAGTGCTAATTCATGGGTTAACTTAATGTCACCTCCTGGATCATAAAAGTTATATAATATAAATTTAAGTTTACCTGTATTGAGTTGTAAAGCTTGTACTTCTATTTTAGAGTTATTAATTTCTTGTATATTAATTGGGACTACTGTTGCTGAGGGAATGTTATTACTAATGTATATAACCAGTCCCCCCCCTTGACCTTCATTCCTATGTTGAAAGTATCCAGGAGAGTAACCTACAATGGCTGGCAATGTTTTAGTTTTATTTGATATTTTGGTTTCCTGAATACAAATTATATCTGGTTTTATTAGTGTGTTAATTAGTTTAAGTTTTAGTTCATTAATATTAATCACTAAGCCACGCGAATTCCATTTGCCATATAACCAAATTTGTATTATTATAATGAGTATTTGTTATTATTTGTGTTGTGTTATTCATGTTGGTTTAATAGCTTTCCTGATTTTATACCCTCCTCTACATGTTGGATAAGAGCATGGAGCCCGTTCGTGAGGGTGGATAGATAACTGATGTTTTTATTTTGTGCGTTACTAATGTAACGACCTATTTCAGAGATTGCATTTCCAATTGTGTTTAGACCCAAATTATTTGTGAGGTCTATTGAATTTTCTGTTTGAGTAGAAGTTGTTGTTTTTACTTTTTCAGCTGTTGCAACAGATTTATCAACTTTTGTTGTTATATGAGCAGAGGTTGTCTTTTCCTGCTTATTTTGCTTCCTATTGGTTTGTTTATTACTATTTATTATTTGTTTTGCTGTGATGTAATCATAATTGGACGAGTTCATAAGAGTTATGACCTCGTTTTCAAAGATCGCAGCACTACATTTATTTGAGCTAGAAGGGTGATCTCCCTTACAATTGGCACATTTGGGTTGTTCCCTTTTACATTGTCCATTATGTGGTCCACCACAATTTTCACATCTGTGTTTAAAGGTACAAGTGACCTTATAGTGGCCCCAATGCTGGCAATTAGTACAGTATCGTACTTTATTGACAAATGGCTGGGTTCTATGACGAATACCCATAGATCCTACTTTGATAATTGTTGGAATTGGTGTTGTGGATTCTACAACCACCACACTTTGGGGTCTAACTTCTTGATTTTTACCTATTTTATAGATTTTGTCAATATTATTTCCTGCTTGTGTGATTTTATCTTTAAGTTGCTGAGTGGTACAGGTTGCTATTTGACCCTTAAGTTTTAATACTGCCTTGTATTTTATTGGTCTAATTGATTGTTGTTGTTGTTGTTGTTTTTGTTGTTTATTTTCTCTTTGCTGCTGTTGTTGTTGTCCCTGTTGTTTTGTTTCACTTTGCTGTTGAACTTGTTTTAATTCATTTATTTTGGGTCTATCTATGTTGTTATTGTTGTTGTTGTTATTGTTGTTTTTGGTAGCTGGACAAATTTTAGCTTTTTTATGCAGCTCCATAATTACTGGCATGCCGCAAAGTCTATTTGTTTCCAAGAATTTTGCAGCTTGTGCTCGTGTACTGCAATGCAAAATTATGTAGTTGGTTTTAGGGCGTATAATTTTGCATTGCCCTGAATGAACCTTCAGTAATGTCTTAGCAATACTGATGGTTGTGAGATCAAAAAATTTGCTCGTTTTGCCCTTTAAAAACACTGTCATGTCCACGTTATGATAATGTTTGTTTTTTTTGTTGTAAAATGAGCTTACTTTATTTTGATTTGTGGGTTTAGATGTAGCCAGACTGCTTGCTTAGTGAGTTTTTTAAAGTTGCAACCACCCACTAGGGGTATTTGTGCAACTTTTATAGGTGCCATATAGGCACCCATTTAGATGGGAGGGGTTGTTAATCCCTCCCTTAAAGTGCTAATGCACTATAGTTAAGTAAGGCGTTCCCCTGAATTACTAAAAAGTAACTATCAGGGGAAATGAAAGCCTATATTGGGGGTGGGTAGGAATGGTACCTACACACACCCACCCCTAGCATCCAATCGAGTTGTAAATAAGGTAGCGAGGGGAAATGTTTCCTCATTTCGCTAGTAATTTTGGTAAGCGGACTCGGCAAGGTGGAAAGGGTCCAGGTCCAGGAGGCGCGGGCGGCACAGCAACACACAGCAGAGCACGCAAGGGAAAGGACAGCAAGGCCACGAACGCAGCATACACCTGAAACGAAAGAGCCCTACTTAGTTCAAATTTAGTCCAGTTTTACTAATGGACAGACCTAACTTCCAATACTGTGTTAGCCACCTGTGCAATTATTCAAATATAAAAAGTTGAAGAATTGTTATTTAATATCCTATTGTTCTAAAAAACTAGTACATAAGTGTACATAATTTAAGTCCCTAACATTTTTAGAAAATTAAAATGTCTAAACGACATATAGTAGTGTAGTCAATGGTAGTTTGTTTTAGTTATGAATTTTGCTGGAGGTACCAAAAATAAGTCATATCAGCTTTTTAGGGCCACGGAATAGTTATTCAAAGAGGGGTACTCGTAACCAAATGAGTCCCCTATTAAATGGCAGTGATTGAAAAGCCCTGAAAAGGGCCGTTATTCCCCAGGGAAGGTGCCCTGGTCGTACTCAATGTCCGACAGAGTACTAGCTGTCCTGGATTCCGCACGCCATGATTTCGGAAAGTCTAGTCCATGATGGTCAGCGAGGTAGGCAGCAGCTTCAAATAGCTGTGACATTGGTCGACTGTTGTATACATCAGTGTATCGGTTTGACAGCAGTAATAACGCAAACTCCATTTGACCACGTCTTGGTTTGTCAAGCCCCAAAGCACGATATCCGAGATGTTGGACTGCAGAAACAAAGTTATGTGCATGTTTTCCATTTGTTTCTAGTCTACGCATGTCAATGTCCCGGTATAGTGACCCTAATAATTCTTTTCGGGTTTTCTTCGGAAGGCGGACTGCTTTTGTCGGTATTTCCCAGTCTCCCTCTGATGTAGTAGTAGTGGTAGTGGCAGCGGCAACCATTTCCTCTATCCCCGCCATAACCACTGCTATATCTGGCGGGGGGGGGTTTAGGGGTGGAAGAAAATGGCAAATTCTTCCCTCCCTTTTTCCCCTTTCCTTTTCCTTTACGTTGCGGGGCTGGTGATGGTGGTGGTGGTGGTGTCGCAGGAGTCGATATAACCATTGGAGAAGTGGCCACCTCCGCTGTCTCTTTGTACGTGAGCTCCTGTATTTGTTTAGATAGAATTTCTATCTGTTGCTGTAATGCTTTATTAGAGTCCAATAGTACAGTATGGCGACTCTGTGGAACAGCAACTGCAGTAGTAGGGGTGGGTGAGCAGCGTGGTATCTCGGTTTCCCGCCTTGGCTGTCTTCTTCCCGGTTGTCCTCTGTACTTCCCTCTTGTAAACACTTCACTGTTTGTTTTTTCCCAAATAAGCAGCAAGGTTGTTCTTTTACCTGCTGCTCTAAGGCTCCAATTACTGGCCTTGAGATGCCCTAGGCTGGTAATAGCAGTAAGGGCCATCTCAGGAATGATATCCATCGCTAGCGTCATTGCTGTATTTGCTGTGTGTTCAGCTTGCTTCGTTCACTGCGACTGTGTAGCCAGACTGACTGAACTGGGTGTTTTTGAGTTGCCACCGCCCTCTAGGGGCATATGGGCAACTTTTATAGCTACCATATCGGTAGCCATTTAGGTGGGAGGGATGTTACTCCCTCCCTTAAAGTGCTTAAATGCACCATAAATTAAGGCGTTCCCCTGAATTACTAAAAAGTAACTATCAGGGGAAATGAAAGCCTATATTGGGGGTGGGTAGGAATAGTACCTACACACACCCACCCCTATCATCCAATCAAGCTTGTAAGGTAGCGAGGGGAAATGTTTCCTCATTTCGCTAGTAATTTGGTGAGTCGGAAATGGCAAAGGCGGAAAAGGCCCAGGTCCAGGAGGGCGTTGACACAGCAGCACACACCAGAGCACGCCAACAGCAAGACAGCACAGCAAAGGACGCAGCCCACACCTGAAAAACCAAGGTCATACTAAAGGTCAAATTCAGTCCAGTTGTACTAATGGACAAATTAACATCCAATATTGTGTTAGCCACCTGTGCAATTATTCAAATATTTAAGTTGAAGAATTATTATTTAAAGTCCTATCATTCAAATAAAACTAGTACATAAGCGTACATATAATAAGTCCCTAACAATTTTGAAAAATTAAAATGTCTAAGCGACATATAATAGTGTAGTCAATGGTAGTTTGTTTAAGTTATGAATTTTGCTGGAGGTACCAATATAAGTCATATTAGATTTTTAGGGCCACGGAATAGTTGTTCAAAGAGGGGTACTCGTAACCAAATGAGTCCCCTATTATTCAGGCGAATGAAAAGATAAATGGCATATATCTTTTCGTTGTACTGCTTTATCCGAGTAATCCGATGGTGACGACTTTTCCGTAGACAGCTGTATTTCCATCAATATGTTGGCTATCTGAGGTAGAGTTTCGCTGACTTGATGATATCATCCTACGGCAACCTGCGGGATACTCGATATTTTGACATCATCAGTCAGCGCGCCCCAGGTCCGCCATATTACTTAAATTCCCATGGCTGGTTGTAATATGGTTCCAGCAACTTGATGCAGGAGCAATCCAACTTCAAAGTCCGCCATTTTTCTTCTTCACGTAGTTTAAGTAGGCGATTCAGTTTCTGCATATTTTCAATCTCTGCCACTTGTTAAAGGGACTTATAAAATATCCAAAATGTTTCCACTGCATCGTCCACCGCTGTACATGTTGATGTTTCTCTCTGTAGTATTGATGTGATAACGCTTCAGTTCGTCCTTAGCTGTGAAGCCCGGGAAACATGCTCTCGCAATCCGCCGTTACGTCATCAGATCGCCTGCTCCAGAAAAGCCGTCCTACTCGGTCTGCAGTCTTCGCCTGAATGATGGAATGATGAATGATGGAATGAATGGTAGCCAGACTGCCTACCTACCTGTTTGTTTTATAGCTGCAGCCGTCTACTAGAGACATTTGTGCAGCTTTTATAGACACCATATCGGTGTCCATTTAGTTCCTTCGGGGAGGGGAAGGATGCACTCCCTCCCCTTAGGGTTTGAGTGCTTAATTGCACCACATTTCAGTCTTTGTTAGGCGTTCCCCTGAATTACTAAAAAGTAACTATCAAGGGAAATGGTAGCCTATAGGGTGGATAGGACTGGCATTACACACATCCACACCCAGTTAAGTTCCAATCGATGTATTATTAAAGGTAGCAAGGAGAATTTTCTCACTTCGCTAGTAATGTCATGTCCGGAAGCGGCAAAGGCGGAAAGGTCCAGTTCAGGAAGCTCCAAGCTCCAAGGTACTGCAATCGTCGTCCAGCACGAAGAGGGGGCGAACGCACACCCGGACCCCAATACGAAGAAACAAGAGGCACACCTAAGGTGCTTGGCTACTTTACAACCTCATAGGACATGTATCAGAGTGTATGTGCTATAAAGTTGTGTTTTGCATTGTTTTGATGTTATTTATTGTGTAACATTTATTTGCAACATTGTGTTGCGGGAGTCTGATAGTCCTGGATTAAGACTACCTTATATTAACTAAGAGGGACAGAAGTGTGTGTACGTATATGTGTGCTGTCCATGAGGCTGCATTCCCTTTGACTCTATTCAATTATCCAGTTGTACTAGTGGAATTCCCTATTCGCCAATAATGTGTTAGCCACCTATGCAATTATGTCAAAACTATATAAGTTACTGAGTTTTGCAAAAACTTAACACTATATCAGCAATTAAGTACAGAATGTACTATATGAGTCGCCACCGTCCTGGTGAAAAGCCCTTCTTTCGAGGGTAATTCACCCTATGAAAAAACAAAAAACCTATACTATGTCAAAGTGACTGCATCAGTTGTTCACGGTGGATTGTTCGAAGTTGTTAATTTGGTAAGGTGTGCTCCGAAAGGATCAATTCAATATTGATGTTGGTTAATCAAATGGAATTCTCGTACCAATCGAGATTAAGAGAATTCATCTTGTAATAACATATAACAAGAAGACGATACATAGTACAGAATGAGAAAGAGAAAAGGTTCAACATCAGCTTCCCTGAGAAATTAATTGAGTGGATACATACAGAGGTGTACTAGGCTGTACACATATATTTCTCCAGTCCAGGCTTGGAATACCCGTATCTCCACTGTTCCACTGATCTTCACCAAATCCCAAGAATACAAAAAAGGGGGGGGAATAGATATATCACATTGACAGTACAATTACAACAATGACATTAACAACACGAGTACAACAACACAAACCTTAAGAACACGAGTACAACAACACAAAAGAAAAATATATTAACAATGTTAGTAAGCTATAAAAGCACAAGGTCAGTAAAAAAGTAAATAACAGTATCTTTAGTATAACATAGTTGTATTAGTAAAAAATCAATACAATATTAATGAACAATAACAATAACAATATTAATCATAAGATATTAACAAAATTACCATCAATACAAACTATACTAAGATTAGCATCAATACAAACTATACTAAGATTAAGAGAACAAGAACATAACAAGAATAAAATAGCCCTGAAAAGGACTGTTGTATAATCCTATGAATCTGTAGTCCGTCCTCCACGTTTTCATTGTCCTCAAGGATAGCGCCATGAACTCCATTGATATTCCTAAGCTGTCCACACTTTGTGTAAAGTTCTATTATACTTTTTGAATATCAAGTGCCAATGACTTTGCTCCAACAGGAAAGTGGTAAGTAAAGGTGTTAGTAATTGTTTACAGACTACAGTTCAATTTAGTAATTTAATTAATATTCTATAACAATTCAAGCGATGATCTCTGTAGAGCGTTGCATCAAGTGAGTAGATCCGTGAGAGACGTTTAAGCTCATAATGAACTCAATATCTACACCCACCCAAACCGCGCACCAATCAGAGTCATAGGCCAGTTTGAAGTCCTTAATTGATTATAGCGATGATCTCTGCAGAGCACCATAATGAGCAGATATAGACTCGTGAGTAACGTATCAGTTCATTATGAACTAAGTATCTATACCCACCCATATCATGCATCAATCAGAGTCACAGGCCATTTAAAATTGTTTTAATTGTATGTTTTATTTAATAATTAGTTTATAGCTAACCAAACCCTACGTAGCGATGATCTCTGTAGAGCACCATAGTGAGCAGATATAGACTCGTGAGTAACGTATCAGTTCATTATGAACTAAGTATCTATACCCACCCATATGATGCATCAATCAGAGTCACAGGCCATTAAAAATTTCTTTTAATTGTATATCCTATTTTATAATTAATTTTAATTAAAGAACTTTAATGTATGTTGAGTCATTATTATATTTTATGCATTAGATTTGAGTTTGTAATAAAATCCATAATATAAGTAGCAGCCATTTGCATATTAGGCTGATTTAGATCAAGAAGTTTTGGATATAATTTAGTTGATTTACTTATTTTTAATTTATTTTTAAGGATATTTCTATATGTTATGTTTTTAAGGCATTTATTAAAGATATGATCCAAATCTTCCACTTGATTACACATAAAACAGTTAATATTATGTGGAAATGGTCCTAAATATTTTCCAAAACTGTTAGCCAGTTTCGTTTTTCCTACCATTATCCTTATCATTTTAATTTGCTGAGTTCTTGTTTTACCTAGAAGAGTAATTTTTCTTTTGACTGTTTTCATGATGTTATAAAGTACTCTCCCTTTAGGGGATATATTCCAATTGTGTTGCCACATACTATTTATCATGTCAGAGATAAATTTGTATATCTCTGTATGACTGTACTGTATTCGTTCATAAGACAATTCATTTAGTTTTTCTTTTGCTATTTGGTCTGCCAAATCATTACCTTTTATACCTATATGTGAGGGAACCCATAGGAAGTCTATTTCAATATCTTGGGTACTAAGTTTACTTATTTGAAATTGTAATAAATATAGAAAAAATTTTCTGCTGTTACAGTTGTTTGTGCTAATAGATTTTAGAACACTTAATGAATCACTAACAATTAGAAATTTTTTGTAGTTTAAGTTCGAGTGTTGTATCCATTTTAATGCCTGGAGTATAGCCCAGAACTCCGCAGTATATATGGAGCAGTAATCTGGTAGTCGCATTCCTTGTTTAATGATAAATTGGGGAATAACCCATGATGCTGCTGTTCTTGCAGGGTCTAGTTTTTTGGATCCATCAGTGTATATTTTAACATAATTTTTATATTGAGAATTTAACTTTTCGTTGACAATCATTTTAAGATAGTGGGAGTCCTGTATTTTATTTCCTTTATCTTGTAAGGTGGTATCTACTTTTATTGTTTTTAATCTCCATGGAATTATAATGGGATTTTTAGTTTTCTGTACATTAAATATATCGGTAGGTAAGTTCGTTTTTAGACGAAAGATTTGCTTGCCAAATGATGTAGAGTATTTGCCCCGTTTAATAAGTGGTTTAGTACACTTTTTAATTGCCTTTAGGGTAGGGTGCTCATCGTTTTGAGTTGACAGTCTAGCAACATATCTTAACATGATTTCCTGTCTTCTAAGATGCAGTGATGGTTCACCAGTAAGTATTTGTAATTCTTCTGTGGAGGTAGATGGTAGTGCTTTAGTTGCAAGGAGAAGGGCTTTACGTTGTATTGAGGTGATTTTATTTAGTAGAGCTGGCGATGCTGTGGCATAAATATGACACCCATAATCGATCTTGGAGCGTATCAAAGATCTATACAGGGTCATGATTGTATTTTGACAAGCACCCCAATGTGTGCCTTGTATGCTTCTAATTAGATTTAAATCAAGGTTACATCTACTAATTAAGTCATTAATATGATATTTCCATTTCATATTCTGATCAAAATACATCCCTAAAAATTTAACTACTTTGACAAAAACTATATTTTGATTTTGAAGAGTAAGTTTAGGATAAATTTTATTATAGTTAAAGGGAGAGAATACAACTGCTACTGTTTTTGTATGGGAAAATTTAAATCCCCATTTATCAGCCCAACTGCCAATATTATCTAAAGTTTGTTGTATCTCAGCAATATGTTTTTGATTATTGGGATTTCCAGCACGCCATAGTGCACTATCATCCGCAAATTGAGACAAATCAATATTGGGGGTAGCTAGATTTGTATCAAGATCATTAATCATAATATTAAATAAAGTTGGGCTGAGTACGCTCCCTTGGGGTGTACCATTATCTAAGTCATACTTTTCAGAGTATGTTGTCCCTATTCTAGTTATATTTGTACGTTCACTTAGGAAATCTTTAATAAAATTAAATATGTTACCAGTTATACCATACTTATTTAGTTTAATTAGTAGACCATTAGTCCATACTAAGTCAAAAGCTTTTTCCATATCTAAGAATACAGCAATAAGATTTCTATTTTGTTTTTGATGATTATTAAAAGCTAATTTAATTGCTGTTTCTAATTTAATGAGTTGATCTATAGTAGATCTGTTGTTTCTAAAGCCACATTGATTTTTAGATATGAAATTATTAATTTCCAAGTGATATTTAAGTCTGTTATTGATTATTATTTCCATAATTTTACAGATGTTATTTGTAAGAGAGATAGGACGATATGAATTTACATCATTCCTATCTTTTGTTTGTTTTAGTATTGGTATTACTACGGCTGTTTTCCATTTAATGGGTAGTTTTCCAGTGTCCCAAATTTGATTATACATATTAATTATTATTTTAACAAAATTACGTGGTAACTTCTTATATATTGTGTATCCTATGGTATCTTCTCCAGGTGATGTGTCTTTTTTAGTTTTAAGAGCTTGATACCATTCATTAATTGTAATTTTATCATTTAAATAAGACTTTTTATTTCCCATATCTGAGTATGTATTTTTATTATTTATTTCAATTTTGGATCTATGGTTCTGAAATTCCCTAGTATGATTTTTATTACTGCTCATAGCTTGAAAGTGCTTTGCCAATGAGTCAGCTTGCTCTTTGTAATTATTAGTATTATTGATTTTGGGGATATTATTTGTATGTTTGCCCCTTATTATTCTAATTTTGTCCCAAACTTGTTTTGAATTAGTTTTATAGTCTAGGGTACTGCAGTATTGTTTCCAAGTATCTTGCTTAGCTTTTTTAATAGCATTTTTAAGTTCAGTTTCAATTTTTTGATATTCTCTTAAATGTTGCGTATTATTAGTACGTTTAAATTTATTAAGTGCTTTTCTTTTATTTTTCCTCATTTCTCTAATTTCATTATTCCACCAAGGAACTCTAAGTTTAGTAGGATTACCTTTTGTTTTAGGCATTGAGGCATTAGCTGCCCTTGTTATAGCATTAATTATATTATCATAGTATTGATCTATATTTTCATTTTTAATGTCCTCAAGTATTTCATTTTCAATATGATTTTGGAATTTAGTCCAGTCCGCTTTTTTGTAATTCCATTTTGGAATTTTACTACTATTTTCCAGTTGAGCAGAGTTTTGTAATTTAGTTATTATGAGAAAGTGGTCACTGCCCATACTATCTTCCTGTTCTACACTCCATGTTGCTAATTGAGCGAGTTTGGGAGTGCAAAGTGTTAAATCTATGGCTGATAAGGTGCCATTTGTCGAATTTAATCTTGTTTTGGTGCCA
The DNA here is from genome assembly GCA_029339505.1 of Unio delphinus. Classification (NCBI taxonomy): domain Eukaryota; kingdom Metazoa; phylum Mollusca; class Bivalvia; order Unionida; family Unionidae; genus Unio; species Unio delphinus. The sequence goes on along the minus strand of JAQISU010000009.1, from coordinate 3,470,345 downwards.
TCATTAAGCATTACCAGTTTTGTTTTATTAATCCAATTTTGAACAATTTTACCTCTATGATTAGTTACTTCACTACCCCATATTACATTGTGTGAGTTGAAGTCTCCTAACACCATAGCTTCATTTTGCCCTATATGTAAATTGAGCGCTTTTAGTGCTAATTCATGGGTTAACTTAATGTCACCTCCTGGATCATAAAAGTTATATAATATAAATTTAAGTTTACCTGTATTGAGTTGTAAAGCTTGTACTTCTATTTTAGAGTTATTAATTTCTTGTATATTAATTGGGACTACTGTTGCTGAGGGAATGTTATTACTAATGTATATAACCAGTCCCCCCCCCCTTGACCTTCATTCCTATGTTGAAAGTATCCAGGAGAGTAACCTACAATGGCTGGCAATGTTTTAGTTTTATTTGATATTTTGGTTTCCTGAATACAAATTATATCTGGTTTTATTAGTGTGTTAATTAGTTTAAGTTTTAGTTCATTAATATTAATCACTAAGCCACGCGAATTCCATTTGCCATATAACCAAATTTGTATTATTATAATGAGTATTTGTTATTATTTGTGTTGTGTTATTCATGTTGGTTTAATAGCTTTCCTGATTTTATACCCTCCTCTACATGTTGGATAAGAGCATGGAGCCCGTTCGTGAGGGTGGATAGATAACTGATGTTTTTATTTTGTGCGTTACTAATGTAACGACCTATTTCAGAGATTGCATTTCCAATTGTGTTTAGACCCAAATTATTTGTGAGGTCTATTGAATTTTCTGTTTGAGTAGAAGTTGTTGTTTTTACTTTTTCAGCTGTTGCAACAGATTTATCAACTTTTGTTGTTATATGAGCAGAGGTTGTCTTTTCCTGCTTATTTTGCTTCCTATTGGTTTGTTTATTACTATTTATTATTTGTTTTGCTGTGATGTAATCATAATTGGACGAGTTCATAAGAGTTATGACCTCGTTTTCAAAGATCGCAGCACTACATTTATTTGAGCTAGAAGGGTGATCTCCCTTACAATTGGCACATTTGGGTTGTTCCCTTTTACATTGTCCATTATGTGGTCCACCACAATTTTCACATCTGTGTTTAAAGGTACAAGTGACCTTATAGTGGCCCCAATGCTGGCAATTAGTACAGTATCGTACTTTATTGACAAATGGCTGGGTTCTATGACGAATACCCATAGATCCTACTTTGATAATTGTTGGAATTGGTGTTGTGGATTCTACAACCACCACACTTTGGGGTCTAACTTCTTGATTTTTACCTATTTTATAGATTTTGTCAATATTATTTCCTGCTTGTGTGATTTTATCTTTAAGTTGCTGAGTGGTACAGGTTGCTATTTGACCCTTAAGTTTTAATACTGCCTTGTATTTTATTGGTCTAATTGATTGTTGTTGTTGTTGTTGTTTTTGTTGTTTATTTTCTCTTTGCTGCTGTTGTTGTTGTCCCTGTTGTTTTGTTTCACTTTGCTGTTGAACTTGTTTTAATTCATTTATTTTGGGTCTATCTATGTTGTTATTGTTGTTGTTGTTATTGTTGTTTTTGGTAGCTGGACAAATTTTAGCTTTTTTATGCAGCTCCATAATTACTGGCATGCCGCAAAGTCTATTTGTTTCCAAGAATTTTGCAGCTTGTGCTCGTGTACTGCAATGCAAAATTATGTAGTTGGTTTTAGGGCGTATAATTTTGCATTGCCCTGAATGAACCTTCAGTAATGCCTTAGCAATACTGATGGTTGTGAGATCAAAAAATTTGCTCGTTTTGCCCTTTAAAAACACTGTCATGTCCACGTTATGATAATGTTTGTTTTTTTTGTTGTAAAATGAGCTTACTTTATTTTGATTTGTGGGTTTAGATGTAGCCAGACTGCTTGCTTAGTGAGTTTTTTAAAGTTGCAACCACCCACTAGGGGTATTTGTGCAACTTTTATAGGTGCCATATAGGCACCCATTTAGATGGGAGGGGTTGTTAATCCCTCCCTTAAAGTGCTAATGCACTATAGTTAAGTAAGGCGTTCCCCTGAATTACTAAAAAGTAACTATCAGGGGAAATGAAAGCCTATATTGGGGGTGGGTAGGAATGGTACCTACACACACCCACCCCTAGCATCCAATCGAGTTGTAAATAAGGTAGCGAGGGGAAATGTTTCCTCATTTCGCTAGTAATTTTGGTAAGCGGACTCGGCAAGGTGGAAAGGGTCCAGGTCCAGGAGGCGCGGGCGGCACAGCAACACACAGCAGAGCACGCAAGGGAAAGGACAGCAAGGCCACGAACGCAGCATACACCTGAAACGAAAGAGCCCTACTTAGTTCAAATTTAGTCCAGTTTTACTAATGGACAGACCTAACTTCCAATACTGTGTTAGCCACCTGTGCAATTATTCAAATATAAAAAGTTGAAGAATTGTTATTTAATATCCTATTGTTCTAAAAAACTAGTACATAAGTGTACATAATTTAAGTCCCTAACATTTTTAGAAAATTAAAATGTCTAAACGACATATAGTAGTGTAGTCAATGGTAGTTTGTTTTAGTTATGAATTTTGCTGGAGGTACCAAAAATAAGTCATATCAGCTTTTTAGGGCCACGGAATAGTTATTCAAAGAGGGGTACTCGTAACCAAATGAGTCCCCTATTAAATGGCAGTGATTGAAAAGCCCTGAAAAGGGCCGTTATTCCCCAGGGAAGGTGCCCTGGTCGTACTCAATGTCCGACAGAGTACTAGCTGTCCTGGATTCCGCACGCCATGATTTCGGAAAGTCTAGTCCATGATGGTCAGCGAGGTAGGCAGCAGCTTCAAATAGCTGTGACATTGGTCGACTGTTGTATACATCAGTGTATCGGTTTGACAGCAGTAATAACGCAAACTCCATTTGACCACGTCTTGGTTTGTCAAGCCCCAAAGCACGATATCCGAGATGTTGGACTGCAGAAACAAAGTTATGTGCATGTTTTCCATTTGTTTCTAGTCTACGCATGTCAATGTCCCGGTATAGTGACCCTAATAATTCTTTTCGGGTTTTCTTCGGAAGGCGGACTGCTTTTGTCGGTATTTCCCAGTCTCCCTCTGATGTAGTAGTAGTGGTAGTGGCAGCGGCAACCATTTCCTCTATCCCCGCCATAACCACTGCTATATCTGGCGGGGGGGGGGGGGGTTTAGGGGTGGAAGAAAATGGCAAATTCTTCCCTCCCTTTTTCCCCTTTCCTTTTCCTTTACGTTGCGGGGCTGGTGATGGTGGTGGTGGTGGTGTCGCAGGAGTCGATATAACCATTGGAGAAGTGGCCACCTCCGCTGTCTCTTTGTACGTGAGCTCCTGTATTTGTTTAGATAGAATTTCTATCTGTTGCTGTAATGCTTTATTAGAGTCCAATAGTACAGTATGGCGACTCTGTGGAACAGCAACTGCAGTAGTAGGGGTGGGTGAGCAGCGTGGTATCTCGGTTTCCCGCCTTGGCTGTCTTCTTCCCGGTTGTCCTCTGTACTTCCCTCTTGTAAACACTTCACTGTTTGTTTTTTCCCAAATAAGCAGCAAGGTTGTTCTTTTACCTGCTGCTCTAAGGCTCCAATTACTGGCCTTGAGATGCCCTAGGCTGGTAATAGCAGTAAGGGCCATCTCAGGAATGATATCCATCGCTAGCGTCATTGCTGTATTTGCTGTGTGTTCAGCTTGCTTCGTTCACTGCGACTGTGTAGCCAGACTGACTGAACTGGGTGTTTTTGAGTTGCCACCGCCCTCTAGGGGCATATGGGCAACTTTTATAGCTACCATATCGGTAGCCATTTAGGTGGGAGGGATGTTACTCCCTCCCTTAAAGTGCTTAAATGCACCATAAATTAAGGCGTTCCCCTGAATTACTAAAAAGTAACTATCAGGGGAAATGAAAGCCTATATTGGGGGTGGGTAGGAATAGTACCTACACACACCCACCCCTATCATCCAATCAAGCTTGTAAGGTAGCGAGGGGAAATGTTTCCTCATTTCGCTAGTAATTTGGTGAGTCGGAAATGGCAAAGGCGGAAAAGGCCCAGGTCCAGGAGGGCGTTGACACAGCAGCACACACCAGAGCACGCCAACAGCAAGACAGCACAGCAAAGGACGCAGCCCACACCTGAAAAACCAAGGTCATACTAAAGGTCAAATTCAGTCCAGTTGTACTAATGGACAAATTAACATCCAATATTGTGTTAGCCACCTGTGCAATTATTCAAATATTTAAGTTGAAGAATTATTATTTAAAGTCCTATCATTCAAATAAAACTAGTACATAAGCGTACATATAATAAGTCCCTAACAATTTTGAAAAATTAAAATGTCTAAGCGACATATAATAGTGTAGTCAATGGTAGTTTGTTTAAGTTATGAATTTTGCTGGAGGTACCAATATAAGTCATATTAGATTTTTAGGGCCACGGAATAGTTGTTCAAAGAGGGGTACTCGTAACCAAATGAGTCCCCTATTATTCAGGCGAATGAAAAGATAAATGGCATATATCTTTTCGTTGTACTGCTTTATCCGAGTAATCCGATGGTGACGACTTTTCCGTAGACAGCTGTATTTCCATCAATATGTTGGCTATCTGAGGTAGAGTTTCGCTGACTTGATGATATCATCCTACGGCAACCTGCGGGATACTCGATATTTTGACATCATCAGTCAGCGCGCCCCAGGTCCGCCATATTACTTAAATTCCCATGGCTGGTTGTAATATGGTTCCAGCAACTTGATGCAGGAGCAATCCAACTTCAAAGTCCGCCATTTTTCTTCTTCACGTAGTTTAAGTAGGCGATTCAGTTTCTGCATATTTTCAATCTCTGCCACTTGTTAAAGGGACTTATAAAATATCCAAAATGTTTCCACTGCATCGTCCACCGCTGTACATGTTGATGTTTCTCTCTGTAGTATTGATGTGATAACGCTTCAGTTCGTCCTTAGCTGTGAAGCCCGGGAAACATGCTCTCGCAATCCGCCGTTACGTCATCAGATCGCCTGCTCCAGAAAAGCCGTCCTACTCGGTCTGCAGTCTTCGCCTGAATGATGGAATGATGAATGATGGAATGAATGGTAGCCAGACTGCCTACCTACCTGTTTGTTTTATAGCTGCAGCTGTCTACTAGAGACATTTGTGCAGCTTTTATAGACACCATATCGGTGTCCATTTAGTTCCTTCGGGGAGGGGAAGGATGCACTCCCTCCCCTTAGGGTTTGAGTGCTTAATTGCACCACATTTCAGTCTTTGTTAGGCGTTCCCCTGAATTACTAAAAAGTAACTATCAAGGGAAATGGTAGCCTATAGGGTGGATAGGACTGGCATTACACACATCCACACCCAGTTAAGTTCCAATCGATGTATTATTAAAGGTAGCAAGGAGAATTTTCTCACTTCGCTAGTAATGTCATGTCCGGAAGCGGCAAAGGCGGAAAGGTCCAGTTCAGGAAGCTCCAAGCTCCAAGGTACTGCAATCGTCGTCCAGCACGAAGAGGGGGCGAACGCACACCCGGACCCCAATACGAAGAAACAAGAGGCACACCTAAGGTGCTTGGCTACTTTACAACCTCATAGGACATGTATCAGAGTGTATGTGCTATAAAGTTGTGTTTTGCATTGTTTTGATGTTATTTATTGTGTAACATTTATTTGCAACATTGTGTTGCGGGAGTCTGATAGTCCTGGATTAAGACTACCTTATATTAACTAAGAGGGACAGAAGTGTGTGTACGTATATGTGTGCTGTCCATGAGGCTGCATTCCCTTTGACTCTATTCAATTATCCAGTTGTACTAGTGGAATTCCCTATTCGCCAATAATGTGTTAGCCACCTATGCAATTATGTCAAAACTATATAAGTTACTGAGTTTTGCAAAAACTTAACACTATATCAGCAATTAAGTACAGAATGTACTATATGAGTCGCCACCGTCCTGGTGAAAAGCCCTTCTTTCGAGGGTAATTCACCCTATGAAAAAACAAAAAACCTATACTATGTCAAAGTGACTGCATCAGTTGTTCACGGTGGATTGTTCGAAGTTGTTAATTTGGTAAGGTGTGCTCCGAAAGGATCAATTCAATATTGATGTTGGTTAATCAAATGGAATTCTCGTACCAATCGAGATTAAGAGAATTCATCTTGTAATAACATATAACAAGAAGACGATACATAGTACAGAATGAGAAAGAGAAAAGGTTCAACATCAGCTTCCCTGAGAAATTAATTGAGTGGATACATACAGAGGTGTACTAGGCTGTACACATATATTTCTCCAGTCCAGGCTTGGAATACCCGTATCTCCACTGTTCCACTGATCTTCACCAAATCCCAAGAATACAAAAAAGGGGGGGAATAGATATATCACATTGACAGTACAATTACAACAATGACATTAACAACACGAGTACAACAACACAAACCTTAAGAACACGAGTACAACAACACAAAAGAAAAATATATTAACAATGTTAGTAAGCTATAAAAGCACAAGGTCAGTAAAAAAGTAAATAACAGTATCTTTAGTATAACATAGTTGTATTAGTAAAAAATCAATACAATATTAATGAACAATAACAATAACAATATTAATCATAAGATATTAACAAAATTACCATCAATACAAACTATACTAAGATTAGCATCAATACAAACTATACTAAGATTAAGAGAACAAGAACATAACAAGAATAAAATAGCCCTGAAAAGGACTGTTGTATAATCCTATGAATCTGTAGTCCGTCCTCCACGTTTTCATTGTCCTCAAGGATAGCGCCATGAACTCCATTGATATTCCTAAGCTGTCCACACTTTGTGTAAAGTTCTATTATACTTTTTGAATATCAAGTGCCAATGACTTTGCTCCAACAGGAAAGTGGTAAGTAAAGGTGTTAGTAATTGTTTACAGACTACAGTTCAATGTAGTAACTTAATTAATATTCTATAACAATTCAAGCGATGATCTCTGTAGAGCGTTGCATCAAGTGAGTAGATCCGTGAGAGACGTTTAAGCTCATAATGAACTCAATATCTACACCCACCCAAACCGCGCACCAATCAGAGTCATAGGCCAGTTTGAAGTCCTTAATTGATTATAGCGATGATCTCTGCAGAGCACCATAATGAGCAGATATAGACTCGTGAGTAACGTATCAGTTCATTATGAACTAAGTATCTATACCCACCCATATCATGCATCAATCAGAGTCACAGGCCATTTAAAATTGTTTTAATTGTATGTTTTATTTAATAATTAGTTTATAGCTAACCAAACCCTACGTAGCGATGATCTCTGTAGAGCACCATAGTGAGCAGATATAGACTCGTGAGTAACGTATCAGTTCATTATGAACTAAGTATCTATACCCACCCATATGATGCATCAATCAGAGTCACAGGCCATTAAAAATTTCTTTTAATTGTATATCCTATTTTATAATTAATTTTAATTAAAGAACTTTAATGTATGTTGAGTCATTATTATATTTTATGCATTAGATTTGAGTTTGTAATAAAATCCATAATATAAGTAGCAGCCATTTGCATATTAGGCTGATTTAGATCAAGAAGTTTTGGATATAATTTAGTTGATTTACTTATTTTTAATTTATTTTTAAGGATATTTCTATATGTTATGTTTTTAAGGCATTTATTAAAGATATGATCCAAATCTTCCACTTGATTACACATAAAACAGTTAATATTATGTGGAAATGGTCCTAAATATTTTCCAAAACTGTTAGCCAGTTTCGTTTTTCCTACCATTATCCTTATCATTTTAATTTGCTGAGTTCTTGTTTTACCTAGAAGAGTAATTTTTCTTTTGACTGTTTTCATGATGTTATAAAGTACTCTCCCTTTAGGGGATATATTCCAATTGTGTTGCCACATACTATTTATCATGTCAGAGATAAATTTGTATATCTCTGTATGACTGTACTGTATTCGTTCATAAGACAATTCATTTAGTTTTTCTTTTGCTATTTGGTCTGCCAAATCATTACCTTTTATACCTATATGTGAGGGAACCCATAGGAAGTCTATTTCAATATCTTGGGTACTAAGTTTACTTATTTGAAATTGTAATAAATATAGAAAAAATTTTCTGCTGTTACAGTTGTTTGTGCTAATAGATTTTAGAACACTTAATGAATCACTAACAATTAGAAATTTTTTGTAGTTTAAGTTCGAGTGTTGTATCCATTTTAATGCCTGGAGTATAGCCCAGAACTCCGCAGTATATATGGAGCAGTAATCTGGTAGTCGCATTCCTTGTTTAATGATAAATTGGGGAATAACCCATGATGCTGCTGTTCTTGCAGGGTCTAGTTTTTTGGATCCATCAGTGTATATTTTAACATAATTTTTGTATTGAGAATTTAACTTTTCGTTGACAATCATTTTAAGATAGTGGGAGTCCTGTATTTTATTTCCTTTATCTTGTAAGGTGGTATCTACTTTTATTGTTTTTAATCTCCATGGAATTATAATGGGATTTTTAGTTTTCTGTACATTAAATATATCGGTAGGTAAGTTCGTTTTTAGACGAAAGATTTGCTTGCCAAATGATGTAGAGTATTTGCCCCGTTTAATAAGTGGTTTAGTACACTTTTTAATTGCCTTTAGGGTAGGGTGCTCATCGTTTTGAGTTGACAGTCTAGCAACATATCTTAACATGATTTCCTGTCTTCTAAGATGCAGTGATGGTTCACCAGTAAGTATTTGTAATTCTTCTGTGGAGGTAGATGGTAGTGCTTTAGTTGCAAGGAGAAGGGCTTTACGTTGTATTGAGGTGATTTTATTTAGTAGAGCTGGCGATGCTGTGGCATAAATATGACACCCATAATCGATCTTGGAGCGTATCAAAGATCTATACAGGGTCATGATTGTATTTTGACAAGCACCCCAATGTGTGCCTTGTATGCTTCTAATTAGATTTAAATCAAGGTTACATCTACTAATTAAGTCATTAATATGATATTTCCATTTCATATTCTGATCAAAATACATCCCTAAAAATTTAACTACTTTGACAAAAACTATATTTTGATTTTGAAGAGTAAGTTTAGGATAAATTTTATTATAGTTAAAGGGAGAGAATACAACTGCTACTGTTTTTGTATGGGAAAATTTAAATCCCCATTTATCAGCCCAACTGCCAATATTATCTAAAGTTTGTTGTATCTCAGCAATATGTTTTTGATTATTGGGATTTCCAGCACGCCATAGTGCACTATCATCCGCAAATTGAGACAAATCAATATTGGGGGTAGCTAGATTTGTATCAAGATCATTAATCATAATATTAAATAAAGTTGGGCTGAGTACGCTCCCTTGGGGTGTACCATTATCTAAGTCATACTTTTCAGAGTATGTTGTCCCTATTCTAGTTATAATTGTACGTTCACTTAGGAAATCTTTAATAAAATTAAATATGTTACCAGTTATACCATACTTATTTAGTTTAATTAGTAGACCATTAGTCCATACTAAGTCAAAAGCTTTTTCCATATCTAAGAATACAGCAATAAGATTTCTATTTTGTTTTTGATGATTATTAAAAGCTAATTTAATTGCTGTTTCTAATTTAATGAGTTGATCTATAGTAGATCTGTTGTTTCTAAAGCCACATTGATTTTTAGATATGAAATTATTAATTTCCAAGTGATATTTAAGTCTGTTATTGATTATTATTTCCATAATTTTACAGATGTTATTTGTAAGAGAGATAGGACGATATGAATTTACATCATTCCTATCTTTTGTTTGTTTTAGTATTGGTATTACTACGGCTGTTTTCCATTTAATGGGTAGTTTTCCAGTGTCCCAAATTTGATTATACATATTAATTATTATTTTAACAAAATTACGTGGTAACTTCTTATATATTGTGTATCCTATGGTATCTTCTCCAGGTGATGTGTCTTTTTTAGTTTTAAGAGCTTGATACCATTCATTAATTGTAATTTTATCATTTAAATAAGACTTTTTATTTCCCATATCTGAGTATGTATTTTTATTATTTATTTCAATTTTGGATCTATGGTTCTGAAATTCCCTAGTATGATTTTTATTACTGCTCATAGCTTGAAAGTGCTTTGCCAATGAGTCAGCTTGCTCTTTGTAATTATTAGTATTATTGATTTTGGGGATATTATTTGTATGTTTGCCCCTTATTAGTTTCAATTTTTTGATATTCTCTTAAATGTTGCGTATTATTAGTACGTTTAAATTTATTAAGTGCTTTTCTTTTATTTTTCCTCATTTCACTAATTTCATTATTCCACCAAGGAACTCTAAGTTTAGTAGGATTACCTTTTGTTTTAGGCATTGAGGCATTAGCTGCCCTTGTTATAGCATTAATTATATTATCATAGTATTGATCAATATTTTCATTTTTAATGTCCTCAAGTATTTCATTTTCAATATGATTTTGGAATTTAGTCCAGTCCGCTTTTTTGTAATTCCATTTTGGAATTTTACTACTATTTTCCAGTTGAGCAGAGTTTTGTAATTTAGTTATTATGAGAAAGTGGTCACTGCCCATACTGTCTTCCTGTTCTACACTCCATGTTGCTAACTGAGCGAGTTTGGGAGTGCAAAGTGTTAAATCTATGGCTGATAAGGTGCCATTTGTCGAATTTAATCTTGTTTTGGTGCCATCATTAAGCATTACCAGTTTTGTTTTATTAATCCAATTTTGAACAATTTTACCTCTATGATTAGTTACTTCACTACCCCATATTACATTGTGTGAGTTGAAGTCTCCTAACACCATAGCTTCATTTTGCCCTATATGTAAATTGAGCGCTTTTAGTGCTAATTCATGGGTTAACTTAATGTCACCTCCTGGATCATAAAAGTTATATAATATAAATTTAAGTTTACCTGTATCGAGTTGTAAAGCTTGTACTTCTATTTTAGAGTTATTAATTTCTTGTATATTAATTGGGACTACTGTTGCTGAGGGAATGTTATTACTAATGTATATAACCAGTCCCCCCCCTTGACCTTCATTCCTATGTTGAAAGTATCCAGGAGAGTAACCTACAATGGCTGGCAATGTTTTAGTTTTATTTGATATTTTGGTTTCCTGAATACAAATTATATCTGGTTTTATTAGTGTGTTAATTAGTTTAAGTTTTAGTTCATTAATATTAATCACTAAGCCACGCGAATTCCATTGCCATATAACCAAATTTGTATTATTATAATGAGTATTTGTTATTATTTGTGTTGTGTTATTCATGTTGGTTTAATAGCTTTCCTTATTTTATACCCTCCTCTACATGTTGGATAAGAGCATGGAGCCCGTTCGTGAGGGTGGATAGATAACTGATGTTTTTATTTTGTGCGTTACTAATGTAACGACCCATTTCAGAGATTGCATTTCCAATTGTGTTCAGACCCAAATTATTTGTGAGGTCTATTGAATTTTCTGTTTGAGTAGAAGTTGTTGTTTTTACTTTTTCAGCTGTTGCAACAGATTTATCAACTTTTGTTGTTATATGAGCAGAGGTTGTCTTTTCCTGCTTATTTTGCTTCCTATTGGTTTGTTTATTACTATTTATTATTTGTTTTGCTGTGATGTAATCATAATTGGACGAGTTCATAAGAGTTATGACCTCGTTTTCAAAGATCGCAGCACTACATTTATTTGAGCTAGAAGGGTGATCTCCCTTACAATTGGCACATTTGGGTTGTTCCCTTTTACATTGTCCATTATGTGGTCCACCACAATTTTCACATCTGTGTTTAAAGGTACAAGTGACCTTATAGTGGCCCCAATGCTGGCAATTAGTACAGTATCGTACTTTATTGACAAATGGCTGGGTTCTATGACGAATACCCATAGATCCTACTTTGATAATTGTTGGAATTGGTGTTATGGATTCTACAACCACCACACTTTGGGGTCTAACTTCTTGATTTTTACCTATTTTATAGATTTTGTCAATATTATTTCCTGCTTGTGTGATTTTATCTTTAAGTTGCTGAGTGGTACAGGTTGCTATTTGACCCTTAAGTTTTTATACTGCCTTGTATTTTATTGGTCTAATTGATTGTTGTTGTTGTTGTTGTTTTTGTTGTTTATTTTCTCTTTGCTGCTGTTGTTGTTGTCCCTGTTGTTTTGTTTCACTTTGCTGTTGAACTTGTTTTAATTCATTTATTTTGGGTCTATCTATGTTGTTATTGTTGTTGTTGTTATTGTTGTTTTTGGTAGCTGGACAAATTTTAGCTTTTTTATGCAGCTCCATAATTACTGGCATGCCGCAAAGTCTATTTGTTTCCAAGAATTTTGCAGCTTGTGCTCGTGTACTGCAATGCAAAATTATGTAGTTGGTTTTAGGGCGTATAATTTTGCATTGCCCTGAATGAACCTTCAGTAATGCCTTAGCAATACTGATGGTTGTGAGATCAAAAAATTTGCTCGTTTTGCCCTTTAAAAACAGTCATGTCCACGTTATGATAATGTTTGTTTTTTTTGTTGTAAAATGAGCTTACTTTATTTTGATTTATGGGTTTTTATGAGTTTTTAGCAGGCCTTTGATGTTTGGGATTTAACGCCTGTTTCCCCTTTCCTTTGTAAGCGGGAGGGGGGGAGCTTTCTATAAGTTGTACATTTTTAGCTGCGTTGCTGTCTTTATTACTTCCAGATGTTTCTGATATCTGGCTACTATGGTACAATGTAGCCTTGTCTGCCTTGATTTGACCTACATTCTTGGCAGTTTTAACTATTTGGGCATAGGTAAATTTAGGCTGGTCTAATTTAGTTCCTGCCTGCACCGTCTTATCCTCTATCATTTGTGTAGAGGCAAGCGGTGTTTTGGAAGTTTTGGCCTTGTGGGATTTAATCCCTACCTTTTGCATGGGCTGGGTTTTGTTCAAGTTAGCGGAATGTGTGGGTGTATCAAATGGGTTGGTGTATCAAAAGGCAAAGTATCGTCAAGGTTTTGGATGTTTGAGACATCAATGATTTTAATGCCTACTGGTTGTTTTTTCTTTGAATTGATGGTTATTTCATGGGTAAAATTATCCCCCAGATTAAATCTAACGGGAGATAGAGGATTTAATTTGTCCGCCTGCTCTTTTCTTAGGCGATATTCAGGCGATGTTAGAAAATTTAACTGTTTCATTTGTACAGGTCTTTTATTTGGTTGAGGTGTAAGGTCAATAAGACCAATTTTATTTGCCAATTTTGTTTGGACAGGTTTTGCAAGCCCAGACTTGACCAAAGCTGCAAGCTTTACGCTATCTCTACTCATTTTAATTGATGTTGTTGAAGAGAGTTGAAGAATTTTAATAGTTATGAATTAAAGGTAATTTTAATTGAATAATATTCTAATATTTATGATTTATTATAGACTAAGTTTAGTAACTGCAGTAGTCTGTATTAAAATATTAGCGTTTAGGCTTTGTTTAGAACTAAGTCAACGGCACTCAATTTGAACCCGTAGGTTTAACAATTTACCTTAATTCAATGTGCAGCCTGATAGAATATCCTGTAAACAAATCCGAATCCTTCTTGAAAAAGATGATTACTTGACTTGTAGAGTGGTAAGGTACTCGCTATCCGGGATTCACTGTGAAACCGTGGCAGCCGAAAACAGGTAACAGGTTCCTAAAGAGCGTGCGTAAAAGGTTTTCAGAGAGCTGCGGTAAACACGTCTGTACAGTACAGAGAGCTTAGTGCAAGTGATGGGTAGCCAGACTGACTGACTGACATTATTTGCTTAAAGTGTATCGTCCCGTAGGCTCTTCACACTAGTTTATCCCTTAAAAAGGGTTTATTTACTTATTCCTGAGGGGAAGGAATTGTGCCACATCCCCTGCAGGCGTTTATGCACTCATAGAGTGCTATTTACTTTGGCCGTCGCCACGGGACCAGTGTTTTAACTGTCACTGGGCGAATGTAAGGCCATGGGGTGGGTAGGAATGGAACCTACACACACCCACCCCTCTCATTCTGTTTACTACTGGTCTGCAAGAGCAGTGAAGCGAGAGAAAAATTGTTTTCTCATATCGCTTATGTCGGCGTAATGTGGTCGTGCAAGCACGAGAAATTACGGCAGTAGGGAGGTAAGGTGACGAAAGCTCAAGCACGCACCTGTGTGTCAAATTCAGTCCAGTTGTACTAATGGACAACCTAACAACCAATAATGTGTAAGCCACCTGTGCAATTTTCCAAATATCTGGGTTATAAAATATTAATTAACATCCTATAAACAATAGGGACTAGTACTACAGTGTACATGCGTAAGTCCCTATTGTATTTATACTAAGGTGTCTAAGCGACACATAGAAGTATAGTCAATGGTAGGGGAGTTTGGTTATAAATTTGTTCGCAGTGCCAAAACATGTCATATTATTTCTTTCAGGGCCAATAGTTAATCAAAAAGGGGTACTCTATACCAAATGAGTCCCCTATTTCACCATTCAAGCGGTTTAATGATGGCAAGTCCCTTTCATCACGCTCCTGGACGTCTTTTCTCGGCAGTAGGTCGACTTGTCCAGCCGGTTTCCCTTTTAGTTCTGCATACTCTTGGATGAATGCTTCTGTGTAACGTTGCGAAGCATTTTCAGGTGACGTCACTGGGCCCGCGGAATCCTTCAGAGAGTAAACGCCATCTTGAATTCCACGTGGCTCTCCGTCCGCCAATTAGCCTAAGTCATCCATTTTCTGCAGTTTAAATCTTTTCGCCGTGGCTGCTGGCCTAGGTTACAGTGGGTGTTTTTATTAACACTAGGCGCTCATTTGGCTGTATTCATGGTCCGCAGTCCTAATTGGCGCCTTTTCTCACTGCCTTTGTCAGCTACCTCTCCGTGCTCCAAGACCGGTCCGTCCTCTTCAGAGCTCTCCTCTTGAATGGTATGATGGTATGATCAGACAGATAGCCAGACTGACTGACTGAACTGGGTGTTTTTGAGTTGCCACCGCCCTCTAGGGGCATATGGGCAACTTTTATAGCTACCATATCGGTAGCCATTTAGGTGGGAGGGATGTTACTCCCTCCCTTAAAGTGCTTAAATGCACCATAAATTAAGGCGTTCCCCTGAATTACTAAAAAGTAACTATCAGGGGAAATGAAAGCCTATATTGGGGGTGGGTAGGAATAGTACCTACACACACCCACCCCTATCATCCAATCAAGCTTGTAAGGTAGCGAGGGGAAATGTTTCCTCATTTCGCTAGTAATTTGGTGAGTCGGAAATGGCAAAGGCGGAAAAGGCCCAGGTCCAGGAGGGCGTTGACACAGCAGCACACACCAGAGCACGCCAACAGCAAGACAGCACAGCAAAGGACGCAGCCCACACCTGAAAAACCAAGGTCATACTAAAGGTCAAATTCAGTCCAGTTGAACTAATGGACAAATTAACATCCAATATTGTGTTAGCCACCTGTGCAATTATTCAAATATTTAAGTTGAAGAATTATTATTTAAAGTCCTATCATTCAAATAAAACTAGTACATAAGCGTACATATAATAAGTCCCTAACAATTTTGAAAAATTAAAATGTCTAAGCGACATATAATAGTGTAGTCAATGGTAGTTTGTTTAAGTTATGAATTTTGCTGGAGGTACCAATATAAGTCATATTAGATTTTTAGGGCCACGGAATAGTTGTTCAAAGAGGGGTACTCGTAACCAAATGAGTCCCCTATTATTCAGGCGAATGAAAAGATAAATGGCATATATCTTTTCGTTGTACTGCTTTATCCGAGTAATCCGATGGTGACGACTTTTCCGTAGACAGCTGTATTTCCATCAATATGTTGGCTATCTGAGGTAGAGTTTCGCTGACTTGATGATATCATCCTACGGCAACCTGCGGGATACTCGATATTTTGACATCATCAGTCAGCGCGCCTCAGGTCCGCCATATTACTTAAATTCCCATGGCTGGTTGTAATATGGTTCCAGCAACTTGATGCAGGAGCAATCCAACTTCAAAGTCCGCCATTTTTCTTCTTCACGTAGTTTAAGTAGGCGATTCAGTTTCTGCATATTTTCAATCTCTGCCACTTGTTAAAGGGACTTATAAAATATCCAAAATGTTTCCACTGCATCGTCCACCGCTGTACATGTTGATGTTTCTCTCTGTAGTATCGATGTGATAACGCTTCAGTTCGTCCTTAGCTGTGAAGCCCGGGAAACATGCTCTCGCAATCCGCCGTTACGTCATCAGATCGCCTGCTCCAGAAAAGCCGTCCTACTCGGTCTGCAGTCTTCGCCTGAATGTTTTAGCCAGACTGATTGATTGATATTATGTGTTTAAAGTGATTCGTCCCGAGGGCTCTTATCACTGTTTTATCCGTCAAAAGACGGTTATTTACTTTATCCTGAGGGTGGGAATGGAGCCGCCACCCTGCAGGCGTTTATGTGTTCATGGAACACTATTTACTTGGGCCGTCACATCGGAGTAGCTATTGAGCTACTACTGTGTGATTGTAGGGCCACATACAATATGAGTGGGAATAGTTCCAGCACACACTCATATTAATTCATTCTGTTTCTGGTTGGTCGTTCCGGACGTGTTAAGCACGTGTAGTTGCTGCGGGTGTTTTAGTGGGCGAGGCGAAGTGCCTGGCAAGGGCTGCTTCTTTGTACGTATCCTATCCCTATTTATATACTCCGTGCTGTTCCTTAAGTGTACAACTTTTGTGTAACAGTGTTTTTTGATGTTAGGTGCTCAGTGTGCATTTAGATGTTGTTGTTTTCCTAATAATTTTTATATGCAACCTTGTGTTGCTGTGTCTGATGATCTGGTCTTTGATCACCTTATATACACTATTTGGGGATCTAGTTAAGTCATATTTCTTGAGTTGTTTGGTGAACTTTGCAGCTTTGTGCTGCTGGGCCTGATAGTCTTGGATTTTTGACTACCTTATATGTTCTAATTTTGCTGGGCCTGCATTAATTTCTTCCTTATTCTATTTAGTGTGCGACCTTGTGTCGCTGGACCTGATAGTCTTTGGATTTTTAGACTACCTTATATGTACTAATTTGGGGTCTCTATCATATTTTTCTATCTGGTTTATAGTGCTCAGGTCTCGGAGCACCTGTTGGTTCTAGTTAGCTTTTAAGTGATTGATACGTATGTTGTTTAACACTGTACACTTGGTTGTACTCCTAATAAGAAAGTGTCTAGAATAGAAGAAGGGAGAGTAGAGTGTTGACCTACATCCTTACTGCCTATGGTGTTTTTTATTTTGCTTCATCTTGGTATTTATTGTGATGTTATTTATTGGGAATTTGAATTATGTTTTTAATGACCTATTAGTGTAGTAGCTCTTTGTTCCCCTTTTAGGTTTATTGTGACCCTATTTCCATATTTGTTTTTGCCCCTTGATTTAGTTCAGGTGTGTGGTTCGGTTTCTGGGTAGTGGCAATGGGTCCCTGCGGGAAATGTCCCGGGCCGTTAAGCGACACGTCAAGGATTGTCCATTTCCACCCCCAGTCCCCCTCCCACGGCCGGTCCGTGAGGCGCGGCGGCCAGACCATAACAAGGGACCTCTGCGGAAATATCCGGGGCCGTTAAGCGACACGTCAAAGGTATCCCTTGTCAGACCCAGCTTCCACACCCCGGTCCTGACCGTTTCTTGTTTCCCTGTCCTAAAGGGGCTTTTCAATGTATGATATGTATGCATTAGGGTCATTTTTTGTTGTTTGTTGGGGTTAGGGTTTGATTGGATAGTTTAGATATTCCCTATTTTCCCTATCTTTTGTAGAAATTCCAACATATTCTTGTGTGTCATCAGAATGTTGGGATTGTTATTTTGTATAATTTCTGGGTATGTATATGGGGCTTTTATATTCTGTTGTTGTGATCTAAATTTGTCCCTTTCTTTTTTGGTTTTACTACAATTGTTGAAGATATGATGTAGATCTTCCGGGGTATTGCAATGGTAGCAGTTTATATTATGAGGAAAGGGTCCTATATATTTTCCCATGCTGTTGGCCAGCTTGGTTTTTCCTAAAGTTATCCTATTAATGATTGTCTGCTCTTTAGGTGAGCCCTTGGGCGGTTTTTTGTGCCTGTTGATTTCCTTAACAGTAGTGTACAACACTCTCCCTTTTGTATTATTGTCCCAATCATGTTGCCATTTTATATCTATTTGGGTGTTTATTATACTGTAGAGTTCGGTTGTGCTATAGTGCAGTGGCTCGAAATTCGGTTCGTGTAGTTTTTCCTTAGCCAGTTTGTCGGCCATTTCGTTACCCTTAATTTCAATGTGGGATGGTATCCACATGAACTCTACAATAGTATTTCCGGTATTTAGTAGTTTTAGTTTGGCATTTATTTGATTGAGAAAATCTTCCCTGCATTTGGTGGTATTTGTTTGAATTGAAGACAGGACGCTAAGCGAGTCACTAATAATTACTGTCTTATTAGGTTTGAATTCTTCAATCCATTGTAATGATTTGAGGATGGACCAGAATTCAGCTGTGTAAATAGAGCAGTAGTCTGGGAGACGTCTGCCTATTTGTATGTTGAGCTCTGGTATGACCATTGCAGCAGCTGTTCTGTATGGGTTAGTAATTTTAGATCCATCCGTATATATTTTGGTATATTGTTGGTATTGAGTATTTATAATGTTTAAGGCTTCTATTTTGAGAGTTTGTTCTTGATTTTGTTTACTGCCTTTTTCTGTGAGGGAGGTGTTGACTTTAGATTGTACTTAGCCAGACTGACTGAACTGGGTGTTTTTGAGTTGCCACCGCCCTCTAGGGGCATATGGGCAACTTTTATAGCTACCATATCGGTAGCCATTTAGGTGGGAGGGATGTTACTCCCTCCCTTAAAGTGCTTAAATGCACCATAAATTAAGGCGTTCCCCTGAATTACTAAAAAGTAACTATCAGGGGAAATGAAAGCCTATATTGGGGGTGGGTAGGAATAGTACCTACACACACCCACCCCTATCATCCAATCAAGCTTGTAAGGTAGCGAGGGGAAATGTTTCCTCATTTCGCTAGTAATTTGGTGAGTCGGAAATGGCAAAGGCGGAAAAGGCCCAGGTCCAGGAGGGCGTTGACACAGCAGCACACACCAGAGCACGCCAACAGCAAGACAGCACAGCAAAGGACGCAGCCCACACCTGAAAAACCAAGGTCATACTAAAGGTCAAATTCAGTCCAGTTGTACTAATGGACAAATTAACATCCAATATTGTGTTAGCCACCTGTGCAATTATTCAAATATTTAAGTTGAAGAATTATTATTTAAAGTCCTATCATTCAAATAAAACTAGTACATAAGCGTACATATAATAAGTCCCTAACAATTTTGAAAAATTAAAATGTCTAAGCGACATATAATAGTGTAGTCAATGGTAGTTTGTTTAAGTTATGAATTTTGCTGGAGGTACCAATATAAGTCATATTAGATTTTTAGGGCCACGGAATAGTTGTTCAAAGAGGGGTACTCGTAACCAAATGAGTCCCCTATTATTCAGGCGAATGAAAAGATAAATGGCATATATCTTTTCGTTGTACTGCTTTATCCGAGTAATCCGATGGTGACGACTTTTCCGTAGACAGCTGTATTTCCATCAATATGTTGGCTATCTGAGGTGGAGTTTCGCTGACTTGATGATATCATCCTACGGCAACCTGCGGGATACTCGATATTTTGACATCATCAGTCAGCGCGCCTCAGGTCCGCCATATTACTTAAATTCCCATGGCTGGTTGTAATATGGTTCCAGCAACTTGATGCAGGAGCAATCCAACTTCAAAGTCCGCCATTTTTCTTCTTCACGTAGTTTAAGTAGGCGATTCAGTTTCTGCATATTTTCAATCTCTGCCACTTGTTAAAGGGACTTATAAAATATCCAAAATGTTTCCACTGCATCGTCCACCGCTGTACATGTTGATGTTTCTCTCTGTAGTATCGATGTGATAACGCTTCAGTTCGTCCTTAGCTGTGAAGCCCGGGAAACATGCTCTCGCAATCCGCCGTTACGTCATCAGATCGCCTGCTCCAGAAAAGCCGTCCTACTCGGTCTGCAGTCTTCGCCTGAATGGAATGATCTGGAATGAATGGAATGTTAGCCAGACTGACTGACTGAACTGGGTGTTTTTGAGTTGCCACCGCCCTCTAGGGGCATATGGGCAACTTTTATAGCTACCATATCGGTAGCCATTTAGGTGGGAGGGATGTTACTCCCTCCCTTAAAGTGCTTAAATGCACCATAAATTAAGGCGTTCCCCTGAATTACTAAAAAGTAACTATCAGGGGAAATGAAAGCCTATATTGGGGGTGGGTAGGAATAGTACCTACACACACCCACCCCTATCATCCAATCAAGCTTGTAAGGTAGCGAGGGGAAATGTTTCCTCATTTCGCTAGTAATTTGGTGAGTCGGAAATGGCAAAGGCGGAAAAGGCCCAGGTCCAGGAGGGCGTTGACACAGCAGCACACACCAGAGCACGCCAACAGCAAGACAGCACAGCAAAGGACGCAGCCCACACCTGAAAAACCAAGGTCATACTAAAGGTCAAATTCAGTCCAGTTGTACTAATGGACAAATTAACATCCAATATTGTGTTAGCCACCTGTGCAATTATTCAAATATTTAAGTTGAAGAATTATTATTTAAAGTCCTATCATTCAAATAAAACTAGTACATAAGCGTACATATAATAAGTCCCTAACAATTTTGAAAAATTAAAATGTCTAAGCGACATATAATAGTGTAGTCAATGGTAGTTTGTTTAAGTTATGAATTTTGCTGGAGGTACCAATATAAGTCATATTAGATTTTTAGGGCCACGGAATAGTTGTTCAAAGAGGGGTACTCGTAACCAAATGAGTCCCCTATTATTCAGGCGAATGAAAAGATAAATGGCATGTATCTTTTCGTTGTACTGCTTTATCCGAGTAATCCGATGGTGACGACTTTTCCGTAGACAGCTGTATTTCCATCAATATGTTGGCTATCTGAGGTAGAGTTTCGCTGACTTGATGATATCATCCTACGGCAACCTGCGGGATACTCGATATTTGGACATCATCAGTCAGCGCGCCTCAGGTCCGCCATATTACTTAAATTCCCATGGCTGGTTGTAATATGGTTCCAGCAACTTGATGCAGGAGCAATCCAACTTCAAAGTCCGCCATTTTTCTTCTTCACGTAGTTTAAGTAGGCGATTCAGTTTCTGCATATTTTCAATCTCTGCCACTTGTTAAAGGGACTTATAAAATATCCAAAATGTTTCCACTGCATCGTCCACCGCTGTACATGTTGATGTTTCTCTCTGTAGTATCGATGTGATAACGCTTCAGTTCGTTCTTAGCTGTGAAGCCCGGGAAACATGCTCTCGCAATCCGCCGTTACGTCATCAGATCGCCTGCTCCAGAAAAGCCGTCCTACTCGGTCTGCAGTCTTCGCCTGGAATGTGAATGTTAGCCAGACTGACTGAGCTGAGTTGTTTATAGTTGCAACCACCCACTAGGGGTATTTGTGCAACTTTTATAGGTGCCATATCGGCACCCATTTAGGTGGGAGGGGTTGTTAATCCCTCCCTTAAAGTGCTTAAATGCACTATAAATTAAGGCGTTCCCCTGAATTACTAAAAAGTAACTATCAGGGGAAATGAAAGCCTATATTGGGGGTGGGTAGGAATGGTACCTACACACACCCACCCCTATCATCCAATCGAGCTTGTAAGGTAGCGAGGGGAAATGTTTCCTCATTTCGCTAGTAATTTGGTGAGTCGGAAATGGCAAAGGCGGAAAAGGCCCAGGTCCAGGAGGTCGTTGACACAGCAGCACACACCAGAGCACGCCAACAGCAAGACAGCACAGCAAAGGACGCAGCCCACACCTGAAAAACCAAGGTCATACTAAAGGTCAAATTCAGTCCAGTTGTACTAATGGACAAATTAACATCCAATATTGTGTTAGCCACCTGTGCAATTATTCAAATATTTAAGTTGAAGAATTATTATTTAAAGTCCTATCATTCAAATAAAACTAGTACATAAGCGTACATATAATAAGTCCCTAACAATTTTGAAACTTAAAGTGTCTAAGCGACATATAATAGTGTAGTCAATGGTAGTTTGTTTTAGTTATGAATTTTGCTGGAGGTACCAATATAAGTCATATTAGATTTTTAGGGCCACGGAATAGTTGTTCAAAGAGGGGTACTCGTAACCAAATGAGTCCCCTATTATTCAGGCGAATGAAAAGATAAATGGCAAATATCTTTTCGTTGTACTGCTTTATCCGAGTAGTCCGATGGTGATGATTTATCAGTAAACAGCAGTAATTCATCGATACACTGGTTATCCAAGGTAGGATTTCGCTGACTTGATGATATCATCCTATGGCAACCTGCGGGATACTCAATATTTTGATATCATCAGTCAGCGCGCCTCAGGTCCGCCATATTACTTAGATTCCCATGGCTGGTTGTAGTATGGTTCCAGTATATCGATTCAGGTGCAGCCAACTTCAAAATCCCTCATTATTCTTCTCCAAATAGTTTAAGTGGGCTATCCAGTTTCTCCATATCTTCAATTTCTGCCACTTGTTAAAGGGACTTATAAAAAATCCAAAATGGTTTCGCTGCTTAGTCCACCGCTGTATATGTAGATGTTTCTCTCCGTAGTTGAGAAGTAAAAACGTCTCGGGTCGTCCTTAGCTGTGAAAGCCCGGGCAACATGCTTTCGCAATCCCCCTTGACGTCATCAGTTCGTCCGCTCCAGATAAGCCGTCCTACTCGGTCTGCAGTCTTCGCCTGAATCGTGATGATCATTTAGCCAGACTGAACTGAACTGGGTGTTTTTGAGTTGCCACCGCCGTCTAGGGGCATATGGGCAACTTTTATAGCTACCATATCGGTAGCCATTTAGGTGGGAGGGATGTTACTCCCTCCCTTAAAGTGCTTAAATGCACTATAATTAAGGCGTTCCCCTGAATTACTAAAAAGTAACTATCAGGGGAAATGAAAGCCTATATTGGGGGTGGGTAGGAATAGTACCTACACACACCCACCCCTATCATCCAATCGAGCTTGTAAGGTAGCGAGGGGAAATGTTTCCTCATTTCGCTAGTAATTTGGTGAGTCGGAAATGGCAAAGGCGGAAAAGGCCCAGGTCCAGGAGGGCGTTGACACAGCAGCACACACCAGAGCACGCCAACAGCAAGACAGCACAGCAAAGGACGCAGCCCACACCTGAAAAACCAAGGTCATACTAAAGGTCAAATTCAGTCCAGTTGTACTAATGGACAAATTAACATCCAATATTGTGTTAGCCACCTGTGCAATTATTCAAATATTTAAGTTGAAGAATTATTATTTAAAGTCCTATCATTCAAATAAAACTAGTACATAAGCGTACATATAATAAGTCCCTAACAATTTTGAAAAATTAAAATGTCTAAGCGACATATATTAGTGTAGTCAATGGTAGTTTGTTTAAGTTATGAATTTTGCTGGAGGTACCAATATAAGTCATATTAGATTTTTAGGGCCACGGAATAGTTGTTCAAAGAGGGGTACTCGTAACCAAATGAGTCCCCTATTATTCAGGCGAATGAAAAGATAAATGGCAAATATCTTTTCGTTGTACTGCTTTATCCGAGTAGTCCGATGGTGATGATTTATCAGTAGACAGCAGTAATTCATCGATACACTGGTTATCCAAGGTAGTATTTCGCTGACTTGATGATATCATCCTATGGCAACCTGCGGGATACTCAGTATTTTGATATCACCAGTCAGCGCGCCTCAGGTCCGCCATATTACTTAGATTTCCATGGCTGGTTGTAGTATGGTTCCAGTATATCGATGCAGGTGCAGCCAACTTCAAAATCCCTCATTATTCTTCCACAAATAGTTTAAGTGGGCTATCCAGTTTCTCCATATCTTCAATTTCTGCCACTTGTTAAAGGGACTTATAAAAAATCCGAAATGGTTCCGCTGCTTAGTCCACCGCTGTATATGTAGATGTTTCTCTCCGTAGTTGAGAAATAAAAACGTCTCGGTTCGTCCTTAGCTGTGAAAGCCCGGGAAACATGCTTTCGCAATCCCCCTTGACGTCATCAGTTCGTCCGCTCCAGATAAGCCGTCCTACTCGGTCTGCAGTCTTCGCCTGTGAATGTTTAGCCAGACTGACTGACTGAGTTGAGTTGTTTATAGTTGCAACCACCCACTAGGGGTATTTGTGCAACTTTTATAGGTGCCATATCGGCACCCATTTAGGTGGGAGGGGTTGTTAATCCCTCCCTTAAAGTGCTTAAATGCACTATAAATTAAGGCGTTCCCCTGAATTACTAAAAAGTAACTATCAGGGGAAATGAAAGCCTATATTGGGGGTGGGTAGGAATGGTACCTACACACACCCACCCCTATCATCCAATCGAGCTTGTAAGGTAGCGAGGGGAAATGTTTCCTCATTTCGCTAGTAATTTGGTGAGTCGGAAATGGCAAAGGCGGAAAAGGCCCAGGTCCAGGAGGGCGTTGACACAGCAGCACACACCAGAGCACGCCAACAGCAAGACAGCACAGCAAAGGACGCAGCCCACACCTGAAAAACCAAGGTCATATTAAAGGTCAAATTCAGTCCAGTTGTACTAATGGACAAATAAACATCCAATATTGTGTTAGCCACCTGTGCAATTATTCAAATATATAAGTTGAAGAATTATTATTTAAAGTCCTATCATTCAAATAAAACTAGTACATAAGCGTACATATAATAAGTCCCTAACAATTTTGAAAAATTAAAATGTCTAAGCGACATATAATAGTGTAGTCAATGGTAGTTTGTTTTAGTTATGAATTTTGCTGGAGGTACCAATATAAGTCATATTAGATTTTTAGGGCCACGGAATAGTTGTTCAAAGAGGGGTACTCGTAACCAAATGAGTCCCCTATTATTCAGGCGAATGAAAAGATAAATGGCAAATATCTTTTCGTTGTACTGCTTTATCCGAGTAGTCCGATGGTGATGATTTATCAGGAGACAGCAGTAATTCATCGATACACTGGTTATCCAAGGTAGGATTTCGCTGACTTGATGATATCATCCTATGGCAACCTGCGGGATACTCAATATTTTGATATCATCAGTCAGCGCGCCTCAGGTCCGCCATATTACTTAGATTCCCATGGCTGGTTGTAGTATGGTTCCAGTATATCGATTCAGGTGCAGCCAACTTCAAAATCCCTCATTATTCTTCTCCAAATAGTTTAAGTGGGCTATCCAGTTTCTCCATATCTTCAATTTCTGCCACTTGTTAAAGGGACTTATAAAAAATCCAAAATGGTTTCGCTGCTTAGTCCACCGCTGTATATGTAGATGTTTCTCTCCGTAGTTGAGAAGTAAAAACGTCTCGGTTCGTCCTTAGCTGTGAAAGCCCGGGCAACATGCTTTCGCAATCCCCCTTGACGTCATCAGTTCGTCCGCTCCAGATAAGCCGTCCTACTCGGTCTGCAGTCTTCGCCTGAATGTGGGAATGGAATGGAATCTAGCCAGACTGACTGAGTTGAGTTGTTTATAGTTGCAACCACCCACTAGGGGTATTTGTGCAACTTTTATAGGTGCCATATCGGCACCCATTTAGGTGGGAGGGGTTGTTAATCCCTCCCTTAAAGTGCTTAAATGCACTATAAATTAAGGCGTTCCCCTGAATTACTAAAAAGTAACTATCAGGGGAAATGAAAGCCTATATTGGGGGTGGGTAGGAATGGTACCTACACACACCCACCCCTATCATCCAATCGAGCTTGTAAGGTAGCGAGGGGAAATGTTTCCTCATTTCGCTAGTAATTTGGTGAGTCGGAAATGGCAAAGGCGGAAAAGGCCCAGGTCCAGGAGGGCGTTGACACAGCAGCACACACCAGAGCACGCCAACAGCAAGACAGCACAGCAAAGGACGCAGCCCAGACCTGAAAAACCAAGGTCATACTAAAGGTCAAATTCAGTCCAGTTGTACTAATGGACAAATAAACATCCAATATTGTGTTAGCCACCTGTGCAATTATTCAAATATTTAAGTTGAAGAATTATTATTTAAAGTCCTATCATTCAAATAAAACTAGTACATAAGCGTACATATAATAAGTCCCTAACAATTTTGAAACTTAAAGTGTCTAAGCGACATATAATAGTGTAGTCAATGGTAGTTTGTTTAAGTTATGAATTTTGCTGGAGGTACCAATATAAGTCATATTAGATTTTTAGGGCCACGGAATAGTTGTTCAAAGAGGGGTACTCGTAACCAAATGAGTCCCCTATTATTCAGGCGAATGAAAAGTTAAATGGCAAATATCTTTTCGTTGTACTGCTTTATCCGAGTAGTCCGATGGTGATGATTTATCAGGAGACAGCAGTAATTCATCGATACACTGGTTATCCAAGGTAGGATTTCGCTGACTTGATGATATCATCCTATGGCAACCTGCGGGATACTCAATATTTTGATATCATCAGTCAGCGCGCCTCAGGTCCGCCATATTACTTAGATTCCCATGGCTGGTTGTAGTATGGTTCCAGTATATCGATTCAGGTGCAGCCAACTTCAAAATCCCTCATTATTCTTCTCCAAATAGTTTAAGTGGGCTATCCAGTTTCTCCATATCTTCAATTTCTGCCACTTGTTAAAGGGACTTATAAAAAATCCAAAATGGTTTCGCTGCTTAGTCCACCGCTGTATATGTAGATGTTTCTCTCCGTAGTTGAGAAGTAAAAACGTCTCGGTTCGTCCTTAGCTGTGAAAGCCCGGGCAACATGCTTTCGCAATCCCCCTTGACGTCATCAGTTCGTCCGCTCCAGATAAGCCGTCCTACTCGGTCTGCAGTCTTCGCCTGAATCATCCAGATTGATTGATATTATGTGTTTAAAGTGATTCGTCCCGAGGGCTCTTATCACTGTTTTATCCGTCAAAAGACGGTTATTTACTTTATCCTGAGGGTGGGAATGGAGCCGCCACCCTGCAGGCGTTTATGTGTTCATGGAACACTATTTACTTGGGCCGTCACATCGGAGTAGCTATTGAGCTACTACTGTGTGATTGTAGGGCCACATACAATATGAGTGGGAATAGTTCCAGCACACACTCATATTAATTCATTCTGTTTCTGGTTGGTCGTTCAGGACGTGTTAAGCACGTGTAGTTGCTGCGGGTGTTTTGGTGGGCGAGGCGAAGTGCCTGGCAAGGGCTGCTTCTTTGGACGTATCCTATCCCTATTTATATACTCTGTGCTGTTCCTTAAGTGAACAACTTTTGTGTAACAGTGTTTTTGATGTTAGGTGCTCAGTGTGCATTTAGATGTTGTTGTTTTCCTAATAATTTTTATATGCAACCTTGTGTTGCTGTGTCTGATGATCTGGTCTTTGATCACCTTATATACACTATTTGGGGATCTAGTTAAGTCATATTTCTTGAGTTGTTTGGTGAACTTTGCAGCTTTGTGCTGCTGGGCCTGATAGTCTTGGATTTTTGACTACCTTATATGTTCTAATTTTGCTGGGCCTGCATTAATTTCTTCCTTATTCTATTTAGTGTGCGACCTTGTGTCGCTGGACCTGATAGTCTTTGGATTTTTAGACTACCTTATATGTTCTAATTTGGGGTCTCTATCATATTTTTCTATCTGGTTTATAGTGCTCAGGTCTCGGAGCACCTGTTGGTTCTAGTTAGCTTTTAAGTGATTGATACGTATGTTTTTTAACACTGTACACTTAGTTGTACTCCTAATAAGAAAGTGTCTAGAATAGAAGAAGGGAGAGTAGAGTGTTGACCTACATCCTTACTGCCTATGGTGTTTTTTATTTTGCGTCATCTTGGTATTTATTGTGATGTTATTTATTGGGAATTTGAATTATGTTTTTAATGACCTATTAGTGTAGTAGTTCTTTGTTCCCCTTTTAGGTTTATTGTGACCCTATTTCCATATTTGTTTTTGCCCCTTGATTTAGTTCAGGTGTGTGGTTCGGTTACTGGGTAGTGGCAATGGGTCCCTGCGGGAAATGTCCCGGGCCGTTAAGCGACACGTCAAGGATTGTCCATTTCCACCCCCAGTCCCCCCCCCCCCACGGCCGGTCCGTGAGGCGCGGCGGCCAGACCATAACAAGGGACCTCTGCGGAAATATCCGGGGCCGTTAAGCGACACGTCAAAGGTATCCCTTGTCAGACCCAGCTTCCACACCCGGGTCCTGACCGTTTCTTGTTTCCCTGTCCTAAAGGGGCTTTTCAATGTATGATATGTATGCATTAGGGTCATTTTTTGTTGTTTGTTGGGGTTAGGGTTTGATTGGATAGTTTAGATATTCCCTATTTTCCCTATCTTTTGTAGAAATTCCAACATATTCTTGTGTGTCATCAGTATGTTGGGATTGTTATTTTGTATAATTTCTGGGTATGTATATGGGGCTTTTATATTCTGTTGTTGTGATCTAAATTTGTCCCTTTCTTTTTTGGTTTTACTACAATTGTTGAAGATATGATGTAGATCTTCCGGGGTATTGCAATGGTAGCAGTTTATATTATGAGGAAAGGGTCCTATATATTTTCCCATGCTGTTGGCCAGCTTGGTTTTTCCTAAAGTTATCCTATTGATGATTGTCTGCTCTTTAGGTGAGCCCTTGGGCGGTTTTTTGTGCCTGTTGATTTCCTTAACAGTAGTGTACAACACTCTCCCTTTTGTATTATTGTCCCAATCATGTTGCCATTTTATATCTATTTGGGTGTTTATTATACTGTAGAGTTCGGTTGTGCTATAGTGCAGTGGCTCGAAATTCGGTTCGTGTAGTTTTTCCTTAGCCAGTTTGTCGGCCATTTCGTTACCCTTAATTTCAATGTGGGATGGTATCCACATGAACTCTACAATAGTATTTCCGGTATTTAGTAGTTTTAGTTTGGCATTTATTTGATTGAGAAAATCTTCCCTGCATTTGGTGGTATTTGTTTGAATTGAAGATAGGACGCTAAGCGAGTCACTAATAATTACTGTCTTATTAGGTTTGAATTCTTCAATCCATTGTAATGATTTGAGGATGGACCAGAATTCAGCTGTGTAAATAGAGCAGTAGTCTGGGAGACGTCTGCCTATTTGTATGTTGAGCTCTGGTATGACCATTGCAGCAGCTGTTCTGTATGGGTTAGTAATTTTAGATCCATCCGTATATATTTTGGTATATTGTTGGTATTGAGTATTTATAATGTTTAAGGCTTCTATTTTGAGAGTTTGTTCTTGATTTTGTTTACTGCCTTTTTCTGTGAGGGAGGTGTTGACTTTAGATTGTACGTTGTTCCAAGGTTCGTGTTCGTACACTACATTATTGTTTAGAGGAGTTAGTTCTACTGGTAATATTGTCTTTAAGAGATGATATTGTTTTCCCATAGGTAGTTTTTGTTTCAAGCTTTTCCTGATTGGGATGTTGGTTTTATTTATAGCCAGGAGGGTGGGGTGTGTGGCGGGGTGGGTGGACAGCCGCGCTACATATTTTAGAAGGAGCTCTTGCCGTCTCAAGTGGAGGGGCAACTCTCCCGTTAAGACATGCAGCTCGGCTGTCGATGTTGTTTTTAGAGCTCCGGTACACTTTAATAGTGCTGCTCTTTGTATTTGATCTAATTTTTTTAGTTGTGTTATGGGGGCCGATGAGTAGACTTGGCAGCCATAATCTAGTTTAGATCTTACCAGAGCTCTATATAATTTTAGGGATGTTTCTTGGTCTGCACCCCAATGTGTGCCTTTAAGGCTCGTTATCAGATTTAGATCCCGACTACATCTATTAACTAAGTCCTCTATATGGTATGCCCATGTGAGATG
Source organism: Unio delphinus (assembly GCA_029339505.1). Lineage (NCBI taxonomy): Eukaryota > Metazoa > Mollusca > Bivalvia > Unionida > Unionidae > Unio > Unio delphinus. The sequence goes on along the minus strand of JAQISU010000009.1, from coordinate 3,440,550 downwards.
TTGATCATAGTACATACCCAGAAATTTTGCTACTTTAACAAATTTTATTTCTTGATCTTGTATTGTTAATTTAGGGTATTTTATGTTTCGTCTATATGGGGTGAACAGTACGGCTACCGTTTTTTGGTGCGATAGTTTGAATCCCCATTGATTAGCCCAGTTTCCAATATTGTTTAGGCTGGTTTGAAGTTCAGAGATGTTTTTGTGGTTGGAGGGGTTTCCTGCTCTCCATAGACCACCATCGTCAGCAAATTGTGACAATTCAACTTTGGTAGTTGCCAAATTTTTATCTAAGTCATTTATCATTATGTTAAAGAGGGTGGGGCTGAGTACACTGCCTTGTGGAGTTCCATTTTCAAGTGAGTGTTTCTCAGAGTAAGTTGCCCCTACCCTAGTTGTAATTGTGCGGTTTGCTAAGAAATCTTGAATAAAGTTAAACATTCGTCCAGTAATGCCATAACTATTTAATTTGGCTATAAGGCCCTTGGTCCATACTAGATCGAATGCTTTCTCGAGATCGAGAAAAACCGCAATGAGGTTTCTGCTCTGTTTTTGTTGTGAGTTAAATGCTAGTTTGATAGCAGTTTCAAGTCTTACAAGTTGGTCTGTGGTGGAGCGCTTGTTTCTGAATCCACTTTGATTTTCTGAGATGAGGTTATTTTTAGTAAGGTGTGACTTGATTCTGTTGTTGATGATAGTTTCCATGATTTTACAGATGTTATTGGTTAGTGATATGGGCCTATAAGAGTTGACATCATGGCTGTCTTTATTAGGTTTTAGGATAGGTATTACTATCGCATGTTTCCATTTTTTTGGTAGCTTTCCTGTTTCCCATATGTTATTTAGGAAATTTATTATGATATGAACTATATTTGGTGGTAATTGCTTATATATTATATACCCTATTTTATCTTCCCCAGGTGAAGTTTCTTTTTTTGTTTTTAGTGCTTGGTCCCATTCGTATTTAGTTATTTTGTTGTTTAAAGGGGAGTCCTTGGGCCCCAAGTCTTGGAATATTTTTGGGTTTGCTCTTTCTTCGATGGCTCTATGTAATTGAAATTCTTTAGTATGGTTGCTGCTTTTGCTCATATTAGTAAAGTGTTGAGCTAGTAAGTCAGCCTGTTCCTTATCACTGTTTGTGTTGCTTAATTTGGGGGTATTGTTGGTATTTTTACCTCTAATCCTTTTAATCTTATCCCATACTTGTTTAGAGTTTGTTTTGTGGTTGAGCGTACCACAGTAAGCTTGCCAGGTTTCCATTTTGGCTTTTTTAATCAGATCTTTTAATTTCTGAGTTAGATTTTTGAATTCCATAAAGTGTAAGGTTAATTTGGAACGATTGAATTTTCTTAGTGCTTTGTTTTTAGCCTGCTGTGTTGCTTTAATTTTGTCATTCCACCAGGGCACAGTGAGTTTTGGTGCCTTATGAGTAGTGGTTGGGATGCTGTTTGATGCTGCTTTGTTAATAACATAATTAATGTTTTCATAGTATTGGTCTATGTCATTTGTTTCTATCTGGGTAGTATCTTCATCTTTTAGCATTTGTTTAAATAAGTCCCAGTCTGCTTTTTTATAGTTCCACCTGGGGTTTTTGTTTGCACCTGTGACTGCACCGTCATTTGCAGGGTGGTGATAATTAGGAAGTGGTCACTGCCCATGGGGTCAGTTTGATCCACCTCCCATCCCGCCACTTGTGCTAGAGTTTTTGTGCATAGGGTGAGGTCAATGGCGGACAAGGCACCGTTTATCGGATTTAGACGCGTTCCGGTGCCATCATTTAATATGGACAGTGTTGATATATTGGCCCAGGCCTCAATCAACCTGCCCCTAGTGTCCGTCATCTTCCCCCCCCCCCACAGCTTATTATGTGCATTGAAATCTCCGCATATGACAGTGCGCTCACTGGTGATTATGTTATTTAGGGTTAAGAATATGTGTTCATTGCTTAGGGCGGTATCTGTGCCTGGGTCATAAAAATTGATGATTTGTAAATCAGAGTTACCCATTTTGATTTTTATTGATTGTACTTCTACATGTGAGTTTGTTATTTCTTTTGCTGTAATAGGTATTAGTTCTACAGATTTTATGGTGTTTTTTACATAAATGGCTAGTCCTCCCCCCGGTCCTTCTTTTCGTGGTTGGAGGTACCCTGGGGCGTATCCCATTATATTGGGCAATGTTTTGGTTTTATTGTTTAGCCTTGTTTCTTGAATGCAGAGGATATCTGGTTTGTTTTTGGTGTTAATTAGTTTAAGTTTTAGTTCATTCATGTTTGTTGATATACCTCTGGCATTCCATTGCCATATAGTAACATTACCAGTAGTTGTGTTAGCCATTTCTACTGGGGTCATTTACTGTAATTAGGGTCTTTATTTGATTTTGAGTTTGTTTTAGTTTTTTAAGTAGTCCAGGTTTAATGCCAGTTAGGTTCATTATGGATTCCATGATTTTATTGATTTTATTGAGTTCCACCAGAATCATCCAGCTTCGCTTAATGAGTTTTTTAGAGATATAGCCGCCCACTAGGGGCATTTGTATATCTTTTATAGGTGCCATGTCGGCACCCATTTAGGTGGGAGGGGTTGTTAATCCCTCCCTTAAAGTGCTTAAATGCACTATAGATTAAGGCGTTCCCCTGAATTACTAAAAAGTAACTATCAGGGGAAATGAAAGCCTATATTGGGGGTGGGTAGGAATAGTACCCACACACACCCACCCCTAGCATCCAATCGAGTTGTAAATAAGGTAGCGAGGGGAAATGTTTCCTCATTTCGCTAGTAATTTTGGTGAGCGGAATCGGCAAAGGTGGAAAGGGTCCAGGTCCAGGAGGCGCGGGCGACACAGCAGCACACACAGGCCACGCAAAGAGACAGACAGCAAGGCGACGAACGCAGCATACACCTGAAACGAAAGAGCCCTACTTATTTCAATCTTAGTCCAGTTTTACTAATGGACAGACCTATCTTCCAATAATGTGTTAGCCACCTGTGCAATTATTCAAATATTAAAGTTGAAGAATTGTTATTTAACATCCTATTGTTCTAAAAATCTAGTACATAAGTGTACATAAATTAAGTCCCTAACGAATTTAGAAAATTAAAATGTCTAAACGACATATAGTAGTGTAGTCAATGGTAGTTTGTTTTTAGTTATAAATTTTGCTGGAGGTACCAAAAATAAGTCATATCAGCTTTTTAGGGCCACGGAAAAGTTATTCAAAGAGGGATACTCGTAACCAAATGAGTCCCCTATTATTCAGGCAAATGAAAACACCATTGTAAACGCAGGCTTCGTCGTCGGGGTGCAGTAGGTGGAAGCCACAGAATTATCTCATGTGGCCTCCTGTATCCCTGCTGGCTGGTTAACTTCTATCTTCTACTTCGCTGAACACTGGTTGTCGAAATGTAATCCCCGTGAGTACTCTTCAGTGGTGGTATCGGGTCCCTCCAATGATGATGGCTCTATGATAGCCTTGTAATCCGGCGGCCATCTTGTTTCTCCACGTGGCACCATTTCTTGTTCAGCTTGGTATAGATTTTACAGCGGACTAACTTCTGGTGGCTGGTATCCTCAGTGGTGAAGTTAGCAGTAGAGTTTCCTCAATACTGCCTCTCCTTATTACTCCTATGGGTGCCTGCTTTGGGTCACTCCTAAATGGTAATATTTATCCACTGGGTCCATGCTCACTCTGGTCAGCTCGCCGTCCCGGTCCTGCCTGCTCCGTGTTCACCGCCTGAATGATGATGAGAATCATCCAGATTGATTGATATTATGAGTTTTAAGTGAATCGTCCACTTGGGCTCTTTCCACTGTTTTGTCTCCCATACGGGAGTTATTTACTTTATCCTGAGGGGAAGGAAATGTGCCACATCCCCTGCAGGCATTTATGCACTCATAGAGTGCTATTTACTTAGGCCATCACCACTGGGCAATACGTGTACTGCCTCTGGGTGTGACTTCGGCCGTCACCACGGGCAATAATTGTATTGCCTGGGTGAATGTAAGGCCATAAGCCATAGGCCATAGGGTGGGTAGGAATGGAACCTACTCACACCCACCCCTATCATTCTGTTACCTACTGATCTGCAAGAGCAGTGAAGCGAGAGAAAAATTAGTTTTCTCATATCGCTTATGTCGGCGTAATGTGGTCGTGCAAGCACGAGAAATTACGGCAGCAGGGAGTAAAGGTGATGAAAAGCCAAGCGCGCACCTGTATATCAAATTCAATCCAGTTGTACTAATGGACAGCCTAACAAACCAAAATTGTGTAAGCCACCTGTGCAATTAACCAAATATCGTAGTTAAAAATATTATTTATCATCCTATAAAAATAGGGACTAGTACTATAGTGTACATATAAAGTCCCTATTGTATTTAAACTAAAGTGTCTAAGCGACACATAAAAGTGTAGTCAATGGTAGGGGAGTTTTGGTTATAAATTTGTTTCGCAGTGCCAAAAAATGTCATATTAGTTCTTTCAGGGCCAAATAGTTTGTCAAAGAGGGGTACTCGATACCAAATGAGTCCCCTATTTTTCCGGCAATTGAAAGCAGTGAGATTTAGGGTGATCTGTGCTCCGCAGCAGGCTCCGACGTCGGTGTGCAGTCGGTGGTGGTCACAGGTTTCTATGGCCTCCTGTTATCCCTCTGCAATTTGGTCTTCTACTCCGTTGTTATCTGGTTGAGGAAAGGTGTAGTCCACATGGAGTTCCGCCATTATCGCCCAAGCAGTAGTGACTCTGCCAAGCGCGTGCAGAGTCATGCTTGAGCTGCCATCTTGGTCGTCCACGTGGCGCCATTTCTAGTCAACGTAGTAGAAGATTCCACAGCGGTCTTTTTTGGCGGCTGGATTTACAATGGTGAAGTCTTTGCTCCTTGCTTACACCTTGGGTACTTTCTGTTTAGTTACTCCTAATGGGTAGCATTTATCCATTGTCCCATGCTCACTCTTGAGAGCCCGCTGTCCCGATCCGTCCTGCTCGGTGTTCAACTGCTGGTATGTATGGTATGATGATGATGTATGGTATGATGAATCATCCAGATTGATTGATATTATGAGTTTTAAGTGAATCGTCCACTTGGGCTCTTTTCACTGTTTTGTCTCCCAAACGGGAGTTATTTACTTTGTCCTGAGGGGAAGGAAATGTGCCACATCCCCTGCAGGCATTTATGCACTCATAGAGTGCTATTTACTTAGGCCATCACCACTGGGCAATACATGTACTGCCTCTGGGTGTGACTTCGGCCGTCACCACGGGCAATAATTGTATTGCCTGGGTGAATGTAAGGCCATAAGCCATAGGCCATAGGGTGGGTAGGAATGGAACCTACTCACACCCACCCCTATCATTCTGTTACCTACTGATCTGCAAGAGCAGTGAAGCGAGAGAAAAATAGTTTTCTCATGTCGCTTATGTCGGCGTAATGTGGTCGTGCAAGCACGAGATATTACGGCAGTAGGGAGGTAAGGTGACGAAAGCTCAAGCACGCACCTGTATGTCAAATTCAGTCCAGTTGTACTAATGGACAGCCTAACAAACCAATAATGTGTAAGCCACCTATTCAATTAACCAAATATCTGAGTTTCAAAATATGACCTATCATCCTAACAAAAATAGGGACTAGTACTAAGTGTACATGCGTAAGTCCCTATTGTATTTATACTAAGGTGTCTAAGCGACACATAGAAGTATAGTCAATGGTAGGGGAGTTTGGTTATAAATTTGTTCGCAGTGCCAAAACATGTCATATTATTTCTTTCAGGGACAATAGTTTATCAAAGAGGGTACTCGAAGCCAAATGAGTCCCTATTATCATTCAGGCAAATGGAAAAACCTAGCTAGTTGTCGCTGTCATCTTTTCTCCGTGGTCTCGTCGGTGCAGTAGGTCAGCCAGTTCGTACGTCATGGCTGGTTTTCCTTTTTCCCCTTGTCTGTGCAGTGGAAGTTGGGTTGTGACATTGCCCGCTTCATTCCTTCCGGCTTCCAGTACAAACCCGTGCCCACCGTTGATGGTATAATAATGGTGCACACTGGTCGCCATCTTGAAATCCACGTGGCATGATTTCCGTAGTCTGCAGAGTTTTAGGGTTTTCCCTCTATCAGTACTGTAGTGTGGTCTAGTGGGGTGTAAATCTACCCCGGCTTAGTTTCCCGCTGCCACGGCTCGGTTGCCCGTCACCTTACTGGGTAGACACCTAGGTCGCTCGTACGACTGCATTATTATTTGCTGTGCAGGTCTATATGGCGCCTTTTCTCACTGCCGGCTATCAGTATATTGTAGAGGTCCGATCCTTCCACCTTGGAGTCCGCTTGCTGAATGGTGATGATGATGATGTATGGTATGGAATCATCCAGAATTGAATTGAATAATTTGTTTTAAGTGCTTCGTCCGTGAGGCTCTTAGCACTGGTTTGTCCTTCAATAGAAGGTTATTTAATTATCCCGTGGGTGGGAATTGTGCCGCGCACCCACTGGGCGTTTATGTGAACAGAGTTCACTATTTAATTTGGCCGTCACATCTGGTCAATAATTGTACTGACACGGTGTGATTGGAAGGCCAGGGTGGGTAGGAATGGAACCTACACACACCCACCCAATCATTCTATTTCCTATCAGTCTGCAAGAGCAAGAAAGCGAGAGAAAATTAGCTTTCTCATATCGCTTTTGGCTGCGTAATATGGTCGTGCAAGCACGAGAATTTACTGCAGCATGGAGCAAGGTGGTGAAGCGCCAAGCACGCTTGTATGTCAAATTCAGTCCAGTTATACTAATGGACAACCTAACAACCAATAATGTGTAAGCCACCTGTGCAATTTACCAAATATCTAAGTTATAAAAAATATTGATTAAACATCCTATCAAAAATAGGGACAAGTACTAAAGCGTACATACGTAAGTCCCTATTGTATTTAACTAAAGTGTCTAAGCGACACATAAAAGTGTAGTCAATGGTAGGTTATTTTGGTTATGAATTTTGTTTACTAGTGCCAATAAGGTCATATTAGATTTTTCAGGGCCAAATAGTTTGCCGAAAAGGGTTACTCGATTCCAAATGAGTCCCCTATTATAATAAAATATGGCAATTTCCCCTTAGTAGGGGCGATATTCCTCGACTTGGAAAGTACCACGCCGTCCCTCCCTCTCCACTATTTGGGCGGCAGTTTTTTCCTCCTCCCGGGATACTCTGGGGAAGTAAAGCCCATGTCTGGAGGCGATGTAGGCCGCAGCGTCGAAGAGGTGGTGAAATGGTCGTTCTTCAAAGACGTCGTAGTAGTACCTGGTCATGATGTTTAGTGCATAGAGCCATTGCGGGGTTCTGGGTGGTGAAGTCTGCAATGACCTAAACCCAATATAGGTCACCGCAGAGATGAAGCTCGTTGCCTTCTTTTTATTTTCTAGAAGGTTTGAAAGTCCCAGTTCACTGCAGTGCTTCACCATTATTTTGTCTTTATCATCTTTTGGCATCCTAGCTGTCTTGACCGGCGATTCCCATTTTCCCTCTGAGGTAGTGGTGGTGGTCTCTTCAAATTTTTTATCCAAGTTTATTGCCACACTTGGTGGAGGTGTAGAGGGTGTAGAAGTTTTAATTGCCCTCTTTTTCCCCTTCCCTTTCTTTTGTTTAGGGGGTGGTGTTGGTAATTTTGGTACTGCTTCATACTCCACTTCAGGCTCAGGCTCGACTATTGGAGATATAGTTTTTTCCGCCTTGTTGAGTACCGTCCGAAGTTGCGAGGTTAGCACTTCTAACTGCTCCTGAATTACTTGCGTAATATCCCCTTGTACAGTAGAGTTCTTTTCAGTCGTCGTCTGGGATATTTCGTTCAGGGCTGTTGGGGGTGGGGGATGTGTAGCGTAATCCGGTCCGGTTTCCCGCCTTTTCCGCTGCCGATTTCTCCTGTACTTGAGTTCCCCATGTCTTTCAATTCTATCTTCCTTATCCCAAACGAGCAGCAGAGTGGTTCTTTTACCTGCTGCTCGGAGGCTCCAATTAGTGGCCTCTATTAATCCTAGGCCAAGTATGGCTTTCAAGGCTGGTCCTGGGATAACTTCCATCGCTAGCGTTTGTAAGGGCTCTGTGTTCATTCTTGCTCGGTCGCTGCTGACTGGAATCATCCAGATTGATTGATATTATGTGTTTAAAGTGATTCGTCCCGAGGGCTCTTATCACTGTTTTATCCGTCAAAGGACGGTTATTTACTTTATCCTGAGGGTGGGAATGGAGCCGCCACCCTGCAGGCGTTTATGTGTTCATGGAACACTAATTACTTGGGCCGTCACATCGGAGTAGCTATTGAGCCACTACTGTGTGATTGTAGGGCCACATACAATATGAGTGGGAATAGTTCCAGCACACACTCATATTAATTCATTCTATTTCTGTCTGGTTGTTTTAGGACGTGCTAAGCACGTGTAGTTGCTGCGGCAGGTTTTTGTGGGCGAGGCGAAGTGCCTGGCAAGGGCAGCTTCTTTGGACGTATCCTATCCCTATTTATATACTCTGTGCTGCTTTTGAGTGTACAACGTTTATGCAACAGTGTTTTATAATGTTGGGTGTTCGATGTGTATATTGGTGTAGTAGTTTGGTATGTGCAACCTTGTGTTGCTGGACCTGATGATCTGGTCTTTGATCACCTAATATATACTATTTGGGGTTCTAAGTAAACCATATTTCTTAGGTAATTTAGTTAGTTTTGCAGCCTTGTGCTGCTGGCCCTGATAGTCTTGGGTTTTTGACTACCTTATAAGTTCTAATTTTGCGGGACCTAAATTATGTTCTTCCCTATTTTTATTTGATGTGCGACCTTGTGTCGCTGGACCTGATAGTCTTTGGATTTTTAGACTACCTTAGATGTTCTTGATTTGGGGTCTCTATCATATTTCTCTACCTGGTTAAGTTGCTCCGTTCTCGGTGCAGCTGTTGGTTCTAAATAAGCTTTTGATGTGGTTGATACTTATGTTTTTAACACTGTGCACTTGGTTGTACCCCTAATGAGAAGGTATCTAGGGAAAGTGTCTAAAGAGGAAAGAAGAGAAAGTATAGTGTTGCCCTACATCCTTACTGCCTATGATGTTTGTATTTTTGCGTCATCTTATCATTTTTTTTAGGTGGGATTTATTTGGTGATTTGTTTAAGTTTTTATGACCTGTTTTGTGTTTTTAGTTCTTGGTTCCCCTTTTTGTGTGATTGGGACCCTATTTCCATATTTGTATTTGCCCCTTGGTTTAGTTCAGGTATGTGGGTCAGTTACTAGGTAGTAGCCATGGGTCCCTGCGGGAAATGTCCCGGGCCGTTAAGCGACACGTCAAGGATTGTCCATTTCCACACCCAGGCACCTCCCCACGACCGGTCCGTGAGGCGCGGCGGCCAGGCAACAACAAGGGACCTCTGCCGGAAGTATCCGGGGCCGTTAAGCGACACGTCAAAGGTATTCCTTGTTGAACCCAGTTTCCACACCCCGGTCCTGGCCGTTTCTTGTTTTCCCTGTCCTAAAGGGGCTTATTAGTGATTTTATAGGTAAGTATTAGGGTCCTGTTTTGTTGATTGTTGGGGTTAGGAATTTAATGGATACGTTATATATTCCCTATTTTTCCTATATTTAGTAGAAATTCCAATATATTCTTGTGTGTTATTAGAATGTTTGGATTTGTAATATATATAGTTCAAGCGCGGACGTGATGGAAAACACCCCTTACGTTCCAAAAAATTACATTATTCCTATCATTACCAAAAAAAAAAAAAAAAAAAAAAAAAAAAAAAAAAACACGCGGACTTAAAAGAAAACACTCACTCACTTTTTTACTTGACTCATATCAATTATAAATTGAACAAGTTATTTTGAAAAAATACGTTGTGCTTATAGACACACTTCAAAACAAAAGTAAAAAGAGAGTGATTATAGACTCACTTCTAATTTTTTTTTTTTTTCTAACTTCCTCACATACCATGAGCAAATTGAATGATTAATTCTTTTCGAGAATATTGGGTAGCCCTGAAAAGGGCTGCTTTTTTTTTTTTTTTGTGTGTGTGTGTGTGTGTGTGTACGAGGAAGGATGGCAATCTTTTATCGTCTAAGATTGCGTCCTCGTTTGGCTACACGATAGGGTCTGCTTCTTCGGAAAGAGAAAGAGAACTCTTTCGTGTCCACACGACAGTCAACAAAACTTCTGTCTGGTTCCTGCTGCTGTTGTTGCTGTTGCTGCTGCTGCTGCTGTTCTCTCTGCTCTCTCTGCTGCTTTTGAAGTCGATACTTCTCAGTCCATTCTTCTTTCTCTTTTTGAATTTCCTCTCTGAAGAGTTCTTCTATAAGGTCTTCCGTTTCTTGTAGCATTCTCACATTCTCAATCTCTTCAGGCTTTGGCATCAGATTGAGTCTGATACGATGCAGAGTGACGTAAGCTTCGTTCAGCTTAGCTAGTCTTGAGCACATCTTCGTAGGAGGATGAGTCAAACAATGGATGGCCAGACTGGCTGACTGACCTGGTTGTTTTATAGCTGCAGCCGTCTACTAGAGACATATGTGCAGCTTTTATAGACACCATATCGGTGTCCATTTAGTTCCTTCGGGGAGGGGAAGGATGCACTCCCTCCCCTTAGGGTTTGAGTGCTTAATTGCACCACATTTCAGTCTTTGTTAGGCGTTCCCCTGAATTACTAAAAAGTAACTATCAAGGGAAATGGTAGCCTATAGGGTGGATAGGACTGGCACTACACACATCCACACCCAGTTAAGTTCCAATCGATGTATTATTAAAGGTAGCAAGGAGAATTTTCTCACTTCGCTAGTAATGTCGTGTCCGGAAGCGGCAAAGGCGGAAAGGTCCAGTTCAGGAAGCCCCAAGCTCCAAGGTACTGCAATCGTCGTCCAGCACGAAGAGGGGGCGAACGCACACCCGGACCCCAATACGAAGAAACAAGAGGCACACCTAAGGTGCTTGGCTACTTTACAACCTCATAGGACATGTATCAGAGTGTATGTGCTATATAGTTGTGTTTTGCATTGTTTTGATATTTATTGTGTAACATTTATTTGCAACATTGTGTTGCGGGAGACTGATAGTCCTGGATTAAGACTACCTTATATTAACTAAAAGGGGCAGAAGTGTGTGTACGTATATGTGTGCTGTCCATGAGGCTGCATTCCCTTTGACTCTATTCAATTATCCAGTTGTACTAGTGGAATTTCCTACTCGCCAATAATGTGTTAGCCACCTATGCAATTATGTCAAAACTATATAAGTTACTGAATTTTCCAAAAACTTAACACTATATCAGCAATTAAGTACCAAATGTACTATATGAGTCGCCACCGTCCTGGTGAAAAGCCCTTCTTTCGAGGGTAATTCACCCTATGAAAAAACAAAAAACCTATACTATGTCAAAGTGACTGCATCAGTTGTTCACGGTGGATTGTTCAAGTTGTTAATTTGGTAAGGTGTGCTCCGAAAGGATCAATTCAATATTGATGTTGGTTAATCAAATGGAATTCTCGTACCAATCGAGATTATGAGAATTCATCTTGTAATAACATATAACAAGAAGACGATACATAGTACAGAATGAGAAAGAGAAAAGGTTCAACATCAGCTTCCCTGAGAAATTAATTGAGTGGATACATACAGAGGTGTACTAGGCTGTACACATATATTTCTCCAGTCCAGGCTTGGAATACCCGTATCTCCACTGTTCCACTGATCTTCACCAAATCCCAAAGAATACAAAAAAAGGGGGGGGGGAATAGATATATCACATTGACAGTACAATTACCAGAATGACATTAACAACACGAGTATATTAACAATGTTAGTAAGCTATAAAAACACAAGGTCAGTAAAAAAGTAAATAACAGTATCTTTAGTATAACATAGTTGTATTAGTAAAAAATTCAATACAATATTAGTGAACAATAACAATAACAATATTAATCATAACATATTAACAAAATTACCATCAATACAAACTATACTAAGATTAGCATCAATACAAACTATACTAAGATTAAGAGAACAAGAATATAACAAGAATAAAATAGCCCTGAAAAGGACTGTTATATAATCCTATGAATCTGTAGTCCGTCCTCCACGTTTTCATTGTCCTCAAGGATAGCGCCATGAACTCCATTGATATTCCTAAGCTGTCCACACTTTGTGTAAAGTTCTATTATACTTTTGAATATCAAGTGCCAATGACTTTGCTCCAACAGGAAAGTGGTAAGTAAAGGTGTTAGTAATTGTTTACAGACTACAGTTCAATTTAGTAATTTAATTAATATTCTATAACAATTCAAGCGATGATCTCTGTAGAGCGTTGCATCAAGTGAGTGTAGATCCGTGAGAGACGTTTAAGCTCATAATGAACTCAATATCTACACCCACCCAAACCGCGCACCAATCAGTCATAGGCCAGTTTGAAGTCCTTAATTGATTATAGCGATGATCTCTGCAGAGCACCATAATGAGCAGATATAGACTTGTGAGTAACGTATCAGTTCATTATGAACTAAGTATCTATACCCACCCATATCATGCATCAATCAGAGTCACAGGCCATTGAAAATTGTTTTAATTGTATGTTTTATTTAATAATTAGTTTATAGCTAACCAAACCCTACGTAGCGATGATCTCTGTAGAGCACCATAGTGAGCAGATATAGACTCGTGAGTAACGTATCAGTTCATTATGAACTAAGTATCTATACCCACCCATATGATGCATCAATCAGAGTCACAGGCCATTAAAAATTTCTTTTAATTGTATATCCTATTTTATAATTAATTTTAATTGAAGAACTTTAATGTATGTTGAGTCATTATTATATTTTATGCATTAGATTTGAGTTTGTAATAAAATCCATAATATAAGTAGCAGCCATTTGCATATTAGGCTGATTTAGATCAAGAAGTTTTGGATATAATTTAGTTGATTTATTTATTTTCAATTTATTTTTAAGGATATTTCTATATGTTATGTTTTTAAGGCATTTATTAAAGATATGATCCAAATCTTCCACTTGATTACACATAAAACAGTTAATATTATGTGGAAATGGTCCTAAATATTTTCCAAAACTGTTAGCCAGTTTCGTTTTTCCTACCATTATCCTTATCATTTTAATTTGCTGAGTTCTTGTTTTACCTAGAAGAGTAATTTTTCTTTTGACTGTTTTCATGGTGTTATAAAGTACTCTCCCTTTAGGGGATATATTCCAATTGTGTTGCCACATACTATTTATCATGTCAGAAATAAATTTGTATATCTCTGTATGACTGTACTGTATTCGTTCATAAGACAATTCATTTAGTTTTTCTTTTGCTATTTGGTCTGCCAAATCATTACCTTTTATACCTATATGTGAGGGAACCCATAGGAAGTCTATGTCAATATCTTGGGTACTAAGTTTACTTATTTGAAATTGTAGTAAATATAGAAAAAATTTTCTGCTGTTAGAGTTGTTTGTGCTAATAGATTTTAGAACACTTAATGAATCACTAACAATTAGAAATTTTTTGTAGTTTAAGTTTGAGTGTTGTATCCATTTTAATGCCTGGAGTATAGCCCAGAACTCCGCAGTATATATGGAGAAGTAATCTGGTAGTCGCATTCCTTGTTTAATGGTAAATTGGGGAATAACCCATGATGCTGCTGTTCTTGCAGGGTCTAGTTTTTTGGATACATCAGTGTATATTTTAACATAATTTTTGTATCGAGTATTTAACTTTTCGTTGACAATCATTTTAAGATAGTGGGAGTCCTGTATTTTATTTCCTTTGTCTTGTAAGGTGTTATCTACTTTTATTGTTTTAAATCTAAATGGAATTATAATGGGATATTTAGTTTTCTGTACATTAAATATATCGGTAGGTAAGTTCGTTTTTAGACGAAAGATTTGCTTGCCAAATGATGTAGAGTATTTGCCCCGTTTAATAAGTGGTTTAGTACACTTTTTAATTGCCTTTAGGGTAGGGTGCTCATCGTTTTGAGTTGACAGTCTAGCAACATATCTTAACATGATTTCCTGTCTTCTAAGATGCAGTGATGGTTCACCAGTAAGTATTTGTAATTCTTCTGTGGAGGTAGATGGTAGTGCTTTAGTTGCAAGGAGAAGGGCTTTACGTTGTATTGAGGTGATTTTATTTAGTAGAGCTGGCGATGCTGTGGCATAAATATGACACCCATAATCGATCTTGGAGCGTATCAAAGATCTATACAGGGTCATGATTGTATTTTGACAAGCACCCCAATGTGTGCCTTGTATGCTTCTAATTAGATTTAGATCAAGGTTACATCTACTAATTAAGTCATTAATATGATATTTCCATTTCATATTCTGATCAAAATACATCCCTTAAAATTTAACTACTTTGACAAAAACTATATTTTGATTTTGAAGAGTAAGTTTAGGATAAATTTTATTATAGTTAAAGGGAGAGAATACAACTGCTACTGTTTTTGTATGGGAAAATTTAAATCCCCATTTATCAGCCCAACTGCCAATATTATCTAAAGTTTGTTGTATCTCAGCAATATGTTTTTGATTATTGGGATTTCCAGCACGCCATAGTGCACTATCATCCGCAAATTGAGACAAATCAATATTGGGGGTAGCTAGATTTGTATCAAGATCATTAATCATAATATTAAATAAAGTTGGGCTGTGTACGCTCCCTTGGGGTGTACCATTATCTAAGTCATACTTTTCAGAGTATGTTGTCCCTATTCTAGTTATAATTTTACGTTCACTTAGGAAATCTTTAATAAAATTAAATATGTTACCAGTTATACCATACTTATTTAGTTTAATTAGTAGACCATTAGTCCATACTAAGTCAAAAGCTTTTTCCATATCTAAGAATACAGCAATAAGATTTCTATTTTTTTTTTGATGATTATTAAAAGCTAATTTAATTGCTGTTTCTAATTTAATGAGTTGATCTATAGTAGATCTGTTGTTTCTAAAGCCACATTGATTTTTAGATATGAAATTATTAATTTCCAAGTGATATTTAAGTCTGTTATTGATTATTATTTCCATAATTTTACAGATGTTATTGGTAAGAGAGATAGGACGATATGAATTTACATCATTCCTATCTTTTGTTTGTTTTAGTATTGGTATTACTACGGCTGTTTTCCATTTAATGGGTAGTTTTCCAGTGTCCCAAATTTGATTGTACATATTAATTATTATTTCAACAAAATTACGTGGTAACTTCTTATATATTGTGTATCCTATGGTATCTTCTCCAGGTGATGTGTCTTTTTTAGTTTTAAGAGCTTGATACCATTCATTAATTGTAATTTTATCATTTAAATAAGACTTTTTATTTCCCATATCTGAGTATGTATTTTTATTATTTATTTCAATTTTGGATCTATGGTTCTGAAATTCCCTAGTATGATTTTTATTACTGCTCATAGCTTGAAAGTGCTTTGCCAATGAGTCAGCTTGCTCTTTGTAATTATTAGTATTATTGATTTTGGGGATATTATTTGTATGTTTGCCCCTTATTATTCTAATTTTGTCCCAAACTTGTTTTGAATTAGTTTTATAGTCTAGGGTACTGCAGTATTGTTTCCAAGTATCTTGCTTAGCTTTTTTAATAGCATTTTTAAGTTCAGTTTCAATTTTTTGATATTCTCTTAAATGTTGCGTATTATTAGTACGTTTAAATTTATTAAGTGCTTTTCTTTTATTTTTCCTCATTTCACTAATTTCATTATTCCACCAAGGAACTCTAAGTTTAGTATGATTACCTTTTGTTTTAGGCATTGAGGCATTAGCTGCCCTTGTTATAGCATTAATTATATTATCATAGTATTGATCTATATTTTCATTTTTAATGTCCTCAAGTATTTCATTTTCAATATGATTTTGGAATTTAGTCCAGTCCGCTTTTTTGTAATTCCATTTTGGAATTTTACTACTATTTTCCAGTTGAGCAGAGTTTTGTAATTTAGTTATTATGAGAAAGTGATCACTGCCCATACTGTCTTCCTGTTCTACACTCCATGTTGCTAATTGAGCGAGTTTGGGAGTGCAAAGTGTTAAATCTATGGCTGATAAGGTGCCATTTGTCGAATTTAATCTTGTTTTGGTGCCATCATTAAGCATTACCAGTTTTGTTTTATTAATCCAATTTTGAACAATTTTACCTCTATGATTAGTTACTTCACTACCCCATATTACATTGTGTGAGTTGAAGTCTCCTAACACCATAACTTCATTTTGCCCTATATGTAAATTGAGCGCTTTTAGTGCTAATTCGTGGGTTAACTTAATGTCACCTCCTGGATCATAAAAGTTATATAATATAAATTTAAGTTTACCTGTATTGAGTTGTAAAGCTTGTGCTTCTATTTTAGAGTTATTAATTTCTTGTATATTAATTGGGACTACTGTTGCTGAGGGAATGTTATTACTAATGTATATAACCAGTCCCCCCCCCTTGACCTTCATTCCTATGTTGAAAGTATCCAGGAGAGTAACCTACAATGGCTGGCAATGTTTTAGTTTTATTTGATATTTTGGTTTCCTGAATACAAATTATATCTGGTTTTATTAGTGTGTTAATTAGTTTAAGTTTTAGTTCATTAATATTAATCACTAAACCACGCGAATTTCTATTGCCATATAACCAAATTTGTATTATTATAATGAGTATTTGTTATTATTTGTGTTGTGTTATTCATGTTGGTTTAATAGCTTTCCTGATTTTATACCCTCCTCTACATGTTGGATAAGAGCATGGAGCCCGTTCGTGAGGGTGGATAGATAACTGATGTTTTTATTTTGTGCGTTACTAATGTAACGACCTATTTCAGAGATTGCATTTCCAATTGTGTTTAGACCCAAATTATTTGTGAGGTCTATTGAATTTTCTGTTTGAGTAGAAGTTGTTTTTTCTCTTTCAGATGTTGCAACAGATTTATCAGCTTTTGTTGTTATAGGAGCAGGGGTTGTCTTTTCCTGCTTATTTTGCTTCCTATTGGTTTGTTTATTACTATTTATTATTTGTTTTGCTGTAATGTAATCATAATTGGACGAGTTCATAAGAGTTATGACCTCGTTTTCAAAGATCGCAGCACTACATTTATTTGAGCTAGAAGGGTGATCTCCCTTACAATTGCCACATTTGGGTTGTTCCCTTTTACATTGCCCAGTATGTGGTCCACCACAATTTTCACATCTGTGTTTAAAGGTACAAGTGACCTTATAGTGGCCCCAATGCTGGCAATTAGTACAGTATCGTACTTTATTGACAAATGGCTGGGTTCTATGACGAATACCCATAGATCCTACTTTGATAATTGTTGGAATTGGTGTTGTTGATTCTACAACCACCACACTTTGGGGTCTAACTTCTTGATTTTTACCTATTTTATAGATTTTGTCAATATTATTTCCTGCTTGTGTAATTTTATCTTTAAGTTGCTGAGTGGTACAGGTTGCTATTTGACCCTTAAGTTTTAATACTGCCTTGTATTTTATTGGTCTAATTGATTGTTGTTGTTGTTGTTGTTTTTGTTGTTTATTTTCTCTTTGCTGCTGTTGTTGTTGTCCCTGTTGTTTTGTTTCACTTTGCTGTTGAACTTGTTTAAATTCATTCATTTTGGGTCTATCTATGTTGTTATTGTTGTTGTTGTTATTGTTGTTTTTGGTAACTGGACAAATTTTAGCTTTTTTATGCAGCTCCATAATTACTGGCATGCCACAAAGTCTATTTGTTTCCAAGAATTTTGCAGCTTGTGCTCGTGTACTGCAATGCAAAATTATGTAGTTGGTTTTAGGGCGTATAATTTTGCATTGCCCTGAATGAACCTTCAGTAATGCCTTAGCAATACTGATGGTTGTGAGATCAAAAAATTTGCTCGTTTTGCCCTTTAAAAACACTGTCATGTCCACGTTATGATAATGTTTGTTTTTTTTGTTGTAAAATGAGCTTACTTTATTTTGATTTGTGGGTTTAGATGAGTTTTTAGCAGGCCTTTGATGTTTGGGATTTAACGCCTGTTTCCGCTTTCCTTTGTAAGCGGGAGGGGGGGAGCTTTCTATAAGTTGTACATTTTTAGCTGCGTTGCTGTCTTTATTACTTCCAGATGTTTCTGGTATCTGGCTACTATGGTACAATGTAGCCTTGTCTGCCTTGATTTGACCTACATTCTTGGCAGTTTTAACTATTTGGGCATAGGTAAATTTAGGCTGGTGTAATTTAGTTCCTGCCTGCACCGTCTTATCCTCTATCATTTGTGTAGAGGCAAGCGGTGTTTTGGAAGTTTTTGCCTTGTGGGATTTAATCCCTACCTTTTGCATGGGCTGGGTTTTGTTCAAGTTAGCGGAAAGGGGGGTTGGTGTATCAATAGGCAAAGTATCGTCAAGGTTTTGGATGTTTGAGACATCAATGATTTTAATGCCTACTGGTTTGTTTTTCTTTGAATTGATGGTTATTTCATTGGTAAAATTATCCCCCAGATTAAATCTAACGGGAGATAGAGGATTTAATTTGTCCGCCTGCTCTTTTCTTAGGCGATATTCAGGCGATGTTAGAAAATTTAACTGTTTCATTTGTACAGGTCTTTTATTTGGTTGAGGTGTAAGGTCAATAACACCAATTTTATTTGCCAATTTTGTTTGGACAGGTTTTGCAAGCCCAGACTTGACCAAAGCTGCAAGCTTTACGCTATCTCTACTCATTTTAATTGATGTTGTTGAAGAGAGTTGAAGAATTTTAGTAGTTATGAATTAAAGGTAATTTTAATTGAATAATATTCTAATATTTATGATTTATTATAGACTAAGTTTAGGAACTGTAGTAGTCCGTATTAAAATATTAGCGTTTAGGCTTTGTTTAGAACTAAGTCAACGGCACTCAATTTGAACCCGTAGGTTTAACAATTTACCTTAATTCAATGTGCAGCCTGATAGAATATCCTGTAAACAAATCCCAATCCTTCTTGAAAAAGCTGATTACTTGACTTGTAGAGTGGTATGGTACTCGCTATCCGGGATTCACTGTGAAACCGTGGCAGCCGAAAACAGGTAACAGGTTGCTATAAAGCGTGCGTAGAAGGTTTTCAGAGAGCTGCGGTAAACACGTCTGTACAGTACAGAGAGCTTAGTGCAAGTGTGATGGCCAGACTGGCTGACTGAACTGGGTGTTTTTGAGTTGCCACCGCCCTCTAGGGGCATATGGGCAACTTTTATAGCTACCATATCGGTAGCCATTTAGGTGGGAGGGATGTTACTCCCTCCCTTAAAGTGCTTAAATGCACCATAAATTAAGGCGTTCCCCTGAATTACTAAAAAGTAACTATCAGGGGAAATGAAAGCCTATATTGGGGGTGGGTAGGAATAGTACCTACACACACCCACCCCTATCATCCAATCAAGCTTGTAAGGTAGCGAGGGGAAATGTTTCCTCATTTCGCTAGTAATTTGGTGAGTCGGAAATGGCAAAGGCGGAAAAGGCCCAGGTCCAGGAGGGCGTTGACACAGCAGCACACACCAGAGCACGCCAACAGCAAGACAGCACAGCAAAGGACGCAGCCCACACCTGAAAAACCAAGGTCATACCAAAGGTCAAATTCAGTCCAGTTGTACTAATGGACAAATTAACATCCAATATTGTGTTAGCCACCTGTGCAATTATTCAAATATTTAAGTTGAAGAATTATTATTTAAAGTCCTATCATTCAAATAAAACTAGTACATAAGCGTACATATAATAAGTCCCTAACAATTTGAAAAATTAAAATGTCTAAGCGACATATAATAGTGTAGTCAATGGTAGTTTGTTTAAGTTATGAATTTTGCTGGAGGTACCAATATAAGTCATATTAGATTTTTAGGGCCACGGAATAGTTGTTCAAAGAGGGGTACTCGTAACCAAATGAGTCCCCTATTATTCAGGCGAATGAAAAGATAAATGGCATATATCTTTTCGTTGTACTGCTTTATCCGAGTAATCCGATGGTGACGACTTTTCCGTAGACAGCTGTATTTCCATCAATATGTTGGCTATCTGAGGTAGAGTTTCGCTGACTTGATGATATCATCCTACGGCAACCTGCGGGATACTCGATATTTTGACATCATCAGTCAGCGCGCCTCAGGTCCGCCATATTACTTAAATTCCCATGGCTGGTTGTAATATGGTTCCAGCAACTTGATGCAGGAGCAATCCAACTTCAAAGTCCGCCATTTTTCTTCTTCACGTAGTTTAAGTAGGCGATTCAGTTTCTGCATATTTTCAATCTCTGCCACTTGTTAAAGGGACTTATAAAATATCCAAAATGTTTCCACTGCATCGTCCACCGCTGTACATGTTGATGTTTCTCTCTGTAGTATTGATGTGATAACGCTTCAGTTCGTCCTTAGCTGTGAAGCCCGGGAAACATGCTCTCGCAATCCGCCGTTACGTCATCAGATCGCCTGCTCCAGAAAAGCCGTCCTACTCGGTCTGCAGTCTTCGCCTGAATGAATGGATGGCCAGACTGGCTGAACTGAACTGGGTGTTTTTGAGTTGCCACCGCCCTCTAGGGGCATATGGGCAACTTTTATAGCTACCATATCGGTAGCCATTTAGGTGGGAGGGATGTTACTCCCTCCCTTAAAGTGCTTAAATGCACTATAAATTAAGGCGTTCCCCTGAATTACTAAAAAGTAACTATCAGGGGAAATGAAAGCCTATATTGGGGGTGGGTAGGAATAGTACCTACACACACCCACCCCTATCATCCAATCGAGCTTGTAAGGTAGCGAGGGGAAATGTTTCCTCATTTCGCTAGTAATTTGGTGAGTCGGAAATGGCAAAGGCGGAAAAGGCCCAGGTCCAGGAGGGCGTTGACACAGCAGCACACACCAGAGCACGCCAACAGCAAGACAGCACAGCAAAGGACGCAGCCCACACCTGAAAAACCAAGGTCATACTAAAGGTCAAATTCAGTCCAGTTGTACTAATGGACAAATTAACATCCAATATTGTGTTAGCCACCTGTGCAATTATTCAAATATTTAAGTTGAAGAATTATTATTTAAAGTCCTATCATTCAAATAAAACTAGTACATAAGCGTACATATAATAAGTCCCTAACAATTTTGAAAAATTTAAAATGTCTAAGCGACATATAATAGTAGTCAATGGTAGTTTGTTTAAGTTATGAATTTTGCTGGAGGTACCAATATAAGTCATATTAGATTTTTAGGGCCACGGAATAGTTGTTCAAAGAGGGGTACTCGTAACCAAATGAGTCCCCTATTATTCAGGCGAATGAAAAGATAAATGGCAATATCTTTTCGTTGTACTGCTTTATCCGAGTAGTCCGATGGTGATGATTTATCAGTAGACAGCAGTAATTCATCGATACACTGGTTATCCAAGGTAGTATTTCGCTGACTTGATGATATCATCCTATGGCAACCTGCGGGATACTCATTATTTTGATATCACCAGTCAGCGCGCCTCAGGTCCGCCATATTACTTAGATTCCCATGGCTGGTTGTAGTATGGTTCCAGTACATCGATGCAGGTGCAGCCAACTTCAAAATCCCTCATTATTCTTCCACAAATAGTTTAAGTGGGCTATCCAGTTTCTCCATATCTTCAATTTCTGCCACTTGTTAAAGGGACTTATAAAAAATCCGAAATGGTTCCGCTGCTTAGTCCACCGCTGTATATGTAGATGTTTCTCTCCGTAGTTGAGAAGTAAAAACGTCTCGGTTCGTCCTTAGCTGTGAAAGCCCGCGCAACATGCTTTCGCAATCCCCCTTGACGTCATCAGTTCGTCAGCTCCAGATAAGCCGTCCTACTCGGTCTGCAGTCTTCGCCTGAATTGGCCAGACTGGAATTGAATTGAATAATGGGCTTTAAGTGATTCGTCCCGAGGGCTCTTATCACTGTTTTATCCGTCAATGGACGGTTATTTAATTATCCTGAGGGTGGGTATGGTGCCACCACCCTGCAGGCGTTTATGTGTTCAGGGAACACTATTTAATTAGGCCGTCACATCTGAGTAACTATTGAGCTACTGCGGTGTGATTGTAGGGCCTGTAAGTATATATATGAGTGGGAATAGTTCCAGCACACACTCATATTCATGCCATCCGGTGTTTTTGGTTGTTAATGGACGTGCTAAGGACGTGTAGTTGCTGGAGCAGGCGGAGTAGGTAGAGGGCGAGGCGAAGGGCCAGGCTTGGTAGGCTGCTTTTCTGGGTCTATCCCCTATTTATATACTCTGTGCTTTTATCTAAAGTAATTTTTAGTATACAGTGCTTTCTGTGACGTTCTTTGACAATTAGTGTTATGTGTGAGAATTATTTGAGTTTGTTGGTTCTGATTTGTTATGTGCAGCATTGTGTTGCGGTGTCTGATGACCTTGGGCTTGGGTAACCTTATAGTTGCTATTTGGGGCCCTATTAGTGACTTAATTTTCTACGTTTGGTTATAGTTGCAGCCTTGTGCCGCTGGACCTGATAGTCTTGGGTTTGTGACTACCTTATATTTTCTAGGTTTGGGGTCTTATCGTAATTACTTTCTAATTTTTAGATGTATGTGCGGCCTTGTGCCGCTGGACCTGATAGTCTTTGGGTGTTTTAGACTACCTTATATATCTAATTTGGGGTCACATCCTATGTTCCTATCTAGTTTATGTGCACCGGTCTCGGTTCACTGATTTGTGCTACTTTAATTATCCTAGTTATTGTTGGATGTGTGGTTTTGCACTGTATACTTTATTTATATTGCTGAGAGAGGTTAAGAAGTGACAGATTAGAGGCAGAAAGTGGTGAGTAGGGAGTTAGCTTTTGGTTTTGTGTTGTCTTTTCCTACTGCCTATTTTTATGCTTTTTGATTGCATCCTATCATTTGGTGTAACTATTTATGACCATTATGTTGTTTTTGTACTCAGGTTAGTGTGGCTTATTTTTGTTTTCTAAGGTTTTCCTCAATTTGACTGGAGACTACCCCTGCTTTATATGGTTCAAGCGCGGACGTGATGGAAAACACCCCTCGACGGTTTAGGGTTTTGAAACGTTTGGATAGTTTGATGTGAGGGATAAAAAGAAAAGTCAAAGAGCATTTATATCAATACAAATGTAAAACAAACGACAGACGCATTGGTTTTCAAAACACAACATTTTTATTCAAATAACAAACACTATTTCAAATAACAAACACAATTTTTTCAACTAACAAACATTATTTTCAAATAACAAACATGTTTTTCTTCCATAACACTAATACATTCTCTTTTGACATGGTTGACAACGTTGTGAATTAAATTGAGATTTCCACTGTTGGAAATCATTGGGCCATTGATGTACACTACGTTTCCTAGCTAAAGACAACAGATAGCCATAATGGTCACAAAACCATCGATCTACTTTGTCATCGTTTCGAGACGAATGACGATCGAAATAAGTCACTAAATGTTCTAAAGAATATCCAAGACTGCGATGATGCAGATAATAGACACAATATTGTCCACACACCATAGAATCTGTGCTTTGTAATTTCACATTATTGAATCGTGTCGTCTGGGCATTTCTTCTCATAAAGTCAATGATATCATCTTCGAAAGGGGGTAATCCATACGAATCAAAATACTCCACACAACCCTCTTGAGGAAAGTAGACAGCTACCCAGTGAGTTCCTGGAAGATGACTGTCATCTGTGTTGATGACATAAGCTTGATTCTCTTGAGGTTTGCGATGAGGTAGTTCATCTTTAGCACACACCACAGGATTCCAAGAAGCAGTGTACGAACTACGGTTCAAAAGATAATAAAGTTCCCAGGTATCCATTTGTTTGCTGTGTAGCCTTGTTGTTTTTTTTTCCTTTTTCTCACAGGTGATGATAAGTCATCAATTCAATCCAGACTTTTTGTTTGAAACGGTCTGACAAGTAACTGATGGTTTGCTTCGTCTCTTTACTTTTCGCCAAGAGAGCTTCGATGCGATCAATTTCTCGAGCAAACAATGGAGGAGAGGAATGAGCACGTAAGCCTTTATACCACTGAAGTAACACGTCTTCTTCGGAGATGAGACTCCAAGCTTCGTTCAGATAATCATCCAATTTTTCTTCTTGACTCATCATCATACATTTATCGTGTTGAATTTGACTGGGATGATCGATTTGACATCCATAACAATCTTTTTTAATCATGTACCTCATTTTATCTTCCAAGTGTTGTGCAAAACAAGCCACTAACTACTGTTCCTGTTCTGGCCATCTGGATTGCATGATCACTACTTCTTCTTTTTGGTCTTGAGGGTTTGCTTTCTCTGTAACCTCCCATTCCATGGATTCTCCACTATTCAAAGAAGGACAAGGGTCTTCCATAATGTCTAATAGTCTAGAATGACTTCTCTCAAACTGTTGATTTCTATGGTATTATCGAATTCAGCATACAGAATGACATTCACCGTTTCGGAAAGAGACTCTGCAAACTGAAGTTCCACACGTATCTGCCCAGATTTTATAGGGTGGAAATGTCCCTCGTCGCTGCCTTGGTCTGGAGTGAAATCAAAAGCCCACAAAGCGTAACCTCCTGCATAATCGTCGTAGGAAATACCGTGACTGGTGTTGGTTCCTAATTGTCCTGTGGCTTCGTACAGTGACAAGTACGACCTCAAGTAATTCTTCAGGGCAAAGTTGGGTTCGATGGGTCGGGTACACAAAGTTTTGCCATCGCGACTGACTTCGATTTTGGTTACTCCGCAGTGCTTAAACTGGAAAGGATTTTGATCGTGGGCACCGTTGAAGGCTGCATTGCTGACGATACCAATGAATAAACGTTTGGGTAACTGTCCTTGGAACAGATGATCTTCGATCTTGGATCTTAGCTCCCTGGCAATGGTGAAAGTTTTGACTTCCACGCGTCGTATCGGATACTTGGCTGTCGTTCTGCTCAAAGTGTGACTGATATCATTTCCCACTTTAGGTAACACTTCCACACGACGCACGTATAACCTGGCTTCTTGGATGATGGTTTTGTATGTGTTGGCATCAGCCATCAAATGGAAAGCAGCACTGCTACGATTCAGTCTCAAGCGAATATCTACTCCGTTCAGCAAATACTTCTCTTGAAACCACATGTCCAAATGCAAACGATCGAACAGTTCTAAAATACGTCCTCGCAGAATTTTCTTTCGACGCTCGTTAAAACCCACATTGTGAGGATTGGCAGGAATGGCAGGATTGCTGCCCTCAGCAGCTGCTGCTGCTACGGACAAGTCTGTGACGTTAAACTTATCTGCGGTGTCAGGTTTCCATACCACACAAGCATCTAAATGAGTGTTCTTGGCTTCTTTTCCGTACGTCAAGAGATTTTCGAGGTACGCTCGGTAAGGGTAAGTATCCGTGCTACTGCTGATCAGTTTGTTATTCATGTACAAATCCACTTCGCTGAACAAAGAATGCATGAAATTGTTGACTGGAGCTACTCGGGCATCGGCTGCTAGATCGGTGTTGTCCGTTCTACTCACTTTCACTTTCAAATACAAGTAACTGTTGTTGAGATCGATGTAATTTTCGGGTTGTCCTTTGATTTCAAACTCGATGGGAGCTGAATCCGTCAAAGAGGAGACGGGATGAAATTCGACCCATTGGGCTTCTTGCATGGTCGTCATGGTGGGTGGCATGGCAAAGAGATCTAGTTCCGACTTGGAACAGGCACAAGATTCTTGGTGCATCATTTTTTCTTTATGTTTTTTTCTTCACTTTTAATAATCAAAAATGTCTAAGTCTCGAGAGGTTCTTTTTTTCTTCGTCTTTCTCACTTTAGAGGTACGGAGACTTTTGAAATTGTGCCTTCGTCGTCGCTTTCTACCTTGTCCTTGCTGTGTCGTCAGGGAAGCAGGAATGTCAGACTCGGTACCGTTCAGGGCATTTATAGGACTTTCTCGTCGACCCAAAATCTCTTTACCCGTTTGAAGTAAGACATTTTTGCCTGCTCTCAAAAAGCTTCTTTTGGGTTTTGTTTGTCAATGAGAACATTGTGAAGAAAATCTTTGCCGTGAGTCAATGCGGCATCTTTTAAGGCGTGCAATCCTCGTGTCACCATCGGTTTCAAAACAGGGACCACGGAACGAAAGGCTGATTTAAACATATCTCCTAAGCCATGTCCTCGTTGTCGAGTGACTCCTCGGTACACAGGATACATCACTTTTTCAGTTGTTCGAAAATCGTTTTTGAAAATGGAGTTTCACTGTGACTTTCCCTTTGGTAAATGGAATATTTTGTCCTAGTTCTCCTTTTATAGAAATGTTGACACTGTCGAAATACGACTTACTGACGGGTAAATAATGAGGATGTACAAATTCACGGTGAACGTGATTGGTATTTCCACCTTCCTCTTTATCGGTAGTGTCAGAATCCACTTTGAAAGGAATGACACGCAGTAACGGTGCAGAGGTGTGTCCTACCACGTTGTACTCTGCCACATCGGAGTACACAAACATCAAGTTGAGACCTTGGTTCAATTCAACAGGGGATCGAAAATATTTTGCAAAATCCGAGTTACTGGTTATGCCTGGTATTTGCTTTTTGTTCTTGAGCATCTCGACGTCTCCACCTAAAATATCAAACAATTCAGGACAAAAAGTAATGGCCATCATTTTCTCCTCTGAAAATGTCATCATGTGTCGACGAGACACTGAATAGTACTCAATGGTCACACTTTTTGGGTTTTTTGAGTTTGCAAAGGACTCCATGGCTTTACCAAACACAACAATGAACCTGGTTACAATCGTATTCACTAAATGTTGACCACTAAAATAATAACCTGGAGGAATGACGAACTTATGAGTGGACAGGACATTAGTTTTGGGTCCATCTGATTTCTTTTCGCCACCTTTACCTCGTGCGTCTAAGGCTTTTTGCAATTGCTCGTCATACACTTCAACTGTAAAAGTGTTTTGATTTTCGACGATGTTTTTGATTTGTGTCGGGTGTATTATTTCCACTAAAGCTACTTCCCAATGATCATCTTGATCCAAATGCATGGTTTGAGGTAATTTAGCCATGTAACAGCACAACGTGTTGTTAGGAAACACCTCCATGGAACTGTCACTGGGTAACGTTAAGTAAAATTGGTTAATAGTGTTGTTCATAATTCCAATGTTGTTCTGTCCGAGGAGTCACTCGAGCTTAAAGGAGTGTTTAAAAGAGGATTGTGATTGGAAGGGTGACTGTCAGGAGAATGACTAACGTTGGACGCAAGGCTCCCAATAGTGTTATTGTTGTTCCCGTTGTAAGAGTATTTCAGGGAAGGATTGGGAAGAAGATATCCGATGCAACTGCTGAGTAAAATGGTCCACAATTGTTTGTCTCCTTGTTGCAAACTCAAATTAGCAATGGCTGCACCGATGACACAATACACCACAAAGATTTGACAGAAAAAGACGATTTGGGTTTTAGGGACACGTTCTCCACACCACACCCTCAAGGGTTGCTTTTGTAAATCTTGCAGAGATGACGTGGGTGAAGGAGTAGTCACTGTGGTTGCTGAAGCTGTATTGAAGGGCATGATGGTCACTTCTTTTTATAGTCGATGACTTGGGCAGCGTCAATCCAAGAATCAAAGCTAGGAGGATATCCTTTCCAACGTACTTTGACTTCTTTGACACGACGTTTTCCTACTTTACGGGTTCTTCGTTCGAGAATGCTTTCAATGTCGTACACGTCGTCTTCTTTTTTGGTGACACGTTGTAACTCAGGCAAGTAAAACGTTCCTTTTAATACTTCTCCGTTCATGTCTTCCAATTTATAGACGGCAGGATGACGGCCACGCACTCGTTCAGTAACACGAAACAATTCGGTGGTCCAATTGGGTAAGTAACCTTTGTCGAAAGTGCGTTTGGTTTTACCAATTCGTACCCAATCTCCCGGGGTTAAGACTTCTCCACCTTTCTTGGGGACAGCCCTCGTTCGGGACGTACCAAACAGACGCTCAAAAACAGTCACTTCGTTGTCGGGTGTCACCTCTTGTGGGGCACGTCCAATGCTTCTATGGTAAGATTGATTGTAGGCTTGGACTAAGTGCGGTAAGACGTCGATGTACTTGAGAGTGTGTTGATGCCTAAAATATTTCCACATGCGTTCTTTCAAGGTACGTTGAAAACGTTCCACGATACTGGCTTTGGTTTCAGGATTTTCGGTGGTGAAAAAATGAATGTCACGTTTCTTTAATTCTCGTTGGAAAGCTTGGTTTAGAAATTCGGTGCCTTTGTCGGTTTGCCATCGAAGAGGGTGACGACCACTTTGTTTCAACACCAGTTGCAAAGTTCGTACTAACTCTCCGCTCGATTTGGATGTCAATGGTACGACCCAGGCAAATTTAGAAAAGACGTCGATGACACAAAACAAATATTTGTAGCCACGATTGTAGGTGGCTAAATGAGAGACATCGGCTAAATCGGCTTGCCATTGATGATCGATGCCTTCCACTTGAGTGCGACTTCTGTGAAATTTTCGTCGAATGGGTTTGTGTAAAGTGTACGTCGCTTGTTCTTGTAACCATCGTTGTACTGTAGGTAAACGGAGCTTTTTCAAGCGAGTTTTTGCAGCACGATACAATTTCTGAATGCCTCCGTAACCTGCAGGGTGAGCTGGATCGTAATAAATGCTGGCTAAGACCTTCTCCATGGTTTAGGTTAATAAATGACCCACTCTTCGAGGATATTGCTTTGGGTGGGACGAAATGCGGGTTATTTGGAAACGGTTTTACGTGTCCGATGTGCCACAGGAGTTGACGTCGAGGGTGCTGGTGGTGGTGGTGGTGGTGGCGGAGGTAATGAGATAGCTTTGGTCTTCTTTTCTTTTCTCACCTCTGGTTTCCTTTCTTTCTTTTTCACTTCTGTTGAAGCAGGAGTAGCCATCATCTTTTTAACCCAAGTTTTGAGTTCTTCTCGTTGGGGCGTGGGAGAAGGGGTCAATAAGGAAGCGGCAATCTTACTCGGAATGGGAGTAGCAGTGGGTGTTTGAAAGAGATCATGGGGTTCTTTTTCTTCCTTGGGTAATGGTGGGGTGACGTCTGTTTTGGCTACTGTAGAGGGTAAAGGCGACGGATTATTCATTAGTGCCTTCAAATCGGACAGTGTGGGTAGAGCTGTTTGTTCCACAGCTTTTCGATGAAAGAGTTGTAGTCGTTGCAAAAGTTGACCGTACTTTTGCGATTTTTCGGTTTCCGACAAATCGTGGCGATGCAGCAATTCGTGTTGTAATTGGGACATCTCGTTCAAATCAGGATTGGGTGGTAAATGGGGGGTACGTTGTTCTTGCCAACGATGGTATTCCATCCATCGTTTGTAAGGAACTAAAGTCAGTTTTCGTCCTTCCATGGGCTTCCAAAGGTTACGTCTGAGTTCGTGGTGTTCCATGAGTCCCTTTTATCTTCTGGAAGGATCATACATATTGCTACCCATACCTTGGGGACATCCCTTGGGGCATCCCTTGGGGCATCCCTTGTGTCATCCCTTGTAAAAAACCTGGTAATATGCTGGATAGGATGCCGGATTTCGCTAATCCTCCCAACACAGGGAGAAGAAAGGGTAAAAATCCTCCGCGTTGCACCAACATTTTTTTCTTTTGACGGACGGGTATTTTCTTTTGGACCATTTGACGAAGAACGTGTCGATGCTTGGCTAAGCATTTTTTCTGGTGTGGAGACAAAGGTATCGTGCCTTTCAAGACATTCAAACAACATTCGCACACGGTATCGATGACATCTTTGGAAGCCGTTTTAATGATTTGTTTTCGCATGGGTGGAGAGGCTTTGGACAGGACAGACAACACGTCTCCGTGTTTGACTAAACGAGGAGGTAGTCCTTTCTTTTTCTTTCCTTTGTGGGATGAAGAAGAATGTTTTGTGCGAGGTGACATCTTTGCTTGTTCGTTCCACAATACCACTGACGTCCATGACTTGGAACACATACCCTTTTATCTACTTTTTTCCCATCAGTTTCCCATATAAAAATGGGTGAGCTTTTTCTCTTACATGAAGAGGAACAAAAAATCCTCCACGCTGCACCAACATCTTTTTCTTTTGACGTACGGATATTTTCTTTTGGGCCTTTTGACGACGAACGTGTCGATGTTTGGCTAAACGTCCTTTCCTTTTCTTTCCTTTGTGAAGTGAAGAAGAATGTTTTCTGCGAGGTGACATCTTTACTTGTTCGTTCCACAATATCACTAACGTCAATGACTTGGTACACACTTTCTTTTATCTACTTTTTTGGGAACTAGCGATTCGTCAAAAAGGTAATAATGTCTTTCACAAAATTGCCAAAGTTACCTCCTTTTTGGTGACTCTTCTTTTTCTTTAAAAGACTACGTCTTTGGAGGGAAGGACGTCGATGTTTGGTTTTTAAACCTTTGGTAGGATGACGAGATTGTCTTTTTCCTGTTCCTTTTTGGACAGCAGAACGACGAGGGTGGTGGTGTGTACGTTTTTGAGGAAGCATTCTTGAGTGTTCAGCAGTGGTACAGAAAAAATACTGATTGACGCCGTGGTCCTCAAGTCATATTTTTATACTGGAATGCGTCGCCACTGATTATCTTTGCGTCGTATCAACTTCATGGCAGGTAACACACGTCGTGAAGGAGTTCGCAATGGACTCAATCGGGACAGTTCTTGTTTGGACAAATCTAGTAAACTCTTTAACATGCCAGATCTTTCTTGGACTTTGACTTTAGGGGCAGGTACTTTGTGAGCAGCTGCTACTGCCGCTAATGTCGATGAGGGTGTCTCCGGTGGAGGAGACGTTTTGGGAGACGCAGATTTCCAATGTTTCATCAAATTAGGAAAAACGGGTGTCAAATTGGGTTTGGCTGGCATCACCCGCAACGGAGAAGTGACAGCCCCTGAGGCTACTGGCAACGTAGTCCCTGCCAAACGTCCTTGTAGATCTTTTCTTACAGGTCGTGGTTGACGAAGGTAAGGTTGTGTCCTGGCCGAAGTGCCTTTCTTGCGGGTGACCGCTTTTGTCTGTGGACTTTTCTTTTTCTGTGTTTTGGTCTTGGCACCCTTGTTCTTTTTCTTAGGGGTTTGTTTGACTTTTTTTGTTTTCTTCTTGGGGTGAACTTTGGAAGCATTGGGATCCCATTTTAAAAGGGAACGAATGATGACACCTCCTAGAGAACCACTACCTCCAGGTTTCAATATGATTTGCTTTTTGGTATGAGAGTCAATGCGAGGATTGGCCAGTTGCGTCAAGGCTACTTTGTTTCTGTCAAAAAAGCGTTTGGTTTGATGTGGAATGTGAATGAGGCCTTGCAGTATTTGACGTGCTGTCACCGTAAACCATCTTAAGACTTCTTTGAGACTGGCTTCTAAGACGTGAGCACGTATTTGTGGATTTTTTTCGCGACTGATGCCGTACAAGGCACGAATCAATTTGATGGGAAGATGAGACTGAAGGGACGTCATGTTGACGATGTATGAGACAAGGTCAAAGTAACCCAAGGTTTGTATAGATTTTTTTAGTGGTTCATATGGTTATGTCGACGACGAGGACGTGTACACGACAGGTCCTCCGTCTTGACACCAGTCGTGAAACAAATCGGTACGAAATCGCAAATAATCAGGGGTAGTGGGTTTTAAATCCACGAGTAAATAGGCGTGTGGCGTTTGAGTGGCATCATCGTACGCATGAGTTAGCCAAGGTGTTCCTAACTGTTTGGCTAAAACTTGCACTTGTGATTTATCTCGAGGACTTTTAAACAAGACCACGTAATGAGCATTAAGACTAATGGTACGATGGGCTTTACTTTGTTGAAATAAATTTTGTGTAATGTAAATGACACTGGCATTACGATGATGCCCTTTACGTGTAAACCACAGTTTAATTTCTTCTTCGTCTTCTCCTCACATGTCGACCAAAAATGACCCAATGAGTTTGACTAGGGTCAGACACGATCCCTTCGTCTTCCTTAGGAATGCCTGCTACAAACACAATGGAATCACCTTGACAATCTTGCAAGAGGCTGTATGCCGATTGCCACTCTTTGTAACACCACACGATGCGTTGAGGTGGACGATCGATCAAATGATGTTTATGTTCGATCAAACGTTTGACAAATTCGGTTTTGCCTGAACCGCTCGGTCCAGCAATTAACATGTTAAAAGGATGACGAAGATACAAGGCTTTCCAACTAGCAGAATCTAAGTGTTCGTCAATGACTTTGAATGTGGAGGAGGAGGAAGGAGTAGTAGAAAGAGTAGAGTGAGCCATAGTCGTGCAGTGGTATGATACGATTGACACAAAAACAGACAAGACAAGAGGTTTTTATACTTTTTCAAGACACGTTTATTTGAATGCATGTTTAAATTCGAACAACACGAAAGACAAAAATACATAAAAGCCAAATGGATAAATACAGGGATAAAATACATAGGGAAACGATCAAAGTGGCATATAAACAAGTCAATGTACAACATTCTTTGCGTAACAAACGTCTCCTAGAGGTAGTGTGTAATGTTCTTATAGTCTCCTCTACAGGGGGTACAGTCACATAGGTGTCTTCTCGAAAGGGTTTTTGTGGGAAAATGTCCATGACAGTTCTGTCTTGAACAGAGGGATTGTCTTCGGTGACAGATTCTTTTTTTTTCTTCTTCTGGTACTGTCACTAACACAGGTTTAAAAGTGACTTTTTTCACTCGACGATGAATTTTACGAACACAACGCTTGGGCATAATGGGATGCTTCGTTTGTCCAAGCCTCAAAATCCCAACTTTTCCAGTCACGTACATCTGTCCAATGAGGGTGTAAATCACAAGCTACACACACATCTTCGTACACCGCTTCCGTACGTAAAAGTTGACGAATATTTTTTTCTTGGAGAGGTCGAGACGTATCCAGATGAAAGCGTAAGGCTTTGAACAGAATAAGTCTCTCGTGGACATTTAAAGGAGTCACCATACTGTCTTATTTTTTGATAGGTAGTGTTCGTAAAGTGTCCACAAGGAATCGACAGGTAAACGAAATCCTAGAAAGCAAGTCACTAAAACACACACGACACGTCGACCCCAATTCATAGGGTACAGTTCTTGCAATAAGTGTTCGTAATCTTTCACCGTGTGAATCTTCTCATTGATATCCTTCCACGGAATCTGTTGGATCACCAATGATAAAGGTTGTGGCATGGTCGTTCTCTTTTATACTTCTTTTTTAGGTCGAAGACTATCAGTGTATATTCAACCCAGAATTAAACACAGAATTAAATTTGCACAAAAAGCAAAAGTGATTAATATAACGTGCAATTTCGTCCCACTGCCATTCAGGGTAACGGTCAAGAAGGATCAAAACATCTTCAGATGTAAACGTAGTAAATTGGTAACAGAGCAAAAAAATACCCTTAATCCAGAGAAATCTAATACGTTGGTTAATTTTTGTCACTTGCCTCTTGTGAATTTCACGACACAAATGTTCTACAGTCACCCATTGAGATTTTTCTTTAGCAAGACCTTGCCAAACGTCCTTGTAGATCTTCTCTTGCAATTCGTATGGTAATCCTTGAATATTATGTTTTAGAGAGGGCTTATATACTGGTATAGGTGTGTTACACGACATGGAGTAGTAGTGTCACTTCCAATCACTAGGTCCCACTAAAGGTAGGTATTGACAATTCGGAGACCATCGAGCATGTTCCAAGTAAGCGGAATCTTTCTGTTCCCACTCGTAAATGGATACACCACAACTGAAACACTTGACTTTATCTCCTTCGCCCAAGTAGAAAAATCCGGCTCTGGCTAATTCTTCAGGAGTTGGTCCAGGCAGATATTTTGGCCATTTATCTTTGAAGGTTTGGAATCGACTTTTAAAGTGACAGTATTCAGGCAAACTCGTCGGGGACGAATATTCGACTCTCCTCACTTCTGTTCGATGCAGGTACGGTGAAATTCCTAGGAGTCCACGATAACGTGTGGCACCGCTTTCGCATCCCTCAGGTTTGACACACACAGCATCACTTTCCACGGTAGATATAGGGGTAGTAATCATAGCAACGTTCCCACGATATCCAGCTGAATCGCTAACGTCACAGCGTCTGGCATCACTACAATCGTAAGGTTCACCATCGCACTCTGTAACGCAATTACAGTGCATACCGCAAGGACACTTACAGTTTCCTTCCGGACAACTTCCGTTGCAATGCATGGGTCTTATCCATCCAGTACTTTTCACACTCTGGAAAGGTACATTTGTTTTACAATCCCCAAACTTGAATGATGTCTGTTTAAATGGATTCATCTTCTTTTCGCTTGGCTGTGTTAGTCACAATGAACTATTGGTCTTGGACAATGTCCCTTTTTATATGCTGCCCAATTTCGACGTGACCGTACGGGAGAGTGAAGTGATTGGGAAGTCGTACTCTTTTTTGGTACACGATTTGATAGACTTTTTCCAAAGGTCGGCTAACGATTTGGTCTGTAGGTAAACGGACAATCTTGTGCGGTTCGTGGGTAGTCACTTGAAACGTTTCATCCTGTCCCGACTGTAAGGCTTCTTGTAGCACGTTAAAGTTCACCACTCGACTGGTGCGATAATTGAGAGTCAATCCTTTCACTTTACATTCGGTGTGCAATTCTCCTTGTGGGTCTCGGTATTCGTAGCCGTAATTTTTAGGACCGCCACTTGCAAAACATAGAATCTTGTCATTGGGATGTTCATCGATCCAGGCTCCTAAACGGTCTCCTTCGATGACAGGGTTACACTGGTTCGGTCGGTGAATGTAGATGCAACTGTCCGTGTCAAAATACAACACACGATCTCCTAACAGTTCTAACACTTCGTACAATTTTAAACGAGCGTGGGCTGTCACATAAGCCGCAATGATGACATTTCCAAATTTGTCGGCTTCTACAAAGTCTAGTTCTTCTTCGTAATTGACTAAGATCAAGTCCTCACGAATGACGTCCACGTGTTTCATGACTTTGGTTGGGTCGTGAATCATCTGGAAGTAGCGAGACGGCTCGGATAAATACTCCGTCTTGGGTAAAGACGGTCGTTGTGCCATTTTACCCCACAAACAATTGAGCATCACTTTGGCAAACGATCGCCTTCCTTCGTTTTTCTCGATGTGGTCTAAAGTGATACCTTCCTGCTCCCGATATTTTTCTTTGAATATCTTTTGGTCTTCGGGAGTGTGACACCAGGAAGGATAGCCACTAGATTCTTGTTTTAGTTTTAAAAAGGCATCCATGTAGTCTGCAAAAATACCTTTCTGTGTCTCGTCGCCCTTGCGGTATTGTTGTGTCTTGGGAAAGTGATAAATTTCGTACACTTCCAGCAGTTGGTATCCCAGGTCCAGAGCTTTAAACAATTCCACGCTCACCCACGTTCCTGTCAAGGCACGTTTTTCCTGGCTGTGCTGACAAGGTTGGTCTTGGATGCACATTTCGGCACAAGTGCGACACAAAGGAAACATCAGTTTTCCTTGGCAATGGTGAGGTAAAACGGGATGGTACAAGTCTGTGGGAGGTAAGACTTTACACTTGATCAATCCTTCGTACTGACGAATGTGGTCCAAGTCAATTTGTTCTGTCATCAATTCTGGATGCCCTACGGGAAAGTGACAATATTTGCACACGTAAGGATACAGCGAACACACGTCCAAGTATTTGATTTCTTCTCCCTTCTCTTCGTCCGCTTGGTACAGCAAACAAGTGGCATTCGTTCGTCCTCCGTACAAACTATCCCGGGGGTTCAATGGGTCCACCCACTTGTAACTTTCTACGATGCGTTTAAACTCGGGATCGGTTTTCAAACGCAGATCGTACTCGTGTTCCCACATTTCCACTACCTGGTATCCTTGTTGTTCTAACTTCAAACGTCGTTGACAAGTTGTCTGGTACAAATCTTCCATGGTTCGTTGTAAAAACTGATTTTTGGTGTTACGCTGAGGGTAGCATAGGGGACATCCGTGAAATAAACATCCGTTAAACTCGTACACGATCTGAGGGTTTTCTAAGTCCCAACCATCTACCGAATACGTTCCGATGGTCTTTTCGCCTCCTCCGTTGCGAGCGTGTTGGATCCATTTGTCTTCCTTGTCGCACAAGTAATGGAGCTAGCGTAGGGCTTTAACCGAGTATTGACGTTTGACAAAATTTGTCGTTTGAGGACTGATGACCGCTAGAGTATTTTCGGGCATAAAGCGTTTTCGGTACACTAAGGAACATGCTTTGGCAATGGTACAAGCTTCTTTCAAAGGATCGATCCCTCCGTATTCCATGAACAATTCTCGAAATTTTCCACAACAGCGTCGTAAAATGTCCACGTCAGATCGAAAATACTTTAAAATTTCTTCTTGAAAGTCAAAGGGGTCCGAGGCGTGAGTCTGGTACCAAGCATGGAAAGCTTCTCGTTGTTCGGTGCGCATGTTGTCGGGGTCGTAGTCGTCAACCTCAGGCAAATGGGGTAGAATGGCATGTTGATTGGCTTCGGTATTAAAAAAGTGTGGAAAATAACCTTTGACCATTTCTGTCATTCCAAACGTTTTAGGCATGCGACTCAAAGGCATGGCCAAGTAACACATCGAATCTTTAAACTGTACTTGTCCTACTTGCATAGAAATGATTTTGGCTCCGTTCAAAGTCACTTGAGGCCGTTCGGTACTTTGTTCCGCATAGTATCTAAGCAGAAATTGCCCATCGTATCCCGAGAAATTGTGAGCCATGACCGTGGCATGGCAATGACACTCTCCGTAACGTTCGATGTCTTCTGGACTCCACGTTTCGTCGATGGGGTTTAGGATCCATTGGGCAAAATCGGCTAGCGTATTTGACCCTCGAAAGATTTTTTCACGTCCTCCAGGAATCTTGCTGCAGTAAGGGCAATGACTAAAGATAGGTTCTTGGATGCACTGCTCGCACGCACGGTGAGCCACGCAGAAATTAGGAATGTGAATACCAGTTTCTTGCATGCATTCGAAATCAAAAAAGATAAAATTCCCTTTCTTTTGGGTATCTTTTGGTTGGGGTTGATATTTTTGAATGAAGCATTCGTGCTCCAAGTCCACAATTTGGCGACAAATGTGACATCGTTTCTTCCCTCGACAAACGTGTAACTTAACACTATTGGTACGTATGCCTTGTCCACAAGTAGGACACAATCTCAGAAGCTGACAAGTACTTTTCTGCTGTGAACCTTGCATCTTCAAATGTTGTTGGTAACAGGTAAGACTGACAAAAGTGCGCTGACACACAGGGCAATGCACTCGTATTTGTCCTTTGTCCAGACAAGGTTGAGAGGCCAAACATCCCTCACATTTCGATCCACAATGCTTGTGTTGTTCTCGATTGTTATAACCATAGTCACATTTTTCACAGTAGTAACTGAATTTCAGAAATCCAGTGATACTGGTAATGGTATCAAAATGACCATCGTGATGATAGACGTGAATGTATTTTCCGTCTTTGAAATCGTGGCCTCGAAACAAAAGAGGACCACGCACTTCTTGAGGGTGTACTTTCAAAGTGTAACGTGGAGCCAAGACGTCTTGCAATTTTTGCATTTCTGGAATACCGCAAGGGGTATCTTTGGATATCCCCGCTTGCTGTAACAGGAGTTTTGCTTCACTTCGTTGTTTGACTCGGTCCGATTGTCGAATAGTTTCCCAGGCTCTTTTCCATTCTATCGTCTCGTTCTTGTTGACATACATTTGTCCCACGACAATGGCACGGGCTAAACATATCTGGTCTTGAGGATTGTTAATTCGGACGAGGCTTCGCTTCATGTTACGAAGGCTGTCCACCAATAACACTTTTTTGCGTCCGGTCCCCTCAGGAAGAGACACGTGGGTCATGAACAGTGTGGCTTTTCCATCGGTGATGTGAAACTTGTCGTTGGATTGTTGCACATGTTGAATTTTGTCAATGACTTTGGAAGGTGTTAATTCTGATGGGCTAGTAAACTCGATCCAAACGGGAGACTTTAAATTATCGTGATGAATAGAAAGTCTCAAGCGATCGTCTTCTTTGGCTTGACATTGCTGTTTCAATGCAGTTAACACAGAATCCCACACCTCGGTAATGAACCCTTCTGTATTCTCCAAAGGTATATTGGCCTTGAAATCTTTAAACTTTACGGCATACGTGTAAGCCGTTGTTCTAAATTTTCGAGAGGAACGCTTTTCCGTCTCTCGAATGTGATAGTAATTTTCAGGGTTTACTAAGGGTGGTGCACTTTGCTTGGACGTCGATTGCTTAGGCGTAGATTCGGACTCACTCATGTCATCTTCAAAATCACTGGCATGAATTTGAGCCAAGACTTCAGCTACTGTGCTAGGCGATACATTACGTTTCTGTCTCTTACTATCTTTTCCTTTCTCCACAACATGATGTGGTCTTTTCATCTTGTCTGCAAAAAGTCAAATGACTACCTTTTAAAGACCATAACCCCTATATATTCATGTCCGATCCGTGCATATATAAAGGGTTAGTGTCTAACCTTTCAGTATTCATTTCACTCTCACATTGACCAGAACGATGAAAGAACCTACAGAAGTGGAACTTCTCATTAGAGCTTTACGTGGGGTCATACGAAAGTTTTCGTCAGACCAGCCGACGGCCTACTCTTCCTCCTATCGAGATAAAAGTCAAGATACTTGCTATATCTGTAAGAAGAAAGGACATTGGGCTACAGAATGTTCAGATCGTGACAAAAATAAAAAAGGTACCGATAGAGACAAAAGTCAAGATACCTGTTATTATTGTAAAGAGAAATGACATTGGTCTCCAAACTGCCCTAAGAAACAACAGGAGCAGGAGGAGGAGGAGGAGGAAGCGGAGGAAGAGGAGGAGGAGGAGGAGGAAAGAAATTCTGAACAGGAGGAGAAAGATGTACCCTCCTCCAAGGAAGAACCCCGTCACGTTCACAAAAACAAGAAAAGAAGACGAAACGAAAGTGAAGAGGAAGAAGAAAAAGAAAAAGCTGTGACAGTAAAGAAAATGAAAAAATAGAAAGAGTGAAACAGAAGAAACCTATGAACTTTTTAAAAATGGTATTGTGTTATGTTATGTTGTGATATTGAATTGTAACGTTTGTACTAGAATACACCAGAGAGAAAAAACGTAAGTGTCTCTTGGTTTTGATTTGATAGAATAAGAACCTACACTCACACATTCCTTCACTCACACGTACATCATGGGTTTTTTTAAAAATATATTAAAAAGGACTTTTGAGTTTTCATTGAATTAGGCAATTGACATAGTAT
The DNA here is from genome assembly GCA_029339505.1 of Unio delphinus. Taxonomy (NCBI): domain Eukaryota; kingdom Metazoa; phylum Mollusca; class Bivalvia; order Unionida; family Unionidae; genus Unio; species Unio delphinus. The sequence continues at coordinate 3,401,342 of JAQISU010000009.1, read as the reverse complement.
TTCTTTTCGAAATAATTGGAGTGGCCCTGAAAAGGACCGTTTGTGTTTTGATTGTTTAAAACAAAACAAACTCAGAAACGGGACGAAATCCTTTTGAGCTGTCTTAAGCCTTTGCCACGGCCAAGGCCTACTTCGGGACTGGTGGTTCCTGTCAATGATTTGGTAGAAATCACTAACGGTGGTAAGGTAGACGTAGTCACAGAGAGATCGGGTTGTTTCGCTCGAGAAGGTCTTTTTCTCTTCGGTCGTGATAAAGAAGTCTGATACATTTGTTTCAGACTCCTTAACTCAGCTAAAATATCTAAAAGTACCGTCGTGACCGTTTGATTTTCACTATTTTCTTTCTGTCCTTGGTCTTCATTCTTCTCTGTTGCTGTTGCTGCTGCTGCTGCTACTGTTTCTTCCTGGTGTTTCCTTCTTGCTTCTTCTTCCTGCTGTTGCATAAGAAAAGCTTGTTCTTCTACTTTCTGTTGTTGTAAAAATCGCTCCAATTCTTCTTTTTGTCTCTGCTTAAAATCATCGACGTGTCCATAAGAAGATACAGAAGGCAACGAAGGTTCCGGAATAAATTCTTGCGATGTTAAAAAATCCACAATATCCCAGTTAAAATCAACTTCTTCTGGATGTAGATTTGTCATGACTTTAGTAGTCACTGTTGGCCCATGACTTGCTGTCTCTACTCCTGACTCACTCCAATTCATCGTCTTCTTACTGTCCGCCATGATTGACAACTCTGTCTCATCGATTGACTGCGCACAGACGCTAGTACCTCTATATAGAAAAGGTGACGTCACAGACCGCTCTCTTCCAATTGGATGGCTGTGCCTGACTTTTGTAACGCGTGTTTGGATTGGTCGATACACTCAATCCGTTTCGATCCGCTCTTCCCCTATAAATAACCGCAGTTCACGGCATTCGCTTCACCTGTTCTCATCACAAGATGTGGACTAACGTTGAATCGTCAACCCTTGTGTCTAGCATGCTGTTTAGGACTGACATACCCATGTATGTCAGATCATCATGGAGTGTCATTCATAGGACGGAGACAGCATATTGGAAGAGAAGAGTCTATGTGGAAAGACAAGGTTGCTTGAAGAGAGTTCTCTTCTATGGACCTACAGTAAGGAGAAGTTTAAGGAAGAGAAGAAGATCTGTGAGATGTCCTCTGTGTTAACAAGACAACGTTAACATGACACATAACGGTCCTTTTCAGGGCCACTCATAGGTCTCGAAAAGATAGTAGCTTTCTTTGCCGCCATTTTTTCCCTTGTCCCTTTATAGGCCCACCCTGTTCCATTTCCCTTGACGCTATATAGGCCCACCCTGTTTCATTTCCCTTGACGCTACATAGGCCCACCCTGTTCCATTTCCCTTAACGCTATATAGGCCCACCCTGTTCCATTTCCCTTGACGCTATATAGGCCCACCCTGTTCCATTTCCCTTGACGCTATATAGACCCACCCTGTTCCATTTCCCTTGACCCTATAGTGCCCCAAGCTGTTTTGACCCTATAGTGCCCCAAGCTGTTTTTGACTGGATTTTCCATTGACCCTATAAATCTTGACCCTATAGTGCCCCAAGCACTTTTTGACTGGGTTTTCCATAGACCCTATAGTGCCCCCTATTACTACTCTCAGATGATTATACAAGATCGGCTGGTCTGTCTATGATGTTTGCAAAAGATTTAATGGATCACCCAGAAGGCAGAAATGTAATTATGGGTAAAGTGAGAAATGCTACTGGGGCTGCAGAAGTAGATGCAGTTTTATTGATGAATGAAAATTGCAATATGGGTTTTGCAAGACGCAGAGGGATGTTAAACGAAGAAGAAAAATTTTCATGTACGATTCCACTCATATATTTGGATTTTGCAGAGAAGTTAAAAAGTCATTTTTGGTGCAAAACATACAGTTGTACTCAATAGAAATGGTGATGATGATGCAATCTGGCGACAAAACACAGTTGCCCCTGGTAAGGTATTGTTAACAAAACTCACATTGGGATGCCTACGACGACACCGTCAATTACTGAAGAACAACGATTAATTTCTTTTATGGATTCAGGTGGTAAATCACTGTTATCATGGTTGTCGATGACCACAAGTAGTTCTGCTGGTCATGATTCCGGATTATTCACATGGCAGATAGCATCACAACATGGATCATCATCCCCGAGACATGTTTTCATTGCGTTTCAAGCAAATACGAGAACAGGTAACCAGGAAAGAAGCCCCATGGTGTTTGACACGCTTAAAGTTTCACAGGTTTCTTTAAGAATAAACGGACATCAGGAACCATCAGAGGATATAGTAATAGATTTTTAGGAATAACCACGTTGCAAGAGCATATCATTGTTTGGTGACATATTTAGGATGCGACTTAAATATTGATACTGGTTTGTTTATATCTCAACGTGATTTTACAACATTATACCCAATCTATTACTTTTCACTGGAACATTATCTATATCGGCAATCTGTTGTTGATAAAAACTTTAACGCTCACGTAGGTAATTCCCCCGCTGGTGGGTTAAGAGAAATTGCTGTCATTCTCAGTGACAAATCGATGTTACTCGAAGGTGCTGGTGGATGAATGAAAGTCGTTGACGCACCAGTAGAAAACATGTAAAACATGTAGACAATTAGATCAGTCTCGTATTAAATAAAATGTGATACAATCATGTTAATGTCACTCTTGCTCAAGGTCAGGCAAAGAAATTACAATAAAAAAATGTGAGTACATGTGGGGCATAAATAACTTTGAAGCGAGATCAGATTGCTAACAGTGGACCAAATAAACTATCATTGACTCAAATTCAACTCAACTATTTCAATAAAGCACTAAAAGCAAAAACTGGTGTTCAGTTTGATTGTGCTCCCTCCACGGTTAAATATATGGTTAAATCAGGTGGAATATTTCCTGCCCTTGCCGCGTTATTAGCGTTGATCTCCGCCGCCGCTCCCTCTGTCGCCGTGTTAGGTACTGTTGAAACTGCTGCTGAAATGTGGAATGGCACTTAAGAAAGCTACAGGAAAGGGGTATCAAAAAAGGGAAAGGGTCTAAGACTACCGGGAACCTATCTAGGAAAGGGTTTAAGATGGCCAGGAACTTAACTGAGTTAGGTTTTACCCCATTGACAAAAAATGTGATGTTGAAATGTTTTTATGTGAGATCAATTACAGCAACAACCATATAGTACTGAAACCGGTATTATTATTCTCAATAATAACGCTGGACCTGGACCTCGCTCGGTCGCATACACGATTGACTCACACGGAATTTATTTATTTTGATTATTACAGTACCTCCTAAAGAATTTCTAAAATATATAAATCGTATATATATTCGATACATCATGGATCTTTTGCTTGGACACCTCAAAATAATATTATTGATGTTACCGCGGATGTCAAGGGAATCTATAGATTAACCTTAGTTTTACCAATTCAGTTTAATGTATCATCGAGTTCATCTGCCGGGGTCAGTATTATAAGTGCGGTAATAAAAAAAGGGTCTACTGAACGATTTACGATAACTTCCGCCGATGAAAAATTACTTAGAGCCTCGATTACATGGTATGTAGAATTTTGTAATTGATTTAAGTAAACAATATAGTTAGATGATGACCATCCAGCAGTATTGATACGATCAAATCCATGAGTTGCAAACTAAACTAAAAAATTTTGATGTGGATCAAACAAAAGTAAAAAAAATATCGCAGGCATATTACCAGCATTGATATAATCGTATACTCGGTTTCAGGTGTTATTGGTGGAAATTTTTTTTTAACCCCATAGCAGCAGAGGGGGTCCGACAACGACCATGGCGTCTATTTTTTTTTTTTTTTGATTCTGTTTTGCCAAAAGCATTTATGAGGAAATTGCTAGCAATTTTAAGGAAGCCTTAGTTAGCCAAAATGACATTCCGGCAAGTTGTCCGATTCGCCCCCTCTGTTGCTTAGATCATCTTTCTCAGTCAATTTTTTGTAAATGTAGTTATGAGTTTGCATGACATTGTAGGATAAAGAGAGTTGCATGCTTTATTATAGTAGCAAATTCTCCACGACTGCTACTTAAATGGTCCTGTTGCAGTCAATGGTCCAGCCGTACAAGTTCAGGCCTGCCAACCCTTATGATTTGATCACAAGTATTCCTGAAATGATCCTTAAATTACAGCAGACTTGCAGAATAATAGCATATGTTATGAAAACTACAATTGTCTAAATCAAATCCAAAATACTGTAATTTCAGTGAAGTGTGTCAGAAAGCCAGTCTAGCTTTGCAGGAGTACCTAAACTGAATTACGCTCCCATACTTTTCATGCAATTGTTTAATATAGAATTGTTTTAAAACATTGGTATCAAATGAAGAAATTGTGTTGCAGATGAAAAAGACTAACAACTCTTTGTATATGTAGTCAAAGCGGTCTTTTTGTTTTTAATTAACTAATAAAAATGGTCACAAAAAGTCAACTTTGGTCCATGTTGGTTTATTCTTAAATGTTTGGAAGATAAATGCTCATGTGCAAACTAATGTAGTGCAACAGAAGTCATCAGCATTGTCTGCTTTGTTAGCTATTGATATGTTAAGTTCACTTGTGAACTGTTAACTTTTAAACAGTTCTTCTGGGCTTTTTCTTTGCCAATATGTTGACACTTCACAGTGTACTTGGGGAAAGAGAATCATACCCTATCACCACATGCTATTGCATTGTTTCTTTCTTGTAAACGAGAAATTGATGACGGAAAGGTAAACTTGTGTCTTCCATTCCTCACATCATTCAGATTTGTTGTTTAAAATGTTTCATGTTATTCTTCAAACTTCTTGCAAAGATTTAATTTGATCTATTGTTATTTACATTGAGACTTACAACACTTGATTATCCAGCTTCCTTTCTCTAGAATTACCTGATATCAAAATTAATTTTGGCCTTTTCCAATTTGCCAACAGAAATTGCAGTAACTCATTGAACTTGGATAAACATATATTCAAATGTTGGGGTAAATAAATGCATAATTATACATGTACATCAGTTGTTTAACTGTAAATTTATATCACCAACTTATGCATCAGATGAACTTAATGTTTTACACTTTTATTTTGTTCTGTGTTTGCCAGTTGCATATTATGCATGTAGGTGAAACAAAAAAATAAGATATGAACTCTGAGTCACTAATACACAATTCAGTAGATCTTTCTATTCTCCCCTGGTCAGCCAAGCTGCTGCTTCCATATATATAGCCTTTATCAGAGTAGTGTGTAGCAATAGTTCACATAATGCACTTAGTAATCACTGTCATAAAAATACTTCAATGCCTGGTTGATGCACATCTTCAGATTAGAGTTGTCAGTGGGTATCCAGGTAGTCGGGTACCTACCCGTTGATAATAACCGCAGTAATAAAATAAGGCATCAGGTACGTATTGACTTTATACAAGTTTTCTGTCAGATCATGTTGCCCTATTAGCTCTTGGCTTGTAAAGGCAACACATGTTTTTCATTTTGATAATCTTTTTGATCGAGCTGCGATTTTAATATATTGTTCATTGCCAAGTAGTGTTATGTCTCTTCCAGTAAGCATTTGACCTAAATCCCTTAGCTTGTTTTACCACGTGACGTCCCTTTGACCTAGTGTAATTGTGATACTTGTTCATTGGCAAGTAATATCGGGTGGTTATTTGATCTTGCTGAACGATTGACACATGTTCAGATGCAATCTTTAGTACATTTTACGAACTGTATGAACAAAATTTTACTTATAGACCACAAGTTCAATCTCTACATAACTGTATGAACAAAATTGTACTTATAGACCACATGTTCAATCTCTACATAACTGTATGATCAAAATTGTAGTTATTTAACACAAGCTCATCCTCTACATAATCACAAAGGTAGTCAGATATTTAGGATGACCAGACGATGACAATTTACAACCAGTGGACAGTATTGTCATTTGTTTATTTTATTGACTTTATATTTTGATCTGAATAAATACAAAATGAGCATTATTCTTATTTACCCTTTGAGCACAAAATGATGCACTATTGCATGCCACTTGTACCAGCGTCAACCTAAAAGAAAGCACTTCCGGTTTGTGCCCATTGAAAACAATTTCACATTAATCGGGTATCCAGGTAACTGTTCTTTAGGATTGACAGATACCTGGTAAATGTTTACTAAAATTTTAAAGCCCTAGAACTAAGTACATATCTTTATGAGGAATCCATGACATTGTTCTTACAATAGCACATAAGCTGGCTTTGTGTAATGGTAAACTGATAAGTCGTATAAATCTAGGCCCACTTATGAGTCTCGTTAGATCGCCATTTCTTATTGTCTGATAATGTGGAAAATGAAACATTTTGCATTATCATTTGTTTGAATTATAATTTACTCTCTTGAATTTTTATATTTAGATATATTGTGTAATCATGAATTTCTAGACTAAAAAGAATAAACCTCAATATTCAAAATCTTTCTTCCCCTGTGTGCATGTGCATACATGTATTATATAAACTATCTTTATTTAATTGATTTTGAAGTATACAAATTTACAAATGGCATTTCCTGATCATCAGCATGTAAGTCAGTTTGAAAATTAAATTGGTATGGTATTGCATTTTTTTCCTGCTTACAGATCAGATGAGAAACAGATGATCTTCCATAAATCTCAAATAAATTGAGCTGTAAATATATAGTTGTATAAATATAAATAAAACTTTAAATTTGACTCTTTTGATGTTCCGTTTTAAATTACTCTTGAATAATATTTACAATTTGTTTACACTAGAAGAGTTATGTTTGCTAGTTGGTTCTAAATGAAAATGTTACTGATCTTACATCAGATATGGTTTATATAGTGGTGAACTTTAAAATCTTATTGTTACTGCACCGTTTTATGAGATGGTATTATTCACAGGGAGTTTGCACTAAAGATCTAGATCTTGTTGTGCTTATTTGAAGTAATATGGCTAAGTATGATGGTGCAGTGACGTAAACAGGCACGCAAATTTTTAAAATAACAATAAGAAATTACAACTCCCCACCATAAACTGGCATTGGAATAGCAAGAATATTACTTCATCATTCACGGTATACACCTAATGGTTTCAATACAGAAATATACACTTACAGTAAATCCATTAATAGTATAGGTAATGGGACTTGCTTAGAGACAAATGAATTATTTCAGGCATGCATTTATGATATGGCTGAAATGAAGTATAAAGAATCAGTGTGTGGAATATTAATAATAATAATAATAATAATAATAATAATAATAATAATAATGAGGACATTGTATAGCGCATAATATTTAGAAGCATTAAGCTTTTTATAACACATATAATGATGTGACTACACTACAGAAGAATAAATAACAAAAACCATGAAATTGGAAAACATAAAAAACTTGCTGAATAAGTATAGACATATATTTGTGTCAGTCTTTCTATTGTCACCAGTTATATTTTCATTTTATTTACTCTTCAGGTCCATTAAAACTCATGCTACAAAAGACCTTCTGACTGTACAAGGAGTAAACATGAAAAAAACTTTGTACCTGATGAAAATTTAATATTTCCAAGTTCAGAGGGTGTGAAGATTGAGTCGTGGGAAAAGGTTTCATATAGTAAAATAGTACCAGAAACATATGTTTTATCACATCTCAGCAGTCCAAATCAGGTAAGTTGTATTCATCACTTATAAGGCACGTGTTGGTGAAGGAATATAATCTTATATGCAGATTTCGGTGTTTGACTTATAAGTGAAGTATTCTTCATCTGTAAATGAGTGTAAATTGTTCCCTTAATACACTTTTAGTTCACTTCTAAATATATTCTTGGTCAATGGTTGTCATTTTATATGCAAATTATGTATTTAATTTATAAACAAATTTTACTGTGAAATGTGAGTCATTCACATATTGCACTTAAATGTAATATAGAAATGAATTTGTGCTTAAGTTAACGAATTTGGGCCTTAAAATGTACTCTTTCTCTCTCTCTCTCTCACACACACACACACAGACAGATACACACACACCTTGAGCTTGACTGTAAGTTGTGCCCTTACTAATAAACACAAGAGTCATCACTTTGATAGAATGCAGAGGTCTCAGAAATGCTTAATCATGCATATTTAGATGCCAATTTTGTATCTGGATTGCAGAAATCCCTTAGGCGGGAGTCCTCCATACGCATGTAATAGGTGGGTGGCAAAATTCTTTAGCTTGCCATTCCTGCTTCAGATACCTGCTTAATGGGAAAATGTGTTGATTAGTTAGCTGTGCTGATTTTTACATAGACAGAATTTAGTGTTTGAAAGAACCCTTGATGTACATGCTCCCATTATAAGAGTATAATCAGAAGAACATGATGCAATATCTGGGCGGGGTGGGAAAATGTACCGATATCTACAGTGATTGAATTAGAGGCAGAATGACCCAGAGATGTATATGTGGTCATTTATAAGAGTACATAAAATAAACAACTTTAGCTTTCATTATTGTGTTCATTTCCGAGTGTCGCATAAAACATGTTGAGACTTAGACAAAATGCCATTTGCAAATTTGGATAATTATTTTGGGGTTAAAGGGCAAACTTATGAAGATTGTAATGAGACTTGGAAGAATGCTAAAGTTTCTAGAACTGATAGTTCATATGGGACAGTAGCTAAGTGTAAAAAAATATCGGATGCCTAGCTTTGTGTTTAGAATAAGACCTTCCTTGGTTTGCCAAAATATAGCCTAATCTGATGGACAAACAAGAGCTTTGTCTGTGTTATAAAGAATGTAGCAGTTAAACTTCTCCGGTGGTCTAGTGGTTACAGCATTCACCACGGAAGCGGGAGGTCATACCAAAGACTTATAAAACTGGTACTAACAGCTGCCTTGCTGGGCGCTCAGCATTAAGAGGTTAATGTTAGGACAGGTCGGCCAGGTGTCAGGATAATGTGACTGGGTGGGACATCATGCTACATCTTTGCAGCATGATACCCCAGTGCTAAACATCACTCTAAACTGCCTCACTGCAGACATCGTAGCAAAATTGTTAAATCTGCATTAAAAATCCAAAGCACACACACACACACACAAACACAAATGCTAATTGGTTACTCATGTATATTTCTCAACCAGTGACATATCTTGATCTTGTGAACAGAACTGTCAGCTATGTAAACTTACATCAAACATGAGTAGAAATCAGAAAATTGCTGGAAGAATGCATGACTTTTAGAAAAATTCACATATTTGCTGGAGTTGGAGTGGTCAATGCACTCGAAAAAAATTTTTAGACATAATGCAAAATGGCCATTCTTGGGACGTAGCCAAACTTGAGTCCATATCGATGCAAATACTGTGAATATTTCAACCTTGAACATGGAGTATGGTTTTTAATTTGGTAGTTTAAATTTACTTTTCAATTTATTACTGTTGTCTCTCTTTGATGAAAGCTTCAGCTAAACAGAGTTAGTAAGTTACAAAATAGCATAAAGAAGAGCCGAAATCTTTGTGTCCCGCTCAGTTTCTTATATTTTATTTTGATGACGAGCCACAAGGAAAAAAATGTGATTTAATACATATGCCTCTCTCTCTCTCTCTCTCTCTCTCTCTCTCTCTCTCTCTCTCTCTCTCTCTCTCTTCAAAAAAACCTGAGGGGAAATCATTTTATCATCAAGGATGAGATTTTCTTATTGCTGGTAATCTGAGATAGCTGATAATGATACATGCAACATTCGTGATTCAAACAAGAAATTAACTACTCCTTTGGCCTAGTGGTTAGAGCATCTGCCAGAGAAGCGGGAGCTCGTGGGTTCGCTGAGTCATACCAAAGACTTATAAAAATGGTACTAACAGCTGCCTCGCTTGGTGCTCAGTGTTAGGACTGGTTGGCCTTGTGTCAGGATAATGTGACTTAGAAGGTCACTGTGATGAAAGAAAAATAATAATTTCCAAACAATGACTTGGGTTATCAACCACCTACAATTCCCAAACATTGTGATTAGCATGCACTTGTAGCAAGAAAAACTCCAATGAATCTGAAATTAAAACTTTGGAGGTAAAGGCCACTGTGACTAAAAAAAGAAAAATGATTTTTGACCAGTAACATTAGTTTTCCAACCACTAATGGCGCCAAGCTGTATGAATAGCTTGCACATAGAGTTAAAAAGAATCCTGTTAATTTTGGACTCAAAGGCAACTTGGTCACCTTGAATTAAAAAACAATGGTTTCAACATAATAACATTAATGATACATTATTTACCTCAGGCAAACTTGGTGGATGCGATATGAGTATGAAAGAAGATTACTGAATTTAGGGTAAATGGTCAGCGTCATTGGTTTAGGGAGATATAATGGTTTCCAGAAATAGGATTATTTCTACATCGCTGACCTGGTCTAGATTCCGTTGATGGCTGTTGCATCAGGTAAGGAAGAAGCTAATCAGTTACAGAGGCAAAAGTGAAGGCCACACTTGACTAAATGAAGAAAAACATAGCATCTGTGCAAAACCTTCATTGATGAACATGGAAAACTATTAAAAATGAGTGGATATATAATTTGTTTTTCACAGTATTCATGTATCACAAGCCATGGTTAGAACTTTGATCATTTCATTGCAGTGAATGCCATGGTAATTTAGGTGACCCGAGTGCTTGTGGCTGTGATTGAATTTAAGTACCTTTATCAATATAAATAGTAATGGTTTTGCATAAAATGAAAATTTCATCAATATTTAAATTCACAAATGAGGATAAGCTTGTTCTCCGTTTTGTCAGAAACATAGTTTCTTGTTCGATCTTTAAAATTCTAGCCTTTAGTTACTATGAAATCCAGCGAAAATTATAACTACAAGAAAATTAATAATTCACTTTATTTTGATAAACATGAAATGTCAGCACATGATGGGAAACTACTTAATATAGGCCTAACATACAGTATTTTAAATCCATTTTTACTTGAAGTTTCAGTAAGCATTTTGCATAAGCTCCCAAGGTTTTGAACACTTGCTACATGTGATGTTTTGTTGTCAACTTTAATTTTCTCCACACTATGAAAGAATGGATATTATATTAAAAATATGGCTATAAAATTAGTATATGGGTCTTTTAAAAATATAAATTGATGTCTTTGTGTTTGTGTTTTCTTGATATTTATTTTTTGTCAACGGTATAACGAGTATTCATTGATTACAAAAGTATTATATAAGGTATGACCATATTTTAAAAGCTTTCTTGTAATCATCTTTCAGATAAATGCCCTGCCAGAAGAAACGAGAAGGAACTTCATTAACATATCAAAATCAATTCATTCTGAGGTAAACTCATATTTGCATTAAGTCAGGGTCTACATACTTTCTACTCAACATTTTCCAGTCTCATTTGTATCAATTATTGGGTCTCTGTGATTATGATTCATGAAATGGTTATCTACTTACCAAACATTACAAGTATAACCAAGAAAATCAAATGTCAGCTCTGACATAATATTATAATGCAAACATTTGCAGATAAACGTGCTTACAAGTTGGTATCTTTACCAAGTTGATTCATTAATATTGAGATTGTCCTATGATAAACAGTTTGATAAGTCTTTTAATACTTTAAGAAACTATTCTCTCATTTCAGTTATTTTATTATTGCTACTATTTTATTATTGCTACTATTCCAATCCAGAAATTCACATAGGTATATAACTTGTGTATCCATTTCATAATATTTGTAGCTACATTTGTTTGGATTTTAGTAATTTGAAAATATTTAATTAAACATTACCCACGGATCACTGCCATCTCACCTTTGTCTGGGTGGATTCAAGTCTTGGGTTTGGCCAATGTGGGTATGTGAGAAATCTGGCCAGTAGCTTGTTATGGGTCAGTGGTTCTTTCTGGGATTTCATGGGTTCGTCCTTTATTTAATTATTTTATTTAATTATAATTAATACTGACTACCATGTATCTCCTATTTTGTGCTGAAAATGGCATTAGACCCTCTAACAACAGAACATTACCCACTGCAGAGTGATGTGTCTCTCAGTGTTGTTCACTGTTTATATATAATGACAAGCATAATGCTTCCATTTCCATACAAAACAACCTGTATTTGTATTATAATGTGTTTTGCGTTATAAAGAATGTTTGTGATTGACACACTAAAAGGTGTGGTTTCATTTTCATAAGCCATGTCTAATTCTCAAGTGGTATTTCCTAAGTTTTATGCCAGTGCATGATAGCCTATATGCCTTCAGCATGTCAGGGCAAATCCATTTTCAGTGGACAATCCTTTGACAAGCTGTCAATTTAATACTCTTTCAGAGCCAAGTAGAGTTGTAAAGCTAATCTTTTGAAGACAGCAACTACTTTGTTTTTCAAGATGACATTGCTTTGATCAAATCACCATATACTGTTTGATATATGTCAAGCAGGGTCCTAAGTTCATGCGTTCTAATTGGAACTCCATGTGATTACACTGCACAACTGGCACCTGTTTAGTTACAACCTTAAATAGATTTCACAGACTTTATGAATCAAGTGTGTCATGAAGCCCAAGCACAGTCTTCTCATAAACACCCATTTGTATTTATTGTATGACTTTGGTTTTGCTTTGCAATGATTTTACAATATGTATCATCCTTTAAACATTATTTTTACATATAATTATATCAACAACTTTTAGGATAGTGTAGGTCATTTCAAATTACTGGTTGACATTATAACTACATCAGAAAATACAGGAGATAAACCAGTAGAGTTATGAAATATAATAAGCTTTATAAAAATGCTGTGAGAAAAATTCATCACTATGCATATATGTCCTATTATACATATTTTATTATACATGTACATATTAAATATGATTGTTGTATCATTAATTGTATGTAACAAAATCTATATTTTTTAAAAATAAAGATATATTTTGCTATTAGCAGAGTTCACATGTTAGTCTTGCATTTTTTAACAGTAACATATTGTTAATTGTTTTCAACATATTTTACCGTCATTTTATTAAACAATATGTTATTGGACATGAGTTGCCTAACTAGCCTAGATTTTTCTCAAAACATACAAAAATGATCAAAAGATGAAATTAATTTCCCAAAACTCTAAGTACCTTCGAAAAGGAACTTAAAATATTTTGTATATTAAATGAGATGTAACATTTGACAGGTAAAGATAATAAACCTAGGTACGATTTGAAAGAGAGACAGAGAGAATGAGAGGACAAAGCACTGGTTGGTGTCTTTTTCCATTTTGTAAAATTTAATTGTGAGTATTGAAAATGTCCAGTTTCATGGATATAAGCCTGAACACTTAGGAGTATGTCAAAATTTGTCTTTGTTCTAAGTTAAGTTTCACTTTTCTGTTCTAAATCAGAGTTACACAATGATTTTTAAAATATAGAGTGAATAATCCTGCATATGATGCCCAGTAATATGCCCCATTCTCAAAGAACCCAAGTTTTCCTAACCCAACTTATACCGACATTCGCATGTATCAGTCTCACCTGCATAGTGCTGCTAAGCACTTCCTGTATAGAATGTTTAGCTTGGTACCTCAGTGTCCATAAGAAGTCGCTGCACTTGTTTTCAAACCTTTGACACCCAGAGGGAGCCTATATTTAGCAACAGATAGGAAGTAACAGTATCTAATTCAGGACCATGCTTTTTTAAAACTATTAAAGTCATATAAAAGTCCATATAAATCTTTAAAAAATCATTCATTAAACATATTACAAGATGAAGTTGGGTTCGGACTGGATTAGTGAAGACACCGAAAGCAACTACATTAATACGATGTTTATTAATAAATGCAATTTAAATGTAAAACAAATCTGACACCATTATAAACAAAAGATAAAGAACAATTATAATGTTCCTATCATGGAACTATCAACAACAAGTAATTCAACGAAAAAATCTCAAAAGGATGATTTCAACGAAAGGCCATTTGAAACTGACGTGAATAACATCTTATCATCCGATCAACGAGTGAAATTATGAGCTTATGAATTTATCGTTTATGTAACGATTTAGCAAAGTAAAGGTGAAATTATGAACTCATGAATTTATCTTTCAAATAACGAGACTGATACATAAATGTGAAATATTTGCTCATATGGTAATAGCAATAATATGGAACACGTATTTCATAACGATCGTGGCGTCCAATTTGACGTCCAAGATGTGTATCCAGTTCCACCTTCTCTAGTCAATGGTTGCGGAGTCGCCATGTATGGTTCACTCCCCCTGTTTGTATGAAGGATCCCTCGAGAGCCCTTACATTCAACACAGACCCGATGGATGTGAAGCCTTGGTCCCTCGTATCGAAAACACCAGTACACTCTTCCAAACCAACGTCACCAGACACAGCGTATACATCACAAGAAACCACACAGTTCTGCGACTTCACATCACCCAATTATATATAACACATATATGTAACGCAGTATACACAAAGGCAGCATACACATACGCCACACATGGGCACACAGTCACCCACGGTCAGCTACAATTAAAACAACTAAATAGTGTAATACATATGACACGGTTAAGTACTTCTACATTCATATATGATGGTATTTAAGAAAGGTGGAGTAAGAGATGAATTAGTTATCCATGTACATTAAACGTTCATTGCATAATTAAACTCAATTTTGTCTGTTCAGTTACTCCAAGCAGACCATATTATTACTAATATCATGGCGCTGCATAACCTAGGTATTTACTCTGTAGAATTTAGAATAAATACTAAAACATCTGATATATGAAACAATTCTGTCATATCAAACGAATAGCTATAAGAATATACTCTTAAATCTATTTTACCTATTTAGCTGAAAGTTTTGCTTTCTAACAAGACTGGATTGTAATGTGATGTTTACTTAGAATTTGCTCTATCATATACCCTAGCTGTGACCGATATGATTTGAGTTTCGCTCACTATTTCGAAATAACTAAAGCCGATAATTAATAAACCACCCTCGCTGTAGTTGGCAGTTCTATAAACCACACCCACCAGTTTTCCATTTGTATCACAGCTATTGATGCATAGTATCACAAGCATGGTCTCACTTTTGATTAATTCTAGTATATATAGTGATCTTTTAACAGGTTGAACACAACTTATCTTCTCCCACCCTAAATTGTACCTGACATGCATGGAAATCTGTTTATAGAATGGATGGCCATCATCTTGCACAGAACAGGTCAACATACATTGGCCAAGTACATAACAGCAGGAATGAATGTACAAATGGTGGAACAAGATGTAATGCTCTTTTACTCCACCTTTCTTAAATACCATCATATAGCCAAGCAACGAATGCAGTGTTAATAATCTGCTAAATGCGACAGTAACCATCTTAGTCCTATATCACTTTTTTTTGCTCCCAATACAGTGATTATATTGCCTAAAAGGAGGCCACAGCTTTGACCATTAGACCAATTTTGACATTCTACCCAGTATAAGAATGCATCGCAAAGGCAGAGAAATCTCACTTTCGCCAAGTTGGGGATTTCTCTCTAATAACATCCTCCAACAATCACAATCTCTACAGATGCAAATACAGAGAATAGTGGCAAATCTCACATGATTAAGGGCTACCAGTATACATAAACATTCTAGAAAACCAATATGGAAATAGAGGTTACATTTTGTAAATCTCTACTATGATGAAATATCTGAAACAGCAAGGTGGAATCAAGTGCCCAGACCTTTGTATTCTTCTTTAGGATTTTCTAAAGTGGTGCTTGCATTGGTAATCCATGTCCTTGTTTAACATATCACTGACTGCTCAATTTATTAGTAAACTCATTGTTCTTCAAAAAACAATACAAAATAAAAGGTCTGTGCATCCCTTGGATTTCACTGAAAATATTCCAGATGAGATTGGTTCATGTTTGCTTTGTTCGTGAGAATGTGAAATGTCAAAATCACAACCTTTGACCAGTCCTGGATCCAATGGAATGGACATTTGTTACTCATTCTACAAATTGGAAAGGCCAAAATTATATGTTTCTCCTCCAACATCTCTGGTTCCATAGGTGATACAGAAAGGAAATTAATATATGTGTCACCACATCCTGATTACTTCACTCAGATGGAAAATCTTGGATCAATGAAATAATCTCTCATCTGCTGAAGCAACCTTGATTGCAGGTATTTCATCCCACTACACAATTTATCAATCTGCACATTTGGATCTTATTAAGGTATGCTCTTAGAAATCACTTTTCACAACCAGTGGTGGAGAAATTACTCAAGCCAACTTGACTTCCAGCCAAAAGGCATAAGAAAGTAATGCAATATATTCGTACACTGGTGTGCACAAGAACATAGCATGTCACTGCATGCATCCATATCTCAATAACTTACTTCCTAGGGTAATTAAGGTAGACACAGTCACAACTTCCATAATCACTGGTAACACTGATGCATAATTCCATTTTTCATTATACATGCTCATGATGTTGAATACTTCACCAAGAAAAATTTATCATGGATAATAATTTGGCTGAACAAGACACCATTTAGCTTCATTTGTTTAACTTTAATATTAGACTTGCGTCCTCACAGCATTAGTTAACATACTTGCCTTTGTTCTTTTATTGAACTTGTATTATCCATGCAATGGGATGAAGATCCTAGTCCACCTTTCCAGCTTTTATCTCAGAGACCATTCATCCTTTAAGACTAAATTGTATCTGTTGCACCTTGTAGAAGTGGCAATATGATGAAGCCCACACCTTTGCATTCTTCTTTGGGATTGTAGATGTTGTGGTTAAGGTTACTTTTCCAGATTGTTTGACAGTTTAACAAGGATTCATCTTCACCATTTCTGCTGGATATATGGAATTGACATTTTTTCCCTTACAAACATACGTCTTGACCTATGGAGTCTATTCTCTAGTTGGGTTATCTAGAAACTGTCTCACATAAAAGAGATGGTCTGTCCAGGTAAGGGGATGTATCTTCCTCCACCTCTTACCTATTCTCCTTTGGTATTATCATCTAGTAACGAAAATGTTTCTTCGATAATACGTACCCAGTGAAAATGCACAGCCGAGTCTTTCTTCAGTTGCAACCATAATTTAAGTGTTGTCCACTCAAGTAGTAACTGAAAATTTACTGGACTTGTTACAAATCCTGGTGTCAAGATCAGATCACTCTAACCAGGAACAAATAATGGTTACTAAACTTGTTGTTATTGAAAGTTTACGTCTCCTGTAAAATTTCCCCAGAGTTCAACTTGTAAGATTCAGATTTATATGGCACAAGAAAACTTTAACATCTGGAAAAGAAATTGAAATAGTGTGCAGATTACCAAAACGTTTTGACATAAAATGGAAATTGACAAATGTGCTGTAAAACTTTAATGTATGTTCTGTGAAGGGGCTATAACATGTTACTCATCTGTAATTAGATCCACAGAGGATCTGCTGTTAGCATAACACACTTTGGACATTGCGACTTGCATGTAGGTGAATATTCTACTAATAGGCATGTTGGATGCTTTCAGGCAAGACATGTTACTCGAATCGGCTCCACAAAATATAATTATCTTTGTGCAATATGATGAAGCCAACCAATCAATCAATCATAATTCAGTTGTTTGATGGCCATACAATTATGCATAATATGGATTTTGTTTTCATTCAGTAACTGTTGATGGGTTAAAATTAAATGTGGGGCCGCATTAAATTAAAAATTAAATATTCAGGTGGTTTTATTTTCAAAATCTGATACGTAGCCCTTTTGTAATTGCAGATACCAAGTTTGCTCATTAAGATTTGCCAGACTTCATTTATGTCAGTACAAATAAAATCATGATTTGAAAGACCACCATTTTGGAAGGCCATTTTTTGTATATGAACCACATATATTAAATATTAGAATGACCTTTAATAAGTGAGCACCTGTCTGGAGAGACCACATTTTGGCGGCACAAGGGATGGTCTTTGACAGGTCTTTTTTTTACTTACATTAAAATAATGTAGATCAGCCTCAAAGCTAGTTTTTCTATGTATGTTAGAATTTGCTTGTTCATCTTGAATGTTTGCCTTTCATGAATAATTCTGACATATTCAGCAAAGTTTGATGATGGTTCGTTTCAGATTGAAACAGAATTTATATACATATATCAAAATGTGACCCTGAAGTTTATCCTTGCATCATAAATCAATTTCCACTCAATAAATTTTGAAGACATTCATAGATAGAAACTTAATTTGTTTGAATCCAGTATCCTACCTCAAAGAAAGGACCTCTTATCACAGCACAGAGGCTCTTTTTTTCACAGCAGCTAACAGACTGTCCACTCTGGTGTTTGATTTGGTTTGAACAATCTCTCTACCAAGAAAATTATTTTATCAGATCTGGCATTTGCATCATCCAATCCAGGAAATGATCTGCAGCTATGATGTATTATGCCAAACAGAAAATCTTTGGTGATTGGTGTAATAGACAATGATCGGCAGTAGATTTTTCATGGTATTCTAGGAAAACCATGGAGAACTCTAGGTTTGAAAACCATGAAGTATTTGGACTGATATTCTGGGCTCCTCTGGAGAACGATGGAAAAGCATGTATTACTGGCATTGAAAACCTGGAATGTTGCCTGGAAAATGTTTGCCTGTTGCGAGTAAGAGGGAGAAAAGTAAACGAAATGCAAGTCCAAACCGTTGATTACGTGTACTGAATAGCAGTATTGCAATAGCAAAGATTGGTTGGTTTTGAATGAAATGCTATTGAAAGCTGCCAAACACATTATATGTACATTATATATCAAGAATAATCAAACAATCAGTCAGTACAAAAGTCACGTATTCGTGCTTGGGCAGGAAGAAAATAACAAAACATCATTTAAGGATGTAACAGTGATTTAAGTTGATGTGGATAAAAAAATTCACTTCATGATTTTTTGTTTGTTTAATTTTGTAAAATAATGTTTTAACAAGGAAATCAAAGTACATAGTCATGTAGCTTCATGTTGTTTTTTTTAAAAGCATATTGACATGCATTTATATACTAATTCAAGTACTATAAGGCTGAGTTTTCAAAGCCCCATGTGTCTCAGTGGCAATGCAGAGATAATTGGGATGATCAAGAAAAAAAGCATATGTGTGTGTGTGTGTGTGTGTGTGTGTGTGTGTGTGTGTGTGTGTTAGAGAGTGTGTTTCATTGTTTGTTTTGGATTTTTAACATAGCTTTAACAATTGTTCAGTCATATCGCTATGATGTCTGCAGTGAGGCAGTTTATAGTGATGCCTAGAACTGGGGCGTCATGCCGCAGTTATGTAGCATGATGTCCCACCCAGTCACATTATCCTGTTACCAGGCTGACCAGTCATAACACTAACCTCTTAATGCTGAGCACCAAGCGATACAGCTGTTAGTACCATTTTTGTACGTCTTTTTGTATGACTCTGCCGGGGATTGATACCACGACCTCCCTCTCCTACGGCGGACACTCTAACCACTAGGCCACTGGAGCGGTTAGAGAGAGAGAGAAAGCAATATTAAGATTTAACATCTTTTACCATTTTGTATGATACATTTTTCTTTCACAAATGGTCACGGAACGTCATCCTCGAACATGTAGGTTCAAACATACTTTTTGATGATAGATGTTTATGTGCAAGCTAATAACTCAGCTCAAAAGAAGCCATCAACGTGATTTGTTTCCTTTACCACTGATGTGCTTATTTCATAAACAATTTACTTGGGGTTAAGTGAAACGTTTTTTTAACTTAGTGAGCATTTTGGTTAATCATACTTTATTATAGTTTGGGACGAGCCTAGGCCCGAGTTCGTGGAGCATTTTCGGGGGCTTGAAGCTAGAGGTCGAACCTCGATGAGCTTTGAGCTTACGCCTAGAAAAAAATTATCCTCTTTTTGATATTATCGGACCGGATAAACCCGTTCGACAATTAATTGACTGTGGAAATGAGCGGCTATACAGATTCACACGGCCTACGCTTCCCCATGTGTTGGTTGACCAGTGGGCGGTTGTTGCCTTGCAACGGTCTTCGCTCGGGGCTCCTAGGATAATAATTCCGACTATTATGAGTGCGGCTGACGAGGAGAAGATGTTTTTCAACGTCTGCAAGCGAGAGAACCGGTGAACTTCTCAAGCGTTTGGCCTGACAATGAGTGCTGCTGGAGGGGCAGTAGGCCCACAACTGATGCCCGAGGGATTTCTTTTAAACTGAGTTCTGAACAGTTCAAACAACATAAACGTGTTATCAGCGATTTTTCATATTGTATCTGCGCTTTGTTAATTTTTACTTATATTTATTTCTAAAGCAGTAGCAATATCAAAATATAAAAAATCGGCTGTTTTGACTTATTTTAACAAGCGCGAAAAGCATAATTTTGCAGCTTGCAATGAACGTAAACAGACAATTTCATGTCCACAAGGAAACACTTCAACAATGCGTCGACATCCGCTTAGCATTCATCATATTCATCACTATTCAAGCTCGAAAGCTTCAAATCCCCGAGCTTTCCTATACTCTATACTTTATACCCACAGGAAATATTTGATTCTCGTAAAAAAAAAATTAGAGATAGAAAAAACTACTTTTACAATTCAGCAGTGGAAAAAGGTGCAAAAATATTTCTTGAGACTTCAGTTGGTAAGAAAATGTTATCCAGAAACATGTACATGCAAAAGGCAACAATTTCTTGTGATTATTATTATGTTTAGAATAATGCTGCACCAATTTTTAAGAAATAACACAAAAATGGTTATTAATGCTAACTAAATTAACTTTTTCAATATGTTTTGTTGACATTTTATGGCAATCAATTAAATAAACAATATTAAAAGTTAACCAGTTGTAAGTCTTCATTTTCATGAAATGTTGTCAGAAAAAGTTTATAAGTGGTTAGAAAATTAATACTGTAATTGACACCATGGTGGAAAAAGAATGCATGACCTTCTGTTCCCATATCAGTTTTGTGTGTGCATGTGTCAGACATTTTATCCACTTGGTCATAGAAACTAGCTTCAAGGCAATATACCACACACAAAAGCATGTCCAATATGATTCAAAGAAATTAATTTGCATGTTTGTTGTTTTGTATCAGTAGCTAAATGCTCCAACAGTCATTAATAAGAAACTGCATATTACCTTAATTTCTGCATCAAAATATAATAAATATTTTAATCTTTGTTATGATTAGGTTATTGCTGCATTTTTTTTAGTATCATTGTTTATTTTTTGTAAGATAATATATTGCTTTCATAAATTCTCATTACAGAAATGAGCAAATAATAGGTTACAATTAGAGATATCCAGATAGAATGCCCTAAATTTGATGAAAATTAAACTATTAACTACTAAGATTGTACAGTTCATCAATTATTATTCATTTCAACAATATGTTGAGGTCAGATTAATTAAGAACAATTATCAAACTTCATTGTTAACAACAGGACCATAAGTGTAGCTGATAATTACTATATTCCCAGACAGTTATATTCATGTGTTAGAAACACACGTTTCCCAAGCTGTAATGACATTATCGTGCGATATTATTGTTTTATAGCAGTGTTGACAATTCACTGCTTTGATTTTGGCATAATGTATGCTGAAATCAAGTCTTTTTTAAGGAAACCACCATTTTTTGTTGTTGATGGGGGATAAATGGTTGGAAACATTTGTCTTGCTTTATTTGAAGTATTAAAAGGTTGCTATGCCATTCCTTTTTTTACTTGATACCAATGTTGTTATGAATAAAAAATGATAGAATAAACCACTCAGAAAGAACAGTCAAGTTCAACAAATTAAATAGCCAGTCTCTTACAGTACAGATTTAGTCAAAATTGAACTATTTCGAAGTTCTGCACATGTAGAATATTGTTACACTAGGATAAATTTACACCATTCATGATACCCTAAACAGGGTGTACCTCACGTCAAGTCATTGTGTAGGCTTTTTCCAGTTTCATTTAATAAATAATGGTGAAAACATATATAAAAATAAGTTATTCAGTATTTTCCGAATCCACTAAACATACAAGATTTTTAAAACAAATTGTATTTTATATCATATGAACATGATAAAGACCACTTGATTCTTCAAACGCTATTTGTTTGTGAATCAGTCATGACTTTTTAGTCTTTCCATACTAGGTTTTTTTCATTGGCTGTTCATGTGTCAGTTAGTAATATCAACCAGCCTCCCCATGATAGATTTACCATTAGCATGCAGGCCCTGGTGTGCTTATAATTTGTTGGTATTTATTACTCCATTGTGGAATGTAAGTGGAGGGGATCAAGTTTCTCACCATGCATGGCGCATGTGCTTTACTTGATATAGATAGATGGAAAAATAGATTTATATAGATATATTTATAATTGTAACTCCTTTAAATTGTATAGAGACACAAGAGTACTGAAGCCTCAGAAGGTAGTGCGAACAGTCCCATTCATCATATTTACATTTGTTCTGATGATCATCATAACACATTCAACTCACAAGAAGATAATAGGATAATAATGCCAGGTAAATGATGTCTGACCTCTCCAGCAATCGAAATCCAGTTGTCAATAAATATATTCAGTAGAGGTTATTTGCTTGAACTGGGATACATTTCATTGAGTGAGTGAAAACCTCACTATTTTTATGAGTGTTAAATATATTCATTATTCACTCGTAGCAAGCACATTTTCTTTTATTTCATGCTCAAACATATTTCCTAGCAAGATGATCTGTGTGTGCAGTCTGTTTTACAGATTGAAATAGTAGCATTCTTCCTGAATCCTGCAGGGGGCCCCGAGTGACCAAGTTGTCTGAAGCGCTTTCCGTTACGAATCACTGCCATCTCACCTCTGTCTGCATGGGTTCGAGTCTAAGATTCGGCTAATGTAGTTACCGGTATGTAAGAAAGGTTGCCAGTAGCTTCTCGTGAGCCGGTGGTTCTTCCCAGAGATTTTCCCGGGTTCTTCCTCCACCAATAGTACTGGCCGCCATGTATAGCCTATCATGTGCTTAAAACTGGCGTTAAACTCTACTACTACTACTACTTCCTGAATCCTGCACGATGTATGCTGTTTACCATATATTTGTTTTGTAATTATTCACATAGAGGATATTTATAGGTTACTGCATTTGTTTAGGATAATATGAACAAGTTTTTTTCTCAGAATAATACTGCATGGCCTTTGGGAGTGAAGTATGATTCAGAGAAAAAGAGTTGATATTTTCCCTTGCAAATGCAGTAACCTTTTTTATATACTCATGTTGTTATTCTTAATTAGGAAAAAATACACAAGAAACAAAGTGATTGAATTTATGCTTTTTCCAAAATGAATATACAGCAGTAGATTTCGTCAATAGAATAACAATATTAAATATTAATGCACGCATAGCATCTCCCAGAAACCTTTGAACATCATCGCATGATCAATATTTTATTTTTAAAAAGATTTGTCATTTTTGGTCTACTTAAAATTGAAATTTAGAGTCATTATGTAAATGAAAGTGCATCACAACAACTTTTACAATTGGTCTGGTCTCAGTGGATTTTTTTTCTTGTCGAGTCTACTCAATTCTCAGTTATGGTCTGGATTTATTAGCTGTGTCAATTCCACATAAGTTAGATATAATTTGAGCCAGGGGAGATGTAATGTGAGAAACATATAAATTATTTCATTCCCAGTTAAAGGAAACAGCTTAGGTTTTTTATGGTCATAGGAAAAGTGTATATATTTACTGGACTACAGTAGCCGGTGCAGAGTCTTCTTTCTAAGCTGTACATTAGGATATGCTTTAAAATATTCAAAGACTTACCTGCTTCAATGTATTACATTTTACATTTTAAGAGGGATGAGGGTTAAACTTTTTTTTTGCAGATCCTTGCTCAGAAGTAGGATGTTGTGGCTTCAAACCCCAGCCGAGTCATACCAAAGACTTTAAAAAATGGTACTAACAGCTGGATCGCTTGGCGCTCACTATTATGAGGTTAATGTTAGGACTAGTTAGCCTGGTCTCTAAATAATGTGACTGGGTGGAAAATTATGCTACATGTCTGCGGTATGATTCCCCAGTGCTAGACTTTACTATAAACATCCACACTGCAGACATCATAGAGATTCAGTCTGTGAATTCAGTTATAAGCTGCATCTAATTCACAATATCCTATAATAATATTAATTATGTGCATCTTACAATGAAAGTTAAGTCCAGATCATTTTAATTCACATTATCCTGCCACCAAATATCAGATACAAAGTCCAATAATTCATCCTCATTCATCACGATCAGAAATTCTCCATTTTCGTCTAGTAAATTGTCTTCTAATCATCATAAATATCATCTGACTCCCTTTCCTTGGTCTAGATGTCATATGCGGGTGATATGTAGAGACTCTGCTTGGACTCAGGTAAGTAGCACTATTATACAGTTTGTGAAATCTATTAAAAGTTGCATCTGAACACATGTTAAGTGTGTGGCAAGATCAATCACCCTCTTTTACTTGCGACTGAGTAAGTACCACACATGGCTCACTCAAATGGTTGTCACATGGGCAAACAAGTTAAGATATTAAGGTCAGACATTTACAGGATGAGGCAGGACTCAAATCATCTTGTAGAATGAGGAAGCTAGCTCTATCCATAAATATCCAATCACCCCTACCTTTCTTGTGACCATCAGTCAAGCTCAAGGTCATTTGAATATAAATTAAGTCTGTTTCAGTCAAGGGATTAGTTAAGATATATTATTTTTTGGAATTTCTTGTTTTCATACAAATTTAAAATATGTTTTCTGTCAGAATAATTATACAATTTGTCTAGAGGAACATATGCCCCAGGCTCATCTTATTCTGGTGGAGAAAGCTTTGTAGACTGCCCATAGCATGTACCATAATCATGTACTCTCTTCATAAAATCAATGTTAATGTAGAGGACCTATAATGTGGCAAGTTTACGTGAGATTTTAAGAACATTAGCGATATCTGACTACATGTAGTTATAATTTGTTGGTCAAGCATAATACTGTATATGTATCTCATAAAATGTTGTATATATCAAATGCTAACTTTCAAAGCTTATTAATTGTTGTTCCTATTTACAGGTTGCATGATAAATGAAAACTGGTGCAAAGTCCAAGCTAAAGAAATACCCAGTTCTGAAGGCAACACAGACATCTCTAATAACGAGTCCTTGTAAGTTTTAACTTATTCAAGTTTCTTGGTTTAGACATTATTATGTAATACACCATTGGTCCCCATGACCATTTTGTTCTGTTTACCATCATGATACATGTTCAGCTTTGATTCATTGCCAAACAAAATCCCAGACAAAATCAGGCTTGTCAGAACAAAATCGAATTTGCCTGAGAAAACTTTGATCGCACTGATAAAATGTGTAAATGTATTTTCCAGATGTTAACATACCTGCCATAACATGGCACAATGTAAATCAAATTACCACTGTCTTGTGTGAAATTGAGATCTGATTGTAATGAAATTGAAGCATGGCATATCATGCTTGAGCTGTTTATGGCCAGCCATTTGTAGCACAATACATATGGCAATAATTGCCATGCATATGATATGAACCATAATTCATAAATATACATGCTTGCTTGTGTCTTTATGTGTCATGGAAGAGTTTAACGTTGTTTTTTGTGTTTATCCTGGTATAAACTGTCAATTGCCAACTCACACAGCAACTAACGCCAGAAGGGCGTTATGTAAGCTGTGTGAGTCAGCAACTGACAGTTTATACCATGATAAACGCAAACAAAACAACTTTAAACTCTTATAATTGAAATTTCAATGTATCGTTATGTTATTTTGTTTTTTCATCTAAAAAAATAATCATAATTGAGCATTGTAATACTTGTTTCGGGTTTCTGTTACGGAGCTATTTATAGCGCTTGGGATTATCCTGCTTGTCAGTCCGTCAAGCAATGGAGCCCATGGAAGGAATTTGAACATTTTGAATATTTTATCATAATGGATATGTGTATTCAAAGTGGAACCTCAATATTTAAAGTCACGATGTCATGGCTATAAGTATGTGTGCCTTTTTAGATTGACCGAATGTGATTTGACACTGTTATGACAAGTGAGCAATCTAATTTCGTTCTTCAAAACCTATTTTCGTGTTATAAACAGGCTGTACTACTACATGTAGGTGTATGACGTTTGTTTATAGAAAGTATGTGATCAGTTTTGTTAGATTGTGTAATGAAACTTGTCATAGAGTTCATTGTATTATGTGATAGTGCTTGTAGGGGATTTTGAGCAGATTCAGATTGATTTGTACTGCTTGGGTTTGTATGTTTGTATGGGTTGTTTGAACATTTTCTTGAGTAGTACTCCTTGAGTTTGTTGGGGTCATTTGAACATTTACAGTTGCATGAGATAGTACTGCAGAAGAGTCTTGAGCAGACAATGCTACATTTGAACTTACATTGGAAAGAATGTTGCTCATTTGTTGTTTATGTTGAGTGCTAGGCCATGTGAATTGTTTCAAGGATAGTTTATTCGAGTGGTCAGACAGAGACATAATGTGCCTTGCAGGGAGGTTGGCGTCTGTCATTTTTGCATATGTCTGGCATTAAACTACTAAATTGTCTGTGACCTACACATCTGGTTGTGTACCATATTTGACAAAATTTGAGATTTTCAAAAGCATTTTTATCACTGTGACAAAAAGTGAATCAGTTCGTGCATTAATGCGTGTGAGGTAGTATTTTACTGACCTGACTGGGCAGTTTTGACCACCAGTTGTATACATTCTTTTGTCAGAATTTTCCTCCTTAGCATGTATGTCTCTCTGGTGATTTTTTTGCATAGTTTGATGGGTTTAAATGACATATTCAGCCTGAATGTAGCGATTAATAGCAGTCCTGACATTTTTAAAAGTGTTTTTATGGTATTCCTCAGCTTCGGCTTTATGGAGCATCCTCTTTGTTCTATGGTGACCTTTGGGGCTGTTTCGGCATACAATATTGCTTACATTTGGCCCAAATGAGCAGACTCCACTGTCGTTAGATATACCTTCATATTCTTCTCTTTGTACCATTCTAATCTTCATGTTTTCAGCTTGGTAATAATTATTTTTTTAACATTTGACATATTTAGATCTTTGGGATGAATCATTCATGCAAATTTCATACTACAAAATACCAAAATCACCGAAAAATTGCCCCTATTTGATCGCTGATAAAATATCCCACATAAGTCTGTGAAATATATATTTCACTATCCATGCATGGAAAAAGATGCTCAGCCAAGGAAAATCATAGCCACTCCTGGAGATGATACATTGGGATATGAAATCCATACAAACCGCCCAGAAAAAATAGAACATGTGATTTTGTTTCTTCTAAATATGACCTGAAAATCGGTAGAAATTCCACTGGAAATATGCTACAGCTATTCCTGTCCATAAACCCTTAACGAATCAGGTAGATCGAAATTCACACAGAACATTATCACTAACAGACTGTATGTCCAAAAAAAAGACCATCATAAACAATAGACTAAAGTGACATAAAGAAAGTAACAAAATACTATCCCAATACAAAAGTTGATTTCGCAATATAGTTTCAACACTAGAATCAAGCATGAAACTAGCCTTCAGTACAGGGAGGAAATGTAACTCTAATCTAATAGCGTTTTCCTCGATCTTGAAAGAGACCACAGTTTGATATGTACTAATGGTCTGATAGAACAATTAAACAACTCAGATTCACAGGTCGCATACATGAATGGCTATTCTAACAGGTCGACAATCAGAATAAGAGTGAGAGATCAATCCTCTGACACTTATTAATTTGAAAAATGGTACAGTCCAGTGACACGTACTGATTTAAACGTTGTTCAATATTATAATTAACGACTTTGAACAATGTGTCGACCAGTCTCGAACTTATATGTTACTGTTTGCCGCCCACTGAGGAATCTGTAAAATGTGTAAGACTTCTAGTGAAACTGTGCTGAGCAAGCTTGCATGCTTGTCTGAATAGGATTGGCAGATGAGGTTTTAGCCTATCATTGCAAAACAAAATACTCGAAGGGAATAACAAACACTACACTTAAAGAACATACAAATTATTTCGAAAAAGTAGCCAAAGTCCCTGATATGCTTTTTGATGAGAATCTAGCTTGGTAACATCATATATAAGAGGTGGTGAGAAGATTTGGCTTAGTGTTCTAAATCTCCGACGTAACCTCAAAGGAACTGATTGACGGCAGAAACTCAGTACGCACTTCGTATTCTTTATCGAACGTTAATTAGAGCGAAAATAAATTATGGATACAGGACTATGCCACAGCAAGTTTAGATCTATTAAAGAAGCTGGATTATTTATCCAATATAAAGCTAGGGCTTTATGCACCAGTGCTCACATAAGCACATACGAGGAAGACCTACAAGAAATAGCAGGGAAACACCATTACAACTAAGAATATGTATGCGAGGTACATGGTAATTGAGATGTGTTTGATGTACACATAAATTGTAAAGTGAGAAACTTGCTGGAAGCAGTAGACATGATGGTGGTGCTGGAACAGCTGTTAGAATAAGTAGAGGCTCAATGATATATCAAAAGCTGTGTTCGCCTGACTCTAGCTGCTCTTCAAACACACAAGAGCCTGGTCAAATAAATCATTACGCAGGCAGTAGAGATGATACAGTAGAGGCTAAATGGGAAGATGAGACAAAGAAAATTCAGAAGAATGAATAGTACTTTCAATGAATAAAAACCAATTCTATGAAAGTCTTGGACAAATTTTGGAGATGGCATCCATACTGGGTCTCTGTGGAAGATAAAGAAGACGTAATCCTCAACAAGTCATATTGGGAGAAACGGTGGTTTTATACCTTATCAAGGCCATTTACATTTCCAGAAAAATGGACCCTACACGATAATTGTCATATCTGGTTGTCTATTGTGTCCTTTTTATCCTATCAACACTTTTCTATGTTAACCTATTGGCGCCTATAAAATACAGTGTGACTCCATACCGACACCGCATGCTAACCTATATTGTGATGGTATGACCCACAGTACGCACATACAACTACTCACATGGCTATCTATTTACATAAAAATAAATACGGTAAATGACACAATTTAAACTGAAATGGAAAATTGGGAAATATCTTTCTGGATTGCACAATCTCTTAAAATGAAAGGTATTCCTTCACATTAAAGTATTTTAAGGTTACTTTATGGTAATAGGCACATGTTTTTCTTCTCACGATTTGTAAAATAAACGTAAAATAGTTCAAATTAGCTGTACTCCTTTAGGAATTATAGTCATTAATAGGTATTAAACAGAGCACGTTTAAAACAGAAGATGACACAAAACCTAATGTCTCACACACGTGAAACTTTCGGTCAATTGTGTTATTATTCTAATGGAAAATTATTTAATTTACATATTCTGTTCTGTTAAAACCTAAACCGATTTTAATCTATTAAACTGAATTACGTTGCATACACAAAAGGTACCCAAGGTTTGTCAACTAGAGCTTGATAAAGACTGGCAATAAATGATAAGAACAAAAATCATGTAATTGAGTTTGATGAGGAAAGGCAAAAGTGATATCAACGAATAACATATATATTGAGACAGGGGAGAAACTACTACATCTACCCTACAAATGATTTTACCTCATCCTTGAAGCATCAGAGTATATTTTTGTCTGAAAAATCATTTACATTGGACAATTAAGACAATGTAAATAAAAATGATCTCAAATAAGCACTAATTTTAAAATGCAACTGCATGAGAGCTAGAGTTTTCTTAAATGTAGACGCTTTAGAGGGTTTATTATTTCAGACGTTATGATAAGGACAAAAGCTGTTTTCGCTACCTTGTAAATGATGCTTGTGCGTATTACAAATTACAAAGTTACGTATTGTGTATCATAAGAGTGTCATGCAATTTGCATGCAGATAAGACAATACTCAAACTGAGATCTTGCCTTCTGGCTAAATATTCTGTTTTGATTCATGATATTTAGATGTAAATAAAAGTACAGACACAATCACATGTACATGATTGGACAGGTATGGAGATAAGTTTAGTTTTTGTGGAACCGAATGTATAAATTCCAACTCAACTGTTCTGGGACAGTTAAGGTTCAATGAATGCCCGACATAAAGCGCCAAAACCAGTGTCATTGATTATCAATGAATTACCTCCCTTGACTGTGTGTGTGTGTGTGTGTGTGTGTGTGTGAGAGAGAGAGAGAGAGAGAGAGAGAGAGAGAGAGAGAGAGAGAGAGAGAGCATTGAATGAGCAATGGCAGTGTATATGGTAGAAAAAAACAACTGAAACTAAAACAAATTATACGTTTTCCAAAGTTTTTCTGTCTGTTAACTAATATGAAATAAATGAAGATATCAGCAAATACTCTTAGTGAAAGGTTATGCTTGTAGATAAGTAACAAGATTTCCTTTATTTACTATTTAAATTACTTATATGTATTCAAAGGGAGTTATTAGCAATAATTTTGGATACTTGGTATATGTATTCTCACTTTGCAACTTACACAATATCAATGTGAGATAAACTAAAGACGTTCTTAATGAGCCGAGATTAGATTAATGCAATTGTAATTGTATACCTTGTAAGTTCGTAATGTATTGAAACAGTTGCATAATGTATGCTTTTTCCTTTGAGCAATTGATAATGTTAGTGACTTAAAAGTAGATTTAGCCGTATAAATTATTACATTTCTCTCTTCGCTCATTACGGGAGGGGTGCAGGGTGTGACAATGTGTCACAGAATGAGGCAAGTAATAACTTCGTTTCGCATAAGAACGATTCATTAGATTTTCATTATATACACATACAACGTTACATCGGAAGGATAATTGTTTTTCTAGTAAACGATAAACTAGCATATCTCTCGTCGTAGATCGCTTGCGACGAGAGAAACTAAAGGCACGGTATGCACGGGTATTTCACACTTACTAATACTCACTCTCCTCTGGATTTAAGGAAGGTTTCTTTTCTGACACACTGGTCGTTGGATCTCGTCAATGAGTGTACATTCTCCATTTTTGTTGTACAGCCACAGGGCTGTCTGTGCATATGTTTGTGCGGATGTCAGGCAATCGTTCTGGCCATATGTGTGTGTGTGTGCCTGTGAACATGTGAGTATGGTGGACTAATGACTGGTGTGTGTGGTCAATACAACAAGTGTGGGGCAAAACAAGAATTCAGGAGAACTGTGTTATAACAATACTAATTGAAAAGTAAATAGCAGGCTTTTACAAATATTGAATCATACGACTGACTGTACAAGCGACTTGAGTCACCAGTCTTATGTTTCAATTGAGTATGAGCTTGTGTTCAATCTTACTTTCATTACATGAGATTATTTGAATGTTGCTTTTATTACATGAAGTTATTTCAATGTTACTTTCATTACGTGAAATTATTTGAATATACATAGCCATATATCCATACAAAAATATACATAGATATATATCCATACATAGATATGCATAGCCATACTACATCCATATATAGATATACACAGACACATTGACATACATATTTATATATGCGCACACACATACGCACACACACATACATACATATATATATATATATATATATATATATATATATATATTTACAAACACATCTATATTTAACTATACATGCATATACATATATACATACACACATTCATATATACTTACATACATTTGTGTCTAAACACATAGACACACCTGCCTATACACAGACACACCTATCAATACACATACACACAAGTATCTACACAGATACACCCACACTTATTTACACATACACACCCCAGTCTACACACTTATCTACCCCCATACATCCACACCTCTCTACACATGTACACACAACCCACGACGTCCCGCTCCAGCGGCGGACGCTCTAACCACTAGGCCACAAGAACTGTTTAGTTCGAAATTGTCACTTAAAACACACCTATCTGCACACATTCACACACACCTCTCTGCACAAATACACACACACACACAAACACACAAACACACAAACAAATATCTCATCATCATCATCATTATCAGTCTTTTGACCAAGTTTGGTCGTTGAAGCACTGTGCTGCTGAACATCTGACCAGTTCCCTCCACTTGTCTCAGTCATGTGCTAATGCCTGTGCCTCCGAAAAACGTTTCCTCGTCCATTCTGTGATGTTGTCAGTCCACATTTTTCTCTGTCTACCTCTCCTTCTGCTACCTTGGGCACTACCTTGCAGTACTGTTGTGGATAGAATGTTGGTCTAGTGACATGGCCATACTATTTCAGCTTTCTTTTTTTGACAGTGGTGGGTAGGTCTTTATAATGGCCTACTCATTGCTTGATGGTGTTACGCACGTCTTCATTTGTGATGTAAGAGATGCCAATGATGGTTCTGTAGCATCTCATTTCAAATGCATGGATTCTTCGTTGTAATTCTGCTGTCAGGGACTAGGCCTCAAATGAATACAGAAAGACTGAGATGACTAGTGCTCTCAATTGTCTGATTTTAATTTTCACCTATCTACATACATACAAACACCTATCTACACACACTGTCTACAAACACACCAATATACACACATACACACATCTACACACACACACCTATTTACAAACAAAGATATACACAACTATCCACACACAAAGACTCACATCCATATACAAACATAGAAACACGCAAATATATATATATATATATATATATATATATATATATATATATATATATATATATATATATACGCACACACATAGACTTGCACACATCATCTAATAACATAGACACACACACACACACACCTATCAACACATACAGACCCACACTTATATTCACACATACACACACAAACACACACCAATCTAAACACAAACAGCAACACACATACATACACCTTTCCTATCTACTCACATACAAACACCTATCTACACACATGGACACTCACATATATACATATACACACCCCTATCTATACACATACACTTACACCTATCTACACACATACACCAACACCTATCTACACACATATACACACACCTACCTTCACACATACACAAACCTATCTACGCATATTAATCTACAAACATACACAAACATAAACACACACCTCTCAACACATATACACACATATTTACACACATTCACATACCTATCTACATACACACATATATAAATACACACATACACATACCTATATACACACATAGACACTCACACCTTTCTATGCACGTAGACACACTCCTATCTACACATATAGACACACATATACATATATACACATATACACTCTTATAGCCACACACCTATCTATACACTCCTATCTACACACATATACACACCTATCTACACACATACACCCACGCCTATCTTCCAACATACACACACCTATCTAAAAACATACACACACTTATCTACACACATACACACACCCTATGAAAACACATATATCCACACACACCTATCTACACACACTATTATTGTTACTGGCTGGTGTCTAGGTGTTTTTCGAAATAAAGGTATGCGATTGACATTTATTTAGGTGACTCCCTCTCTGCTGCTATCCAAAACGTTTATCAAGGCTATTTCTGTATCTTGACCGCGGATCATTTAAATGTATTGTTAAAAATCCGTGTGGGGTAGTTTGTGTACGTGAGATAAAGTTTCTAAACTGAATTATTTCCATGTCTTCGCAAAACCAAGTTTGATGAATATTTCTTAGCGTGTGAATATCAACATCGTTAAATACAGCTAAAATATTACAGTTGTCTGTTATCACTTTTGGAATTTGTGTATACCGCTGAGTAACATAAATCACATCTGTATTTGTATGCCTACCTCGAAAAAATATTCTAACTGGATTGGACTGTTTATCCAGCATTATATCAACGTATATTACAATATTATTAATAAATCCATCAATATCATCTGCAGATGTCAATTCTATAATATCAGTACTAAAATGAATAATACCATCACCATCTTCATCTATCGTCTTTGCATAAAATCCTAGTACTTCATAGCATCTCTGATCATCCACAGACGAAGCAACTGAATAAAGTTGATCCCATTGTAACCATCTCATTATCAAATTAAGTAGCATTGCGTTTTGCCACTCCCAGATGGATCTATTATGCTCATTCGGATATAATTTGGTAGCGCTGCATGGCGTTTAACCGGTTCTCGTTTTCTTATCGCCAAGAAATCTATTTCATCCGTGATATATAATTAATAAAATCGATTCATATTGTGTTAAATGCAGGCCGCGGACACCACAAATGAATTAATAACTATTACAACAAACAATAACAGATCAGCACTTACAGGTAATTGTGAACTATGTGGTACAAAAAAATTTACGTTTATTCCAATCCGTATAAAAAAAAACTAGAAGGTGATGTTGCAGCAATATTGTGAAAATTACCGGGGACTCTGTTGGCAAAATACTCGGAGTAAAATACCTTCCAGGATATACTTAGTGTGGTCCTGGGACTAGACTTGATATCCTACTTGAGAATCAGTATCAACAAAGACCAGGTGAATATCCAATAAACGAAATTTATGTTGATTATAAAAACAGCAATCTTCAGTATAGACATATTTCAGATGTAAAATTAATTCATGCGTTAAATTCCAGAAAAATAAATATTTCAATTAATCTTTAGCAAATTTGTTCTGCGATGAAAGATAAACTAGTAATAGGGACGTGTATTTAATATTATGGAATCGATTTATTATAGTCGAAGAGGATATTGGAGAGGCAGAGCAGCGATTGAAGAAACTCGCCGAAGCAGCAGGTGTCGAAAGCTCCACTGCTGCAGATTGGTTATCACGACAGGCAATATGGCAAATGTATCTACCACCGCATAAAAGAATGGAATATGCACATTGTGATGCCAGTGTTAATGATTAAGTTTATCAGGTTTATCAGGCTGACATTTTATTTTTACTACATGATAATATCAAAATTGGTAGACGTCAAATAATGTTCAAATACGCATTGACTGTAGTTGATGTTTCAAGTAGGTATCAAGAAGCAGAGCGTCGTTGACAAACACATCAGAATTTGCTTCTGCGTTGGAACGAATTGATCAACGAGGTCCCTTGTGATGGCCACTCCTAATACAGCTCGATCCTGGCAAATAATTGCAGGGTGTAGTATCACCGCTGAGGAAGCAACATAATGTCAAAATTAGACGAGGGCATACTAAAGTACACTGTGATCAGGCAATTGTTGAGCTATTTAATCGAACTCTTGCTAAGCGGTAATTAGGATATCAGTATGCAAAGGAATTATTTTAAAACATATAAGATCTCGAGAAAAGGTTACACGACTTAAAGTGTGATAACTGCATTAAATAATGAGGTCACTCGAACTAGTGCGTTGAAACTTATTAACGCGATTACAAAAAAATATATACCTACACAACGACATGATGTTTTAAAATTACAAGTGCTGGTTAATGTTACTTTAAGGTACCTAATGAGCCATGTGAACTTTAACGGGGTACAAATAGACCATCTTAACACTGTTCTGATCGATGATTGATAAATATCCACGACGTAATCTTGGGAATTTATAATGTTGGTTTGTGAACTGTTAAAGCTATTTTGGATTATTTTCCTGTAATAGATTTTAATTCTGTGCTGCAATTCATCATTTATTTGTTCGATTTGATAAGATGCCTTTGGTATTCCAACAACCAACCAATCGGGTGTTCCATCTGGTGTAACTTTATTTGCAAATACCAGCGAACTCTTTGCCTGTAATGATTTTAACCGGATATTTGACCGACTATAATATACCCGTAATAGTGCAAGTGCGATTTCCTTTACTGGAACGCAGTTGGAAAGTTTACGCTAAATTCAGAGTTAGTGGAATTTATTGATATTATCGTTGCCTTTGATGAAGTTGTATTCTAAAATGTTTCAGTGGATACGTTTTCTATTATTACACTTCATTTTAACGCCTGTGGATAGAACTTGATTATACATTAAACTGTATAGGTGAAATCACTGTTAATCTGTATATACCTCGAACAGATGAAGTAACTTGAACGATATTATTTTGAAGTGTGCAGGTGAAAGATCCCTACTGTATCGAGTACACGGTATTGATATTATGTTTATGTGGTATTTTAACCTTATCAAGCCTTTCAGCAATATCAGGAAAAGCACTAACACTATTATCCTGTGTTCGTTTAATCATTTTAATGCTCCTCTTTATATCAGAAAATGTCATGACAGTCAAGTTAGTACCGAAGAAATTATAGTCGATTTCATCAATTTTTCAAAATTTTCTACGGAGATTTGCAAACACGTCTACATGAATATTCTACTCGGCCAGCATTATTGATAATTTATTGTCTACGGTGCTGTAGTTAACATCTACATAATTTTTTGTTGCCGCATCATTGTCGGATACTGGATCTCAAAGTACGGCTATTTTATTCCAGTTTATGTTGAGTTCGCTTGTCATTGTATCACCAAATTGTTGTACTCACGTACGAATATTATCCGATTTCGTTGAGCAGCAGGAGAGCTGAGCCCACCAAATTTCCCAGCACTACTTGTGGCCAAATAACAGCTATAAATTTGCGATAAAAATTTAGGTTTTCATCTTGTTCAGAGGGAAGGTTGCGATGAATTAATCATATACGCGATAATATATGGCAAATATCGGAGAGGCGCAGATCACTAGATTAACCAGAGAGAGATTGGCTGCGATTGAGAAATTTCTTCAGATGAGAGAATCCTTTATAGATAATCTACAAGCGAGGCAACATCAACGATTTGATTTTACCACTGATACTGAACAATTTTATAAGCTGATAACTACAGCTACTGAAAAAGCTGCTACTGCTGCTGAAAAGGCTACTGAAAAAGCTGCTACGGGTACTGAAAAAGCTATAATACAAGTACTTGAAAAAATAGCAAAACGATCACCTGTAATAGATTCGGAATCTTGGGGAAAAAAATATATTTGGCAAAAACCGGCGGAGAGAAAACCTCAAAGAATGATCCCAATTTTATCGCGTATATGACAAAAATAGATGATATAAAATCAGGTCTACCATCATATGATACAGCTCAACAACCCCAGGAGATAAAACAAATAGAATGGTGGCTTCAAATACACAGGTTGCAACAGGTGAACAATTTGCAAGTGGATATTCTTCTACATCAAAAGTTCTAGGTGGTGATCTTGCTCCTTGTTCGCGAAGTATTCTCGTTGATATATCACGATTGGAAGTTCTGATCGGGGAAAACGAGCTGGAAATAATTCCAGGGAGATAATTAATGAAGCAGCTGATATCTGCCAGCGGCTATATCAAGGTGGTTTCATGGATATTGGTTTATATCGTGGTTTCATTTATGAACTAGTTGATGACTATCATAGTGACTAATATCACCGCATTAGATAAATAACATCTAAATGAAATGATCAACTATCGTAACCATAACAAACCAACTAGTGTTCACGTCATGAACTCGAGGTTGCCTTTGTATAGAGTATACTACGGAGATGGATTTGGTAGTTTCATCTCGGGGTTATTCACTAGAATTGCTCCAAAGATTATTCCCGTCGGTAAAGAACTAGCATCAAAATCAATTGGTGTTATTGGTAATAAAGTTGTCAACGCAGTTGGTGATCTTGCTGATAACACGGTTAATTTTGCAAAGGATAAGTTTATGTCGTTATTCCGAAGAAAAAAAAAACCTCTTCCGTTTACTAGGTTGATGCCTATTCATATTCGTAAAGAGGTAAATGATGTTGTAGCTGAGAGATTAAAACCTTTAATACAAAATCAAATATCCGATATAAAACAAATTGTTGTTAAATTGTCATCAGCGCAATCATCAATGATAAATCGGGATGATGATTCCCAAAGAAATATTATTGCTAATTTCATTGCAAGTTCTGGTCTTAGATGATTATGATTTAGAGCAGCAGCTATATAATAAAATGGTCCAGTCGATGAGGCCTTTGATATGGATGCATCTTTTCCAAGAAATGACTCCGTAGGTGATTTTTAATTTTTCTCCTATGACGCGATAGACCCCAATACTAGATCACGAATTGAACTTCGATGTGATGATACCTCTAAATACTTCTTGCCATGTGAAGCTTTCATCGAGGTGGAGGGACAACTAGTACAAAATGCTGCGCTTAATACACCTTATCCGAATCTCTCAACTACCGCAATAGGATTCCTCAACAATGGTATAATGGCGTTGTTTAGTAGTGAGCAGTATCTGATTAATTCTAACAGGATAGAATCTATCGATAATGATGTTGATGTCGCAACCACAATATTGGGATTATCACTACGATGATGGAATACCGCTACATCTTTAATGAAAAATACAAACTCTTGCTAGCTCGATATGAGGAATTTATTTAAATAATCAACACACATATATTACTACATTCTAGAAACACATCTATAAACTTTATATTCAAAATACATGAAACACTTATAGAATTGCACTTTCCTTCTAATATTTCCAGCTTTATTCATTCGTATAATTTCTGCATTTTAGAATATTTATTCAAATAGTTAATTCTTGATCAATTTCACGATAGCAAAAAGTATAAAATGCAATAGTCTTAATTAATACAACAATTCATTTAAAGAAATGTATTTTACTTATTTTAAAATAGAATATTGATTCGGAATATGTTGCTAGATATTATTCTTTCTTGCTTAAAGAATACTTTATTTCAACATTAAATCTAAACATGAAGTTGGTAGCGAATTCGTCTATTACAATAAAAATTACCATAAATATAATTAAATATAAATTCTTTAAAACATTTAAACGTTACATTACAATATATTATAAATAAAAGAATTCAGGGAACAATGTTGTAAACATGTCAATTTTATCATTAGAATCTCAAACATTAAAAAAATACCTATTTCTAAACGAAGTTTACGACAGATAAAGTTTTTACCTGTAAAGAAAAATACAAACTCTTGCTAGCTCTTGATATGAGGAATTGACCAGGGCGATATGCAAGCTAATTTATATTCGTCTGGCGCACGTCAAGACCAAATATGGCCATTGCTCAGTAGATGAAGCCAGCAGAGATGATTACCTTTCATTACATAAGAACCATTTTGTTTTACGTCATTCGACAGACAGTTAGACCCGATCTCTTAGTCAATGGATTAGAAATTCGCCAATGTATCATCTTGAAATCTACGTGGCCTGCAGACTTATATTTCTTACCGAGCAGACTTAGAGTTCTTGCTGAACCAGCGAAAAGAGCATGTAATGTATAATGCCTTTAGTAACATCATACACTTATTCCATACAACAATGTACAATCGTATAGCTTACTTACTCTTACTGGGTTTATACAGCACAGCGATGTACATTGCCTTTTTCTCGCTTGCGCAGCATTTATTTTCACTCCATTAATATATATATATATATATATATATATATATATATATATATATATATATATATATATATATATATATATATATATATATATATATATATGTGTGTGTGTGTGCTTTAGAAATAAATGAAATTAATATTAATATATTTTAGAAACTTACATTAAAATAGATGAATAAAACATTACTTTAATACAATATAGTGAAAATGGCAATCTTATTAATTTTACTAAATATTCTGTCTTAATAGTAATACAAACACAAAAGAAGTATTATGTTCATAAGGAAAAAATAATAGCAGATCATAATTGATTCATTATTTAAAGGTTTAAAAATAGAGGTTGCTAAAAATCGGCGTTTCTCTAAATAGTTTTTATAACAGGAGATTATCTCACACTTTTTCTTCTCTTAAAAAAACATTAGAAGCACCGACATCAAAGGCACAATCTGCAGTGGATAAATTATTATACAAGGTTGGAAATGTACTCCCGGAGGACATCGGAAGTAGATAATACTATAAGTTCTTCAATTCTTAATTTAGGATTATATGTATGGGGGCGTATTGCTGCAAATGCTCTGGAACGGAGTTAATTTTGTTATTGCTTTTTCGAGGCCAAAATATCTACTGAAAATGAGTTTGCATATGGAGAATTATGGAGTACACCATAAAAGATCAAATTACTGCAAATGTATTTCTCTCACATACAGACTAATGGTTTCTGACACAAAAAGTCGTACTGCAAAGACAAACTGGGCATCGTTAGTTTGGATTTATTAAATAACATTGATCTGGGGAAGTGCAGATAAATCAAGTTGTTGAGAACAGGACGGTTTTCTTGTCTTTCGTTAAACAAGGTCTAACGAACTATCTTCTTCAAAACTAGCAATTTAGAATTAGGGAAAGCAGCAGAGAGGGCGAACAGACTTTTTTGCTGAATCGTCATTTGCCATAAACATAACCTTCCTACAAAAATATAAAAAAAATTCTTAAACAAAACCCTAATTTACCAAGATTTGTACCTAAATTTTATGCAATCGGTTTATCCCGCTGACGACCAAGCTGAAGTCACGCCCTCTCTGCTGCTACAAATCATCAAAATATTTTATCGACACCTACACGATATCTTGTCCTGGGATCATGCGGATATATTGTTATAAAACCATACGGTGTTGCTTGCGCACGTGAAAAGAAATTTTTGAATTTATTTATATCCATATCTCCGCTACACCCGGTCTGATAAATATTTCTTAGCGTGTGTATCAATTCCATTAAATACAGCTAAAATATTACAATTATCTCTGGTTACTTAAAAAATAACATCAATATTTGTATGTCTTCCTCGAGAAAATAATCTTGTCGGATTTGATTGTTTATCTAGCATTGCGTCATCATACGCAACTAAATTATTAACGAATCCACCAAGATTATCGACAGATGGTGCTTCATCAGTGTCGGTTATAAAATCAATAATATCATTACCGCTCAGCAATCGTGCGTTTTCATTAAATTCCATAAGTACTTCGTAGCATCTCTGATCATCTACAGATGGTGCAACTAAATGTAATTTATTCCATTTCAACCATCTCATTATCAGATTAAGCAACAACTGTGTTTTATCAGATCCAGACGGGCCTATTAGTATCATTCTGATCGAATTTGGTAACGCTGGATGATGTTTTACCTGTTATCGTTTTCGTGTCGCTGAAAAATCAATTACATCCATGGTACAATTATATCATGGATTTATATTGCTTACGCTTCCGAGTTAAAACTCCAACTACTGATTTATCTACGGTTACAACAAAAAATAAAAAAATATCATACGGTGAAAAATGTTCTGCATTGGCAGAAAGAAATTTTTCTTTTTAGCAAAAGCTCCACAAAGTAACCCGGTGGTGACATTGCAACATTAATGTCAAAATTTCCAGGAACTCCGTAGGCTAAATATCCCGGAGAAAAACATCTTCCAGGATATGATTACTGCGGTCCTGGCACTCGACTTGATATCAGACTTGACGAACGCGATCAACCAAGATCCGGTGAATAACCGGTAAATGCAATCGATAAAGCGTGTCACGTTCATGATGTAACTTATAAAAGTAAAGAACTAGAACAGCGACATATCGCAGATGTGAAATTGATTCATGCGTTGAATTACATAAAAAATAAAATCTCAAGGATGGAATGGCCAATTAGTTAGTAAAATCTGCGATGAAATCCAAATTAGCAATAGGTGCTGGTAACTAATTATCATGGAATCAATTTATTATAGCCCAAGAGGATACTGAAAAGGTAGAGCAGCAATAGACAAACCCGCTAATGTAGTAAATGTCACACGTTCTACCGCCGCAGCGTGGTTAGCACGACAAGCAATATGGCAAATTTATCTACCACCGCCTAAACGAATCGAGCACGCACATTTTGATGTTAATGTTCCTGATGAAGTTCATCAGGTTGATATTCTGTTTTTACCTCATGATCGTATACGTAGAGTAACATTTAAGTACGCTTTAACCGTTGTTGATGTTGCAAGTAGATATAAAGAAGCAGAACCATTATCAACTAAAACATCTACCGAAGTTGCATCTGCCTTCGAACGGATTTATCGACGAGGACTTTTGCGACGGTCACAACTAAAAAATCGATCCTGGCAAAGAATTCTTTGGTGCAGTATGATCATTAATGAAGCGACTTAAGGTTAATATACGACGAGGACATACTGAAATTCGTCGTGATCAAGCGATCGTAGAACGATTTAATCGAACACTTGCTGAACGATTATTTGGATACCAATACGCGAAGGAATTCATTCAGGATACAAGATCTCTTGAATGGGTTGCAAGATTATCAAGTGTGATAGCTGCATTAAACAATTAGATTACTCGAACAACTGCCATGAAACCTATTAATGCGATTACAAGGAAATATATACCAATACAGCATAATGTTTCACCGCAGCCAATATTAGGTAATGTCATCGTCAGGTATTTATACGAACGAGGTGAACTTGAAGGAGGAAAACAAAGAGCTACTGCTCATATTTGGAGTATTGCAACACACAAGATATCCAGGGTGGTACGATCTACAGGTACCTCTGCAATATACAGGTTAGATTCAACTGCTCCTCAACGTGGATTTACACGTGAACAATTACAGGTAATTCCCGAGGATACACAATTACCACCACATTCACTTAACTAGCACCTCTACGCCGATTACATTCAAGATAAGTTAACGTCACATTATCACGTGTATGACCAAGACTGTTATCTTTTCTTTCTACGGTAAATTGTCTAGGAATTTTACTCGAGTATTGCCACAGCATTATACAATTACAGCTTGCACAGTGATTATCCTATTGTTGTTTCAGTGTTATGATAAATTTCACGTCAAGATTGAAGTCGTGTTTATTTTTGTTTTTTATCACATTGTTTATAGCTATCTAATTTTTACTTACTATATCATTG
This sequence comes from Unio delphinus, assembly GCA_029339505.1. NCBI lineage: Eukaryota > Metazoa > Mollusca > Bivalvia > Unionida > Unionidae > Unio > Unio delphinus. The sequence goes on along the minus strand of JAQISU010000009.1, from coordinate 3,358,466 downwards.
TCAACATTGCCAGTGGTTTCTGAAGTATCCACGACAATCCTACATAGCTGAGATATTTTCCTGATGCGAGACACCGCAAGATAAACTAAATCGACAACTTGATATGATCATCCACAATCCAGACAACTGTATCAGAAATAGTTAATACTTGAGATAAATGTATTGTCATTGCGTATCGAAGCGTCCAATCCGATAACGCGCTATCAACAACATTGACAGCAACTAAAACAATATCATTCAACACGAGATTTTTTTCTCCGTCTGTCCTGGTATGTCAACGAGAATATTCTGTCGTCGCCTATCTGCTGGGCGATAACATAATAGTACTGGCAACTCTGCGAATTTTTCTTTATGTAGCAGAAATAATTTTTGTTGAAGTGTGTCACGAACTATCTTTCTACTTGCAACTATCAGATCATTTGGTCTCCACGTATCCCAAAAATCGTTCAAAGAGGTTTCTGAAATTATATTACGCATTACTTCACATTGAATTTTATTCGGTTCTAATCTGATTAATTTTTTAAACTCCCTCAATGTTAAATCAAGTGCTTTATAATCGTCAGTTATTTCTTCGTAATAGTCAACGGATCTCTTTAGCCATTCGTGTGGAGACGGTCCAACAAAGGATGGTGGTTGACCATGATCGCCACACGTTATTACAGCAGTGTTTGCCGTCAACAACCAATCAACAACTATTTTTAGATTATCTAATTATACAGTACATATTTCATCCCAAATGATGATCTTCGCAATATATTTATCTCCCATTCTATCAGGAGTCCATGCGTCTCCGCTTCATCGGAAAAAGCTGTGACTGCCCATGACTGTGTTCCTCGTTGGGTCATTTCCCTTGCAAGTCTGTGTGTAGGTGTCAACAATTATCATATCAGAATTCTGAAATAGTTCAATCACACGTGTCGTCTTTCCTGATCCTCCACGTCCATTAAGATAAATCGTTTTTTGTCTAGCTACGGGATCATATATTGATGGTGCAGACGATGGTTTTAATATCTGATTATTTCTATGGTAAATATTTTTGATCGGAACATCTGCTGATTTAGAATAACTGAGTATATTTTCTTTTTTTATTCTCCACGAACCCCATGGTGCATCATTGATTATATTTAGTTGGTCTAGTAATTTTGAATACTTTTTTACTGATATAAAACGAATCGGTAGATACTCTGACAGCAAACTCTGTAATTTTGTTTATCATTGATAACAGATTAATTGAAACGTACGCGCGCATCGAAGATCATATATGAGTATACTGCGGTGATTCACCATCATTATAACTTACAATTGTACCTTACTTGGTTCCATTTGATAAGAAAGCTGTATCCCGACTTCTAAATGAATTTCTTTTCGTTGTATCAATCAGCGATTATAAAATTTAATTCAGCATCGTCCATGATCAATCTTGTACAATCCTCCTTGGGTAAATTTACCTATTATTTTTCCTGTCATGATCTTTTGCAATTTTATTTTCGTAGTCGGTTTTATCAGGCTTTTCTTCATCAGAATATTTCTTTTGTTGTGGTGACCAAACTTCGGTCTGCATTCGGTATGATATAATCGCTTCACTGACAATCAACGTCAACATTAAACAATCGAGCATATATCGTAACAGTACTATTGGAACCCACTTCTTTCCTGACAAATGTCTACCGAACCAAACATAACAAATCGGATGAAGGTTTTCTGTAAACTCGAATGATCCTATACAAGTGAATCCAGTAATATCTTTAATTTTTTTCATTAACTTGCGCTGCACCAAGCTTTAAAACAAATCTTATCTGCCCATTTCAGATCTTCATTATCTTTCCATTACTACATTATGTACTAGTTTGCATTATTTGATCGTTGCGTAAAATGTTCTTGCAATTTATCTCGCTTGAAGAATATTGAAAATATGATTATTTCTTTTACAGCTTTAATCATAGCAGTAAAGTAAATTGATGTTGAACGACAAACAAAAATGTATAACTTCTTAAGCTTCTTTTAATATTGATTTAGACTGTTGCATTTCTATTAATGTTAATAATATCTTTCATAAAATTCTTTCAAAATGCACAAATGTCATCCGTGCTTGTACAGATAGGCACACGTACGAGTCTTCTTGATTATTGTTTTTAATTTTATCTCCTTGAACAGATAGAAATTTTAGAGTATACAATTTGGAGAAATATCTGTTAGACACATTATGCTTGTATAGGACATTTGTGGTTCTCATCTATCTGCCTGTCTCTCTGTATATGTGTCTGTCTCATTTCGTCTGGTGCATGGGTATACATATATAAATACACACACACACACACACACACACACACACACATATATATATATATATATATATATATATATATATATATATATATATATATATATATATCCTCAAATGAATGTGTTCGCATACGTATATTACATAAAAATACTTCAGGTTAAAAACGAGTATAATATGATGCTAAGATAGAACGAGTGGCTGATATAACAAGACAACAAAGATGAATATTTGTCAGTATCAATTTATTATTGACTATTTCTTAGTCCATTTTTTTTTTAAAATCATACTGTTTGCAAATTTACATACGGTCACGTGAATTAATATTGATTTTAAAGACAAACCAAAGTAATAGGACGAAATCTATGAAATAATTGTATTTTTAAACTTACATCTTAAATGCAAGGAAAGTTAAATAGAATTAATCTAATTATAAGAAGGCTGTTCTAAATGAATTTGCAGGTGGCAATCAGAAATCTTGTCTAAAGACCCCAGCAAAATTGAAAGTTATTGCATGTGCCGTACGATACTTGATGTTTCAAAATTCTAAACGAAAATGAACCAAGGTAAAACGTCATTAAACTGAAAATTGTACCATTTTTACACCCAAATATGATTAAATATTTCATCAGCATTAAGTACAGTCCTTGATTATTATGATAGCTAATGTATTATTGCTTTGTTAAGTTCATCTGAATACATTCATATACTGTTCCATTTTTTAAATAAAAAAACCCAACTTTTCTTATTTAAAATATTTAGCATTACAGATCAGCTGCCGTATTGAATTCGTGTTCAATTTTCCGACCGAACGTTCGTAACTCTTGTTATAAACGAATTATCAGCCTTGTGAAAGTAACTGAGAAAGAGGATATAGCAACATATCAAAAATGGAAATTGTTGAGACTGTTTTCTTTAAAGTTATGCAGACAAAAATATGAAATAAATGTTTACAATATGAGAGCAAGGTGAAATGTTTCTACAAATCTATCTGAAATTATGGATAATTAATTTATATTATCAGGTATAATATAAATATGGACAGTGCATTTAATTAATTGACATTCTTAAAGTATGGAAGTAAATATTTAGTTATCTGATATAATGTAAGTATGGACACCGAATCTAATTATCTGTTATATTTTCTATAATTATTATCCTAGTATGAACAAAATAAATTTGACATATATAATTGATTCATTGGTTTACCTTTGTTGTCTTTATGTAATCAAGTGTAGAACTGTAAACTATCCGTTACTGGGAATTTTTTGTGGGCATGCGCTATGATTAGTAACTCCGTTGCAACCGTGACAACCACTTGCTAAGTATACATATGGACATAGACCACAATTAATTTTACTATATGTTCTCTACATATATTTCTCAGTACTGACCTTTCCACAGTGTGACAATCAATACAAATCATATGTTAATCTAAAATACCTCCAAAGATGACTTCACGGTGAAATTCTTGTCAAGGGTTGATCGGCATTTTTTTGAGCTGCTGCACTGTAAACAGAGCAGCATGTAAACAGAACACATATTTCACTTCCGGATCATCACCAAGGCCTTATTACTCCATGTGCACTGTCGCCAAATTACACACTGACAACCACTCTCTCTGCTCATATTCTCAAGAATAAACAATTACCTTTAAATCCATACCAAATATGCATCAATATAACTCTTCTACCACCACCAAAATGAGAGAGGAAAAAATGTTCTAAAAATAGACTGGAACTACATTCGTGGGTACTGAACTGGAAGTATTAATTGTGGTGTGATTCCATATACAACGCAGAGATCATACTAAGCAGGGAACCAGACTAACGAGACACTTTCACTTCAACTGTTAAACATTTTTTTTAATACATAAACTGATTTGGGAAAGGTAAGTGTTGTGCTTTAGAACCGTCTTATTTGCTGAAAAATAGTCTACGATATTTGTTCGATGGCGGATACACATTAACTATCTTCAGACATTTTTACACACTAGGTCTACGACTACAGACACGTGTCAGACGGACACTATTTAAGACTAATACATTATACATTTAAACTGGTTGTCTTACTGATAGGTTTGAACTATGATTATTATTGTATCCCATTTAAATGTTTTCTCGTTCCTATAGATCAAATCAGTGTGTGTTTTTTTACGTACAAAATGAAAATGACGGGTTACTATATATAAAAATATTTAATCTTGATATTTTGGAGCAAATCACAGCACATGTTTTCTTAGTAGGTTGGATAAAATGTCTGATATAATTTACTAAAATCTTGCAGATTAATACAAGTTTTTTTTCTTCAGATAAACATTAGGTCTAGAGGAACATTTGATCCAAGCTCATGTTTAGTTAGGTGGATAAAAATTGATAGAGTGCTTACAACATGTAATCATTTCCTCTCTTCATACAAAGAGCATTATTGTAGAGAACCTATAATCAGAGTTTAAAATGAACAATGGTGATATCAGACTACATCATGTACATGTACCAATAGTTGGTAATTTTATGGTAAACTTCTTATAAGTGTGTCTCATAAAATTTGTACACTTCATATTTTGACTTTATAAAGATATTAATTGTTGTTCCTTTGTTTAGGTCACATGGCGGATACAATTCGGTACAAAGTCCTATGGCAAAAATGGAAAAAGCAAGCTAAAAAAATAGCTAATGCTGATGCAGACAGCTCCTCAGACGAGTCTGTGTAAGTTGAAAGTGATTTGAATCCCTGGCACATTGTACATGGTTTAGTAATTAGTATATTATAGACTTTTGATTCCTTTCTTTATGACCATTTAGTTTTCTTCACCATCATCACAAATGTTTAACCTTGATTTGTCAATAATCATGTAAAATATGATTTCATTAATCAGGATCAACAGATGCACAATGCATGCATTTGATAATGTTTATCAACATCCCAGATAATACATAGTAAGATTTATTTGATAATGTTTATCAACATCCCAGATAATTCATAGTAATATGTATTTGATACTGTTTATCAACATCCCAGATAATTGATAGTATACATTTGATAATGTTTATCAACATCCCAGATAATTCATAGTAATATGTATTTGATAATGTTTATCAACATCCCAGATAATTCATAGTAATATGCATTTGATAATGTTTATCAACATCCCAGATAATTCATAGTAATATGCATTTGATAATGTTTATCAACATCCCAGATAATTCATAGTATCCATTTGATAATGTTTATCAACATCCCAGATAATTCATAGTAATATGTATTTGATAATGTTTATCAACATCCCAGATAATTCATAATATACATTTGATAATGTTTATCAACATCCCAGAGAATGCATAGTATACATTTGATAATGTTTATCAACATCCCAGATAATTCATAGTAATATGTATTTGATAATGTTTATCAACATCCCAGATAATTCATAGTAATATGTATTTGATAATGATTATCAACATCCCAGATAATTCATAGTATACATTTGATAATGTTTATCAACATCCCAGATAATTCATAGTAATATGCATTTGATAGTGTTTATCAACATCCCAGATAATTCATAGTATACATTTGATAATGTTTATCAACATCCCAGATAATTCATAGTAATATGCATTTGATAATGTTTATCAACATCCCAGATAATTCATAGTATACATTTGATAATGTTTATCAACATCCCAGATAATTCATAGTAATATGTATTTGATAATGTTTATCAACATCCCAGATAATTCATAGTAATATGCATTTGATAGTGTTTATCAACCTCCCAGATAATTCATAGTATACATTTGATAATGTTTATCAACATCCCAGATAATTCATAGTAATATGCATTTGATAATGTTTATCAACATCCCAGATAATTCATAGTATACATTTGATAATGTTTATCAACATCCCAGATAATTCATAGTAATATGCATTTGATAATGTTTATCAACATCCCAGATAATTCATAGTATACATTTGATAATGTTTATCAACATCCCAGATAATTCATAGTAATATGTATTTGATAATGTTTATCAACATCCCAGATAATTCATAGTAATATGCATTTGATAATGTTTATCAACATCCCAGATAATTCATAGTATACATTTGATAATGTTTATCAACATCCCAGATAATTCATAGTAATATGCATTTGATAATGTTTATCAACATCCCAGATAATTCATAGTATACATTTGATAATGTTTATCAACATCCCAGATAATTCATAGTAATATGCATTTGATAATGTTTATCAACATCCCAGATAATTCATAGTAATATGCATTTGATAGTGTTTATCAACATCCCAGATAATTCATAGTATACATTTGATAATGTTTATCAACATCCCAGATAATTCATAGTAATATGCATTTGATAATGTTTATCAACATCCCAGATAATTCATAGTAATATATGTTTGATAGTGTTTATCAACATCCCAGATAATTCATAGTAATATGCATTTGATAGTGTTTATCAACATCCCAGATAATTCATAGTATACATTTGATAATGTTTATCAACATCCCAGATAATTCATAGTAATATGCATTTGATAATGTTTATCAACATCCCAGATAATTCATAGTATACATTTGATAATGTTTATCAACATCCCAGATAATTCATAGTAATATGCATTTGATAATGTTTATCAACATCCCAGATAATTCATAGTAATATGTATTTGATAATGTTTATCAACATCCCAGATAATTCATAGTAATATGCATTTGATAATGTTTATCAACATCCCAGATAATTCATAGTATACATTTGATAATGTTTATCAACATCCCAGATAATTCATAGTAATATGCATTTGATAATGTTTATCAACATCCCAGATAATTCATAGTATACATTTGATAATGTTTATCAACATCCCAGATAATTCATAGTAATATGCATTTGATAATGTTTATCAACATCCCAGATAATTCATAGTAATATGCATTTGATAGTGTTTATCAACATCCCAGATAATTCATAGTATACATTTGATAATGTTTATCAACATCCCAGATAATTCATAGTAATATGCATTTGATAATGTTTATCAACATCCCAGATAATTCATAGTAATATGCATTTGATAATGTTTATCAACATCCCAGATAATTCATAGAAATATGTATTTGATCTAGTTAAAATATTCAGATAATTGTATGAGTTCTATTCTTTTCATCTTAAAAGCTAGAGCTGGTTATGGTGAGCCATATGCATCACAATATATATTGCAGTAATTACCTTTGATATGATACATCACAATAGTATCACATACATGTACAAGTAAGTCCATATCTTCTGTCGTTGCATACACATAGAGAACGTGTAAAATTTCCAGAACAAAGAAAATTGTTCTTGTTATTTGTTGTGCCAATTTTGTTAAATGTTTACGAAACTTTGATTTGTTTCCAGCACAATATTTAAAAAAGACACAATTTGTATTGTACCAAGGCAAACAGATGCACCTGATGCAACAGAATAAGTGAGAGTGTATCACTTAAGCTATATACATAATTATCTCTCACAGGTCACATAAATGCTCAATCACACGTACTTGAATGCAAATTTTATATTTGGAACACAGATATTGCACGCAATACCTGGGCAGCAAATTCAAAGGCTTGCCAGTCATGCTTTCAGACACCTGCTGAATGGGAAAATATGCTGATCAATCAATCATTTTAGCTTTGCTGATAGAATGCAGCAGCTGAAAGGCCTCTGATGTACATGTTCACAGATGTCATTATATATCAACAGAACATGATCCAATAGCTGGGCAGTCAGTTCAGAGACTTCTACTAGCTGCTTTGTGGTGGGAAAATCTGACTGAATTGAGAGGCAGAAAGACCCAGTGATATTCATGTAGTTTTTATAATTGTATTTTTAGTGGTTTCATATAGAATGAAAATGTTGTTGACACACTTACCAACTCTTCTAAGCATATATTTATTCAAACTTAGTGCTTTTAGATTATTAAAGTACCAAAAAGTTAAGTAAGAGGAAGTGAAATATTCCATGGAGTGCAGTTAATTTCAACTTAACCAAATATTAAACATGATACTTTTTAGGAGTTACTTGAGCACATGATAAAAACTTGTAATGCAGTACTATAAAATTTCTTACCACCAAGTGAAGGTGGCGAAGCTGTCAAACCAAACTAGACTGTCCAGTTTTTATAGCACTGTTATGTACAATTATTTTCCTTTTCCTTATGCAATTTTGTGTATCTTTAATTTGTAATGTGAAGGACATGTCATCACCTTGTTTGGATCCTATGTGGCAGAAAAACATTAATTGGTAAATATATAAATGGATACAAGAAGAATGAGAACTTGGTGTACACATCAGCTTATCGCATGGTATACATTACATTAATCCCATCTGAAATGTGCACATGAAAAATAATTTCTTGAATTTTTCTGCTTGATTCCATTAAAATACAAATGATTAATATCTTCCCAATACATTCACTAACTTGGGAAACACTATTTCATAACAGTTAAAATTGCTAGGCATCTTCAGGGGGTCTGGTTTGTTTTATATATTTTTACCAACAATACAATATGTATATCAGACATTGGGAGTTTCTAAATAGAAACTTGTATTTTGACTTGAAAAATACTTAAACTGTAAATTCTTACAAAAAATCAAATTTATTAATCTCATAATATTATGTGCTTTAGATTAACATGTAAACAGAAAAGATTGAATTTATTAATATCATAATGTGCTTTAGATTAACATGTAAACAGAAAAGATCAAATTTATTAATCTCATAATGTGCTTTAAATTAACATGTAAACAGAAAAGATTAAATTTATTAATCTTATAATGTGCTTTAGATTAACATGTGAACAAAAAAGATCAAATTTATTAATCTCATAATATGCTTTAGATTAACATGAAAACAGAAAAGATCAAATTTATTAATCTCATAATATGCTTTAGATTACCATGTGAACAGAAAAGATCAAATTTATTAATCTCATAATGTGCTTTAGATTAACATGTAAACAGAAAACATCAAATTTATTAATCTCATAATATTATGTGCTTTAGATTAACATGTAAACAGAAAAGATTAAATTTATTAATAAATTTATTAATTGTTTTCTTGTAAGGACACTGTATTGGAGTAAATCAATCGATTGTATGATAAAATGGTAATCTCCATAAAAATAGTTCACTCAGAATCCAAAAGACGAAAGGAAAAACATATAAAAAAAAAGATTTAATTGAATTTGTTGTACATGTAATTATGAGTTTGCATATTGTTCTTCGAACTTCTTACAAAGATGTAATTTGATCTTTTGTTATTTACAGTGAGAAATGCAGCACTAGATCATTCAGCTTCCTTACTCTAGAATTACCTTATATCAAAATTTTAAATTTTTGCCTTTTCCAATTACCCAAAAGAAATTGTAAGTAACTCTTTGAGATACTACACAACTGTTGGGGTAAATACATGTACTATACATGTACATCAGTTGTTTAGCTGAAAATTTATATTACCAACTTATGCATCAGATGAAATTAATGTTATACTTTTTTTATTTTGTTCTGTCTCCCATTTGCATATTATGCATGCAGGTAAAACAGAAAAATGAGATATGGACTCAGAGTCATTAATGCACAATTGAGTAGATTTTGCCATTTTGTGTGCTCCCATGGTCAGCCAAGATGCTGCTCCCATAGCCTTCATCAGAGTTTGGGTGTAACAGCAGTTCACTTAAGGCAATTAGTTATCCTGTCATAAAATACTTCAATGACCGGCTGATGCACATCTTCAGACTTAGAGCTGTCAGTGGGTATCCAGGTACTTGGATACCTGCCCAATGATAATAACCATAGTAATAAAATGACCCTTCAGGTACCCATTTACAATTTTATAAGTTTTTGGCCAGATCAATATGGCCCTATTAGCCCTTGGCATGTAAAGGAAACACACAAATTATTCATTTTGATAATTTTTCTGATCGAGCTAAGATTTTAATATATTGTTCATTGCCAAGTAGTGTTCTGTCTCTTCCAGTAAGCATTTGACCAAATTCCCTTATCTTGTTTTCCCACATGACATCTGTTTGACTGTGTGTAAGTGGTATACTTGTTCATTGGCAAGTAATATAGCGTGGCTATTTGATCTAATTGCTGAACAATTGACACATGTTCAGCTGCAAACTTTGATAGATTCAACAACTGTATGATCAAAGAGCACAAACTCAATCTCTACATAATCATAAAGGTAGTCAGATATTTAGGATTACCAGACCATGACAATTTACAACTAGTGGACAGTTTTGTTAATCATTTTGTTCATCTTATTGACTTTATATTTTGATATGAATAAATACAAAATAAGCAGTTTTTCTTATATACCCTTTGAGCACAAACAATGCATGTTTTTGCATGCCATTTGTGCCATTGTCAACCTAAACCAAAGCACTTTACAAATCAGATGATCTTCCATAAATCTCAAATGATGTGAGTTGTAAATATATAGTTGTATAAATATAACTTTAAATCTGATTTATTTGATGTACATTTTTCTATTACTCTTGAAGTGATTATCATAATTACAATGTGTTTTTTTTTTCACTAGAAGACTTATAATGTTTGGTAGTTGGTTCTAAATGAAAATGTTACTGATCTTACATCAAATATGGTTTACATAGTGGTGAACTTTAAAATCTTATTGTTACTGCACCTCCAGATGAGATGGTATTATTGACAGGGAGTTTGCACAAAAAGAAATCGTATTATGTCTAATTGCATGGAATGAAAATGGTTCTTCCTGAGAATATGTATAGGTTAAGTTCTGAACAGATAATATTGACCAGTTGATACGGGATTTTGATGAAAGCACTTAATCGCATGTATCTAATTCTAATGAAAATATGCTCATTTGACCTTCAAAATGGTACAGTAGCCATTTCAGAAATATTTTTTTCATTCCTCTTTCATGAATAGGAATTGACATGGGATTTTCACTAAAACACTTCTTACTATATTTATTTGGTTCTGAATGAAAATGGTGCATATATGACACCAACATATCTGTACTTTGTGAAGAAGCTTTGTAATCAGGTCAGATTTACTTTGGGCTCAAATCAAAGGTCAATGCTTGCAATGTTGCTCTTCATTGTGCTTCAGAATATCCTGCCGTGTGCAACTGAAATTAGACTCATCACATTTAGTGACATAAAAATGATGAAGCAGAAGCAACACCCACTTTTGTTATGCATGTGTGCAAGTAGATTTGCTGTTGCTTGTATTGATTTAACCTGGTACATCTTGGTACTGTAATTGAACTCCTGTATGTGTAATGCCGATATTTTTTTTCTCCTATACACCTGCCAAAAGGTCAAGCTTATTTCATGACATCTACCAGCCTGTTTGTTCCCCATTTCATGTTTCAAAGCAAAGCTTAATTTGGCCACCATTTACCATTGTGAAACTTTGTAAATTGATTGTGTTTTGGTATGGAAATGTCAATTGCAGGTTCAAAGATTAAGGTCTTTGAAAGAAGAAATTTGGTTTCTGCACAAAATCATTTATTTTATATCAGAAATCTTGATTCAGTTTTGTGCATGAATTGCAAATTGGTGTAAGATATCAGTTTGTTTGGGGGGGGGGGGGGTAAAATGTCAAAGGTCAAGGTCACACTGGTTGATTGGAGAAAAACCATTAGGTCCACATCTCTGACCTGGGCCAAATTTTGTGGATGCTTGCCCTTGCAGTACGGAAAGGAACCTGTTAATTTCGGAGTGAGAGGATAAGGTCACTATGACTGGAAAAATTGAAGTGGATTTCATATAAGTATCATTTTGTCTCGTAGATCTGAACTTTGTGGATGACGTGCAATTGCATGAAGGAAGAAGCCTAAAAGTATTGGTGCAAAAAATCCAAAGTTAAGGTCATTAATTGTGACTGAAAGCTGGCTTTTGGAAAAGAACTTTACTTATACACCATGAACAAAAAATAATGTCTAAAAAATCAGTCCAAATCAATTTTTCAAAGTACATAAGAGCACATGTAAGGTTTATTATTATAGTGTTATATAATAATATATTCAGATCATAATAGTGTTCATGCATTAACTCTGGTGGTTACTGATGTTACTCTGTGTTTTAGGGGTTATTTCAAAACTGAATGTGAATCATTTTGACTTTATCAGTTGTTGGTGTAATTGTGAAAAATAAAATAAATTTAATTAATTTAATTCATACCTATTTGGAATTAGAATAATAAAATCCAGGTTCTGTTAAAATAAATTAAACTATGTAGATCTTGCTGTGCTTGCCAACTTTTAAAATAACCGTAAGAAATTATAACTCCCCACCATAAACTGGCATTGGAATAGCAAGAAAAATACAAACTGCTCTGGTGGCCTAGTGGTTAGAGCATCCTCCGTGGAGTTGGGAGGTCATGGGTTTGATCCCCGGCCGAGTCATACCAAAGAATTAAAAAAATCTTATTATCTTTCTTTTTTAACCTTTCATTCACAGAACACTGTTGGTGTCAGTTTGTGTGCGATTCTGTTTGCATTATTCATAACTAACAATTTTTCTCTTGATTTTGTGAATTTTGAATTTTGCCTGTGTTTTGTGTCCATGAGAACATTTTGAAAGATCTCATTTATTTACTTCTTTAGACTTGCAACACCAGACTGCATCATGTACATGGTAGTTCTTCATTAGTCTGTTGATAATTTCCTTTGTCATGTAGAAAACTTTGATAATCCATAAAATGCAAGTCTGTATTGCTGTAAAGTTTGTTTATTAAATTTCTAGTATGTTCAGGCTTCTAGTCAACTGAATTTTTTAAAATATCATTGATGGACTCAATGTTGTTATTGGTCCAGTGTTTGTTTTCTTTATTCTGCTGATTCGGTTCCAACACAAACTAAGTCTTGGGTTTAGAATATTTACATAGTATTGTTCAAAGCTGTTGTGCTTTTATTTTATTAATTGCTCAAGTTTTTCAATGCAGCTTTCAAGCTCCATGGTAGCATTGGTATCCATGATAGCTTTGGTGCCAAACAGAGACCTTGTGAATGTATCATGCTTTACTTCCTACTTTGTGTTGTTGGTAAAACTTAATAGTGTCTTTTAGTTGTTTTGTGCACAGATATCATCTTTCAGAAGCTAACACATGCTCGAAAGCCTTGGTCAGATCTTTTTCATCCATGCTGAATTTTCATATTCTCTGATTTAACCACTCCAATGGCCTAGTGGTTAGAGCATCCGTTGCGGAAGTGGGAGGTCATGGGTTCGATCCCCTGCCGAGTCATACCAAAGACTTACAAATATGGTTCTAACAGCTGCCTCGCTTGAAGCTCAGGATTATGAGATTTGTGTTAGGTCTGGTCAGCCTGGTGTCAGGATAATGTGACTGGGTGAGACACCATGTTTCTTTTCTGTGGCATGATGCCCCAGTGCTAGACATCACTATAAACTGCCTCACTGCAGACATCATAGCAATATGACAGAATTTTTTTAAAAAGCTATGTCACAAAAGTTTCTAAGGCTGAATGTTTGGTCAATGCCATTCAGTTGATTCTTTGTGTTGTCAAGAAATGTTTAAGATCCTTGATTTGTTCTATTCTTTAGTTGATACTTAATGGCAGTTTTAATTTATTGTATATGAATGTTCAACAGTGTTCATTTATCATTCCCAACACATCCCAAATCTTATCTGCTACACTAGTGTTTTTGGTGTGGTTGGTTTTGTTTCTTTTTATGACATTACACTTTAGTTTTCGTGTCACTCTTAAGTCACGTACACAGTTCATCAAGTCTTTTTTCAGGTACAAAAGATTTCTCTTCATTGCTGCTTGTTCAAATTTTCCTTCATTGCTTCTCTTATTTTGGGGTTTGTTCTTGTGCATCTTTGTCCAGAATAAACATTCCAATATGATAGTGAATGTACTAATTGAATTCTGATAGGTTTTGCACATACATGAGAGAATTTAAAGAATACAAATTTAGCACCCTTGTTTCTAATTATTCAGCATAGTGCTTTTTGTCACAGAAAAAGATTAGAAGAAAACATTTTAAGAGAATTTCTTCAATATTAAGGTAGTGCTGTGAAATTCTGACTTATGTGCTGCTCTTTTTCTTATAAATATTACTTACTTAGAATTAACTGCTATCAAAGTAAGAGAGAGAGAGAGAGAGAGAGAGAGAGAGAGAGAGAGAGAGAGAAGAGAAAGAGAGAAAGAATTGATAACTGTATTGATGTGTTAATAAAAAGGGATAACCTCTAGTGATGTTACTTGATAATAATCGAAAACAGAGTTTACTGATCGCTTTTTTTTTAAAAATTTGATTCTATTTAATTGTATATATGTATCCTCTGTAGGTGAAACTGTTTGGGGACAGTCTGGTGGTGTTTTTTTAACAGTCTTGGGGTATCTTGAGGTCTCACCTTTTGTGGTTACTGAAAAGAGGAAAATCTGATGTTACTTGATAATTATACAATAAAAAATTATTATGATGACTGTTCTTTATTTTTGCTTTGGTTTTACTTAATTGTATTTATGTATCCTGGGTAGATGAGATTTTATTGGGACAGTCTAGTGGAGTTTTTAGGTAGTCATAGGGTCTCTTGTGATCTCTCCTTTGGTGCTTACTGACATGGGAATTAACTCTGCTGATGTTATTTAATAATTATACAATACGGAAGTATACTGATCACCTTTTTAAATTAAATTTTATTTAATTATATGTATGTGGGTGGGTGTATTCTGGGTAGATTGAAGCTTTTGGTACACCATTAGGGTGTCTTAGGGTATATATTTATCGTGTGCAATTTGTGCTCATCCATTAAACAGTGTCATCATCATCAAGGTGCAGAGCCTTAGGGTAGATATCAATATTCACATTATATAGTGGCATTGATTATTATTTGCATTAAATATTCATTAATATTCATAGGGTACCAAAAATGCATGCAGTTACTTAGGTGTAAATTGGCCAACACTTGTAAATATATAATAATATCCACAGTGCTCCTGCATAATTTCTAGGATTGATATAGTAATCAAACAAAAAGCTAAAACAAAATTGTTAAATGGCAAGGAATTTCACCACCTTTCCAGACATGTAAAGATTATTGATTTGACATGCAAATTAATGATTTTACAGAAAAATGTTATATTATGTGGCAAATTTCTCACCATATACATATATATATATATATATATATATATATATATATATATATATATATATATATATATATATATATATATATAGTTTTATAGTTTTATAGATTAATATTTTATGCAAGATCATGCAAGCAACTGTACTTAGTTACCAAATTTTTTATATTAACTACAAGCTTGCTGCAAGCCTCCACATAGCCTGCTAGCTACAGTAAAGATCATTAGAAACTTTGTGTGAGCTTGTCACGAGCCGTCATATGCTTGCATGATTTTATTAATGATTGCATACGGGCTTATCACATCACCCTGTCACACGCCAATACAGACACATCAATTCTTAAGCATTAGATAGGTATAGGACATGAAAATTGAAATACCAGTTTTTGCAAGTAAATCAAGCTATTTTTCAATGGAGGTACATCCAAGAAATGATAAAAATTCAGTCTAAACTGTCTCTGTGATGCAGCGTGGCATACTTTCGTGACATGAAAGGAGTGGGGGGTGGACAATTCTCAAAATGCAATTTTGTCAAATTTTAGAAAAACATGGTCCTACTTAAGTTCATGAAAATGAACCGAGTCTACAACAGTTACTCTGGATTGTGCCAGAAAACGTGTATAGCTTCAGTTTTAATTAGAACAAACAATGAAAGCTGTACCAAATCACACCTGTTGTCAGCATGCTGAGGAATGTGTGCACTCATTATTTTGAATAGACCTTTCTACGACTAAATTCATACAGATATAATCTTGCCATAACACCATTCATTTAAACAAGTTTGACACATAATTTGAAGAGAAGACATAAAGACTATTTTTGCTTTTCTGAATGGAAATCAATATATATATTTATATATGAAATAACTTGTAGAAGTTATTAAATCAAGTTTTAAACACTAGCGCCATTGACCGACAATGGGGTCAATGCGCTAAATATTTGAGGGATAATTTGGCCTACACACGGGTCATTGCAGATATGGCTGAAACGACCAGATAGGACTCCTGATTTTAGACTTCGTACAGTAAATAGAGGTTACTAAAAAATATGAAATATACATGGATATATTCCAAATTGTTGGAAGCTTAAGACATACCATGTTTTTTAGTATTACCTCCTCTTAATGTATGAAAATGAAACTTTAAAAATTTTCAACACTTCACAAAAATACATAATTTTTCTTCCATGGGCCACTTAGTACCATAAACAAGTATCCGGATATGTATTCCATTAGGTTCCAATGGTTTTAAATTCAGACGATCCAAATTTATCTGAAAATATGCCGTAATAGCAGATCACTGTTTTGGAACCAAAGCTGCATCAGAAAACGGGAAGCCAGAAATGGTTATTTCCCCTGTCAGTCCTATACCTACGTTAGATCTTTTTTTGAACACCACTGGAATTTAATCATAACTGTATTTTTATGACTAGTATAGAACCTTTTGGACTGTTTGGGATTTAATTGTCTTTACTGCTGGTTCTTTTTGGCATTTTTACTTTATTTTCTGGGAAATCAATTATTTTGTTGAATTCAACCAAATGTCTTGGTTTTGGCTCTTTTTAATTACTTAGTTTAAGACCAGCAAGTCATAGTAAATGACTGAAATGTAGTATGAAGAATCGGTGTGAGGAGTTTAAAGAATCAATGCCTATGTAAAGTATGTACATGTATCTCCAGCAGTTTCTCTAAACAGCATCAGTTACAAACCAAAGAGTTTTGGGATTTTTCTTTATAAGCTTACAATAAAAACATAAGAATATTTAGTTTAATACACAGTGTTGTATTTGATTAAAACCTAATTTCATGCTATCTTCAAAAAAAAAAAATTAATTTTGTTTCTGAATGAATAATTCAGAACTATTTATCTCCCCCAGTTATCTTTTCTTTTTTATTTGTACTTCAGATCCTTTGATTCTCATGGTACAAGAAGACCTTCGGACTCCACAGGGAATAAGTTTGAAAAACTCATGTCTTATGAAAATTTAGCAATTCGAAGTTCAAAAGGTGTTGAAGTGAATCATGAGAGTCAGAAAAGAGATAAACCTGATAAAAAAGAAAACATCAGTCCAAGAAAGCATAATTTTAGATAAAAAATGTGTGTATACACATCATCTACTAACACAAGCTGTTTCTTCATATCCCAGCATTCCGAATCAGGTAAGAAGGTAAATGTTATTCATCATTTATAAGTGACATTATGATGATGGATTTTGATTTTATATGCAATTTAGGAATTTCACTTAGAAGCTCACCTGTATGTAAAAGGTGAATTTACTTACTTATGGTTCACTTGCAAGTGAAGTATAGGTCAATGATCATTTAATATGCAAATTACTCATTTCATGTATAAATGAAATTTACTAGTGAAATTTAAGTCATTCATCGATGCACTTACAAATGACATAGAAGTGAAATCATGCTAAATAAATTATTATGAGATACATTACCAGTTTTTTTAACACTAACCAGAACCCTTTTTAATTGCTCTTTTGGAAATAACAAAATGATTTATGGACCTCTGGTAATATACCAGGCACTTGTAAAGAGGTCTGTGTAATACATATTCCCATTCCAGGTAAAGATATCATAGATTATATTAACTACTATCCCATTGTTTTGATGAGTTCTGTCTGTAAAACACTGGAATGAATAACAAAAACAAGGCCTGTTGATATTTGGAGACTAACAATTTAACATCTCTTTTTCAAAGTGGCTTCTGATATGGCTGTAGTACTAACTATCCAAAATATAAATTTTATTTCAATAAAATATAATTCAAGAAAAATGAAAGAATTAATAACAAACTTTGTATGTGCATTCCTAGAATGTAATCTTAATAATTCTAATAATATAAGATCATTTCTCACTAATCCAGAAACTGTTCTAAGGTATGGTGAGTGAGACCTGTATATTGCTTATGTGTTACCATGACAACACTGAATTCAACAGAATTATTAATCCAAATATTATTACATGTACTTCAATGTAACCTCATGAACGAAGAATATCACTGATGTCCTGGAAAGTTGCACATAATCTGATGCAATGCTTCTATTAGATATTCATGTTCTTGAATAATATCATGTATTCTTCAAAGTACTGACTGTTTATCTGCTCTGCTAAATCCAACATGTAAATAAATAAAACAAATTCTCTGACACTTACTAAGACTGTGTATTACTGAAAATACAGACATGGTCCTTGTATCTTCATCAAATAATATCTTATTTTACATCAAATCAACAAATCGGATTCACTAGAATTTATTGAATTGAAGTCATAAACAAAAACAGTCCTGTTCTGACCTTCAGATCTCACTAAACCAATCAAATGCTAGAGTGCATTAGGGCAATGCCATTTTCAATTCCCATGCTTGCTTACATGACCACATTCATCACATCTGCTTAGTTTTTTTCACCTTATGTTGACCTTGTCATGAATTATCAATAGAATATACCAGTTCTTTTACAGTAGTAAAAACCATTGAATTAAAGGATGTCAAATATAACTTCATTGTCTTAAAGGTCTTAAAAATGATATTGCAGATCCAAAAGGTGATACATAATTATATTTTCTATACTATTATTTATTGAAATGTGTGCATACAATTGAAAGACATTTGCATCAAAATATAAGATTTTTTAAAAAAATATAAAGATTAAAAATTGTGTCACTATTCTCAAAATTAGAAACAGTATGGATAATGTCTGCCAAACTATTCTTTTTGTCAAGGAAATGGTAGAAAGTTCTCACGAAATGGTTATTTCTCCAATTGGAAGCAAACTTTCTATTCCATCTTTGTAAGACATTTCTTATGCACTTGTTTGCGTAAACATCAAGCTACCCTTGTACATTCACTCAGTCCCCTATCAGAGAGCCTGGGTAGTGGACATTTTCAGTCAGAATTAGTATTCTGTTTGTTTACACCTTTTGATCTTTCATGATCTACTGCTCAGCTGATTTCACTTGACTTTCTTTGGCTCCCTGGAATGTTGTTTATTGATCTTGATCTGCTGGTGGACTATCCCTGTATCCCACCACAGAGAAAGGACGTCTTATCACAGCACAGAAGCTCTTTATTTCACAGCAGCCAGCAGATATCCACCCTGATGCTTGATTGCTCTTCTTTTTTTTTTGGAGGGGTTTCTTTCCTCTGATCTTTTCAGACCATTTATGGAAAGTCCCTCCTGTTTTTAGTAAAGTTGTGTGTTATAGTATCTCTTGTATTTATAAATTTTTATTTTCTTAATACATAATGCCGTTCTTTTTTTCTTCTCTTTCGCTTCTCCTTTTCTCTTTCCTTCTCTCGATCCTCTCTTTTAAGAATTGTTCTTCTGCTGTCATTTGTTTCTTTGTATTTTCTTCTTGTATATTTGTTATCTTCCTGACTTTTTGTTGTTGTTCAGGTTGTTGTGATGTTTCTCTATCCTTATTTTGATCTTCTCGATTTGACTGCTGATCGTGTTGCTGATCGTGTTGTTCGCTTTAAGTTTTTTTTTTGTTGTTCAATTATTTTTTGTGGTTCAAGTTGTTGTGGTGTTTTCCCTTCCTTATTCTGGATCCCTTGACTTTGGCTGTTCATCTTGTTTTTCTCTTTGAATGACTTTTTCGGTTGCTCAGTTGCTTCCTTAGTCTTACTTGTGGTTTGCTGAGGACTGGTTGTTCGTTTTTGTGGGATTGGTGTTTGTTTTATTGCGTCTTTCTTCCCAATTTTATTTCCTGATGTCATTTGTTTTGTCTCTTTTCCTGTCTGTTCTTCTGGATTAGTTTGTCTTTCCGGGATTAGTATGTCGTTAGTATCTTCTCTCATGCATTTGTTAGGTGTATGTCCTATTTCTCCGCACTTGTTGCATTTCCTGTGGTAGATACATCCCTTATACCATGTTGTTATTAGGAATCCATGTAAAAATCTTGCTCTTTTAATTGTTCGGAGTTTTGTTTTTTTTAATTTCTAAAATTCTTGTTTCGTTGAAAATGTTGAATCCTGGTACTACTCCCAATCTTGATTTTTTTACCTTTATTCCAAATTTCTCTTCGACCCATATGACGACAATTTCTATTGGTATTTCCATTGGTATTCCTGTTATGTGTAATTCACCGGTTTGTTTCCTTACTTTCCTCATGATTGGTTCAGGGCTTTTTATTACTGCTCTGTGACCACATATAGTTGTTTCTCCATATGGTAGGGCAGGTGTGTTTCCTCCATATCTTATATTGTAGACTCCCTTTGTATAGTTGATTGAGTATAAATTTGATAATATTTCTTCGTTCTTGATTTTTAGTTCTACTAAGATAGAGTCTGTTCCCGGTATTCTTCTGCCATTTAAATCTGGAAATACTAGTTGCTGTGTTCCCTTTTTGAATTTGCATTATATATAGTCTCCGTCGTCTAGTTCAACACGCCGTGTTCTAAAATCCTTTTGCAAGTCAATCATTGTTTGTCTTGCTGCCGCCATTTTCCATTTTTCCTCGTGCTATTCGTGTGATTTAACTTCTGAGTTTCGCTTTGTATCTTCTTTTTTTTTTGTTTGTCTTTCCTCCGTTTCCTTTTAGTTTCTTCTCATATTTGTTGTATTCTCTCTTATATTCTTTTTCATGTACTTGTCTATATTTTGTAGTCAAACATTGCCGCGTTTACATCCCTCCAGTAGATTTGCTTTTTTTTTTGGTGGGAGGAGGGGGGGGCACCAGACAGATGCCCCCCCCCCCCATCAAAGAAAAGTTAAACGTTTTTATGTATGTTTGTGTTCCCACAAGTATGTTGTTTGTTTGTTTTTTATTCTTTTTTTTTTTAAGGTCCATTTAGTTTTCCCCATCGGGGTTATAAAATTTGATTTTGGGGTATTTGATTGTCCTAGTGTTCTTTCAGTAGACCCTTACTAGTTGGGATTTGATCTACCCACTCAAGTAGCCTACTTTTGTCTTTTTTTTTTGACCATGGCTAGTGGTCTCCTATTTCCTTGTGTTTGCTATTTGTGTTGATGCTATATGTCTGTTTGCTATATAAGGTATATACCTTGTGTTAAGGAAAGCCATTTCTTTCAAATTTTTTACCAGTTGTCTTACTTTATGTCTTTTTTATAAATTAAAGACATTTTGTTGAGTATTTTAAGTTTATTTTTAATTTAAATTTTGAATTTTGTATAAATTGATGTGCATTCTATTTAGATATTTAGTATTCTTCAATTTATCTAGTAATATTTATTTCTCTAGGTCCGTCCGCCTTGAGGGAGGACCTGTACAAATTTATTTAGCTGTACAGTTCCTGCCTCAATTTGTCCGGCTTTTATTTATTTAATGTATTTGATCTTTAATGAATTGGCCAAAAGTTATTTAGTTTCCCCTAAGCGGGACCATATCTATTTCGGGATATAGATATGGTAGGAAAAGTATGGATTTAGAATCCAGAGAAAAAAGAGTGTGCGCTTAATTAACGTAGTAAGTAATCTTAAATTTTTTGGGTATTTTTCCAAACTCTACCACAGGCCAGATCACTTCGCGTAGCGCCATGTGATATAGCCCCATGGCGTCCTCATATGTACTTTCCCCTCACAAGTAGTATTTAATTTAATTAAAGTATACAGTATGAACATTAACTTTTTTTTTAAATTAAGTAAATAAATTAATTCAATTTTACTTTATCTTTAATTTAAAAATTTCCCTAACTTTCATTATTGAACCACGTCTTATAAGAGTATTCGTTATAAAGTCCGTTATTTGTCTAACCAGTTGTTTATTGAAGTTTCCGTCTAGGAAGAGTAATTGACGTCTGTCATATTTGTCTACCTTCATTATTTCAATTATTAGTTTGATCCTTTCTTCCTTTGTTTTGTCACATTGCGTAATTGTGTGGTATTTTATATACGGGGCATTTTTGCATAGAGGGCAGCTAACAGGGGTCCTTATTAATATTCGTTTAATTGCCACTTCGCCTGTTAGCCAGGCGTTGTGGAGGTACGTGTACAAGATACTTTGTACATTAAACGAGTTAATGCCGGACCAATGCCTCCAAACTCTGTCCCAATTAACATGTGGGTTTTGTACTTGTACCTTCGTTTTATTTTGGATTGAATTTAATTCTAAAAGCCAGTCGTATGTTTTGTCCTTGTTCAGTGCCCATAGTTCCTTATTATCCCTATACCTATATAAAATTTCTTTGATCCCCCTATATAGGTGTGGTGCATCTATTTTTTTCACTAGTTTGTTATTCGTGTATATGTCTTGTTTGTTTCTCATTCCAAAACCTTGCCAAAAAATGTATAATGCCTCCCATGGTGTATGCGGTGCGTTGCTTAATCATTTTAACCTATTTAATATATTTTTACATTTTATTACGGGGGGGTGGGGGTGTAGGTAAGGCTAATCCCCTCTTGAGTTTAGCTCTATATAAAGTTTCCTTATTTATGTAGTGTGTTTTGTAATTCCAAATGTAGTCTACTATATCCTTATAGTAGTAATTGGTGTTTTATAGTTGTCTCCGCCCACTAGGGGCATATGGACAACTTTTATATTCAGCATATCACTGAACATTTATTTACTTAAGAGACGTGTACATTAATACACTTATTAATTAGGGCGTTATACCGAATTACTAAATAGTAACTATCGGTATAAATGGAAGCCCTAGGGCAGGTAGGCAAGTCACATCCACACCTATCCCCATCAACTTCGTCGGCAGGCAGTCAGGAAGAGGCAAAGGCGGAAAGGGTCTCAAGAATTAAATTCATCATCGTCTTGCAAGCAGAGGAGGCCGAACGCACAACCGGACCCAAAAACAAACAAACCCGAGGAGCTCAGAAAGTACCACACCCTTAATTACACTTGCAACCCCATAAGACATGTTTAAAAATGAATGTGCTATAATGTTGTGCTGTGTTTAGTTTAATGTTATTTATTGTATTCATTACTATTGCAACATTGTGTTGCGGGGGTCTAATAGTCCTGGATTAAGACTACCTTATATATTCTAATAGGGTCATACTGTTAGTGTGTAATGTATGCATATGTGTCTATGAGGTTGCAATCCCTTTTTGATTAATTTCAATTTAATCCAGTTTTTCTAATGGATGCCTTATACCAATTGTGTGTAAGCCACCTGTGTAACTGAGTCAAGCTAGATAAGTTACGAATTTCCTATCACTTATCACTATGTCCCTAAGTAAGTACATAGTGTACTATATAATCGCCACCATCCTAACGGCAAAAGTCCCTTCTAAAGAGGGAGATTCACCCTAATGTAAAAAAAAAACAAATACCTACACTATTAAGTCAAAGTGACTATTTAAGTTTGTTCTCGGTAGATTGGTTAAGTTGTTAATTTGGTTGGGTGTGATCCGAAAATGCCATATTTGATATTGATGTATGGTCAGTCAAATAGAATTCTCTGTTACCAATCGAGTTTGAGAATTCTGGATTTGTTGAATGAACATATAACATAGACAAGGACATAGAATTTAGAAATAGAGGAGAGAAATGGGTCTACACCAGCTTCCCAGAGAGACTGATTGGATTATGCAAAGAGGTATACCTAATTGTATACTTATGCGTAGACACAGAGGTATACCAGGCTGTATACATGTGTGTACACCAATCCGGGCGATTTCCATAAGGAAAAGAGCCTGTGTCCCCACTGTTTCACTAGCCTTCCCCTATTCCCAAGAATTACAAAGGGTAGGAAATAGTAACAATACAAGACAATACAACACAACAATTAACAATTAGCATTAATATTAGTAGCAACAACATACATTAATATCATTAATATTAATACAATATCAACATTAACATCAGTATCATTAATATTAGTAGTAACATCAACATTAACATCAGCATCATTAATATTAGTAGTAACATCAACATTAGCATTGTTAGTATTAGTAACAACATCAACATCATTAACATCATGCGATTAATGTTAGCACAACATCAATATTAACATTAACACCAATATCAACATTAACACTAACATCAACATTAACAATAATTATCACTAAGTAAATAGCCCTGAGAAGGGCTGTTCTGTAGACTGGTTCCCCACGTTTCCTCTGTTGTCAATGATAGCACCAACTGCTCCATTTCCTTGAATATTGTCCAAGCAATTCTTCACTTCCATTGAAGTCCAGTTCAAGGTTTATGAATAATTTTGAATGTTGAGTGCCACTACTTTTATTCTGACAGAATGAGGGTGGTTTTAATATGGATATGTTTCTCAGTCTACTCTTATTGCGATGATCTCTGCTAGTATATGATTATGAGTGAGTGTAAACTCGCAGGCGCGCAGAGTTTCTTTATGAAGTCTCTATCTACACCCCATCATATCACAACTTCAGCAGAGTCACAAGCTAATTTGAACTATTTTTATGTTACTAATTATCCTAAACAGTTAATTTTAATTTTAGCTGTGATTTCTGCTAGTATGTTACTATGAGTGAGTGCAAATTCGCAAGTCGCGTATAAGTTCTTTATGAACTCAATATCTACACCCGATCATAACACCACTTCAGCAGAGCCACAGGCTAACTTTAACTATTTATTTATTTTGAGTATTAATAATAATAGACTCCTATCCGATTAATTTTAATTTTTAGCGGTGTTCTCTGCCAGTATATGAGTATGAGTGAGTGTAAACTCGCAGGCGCGCAGACTTTCTTTATGTAGTCTCTATCTACACCCCATCATATCACCACTTTCGCAGAGTCACAGGCTAATTTGCACTATTTTTATGTTACTAATTATCCTAAACAATTAATTTTAATTTTAGCGGTGATTTCTGCTA
This sequence comes from Unio delphinus, assembly GCA_029339505.1. Taxonomy (NCBI): domain Eukaryota; kingdom Metazoa; phylum Mollusca; class Bivalvia; order Unionida; family Unionidae; genus Unio; species Unio delphinus. Next base: position 3,333,226 of record JAQISU010000009.1, on the reverse strand, counting down.
ATATGTTATTATGAGTGAATGCAATTCGCAAGTCGCGTATAAGTTCTTGATGAACTCAATATCTACACCCGATCATAACACCACTTCAGCAGAGTCACAAGCCAGTTATTTATTTATAAACTTATTTTAATTATTATAATGTTATTACTAATTAAGTCCTATCGTAATTATTATGTGATATTGTTATATTTTATCAATTAAGTTTGAGTTTGTAAGGAAATCAATTATGTTTTTTACAGTTAATTGTATATTAGGTTGATTTAAATTAAGCATTTTTGGATATAGATTTATTGATGTTCCTATTTTTAGTTTATTTTTAAGTTTATTTCTGTGAATAAGGGTGTTTGTGCATTTATTAAATATATGATCTAAATCTTCAGGTTGTTTACATGTGAAGCAGTTAATATTATGTGGAAATATTCCTATATATTTACCAAAGCTGTTTGCCAACTTTGTTTTTCCTATCATGATCCTATTCATTTTAATTTGTTCCCTCCTAGTATTGCCTAATATTACTGCTGTTCGTTTAACAGTTTTAATGATATTATGGAGTATTCTGCCTTTATTGGATGAGTTCCAGGTATTTTGCCATATGATATTTATCATATTATATATTAGTCCATACATTTCAGTATGACTATAGTTTAATGGGTAATAATTTATTTCATTTAATTTATTATTAGCTAACTGATCAGCTATTTCATTTCCCTTTATACCTATGTGTGAAGGTACACATAGGAAGACTACTATAATATTTTGTGTTTTAAGTTTAGTTATTTGATATTGTAATTGATGCAGAAAGTTTTTCCTACTATTAGAGTTATTATTATGTATGGTTTTTAATACACTGAGTGAATCACTTACAATTAGTGCTTTGATGGTTTATTTTGTTGTATCCACATCAGGGCCTGTAGTATAGCCCAGAATTCAACACTATATATAGAACAATGGTCTGGTAAGCGGTTGCCTTCATGTATTTGTAAGTTGGGTATGACCCATGCTGCTGCTGTTCTTTTAGGATCAGTTGTTTTAGAACCATCAGTATAAATTTTTAAATAATTTTTATATTTATTATTTAACTTTTCATTTATGATCATTTTCAGAAAATGTGGGTTCTGTATTTTATCACCTTGATTTATCAGAGAGAGATCTACATATATATGATTAAGCCTCCATGGTATTATAATTGGAGGTGTAATTTTTTGTACTTGAAATATATCCACAGGGAGTTTAGTTTTTATAGTATTTATTTGCTTACCACATGAGTTAGAATATTTTCCTTGTTGTCCACATCGTTTATACGGTATGTCAAATTTGAATACATATATGTTTTTGCAACCTGTGAACGTTTTATTAGACTAAGTGGCTGAAGTGCCCAGATATCTATTACTTCTTTTATTTTCTTTTTAACTTTTAAACAGTTTTCTTTTTCTTCATTTGCCCCGAAGAATATGCCCAGGGCTTTCACTCTGTTTTTTATTAGGTGTGGGGGCAAACTAGGGTGGTTTCCCCTTCAGTTTCCTATTTTTAGTATTTCCGTTTTGTCATGATTTATTTTCGATCCTGATGCTTTCCCAAAAGCCTCATATTCTTTTTGTAGATGTTTAAAAGAATTTGGAGATTAATAAAGTTCGTACAATCATCAGCGTGTTGTAGCATCTTAAATTCCTCTGTTAAGTTAGGAATATTAATTCCTTTGATATTAGTATTGTTTCTGATCTTTATACTCAGAATTTCAATTGCTATTACATATAATAGTATGGATAGTGGGCAACCTTGCCTCACTGATCGTTGTATATCATTTTTTTTTGGTTTTCGCCCCATTTACTTGTACATTTGCAGTTATTTCATTGTACATTATTTTAGTCCAATTCAGGAAATTATTTCCAAAGCCAAATTTTTCCAATACTTTTTGTGTATAATTATGTTCTAATCTGTCGAAAGCTTTTTCCTGATCGAAAAGTACCATAGCACATTTCGAGTTTGTTGTGTTTATAAAGTCTATTATTGTCCTAATGTTAAGTATATTGTTATGTATGCTTCTATTTTTTTCCACCGCATGTTTGATTAATGTTTACTATGGTGTTTATTCCGTGCTTAATCCTATTAGCCAAAATTCTACTCAGTATTTTATAATCCGTGTTTAGGAGGGAGATGGGCCTCCAATTTTTTAAGTCAGTTTTATCCCCTTTCCCTTTGTATAATAAAGTAATCAGACCCTCCCGCATTGATTTGGTCATTTGGTCGTTTTTTAATAAAATATTGTTAAATAATGTTTCTAAAATTGGTGCCACCTCACTTTGGAATTTCTTATAGAAATCCGCAGTGAGGCCATCTCTGCCTGGTGATTTACCTTTTGCAAGTTCTTTTATTGTGGTTTTAACTTCCTCCACAGAAATGAGATCATCGCACCGTTTCTTGTGCTCTGATGATATCACTTCGCATTGTATTGAATTTAGATATTGTATGATTGTGTCATTGTCTATGTTTTGGGAAGTATATAGTGTTGTATAGTATTTGTGAATTTCCTCCATAATTTCAGCTTTTAGTTGGAATTTCAACCCCATTAGTGTTTAGTGCATCAATTACCCTTTCCCCTCCTTTCCTTTTTTCTTCCCTTTTATATAGTTCTCTGCCCTGTTTGTATATGTGGTGGAATTTACCCACCCTAATTTCCATTCCCCTTGTTTTATGTTCTCTTAGCTTTTCTAATTGTATAGAGTAGCTTTCTTTATCCCGTAATGGTGTTGCGTCATTATTTATTAATCTTTTTAGTGCTAACTTTTGTATTTTTTTAATCCGTTTACGTTTAGTTGAGTGATATATTGCTATTCGTTTAACTTTTATTTTAAACTTATCCCAATCAGTAGCAATATCTGATATATTTTTTCCCTCTTCGTTTGTGAGTATTTTAGGGATTTCCATTTTATTTCATTTATTAATTGCTCATCATCCAATATTGAGTTATTTAGTCTCCATTCTCCAGAACCCCATCTGCTATTTTTTTTATCACTATTTCGAAAGTTATTAATTTGTGATCCGAAATTTTGTAATCTAAGATTTTTGCATTTTTATATATTTTATGGTCAAAATCAGTTAGATAAAATTTATCTATTCTACTTGATTTGTTTATTCCTAATTTTACATAATCATGTGTATATTCCGTTCTTAAAAAGTTCAGTTGTCTATACACATTTGTTAATTTACATTGTTTTATCAGACTACCCATAATGTCCGACGATGATTGATCGTTAGTTAGTTTGCCGGTGCGATCTATATTCTCTCCCACCCAATTAAAATCCCCCCCCCCCCCTTATAATCAGGTGTCCTGCTGTGTAGGTTTTTAAGTAGTTATTTAGATTCCCTATGAAGTCGTAATGACTTTCTCTATTCGCAGGAGCATATATGTTTAGAATGTACAATTTATTTAATTTTATGTGAATTACCCTTCCCTTTAAACTAATATCCTATGTTATTCTTTCCCAATTTTATCTATTTCTGTTTTTGATTATCAATCGCTACCCCCGCTTTAATATCGTTGTGTTGTGCTTCGCTAGTTACAACTATTGCGTTCATTTTGGATTCAATTTCTGATATCATTGTATTTGTGAGTTTTTTGTGTGTTTTTTGTATTAGTATAATGTCTATATATAGTATATATAGTATACTAATGTCCTGTTTTAATTTTATCAGTTGTGTAATTTTGTCCTTATCTAATCCATTAGTGTTAATTGATGCGATATGGAAGTTTAGTTCTTCCATTTTCGGTTATCCAGGTGGCTGTATTGTATTAAATTTAGTATTTATAGTATTTTAATATTAGTAATTGCATTTCTAACGAGTTAAATTGTTGCATTGTGGGGCATTGGCCCCTCGTCCGTCTCTATTATGTCATAAGTGTCTTTAAGGTTTGGTTCCTTTAGTCTTCCGTTTGTTGTATCATTCGTCGTGTCCATTGTCGTGTTTGTTATTTCTGTTACTTGGTAGAGTGGGGTTAAGTCGAAATCCGGATCATAATCTTCAGACGTTGAAGCAGATAAGGATTTTTCCTCTTCTATTTTCCTTTTCCTTTCTCTCCTCTTCGTTTTTGAGGAGAGTCTCAGCGTAGGAAGTAGTTTTTCTGTAATCGTTGTTGGTTCTTCACTGGACGATGACTCAGATAAGGTGCGATTTTTCCTCTTTCTGTATGCTGGTACTGGTGTGGAGGCTTGGTGGACGGGATTCGTTATGTCTGTACTAGTTTCAAGAGGCTCCATGTCTTCTATTTCCTCCTCTTCTTCAATTGCGAGACATTCGAACCTGTTCCCCGTTTTAAGTGGGGCAGAGGGTGCCTCCCTCCTTATTGTTTTCTTAGGTGTTATAAATGGATCTTCTGGAGGTATCAGTATTTCTCGCCTCTCTATTTGAGCTGTTCTTGGCGGCTCTGCTTCCCCCGGATTCTGTTGTTGTACGTTTTATGTTTCGCTGACTGGCGGTGTTTCCTCACTGTTCCGTTCTTGTTGGTCTTCTTGATTTTCTTGCTCCGTGGTAGTGGCTAGCGTCGCCGCATATGATTGGGGGTCTCGTTGTACTTTTGTAGCAGTGCAGTGCTTTGCCCCGTGGCCCACCACTTTACATAGGGGGCATGGACGGTCTTTATCACACCCCTTGTACCAGGACCTGCACAAAAATCCCAGTATGTAAAAGTATGGGGGGGGGGAGTGTCTTGGCTTGTTCTGCTCGCACACGGATGATTCTCTCACCACTTTTTACATCTTTGTGCCCCCAGCAGGCAGCTGGCATATTAACATTCACATGCACTCTATATTGGGTCATAAGCTTGTCCGTTGTTACTTCATACGGCAGGCCAGAGATAAATAGGTCAATAGTCCTTGACTCTATATCCCGGATAATGGGGTCTGTATCTGATATTTTGACCCTCAGGCCGCATAGTTGCATTTCTTGCTGCTTCAGCAGGGGTCTTTGGCTCTTCGGGTATAAAATATACTTATTTCGGCCACCATATTGCAAAACGTCTATGTCCGCAATTTTCACACCAAGTATTTCCATCTCTGTTAACACCTCTGTCTGGCGTGGGAAGATTTCACTGATGCCAAAATCGAGAGATTTACAACCCTCCCTATGGTAAATTATAAGTCTTTTCTTCCCATGTTCCTCTTCAACAACTGTGTTAAAGAAGTCAGATATCTTGTGTTTATTTTGATTTGCTTGGAAATATTCCGCCATTTCTACAGTCTGTCTGCTAAAGTCCGTCTGGGTTGGAAATTTCGCGGACAAAATTTTGATAATTAAAGAAAGTATGCAAAATGATGTTTTAACTAAATGGGTGCTGGAAAATAAAGAGCAGTGATAAACAAAATTGTGCAAAATAATAAACAAAAGGTATAAGATATGAAAACTACAATATATATATATATACTGATTTGAGCTCAGTAGCTATCGCAAACAAAGTACTTAGAGTACTAGCACGCTTTCTGTGCACAGCTTGCAACGTGTTATTTACCTTTCCTGTATGTACTTCAGGTATATTCCAATTTATATTGATTTGCGCGCCGTCTGTTTTGTGCGTGCCATGACAATAATAACGAGTACCTAGACTTTTCAACCAGTAGATTTGCGTGCGGTTGGTCCTTGCCATTTTTGTGATTGTGACTATGTAGACTTCTCCTGAACAATCTCTCTACCAATAATTGTTTTTGTCAGAGTTGTCATTTGCTTCTTCCAATGATAAGGTGGCTATTCCTATATATAGTTGACTAATACCAGGAAATCAAGGGTTTGTGATGCGTATACTATCTTTAATCTAATTATTATTGCTGACAAAATCTAAATGATGAAAGATACCTGACAGATGCAACAAAGAAAAAGGATATTGTTTCTGTGACTATTTATTTCCATGACTCTATCTCTGACAGAATAAAAAAAATAGATTTAGGGACAGATTCAAAGATAGTATGTGATTATTTCCCTATAGGGTTATAGAGTTATTTCCCTTACAAAAAGGAGATAACTCCATAGGATTATACACATTCCTGTTAGAAGTATCTCCCGGAACAAAAATGGAATCCAGTTATATGTAAACCAAATTTTCTCTCCGTATTTTTGTCGAAAATTTTCTCTGCAACACGTCTAACCGAATCGTGGCAAATATCAAAATTTTTACCAGCTTCATTCATTGATTGAAATATTAATTCTTCGCCAGTCACTGATTTTATAGGGTTTGCAAATTGTCGATACATTCCTGTGAGATCTTTTATTTAAATACTTGTTTTAATTATACTATAATTTGACGCAGAGTGATAGCTTGAAGGTTACATAATTTAATATTTTTAGGATCTGAATCAATGTGATCGATCACAAAACCATCTGGGATTTCTCTGTTATATACTTCGTAGATAAATATATGACAAAAATATATCCCCCCCCCCAATACCAAATATTACATAGCCACGATTATTAACAATCCCTACTGGCTTTTTTGACTGACAGTTTCTGATTACACCATCACGTGATGATTCGTAGTTCTTAATCGTAGGATGCGGTTGAAATTCTTGGCTCATTCTATATAATATATTTATTTGTTTAAATCATTATTTGTTTTTATTATTATTTGTTGAGAATCTAGTAATAGAATCCTCTGGAGTTCTTATGACTTTGTCAGAGATGCTGTCAGGGTTATTTTTTTAAAATATAATACCGTTTACGCTCTTTGTATCGCTTACCACCACATTGGAGACACAGTTGTGTTTTTCTTCGTACTCCAACATCGCTTCGTATGCAAGGTTTCGGACCTAAGCCTCCTCGTCGCACACTCTGTGAATGATATGAACTGAATTAGTTTCTGCACTATTTGTTACAAGGGGTTAAGGATCCTATCATCAACCATTTGCACTGGTTCATTCTATAAAATATAACGAATGGAATCTCTTCATGGTGAGATGAGAAAACTCGCTGAGAAAATTTCAAAGAATAATACCGAGCAAATAATAACAAACTGTTTTACAGTCCCGTCAGTTGCAGCTCAATTCGCGTGAGAGAGAATCTTTGGAAACCAACAGATTTGAATTTCTGTCGGATGTTCAAGCTAGTTGTGTATGGACACGGCGGATGGTGTAATACCATATATGATTCTAAAAATTTCATCTCAGTTGATATGGTTGCATGTTATGCAAAACGTTTTCTCGGATATGGAGAATGTGCTGGGTATTTTAAACGATTTGGACATCCCACACACGAGATGACACGAGTTGCGATTAATGGACAACTACCTGATTTTGATTTAACTGGTTTCGCTCGTGTTATTTCATTGGAGTTTGTCCAAGGACACCATCCAGTTTGTCATGTTTGGTTTGTTAGACATTTATCTGAAAAATACTGGGCACCAATAGTTTTTTTGCGGTATATGATTGATTGTAAAGTACTGATATCGCTGATTGTCGGTGAGGAAATTATATCATATCACGCACAGAGACTGACATTTGGTTACCACAACCTGATGACGTTAGTCTTATTAGTATTATTAACGATTATAAGGAAAATTATCCTGATCTTACCGATGACTATATTGTTTATCGATCCAAGGAGATCTTTGATCATAGATGTGAAATCAGTGATAAAACCCCAAAGACTCTCGGTAGAAGAATAATTAGTAAATTCACTCAAGGCGAAGCATATAATCACAAGCGTCATTATTCACGATTAATTCTTGATGACGCTGAATACGATTTTATAATCGCGGATGCAACGGCTAAATATATATATGTCAGTCGTGAAAATGCTTACTTGTCTGCTTACTTGTCTGACGGAACAAGCTTAGGAACTATTGTTAACTACATCGATGGCGAATGTCCTCAATATAACCATCTAAGATTGTCTACACTGCCATCTCACCTCTGTCTGCGTGGGTTCGAGTCTAAGATTCGGCTAATGTAGTTATGTGAGAAAGCTTGCCAGTAGCTTCTCGTGGGTCGGTGGTTCTTTCCGGGATTTTTCCCGGGTTCTTCCTCCACCAATAATACTGGCCGCCATGTATAGCCTATCGTGTGCTTAAAAATGGCGTTAAACCCTAGTACAAAAAATAAAACAAAGATTGTCTATGCTGGCTAATGTTTCTATAAACCTGCTATCGATGATAAATAGATTTCCTCGCACTGCAGTAAGAGTCGCCAAGGATTCATTTTATATAGATAGCGATTATAAAGGAGCAGTGGCACGTTTTACGAGTTCAAGAAATTAATCAGATTAAAACCAAATAAAATCCAGTGCGAAATAGCGCGTAAAATAATTTCAGACATTTCGTTAAATGATTTTTGGGAGGCGTGGATACCAAACGATTTGATAGTGGGAAGTAGAAAGATAGTTAGAGACACACTTCTATAGTGGTTGTTTCAATTACATAAAGAAAACTTTGTAACACTTCCAGTTCCGTAATGTTATAAACCAGCTGATACACGAAAATAAAATATTGAAGTTGATATTCCTGGGGAAACAGAAAAACAGACAATCGTGTTAAATTATATTGTTTTGGTCTATATCAGTGTTATCAAAGATGCATTGCGCGCTGTTATATCTCACTGGACGCTAGGATACGCAATGACGATACACTCATCTCAGGAGTTAACCATCACTGATACAATTGTTTGGATCGTAGATGATCGCATCGAGTGATCGAATTTAGTTTATCTCGCAGTTTCACGAGTTGGAAGAATAAATCAACTTCGTAGAGTCGTTTTAGATTCTAATGACACCACCATCAGCGATATTGTCAGCGATGATATAATCAGAAACAAACTCGCTGGTTATAAACAAAGCGACAAAAAAAAAATAATAATAGAGAACTTGATATCGATGCTGAATTTATAATAATGCTAAAACAACAACAGAATAATCACTGCGCGAGTTGTAATTTTATAATGCTATGGCAGTATTCAGATAGAGATCCAAGATAATTTACCGCAGACAGAAAACATAGCAGTCTTGGTCATACACGAGAAACGGTTATGTAGACATGTCTTAAGTGTAACAGACGCAGAGGTGCTAGTTAAGTGATTGTGGGGATAATTGTGTATCCTCGGGTATCACTTGCAACTGTTCGCGTGTAAATCCACGCTGAGGAGCAGTTGAACCTAATCTGTAGATCGCGAGTTTACCCTTTGATCTTGTTATGTTAGAAATGGTATGTGCGGTAACACTCCAAATAGGATCAGTAGCTCTTTTTATACCACCTTCCAATTCACCTGCTTGATATAAATATGTTACAGTCACACTATCGAGAATTTGTTGTTTTGAAAAATCATTTTGTAAAACGGGTATATATTTGTTTGCTCGCATTATTAGGTTTCATATTGATTGTTCGAGTAATTTCATAATTTAATGCAACTATCACAGATGGTAATCTTGGAATCCATTCACGAGATATCTTTTATCGATAAATTCCTTTGCGTGTTGATATCCAAATAACCGCTCAACAAGTGTTCGATTAAATCGTTCAACAATGTCCTCGTTTGATGGTGATATTATGATGCTTCATTATCGTTAACACTACACCCTGAAATTCCTTACCAGGATCAATATGTAGCAGATTTGGCCATTGCAAAGGTTCTCGTCGATAAATTCGTTCAAACGCATCAGATACTTCTGATGATGCCTTTGTCAATAATGGCTCGGCTTAACAGTATCATGCGGAAGAAATAATATATCAACCTGAAAAACTTCACTTGAACAATGACATCAAAAATGAGCAAGGTGAATTTGTTTAGGCGGTGGTAGATCAATCTGTCATATTTCCTGCCTTGATAACCAATCTGCTGCAGTTACTTACTTGAGCGTTACTGCTTTGGCGAGTTTGGTAATAGCTGATTTACCGCTCCAGTATACTCTTGGGGAATAATAAATAGATTCCATAATAATATTAATTACCAGCACCTAGCACTAGTTTATCCTTCATCGCGGTTTTTATGAACCAGCTAGCTAGTGATTCCTTAAAAGATTTGTTCGTAATAGGATTTAGCGCATGAATCAAATTCACATCTGCGATATCTCTATGTTGCAGATTGCTACTTTAATAAGCGCGACACATCTTATCAATAGCGTTTATCGGATATTAACCTGGTCTTAGTTGGTCTTGGCTATCAAGTCGGATATCGAGTCTGGTTCCAGGGCCGCAGTAATTATATCCTGGAAGATGTTTTTTCTCCAGGATATTTCGCCCATGGAGTCCCTGGGAGTTTTATCATTTTTGCTGCAATATCATTTCCTCGTTTTTTTTTCAAAATCATCTCTCGATTTTTTAAAAATGGATCTAAATTTCTCTATACCACTTTGTACACACTTACCGGTGAACGCTGATCTGTTATTCTTTGTTGCAATTGTTATTAAGTCGTTTGTGCTAGTACGCGTCTTGCATTTCACGCAGTATAGAACCATAATTTATTGATAATAACATGAATGTAACTGATTTTTCAGCGCCACGAAAACAGAAACCTGTTAAGCATATTGTTGCGCTACCAAATTATATTCGTATGATTATAATTGGACCGTCTGTAAGTGGCAATACGGAACTGTTACTTAATCTAATAATGAGATGGATGACGTGGGATAAGCTGTATTTGATTGCTCCATCCGTAGACGATCAAAGATGTTACGATGTGTGTAAAGATTTTAATGAAAATGCAAAGACGATAAATGAATATGGTGATGTTATTGAATTTATCACTGTTATCAATGAAGCGCCGAGCGTTGATTCAATTGATGGATCTAATAATAATTTAATCGTAAATGATGATGTGATGTTGGGCAAACAATCAAATCCTGCTCGGATATTTTCCAGAGGTAGACATACAAATACTGATATGATTTATGTTACCCAGCGGTATACACAAATACCAAAATTGACCAGAGATAATTGTAATATTCTTGCTGTGTTTAATGGAGTTGATACACATACACTTAGAAATATTCATCAGACCTGGTCCAGCGGTGATATGGATTATAATCTCTTTAGGAATTTATTTAGTCTTGCTCATTCAACCCCACATGGTTTTATAACAATAAATTTATATGACCTCAGATCAAGATATCGAATCAGTCTTGATAGAATATTTGGATAAAATCGTAGCAGCAGAGAGGGTATGACAACATATAGGCATGAAATATTAAATGATCAAGCGCATACTATTTAAAAAAAAAAAAAAACACAAAAAGTAAGAGAATTAACTAACCCCCAAGAGAATCTCGCTTAGTTAGAAGTTTTGGGTTAGTGTTTTTGATATTATTACTTTCGGTTTTGGAAGAGGCCTTGGTTTGTCAAACAGACGCCTCTATAAAGATGTCCGATTCACCCTCTCTGCATGTATGTGTATTTTTGTTTGGTTTCGTACAGGAAACCTGGTCGACAAATATTTGCCTAAAATGTATTTGTCTGAATAGTTTGTCCGATTCACCCTCTCTGCTGCTAAAGCTATTTTCGTGTAGGGTATGTAACCATTGACTTTTCGTAATCAGTTATACACAGTTCACTTCACTCAGATGCTCAATTTTAAAATATACTTAAAAGGGCCAGTTAAAATCTTAACAAAGACGGATATCACATAGACACACTCTATTAATCATTGTGGCAATCAAACTTGAGAAAAAAAGTGAAAGGTCTTCGCATAATAACTTCGTGCGATAAGTGCTCAGACAGCCATGTTTAAGCTGTTGTGATTATTACTGATACAGTACAATCTGTTAAACAAATCATAAATCACGCACACTGTCAACAGGCAGACCATTTCGATAAGTAGTAATAGGGGGCACTCTAGCCTCAATGGAAAATCCAGTCAAAAACAGCTTGGGCTAATCTAGCCTCAAGGGGAATTTAACATGGTGGGCCTATCTAGCCTCAAGGGAAATTTAACATGGGGAACTATTTGGGCCTATTTAGCCTCAAGGGAAATTGAACATGGTGGGCCTATCTAGCCTCAAGGGAAATTGAACATGGGGAACTATTTGGGCCTATTTAGCCTCAAGGGACATGGAACATGGGGAATATGATTTGTATGGGTATAGGGAAACTGTCTAGGGACAAGGGAAAAAAAGGGTGGCAATGAAAGCTACTATCTTTTCGAGACCTATGAGGGGCCCTGAAAAGGGCCTTTGGATACTTCTTCTTCTTCTTCTTCTTTTATTTTCTACCGTTGTTCCACCACCTTTTAATTTTACCAATGATTCCCGTTTTCTTCTTCTTCTTTTCTTCCTCGGGAATCCAATTGGGATGTCCCATAGCTCTAAACTTTTCCTGAACTCTCATCCATCTTAGATTTAGTAGACCAAAGTCCTCTTTCTTCTTTTTGTTCTTTTGTTCCTTTCTCTCCTTAGACCAGTTTTCTTTAATCTGGATCACCTGTTCTTCCATCGCCATTCTCATCATTGCTTCTGCTTTCTTTAGCCTGTCTAGACCCCACTGCACATATTCCCACTCTATCAGATGTAATGTTTCTTCTAGAAAACACCTGACTTTGATGACATGATCAAGTGCCTGCTTCAAGTCCCCTATTCTTATATATTTTGTTTTAATACGTCTTCTTAATTTCTGGTCTTCCTCCTCTGTCATACCTTCTAATAGATCTCTTGCTAATTTCAGTTGGCTTACAAAGCCATGGTTACTCTGAAATTCTTCCTCAAGTCTTTCCACTTGATATTCTGCATCAAGGATCCCAAACCAGCTGTCTCGGAGTTGAATAAATAAGTCGAAATTCATCTTGATGTGTTCAAAATTGAATGACTCCAAGTACCGACGATTGCGTATATATATCTTAAGCACGGACGTGAAAGTAAACACCCCCTACATTCACTTTTCATATTATATACTATCCACAAACCATATCATTTACTATCCAAAATCACACCATATACTAACCACACACACGGGGAAGCAGCCAAAACACACCATATCATTTACTATCCCAAATCACACTATATACTATCCACACACACGGGGGAAGCAGCCAAAAGAACACCCTATCATTTACTATCCAAAATCACACAATATACTAACCACACACACGGGGAAGCAGCCAAAACAAACCATACTATATACTATCCAAAATCACACCATATACTAACCACACACACGGGGAAGCAGCCAAAACAAACCATACTATATACTATCCAAAATCACACCATATATTAACCACACACACGGGGAAGCAGCCAAAACACACCCTATCATTTACTATCCAAATTCACACCATATACTATCCACACACACGGGGAAGCAGCCAAATCACACCCAATTTTTTACTATCCAAAATCACACCATATACTAACCACACACACACGGGGAAGCAGCCAAAACACACCCTATCATATACTATCCAAAATCACACCATATACTAACTACACACACACACACACACAGTAAAGAGTCAGTGTTTATAATCACACTACTCCTCTCTCACACCCATTGGCAATTGACATAGTATTTCTTTTCTAGACATTTGGGTAGCCCTGAGAAGGACTTTTTTTAAACTTCAAAATGCACCTGGTTAATGCTGGCATCTCCCAGGTCTAGCCCCACACACACATCTTCTACTCCAATCATTCTCCCAATTCACTCTTGTGATTGGGAGCGCAAAGGGAGAATGAGTGGCTTCACTATCCCAATCTTCTGTTTGAGGGATAGTGAAAGTCTCTTCATTTCTTCCTCTATTCCGCAACCGTGGATGAGGCTGTGATTGTTGCGGCTGAGACTGTGGTTGTTGCGGTGGGGGCTGTGCCTGTAGTGGACGAACTGGTTCTGGTGAAGGTGTCCTCACCATAGGCTTAACTTGACTAGTTTGCCTCATCATGCGGTGAGGCAAAATTGACATTTTCATTTCCTTCTCCTCTTCTTTCTTTTTCCTCTCCTCCTCTTCTTTAATTCTGGTCTCTTCTTCTTTGGCTTCCATAGCCAGTTCGTCCAGGAGACGCCTACCATTATCCAGGTGAAGTTGAAGTTCAATCAATTTTTCCAGTCTATTCATCTTTGGTGTTGATAGTTTGATGTGAGGGATAGAAAGAAAAGTCAAAGAACATTTATATGAATACAAATGTAAAACAAACGACAGACGCATTGGTTTTCAAAACACAACATTTTTATTCAAATAACAAAACAACTCACAAAACACAATTTTTCAAATAACAAACATTTTTTTCTTCCATAAAACTAATACATTATCTTTGACATGGTTGACAACGTTGCGAATTAAATTGAGATTTCCACTGTTGGAAATCATTGGGCCATTGATGTACACTACGTTTCCTAGCTAAAGATAACAGATAGCCATAATGGTCACAAAACCATCGATCTACTTTGTCATCGTTTCGAGACGAATGACGATCAAAATAAGTCACTAAATGTTCTAAAGAATATCCAAGACTGCGATGATGCAGATAATAGATACAATATTGTCCACACACCATAGAATCTATGCTTTGTAATTTCAAATTATTGAATCGTGTCGTCTGGGCATTTCTTCTCATAAAGTCAATGATATCATCTTCGAAAGGGGGTAATCCATACGAATCAAAATACTCCGCACAACCCTCTTGAGGAAAGTAGACAGCTACCCAGTGAGTTCCTGGAAGATGACTGTCATCTGTGTTGATGACATAAGCTTGATTCTCTTGAGGTTTGCGATGAGGTAGTTCATCTTTAGCACACACGACAGGATTCCAAGAAGCAGTGTACGAACTACGGTTCAAAAGATAATAAAGTTCCCAGGTATCCATTTTTTGTTGTGTAGCCTTGTTTTTTTCTCCTTTCTTCACAGGTGATGATAAGTCATCAATTCAATCCAGACTTTTTGTTTGAAACGGTCTGACAAGTTACTGAGGGTTTGCTTCGTCTCCTTACTTTTGGCCAAGAGAGCTTCGATGCGATCAATTTCTTGAGCAAACAATGGAGGAAAGGAATGATCACGTAAGCCTTTATACCACTGAAGTAACACGTCCTCTTCTGAAATGAGACTCCAATCTTCGTTCAGATAATCATCCAATTTTTCTTCTTGACTCATCATCATACATTTATCGTGTTGAATTTGACTGGGATGATCGATTTGACATCCATAACAATCTTTTTTAATCATGTCCCTCATTTTATCTTCCAAGTGTTGTGTAAAACAAGCCACTAACTGTTGTTCCTGTTCTGGCCACATGGATTGCATGATCACTACTTCTTTTTGGTCTTGGGGATCTGCTTTTACTCTAACCTCCCATTCCATGGATTCTCCACTATTCAAAGAAGGACAAGGGTCTTCCATAATGTCTAATAGTCTAGAATGACTTCTCTCAAACTGTTGATTTCTATGGTATTATCGAATTCAGCATACAGAATGACATTCACCGTTTCGGTAAGAGCTCCTGCAAACTGAAGTTCCACACGCAGTTGCCCCGATTTTATAGGGTGGAAATGTCCCTCGTCGCTGCCTTGGTCTGGAGTGAAATCAAAAGCCCACAAAGTGTAACCTCTTGCATAGTCATCGTAGGAAATACCGTGACTGGTGTTGGTTCCTAACTGTCCTGTGGCTCCGTACAGTGACAAGTACGACCTCAAGTAATTCTTCTGTTCGGCAAAGTCGGGTTCGAAGGGTCTGGTACACAAAGTTTTGCCATCGCGACTGACTTCGATTTTGGATACTCCGCAGTGCTTAAACTGGAAAGGATTGTGATCGTGGGCACCGTTGAGGGCTGCATTGCTGACGATACCAATGAATAAACGTTTGGGTAACTGTCCTTGGAACAGATGATCTTCAATCTTAGATCGGAGTCCAGCGGCAATGGTGAAAGTTTTGACTTCCACGCGTCGTATCGGATACTTGGCTGTCGTTCTGCTCAAAGTGTGACTGATATCATTTCCCACTTTAGGTAACACTTCCACGCGACGTATGTATAACCTGGCTTCTTGGATAATGGTTTTGTATTCGTTGGCATGAGCCATCAAATGGAAAGCAGTACTGCTACGATTCAGTCTCAAGCGAATATCTACTCCGTTCAGCAAATACTTCTCTTGAAACCACATGTCCAAATGCAAACGATCGAACAGTTCTAAACTACGTCCTTGCAAAATTTTCTTTCGACGCTCGTTAAAACCCACATTGTGAGGATCGGCAGGATTTTCACCGGCTGCTGCTACGGACAAGGCTGTGTCGTTAAACTTATCTGCGGTGTCAGGTTTCCATACCACGCAAGCATCTAGATGAGTGTTCTTGGCTTCTTTTCCGTACGTCAAGAGATTTTCAAGGTACGCTCGGTAAGGGTAAGTATCCATGCTACTGCTGATCAGTTTGTTATTCATGTACAAATCCACATCGCTGAACAAGGAATGCATGAAATTGTTGACAGGAGCTACTCTATCATTGGCTCCTGGATTGCTGTTGTCCGTCGATTTAATCACTTTCACTTTCAAATACAAGTAACTGTTGTTGAGATCGATGTAATCTTCCGGTTGTCCTTTGATTTCAAACTCGATTGGAGCTGAATCCGTTAAAGAGGAGACGGAATGAAATTCGACCCATTGGGCTTCTTGCATGGTCATCATCGTGGGTGGCATGGCAAAGAGATCCAGTTCCGACTTGGAACAGGCACAAGATTCTTAGTGCATCATTTTTTCTTTTCAGTCTCAATGTTTTACTTTTAATAATCAAAAATGTCTAAGTCTCGAGCGGTTCTTTTTTTCTTTGTCTTTCGAACTTTAGAGATATGGAGACTTTTGGATGGGTGTCTTCGTCGACGCTTTCTACCTTGTCCTTGCTGTGTCCTCAGGGAAGTAGGAATGTCAGACTCGGTACCGTTCAAAGCATTTATAGGACTTTCTCGTCGACCCAAAATTTCTTTACCCGTTTGAAGCAAGACATTTTTGCCTGCTCTCAAAAAGCTTCTTTAGGGTTTTGTTTGTCAATGAGAACATTTTGAAGAAAATCTTTGCCGTGAGTCAATGCGGCATCTTTTAAGGCGTGCAATCCTCGTGTCACCATCGGTTTTAAAACAGGGACCACGGAACGAAAGGCTGATTTAAACATATCTCCTAAACCATGTCCTCGTTGTCGAGTGACTCCTTGGTACACAGGATACATCACTTTTTCAGTTGTTGAAGAATCGTTTTTGAAAATGGAGTTTCACTGTGACTTTCCCTTTGGTAAATGAAATATTTTGACCTAGTTCTCCTTTTATAGTAATGTTGACACTGTCGAAATACGACTTACTGACGGGTAAATAATGAGGATGCACAAATTCGCGGTGAACGTGATAGGTATTTCCACCTTCCTCGTCAGCGGTAGTGGTATCCACTTTGAAAGGAATGACACGCAGTAACGGTACAGAGGTGTGTCCTACCACGTTGTACTCCACTACATCGGAGTACACAAACATCAAGTTGAGTCCTTGGTTCATTTCTACAGTGATTCGAAAATATTTGATAAAATCCAAGTTACTGGATATGCCTGGTATTTCTTTTTTGTTTTGGAGCATCTTGAGGTCTCCACCTAAAATATCATACAATTCAGGACAAAAGGTAATGGCTATTATTTTCTTCTCTGAAAATTTGATCATGAGGCGACGAGCCACTTTAATGTACTCAAAGGTAACACTTTCTTTGATTTTGTCCAGGGGTTTACCAAACACAACATTGAACCTGGTTGCAATCGTAGTCACTAAATGTTGACCGCTAAAATAGTAGCCTGCAGGAATGGTCAACACATGAGTGGACAGTTGTTTAGTTGTGGGTCCATCTGATTTCTTGGTGTCAATGCCAGTGATGACTCGTTCATCTAAGGCTTGTTGCAATTGCTTGTCATACACTTCAACTGTGAAAAAGTTTTGATTTTCGACGATGTTTTTGATTTGTGTCGGGTGTATTATTTCCACTAAAGCTGCTTCCCAATGATCATCTTGATACAAATGCATGGCTTGAGGTAATTTAGACGTGTAACAACACAATGTGTTGTTAGGAAACACCTCCATGGAACTGTCACTGGGTAACGTTAAGTAAAATTGGTTAATAGTGTTGTTCATATTTCCAATGTTCTTCTGTCCGAGGAGTCACTCGAGGTTAAAGGAGTGTCTAAAAGAGGATTCTGATTGGAAGGGTGACTGTCAGGAGAAGGACTAACGTTGGACGCAAGACTCCCAATATTGTTACTGTTGTTCCCGTTGTAAGAGTATTTCAGGGAAGGATTGGGAAGAAGATACCCTATGCAGCTGCTGAGTAAAATGGTCCACAATTGTTTGTCTCCTTGTTGGAAACTCAAATTAGCAATGGCTGCACCAATGACACAATATACCACAAAGATTTGACAGAAAAAAACGATTTGCGTTTTAGGGACACGTTCTCCACACCACACCCACAAGGGTTGCTTTTGTAAATCTTGCAGAGATGACGTGGGTGAAGGAGTAGTCACTGTGGTTGTGAAGCTGTATTGAAAGGCATGATGGTCACTTCTTTTTATAGTCGATGACTTGGGCAGCGTCAATCCAAGAATCAAAACAAGGAGGATATCCTTTCCAACGTACTTTGACTTCTTTGACACGACGTTTTCCTACTTTACGGGTTCTTCGTTCGAGAATGCTTTCAATGTCGTACACGTCTTCTTTTTTGGTGACACGTTGTAACTCAGGCAAGTAAAACGTCCCTTTTAATACTTCTCCGTTCATGTCCTCCAATTTATAGACGGTAGGATGACGATCGCGCACTCGTCCAGTAACACGAAACAATTCGGTGGTCCAGTTGAGTAAGTAACCTTTGTCGAAAGTGCGTTTGGTTTTGCCAATGCGTACCCAATCTCCCGGGGTTAACACTTCTCTACCTTTCTTGGGGACAGCCCTCGTCCGGGACGTACCAAACAGACGCTCAAAAACAGTTACTTCGTTGTCAGGTGTCACCTCTTGTGGGGAACGTCCAATGCTTCTATGGTAAGATTGATTGTAGGCTTGGACTAAGTGTGGTAAGACGTCGATGTACTTGAGAGTGTGTTGATGCGTAAAATATTTGCACATGCGTTCTTTCAAGGTACGTTGAAGACGTTTCACAATACTGGCTTTGGTTTCAGGATTTTCGGTGGTGAAAAAATGAATGTCACGTTTTTTTAATTCTCGTTGGAAAGCTTGGTTCAGAAATTCGGTGCCTTTGTCGGTTTGCCATCGAAGAGGGTAACGACCACTTTGTTTCAGCACCAGTTGCAAAGCTCGTACTAACTCTCCGCTCGATTTGGATGTCAATGGTACGACCCAGGCAAATTTAGAAAAGACGTCGATGACACAAAACAAATATTTGTAGCCACGATTGTAGGTGGCTAAATGAGAGACATCAGCTAAATCGGCTTGCCATTGATGATCGATGCCTTCCACTTGAGTGCGACTTCTGTGAAATTTTCGTCGAATGGGTTTGTGTAAAGTGTACGTCGCTTGTTCTTGTAACCATCGTTGTGCTGCTGGTAAACGGAGCTTTTTCAGGCGAGTTTTGGCAGCACGATACAATTTCTGAATTCCTCCGTAACCTGCAGGGTGAGCTGGATCGTAGTAAATGCTGGCTAATACCTTCTCCATGTTTTTTTTTAATAAGGTACCCACTCTTCGATGATATTGCTTTGGGTGGGACGAAATGGGGGCTGTTTGGAAACGGTTTTACGTGTCCGATGTGCCACAGGAGTTGACGTCGAGGGTACTGGTGGTGGTGGTGGTGGTGGTGGTGGCGGAGGTAATGGGATAGCTTCTTTGGTCTTCTTTTCTTTTCTCACTTCTGGTTTCCTTTCTTTCTTTTTCACATCTGTCGAAGAAGGAGTAGCCATCATCTTTTTAACCCAAGTTTTGAGTTCTTCTCGTTGGGGAGTGGGAGAAGGGGTCAATAAGGAAGCGGGAATCTTACTCAGAATGGGAGTGGTAGTAGGTGTTTGAAAGAGATTATGGGGTTCTTCTTCCTTGGGTAATGGTGGGGTGACGTCTGTTTTGACCACTGTAGAGGGTGAGGGCGACGGACTATTCATTAGAGCCTTAAAATCGGACAAAGTGGGTAGAGCTGTTTGTTCCGCAGCTTTCTGATGAAAGAGTTGCAGTTGTTTCAAGAGTTGACCGTACTTTTGCGATTTTTCGGTTTCGGATAAATCGTGGCGATGGATCAAGGATTGTAATTCGTGTTGTAATTGGGACATCTCGACCAAATTAGGATTGGGTGGTAAATGGGGGGTTCGTTGTTCCTGCCAATGATGGTATTCCATCCATCGTTTGTAAGGAACCAAAGTCAGTTTTCGTCCTTCCATGGGCTTCCAAAGGTTATGTCTGAGATTGTTGTGCTCCATAGTGTCCTTTTATCTTCTACCCATTCCTTGGGGAAACCCTTGGGACATCCCTTGAGTCATCCCTTGGGTCATCCCTTGTATCAAACCTGGTATTAAGCCTGTCAACAAAGGAGCAAGAATGGGTAAAAATCCTCCACGTTGCACCAACATCTTTTTCTTTTGACGGACGGATATTTTCTTTTGGACCATTAGACGAAGAACATGTCGATGTTTGGCGAAGCATTTTTTCTGGTGTGGAGACAAAGGTATCGTGCCTTTTAAGACATTCAAACAACATTCACACACGGTATCGATGACATCTTTGGAGGCTGTTTTAATGATTTGTTTTCGCATGGGTGGAGAGGCTTTGGACAGGACGGACAACGTGTCTCCGTGTTTGGCTAAACGTGGAGGTAGTCCTTTCCTTTTCTTTCCTTTGTGGGGTGAATAAGAATGTTTTCTGCGAGGTGACATCTTTGCTTGTTCGTTCCAAAAATACACTGGCGTCAAAGACTTGATACACACCCTCTTTTATCTTCTTTTTCTATTGGTTTTTCAAAAAGGTAACGGCATACTTCGCTAAATCCTCAAAAGCATCGCTAAAGATACCAGTTCGGTTCTTAGCTGAATTGATTAATTTTCTTATTAAAGATCCTCCCCTTTGGTGACTTCTCTTTTTCTTTGGATGACTGTGTCTTTTTACGGGAGGACGTCGTTGTTTGGTTTTTGAGCGTTTGGTAGGATGACGAAATTGTCTTTTTCCTTTTCCTTTTTGGACGGTAGAACGTCGAGGGTGGTGGTGTGCACGTTTTTGAGGAGACATCCTTGAGTGTTCATCAGTGGTACAGAAAGATACTGATTGACGTCGTGGTCTTCAAGTCATATTTTTATACTGGAATGCGTCGCCACTGATTATCTTTGCGTCGTATCAACTTCATGGCAGGTAACACACGTCGTGAAGGAGTTCGCAATGGACTCAATCGGGATAGTTCTTGTTTGGACAAATCTAGTAAACTCTTTAACATGCCAGATCTTTCTTGGACTTTGACTTTGGGGGCATGTACTTTGTGAGCAGCTGCTACTGCCGCTAATGTGGACGAGGGTGTCCCCGGTGGAGGAGACGTTTTGGGAGACGCAGATTTCCAATGTTTCATCAAATTAGGAAAAACGGGTGTCAAATTGGGTTTGGCTGGCATCACCCGCAACGGAGAAGTGGCAGCCTCTAAGGCTACTGGCAACGTAGTCCCTGCCAAACGTCCTTGTAGATCTTTTCTTACAGGTCGTGGTTGACGAAGATAAGGTTGCGTCCTGGCCGAAGTGCCTTTTTTTGCGGGTGCCCGCTTTTTTCTGTGGACGTTTCTTTTTCTGTGTTTTGGTCTTGGTACCCTTATTCTTTTTCTTAGGGGCTTGTTTGACTTTTTTTGTTTTCTTGGGGTGAACTTTGGAAGCATTGGGATCCCATTTTAAAAGGGAACGAATGATGACACCTCCTAGAGAACCACTACCTCCAGGTTTCAATATGATTTGCTTTTTGGTGTGAGAGTCGATGCGAGGATTGGCCAGTTGCGTCAAGGCTACTTTGTTTCTGTCAAAAAAGCGTTTGGTTTGATGTGGAATGTGAATGATGCCTTGCAGTGTTTGACCTGCTGTCACCGTAAACCATCGTAAGACTTCTTTGAGACTAGCTTCTAAGACGTGAGCACGTATTTGTGGATTTTTTTCGCGACTGATACCGTACAAGGCACGAATCAATTTGATGGGAAGATGAGACTGCAGGGACGTCATGTTGACGATGTATGAGACAAGGTCAAAGTAACCCAAGGTTTTTATAGATTTTTTTTAGTGCTTCATATGATTATGTCGACGACGAGGACGTGTACACGACAGGTCCTCCGTCTTGACACCAGTCGTGAAACAAATCGGTACGAAATCGCAAATAATCAGGGGTAGTGGGTTTTAAATCCACGAGTAAATAGGCGTGTGGCGTTTGAGTGGCATCATCGTACGCATGAGTTAGCCAAGGTGTTCCTAACTGTTTGGCTAAAACTTGCACTTGTGATTTATCTCGAGGACTTTTAAACAAGACCACGTAATGAGCATTAAGACTAATGGTACGATGGGCTTTACTTTGTTGAAATAAATTTTGTGTAATGTAAATGACACTGGCATTACGATGATGCTTTTTACGTGTAAACCACAGTTTAATTTCTTCTTCGTCTTCTCCTAACATGTCGTCAAAAATGACCCAATGAGTTTGACTAGGGTCAGACACGATCCGCTCGTCTTCTTTAGGAATGCCTGCTACAAATACAATGGAATCACCTTGACTTTCTTGCAAGAGGCTGTATGCCGATTGCCACTCTTTGTAACACCACACGATGCGTTGAGGTGGACGATCGATCAAATGATGTTTATGTTCGATCAAACGTTTGACAAATTCGGTTTTGCCTGAACCGCTCGGTCCAGCAATTAACATGTTAAAAGGATGACGAAGATACAAGGCTTTCCAACTAGCCTGATCTAAGTGTTCGTCAATGACTTTGAATGTCGAGGAGGAGGGAGTAGTAGAAAGAGCAGAGTGAGCCATAGTCGTGTAGTGGTATGACACTATTGACACAAAAACAGACAAGACAAGAGGTTTTTATACTTTTTTCAAGACACGTTTATTTCAATGCATGTTTTAAATTCGAACAACACGAAAGACAAATATACATAAAAGCCAAATGGATAAATACAGGGATAAAATACATAGGGAAACGATCAAAGTGGCATATAAACAAGTCACTGTACAACATGGTTTGGGTAACGAAGGTATCCTAGAGGTAGTATGTAATGTTCTTATAGTCTCCTCTACATGGGGTACAGTCACATACGTATCCTCTAGAAAGGGTTTTTTGTGGGGGAATGTCCATGACAGTTCTGTCTTGAACAGAGGGATTGTCCTGGGTGACAGATTCTTTTTCTTCTTCTTCTTCTGGTACTGTTACTAACACAGGATTAAAAGTGACTTTTTTCACTCGACGATGAATTTTAGGAACACAACGCTTGGGCATAATGGGATGCTTCGTTTGTCCAAGTCTCAAAATCCCAACTTTTCCAGTGACGTACATCTGTCCAATGAGGGTGTAAATCACAAGCTACACACACATCTTCGTACACTGCTTCCGTACGTAAAAGTTGACGAATCTTTTTTTCTTGGAGAGGTCGAGACGTATCCAGATGAAAGCGTAAGGCTTTGAACAGAATAAGTCTCTCGTGGACATTTAAAGGAGTCACCATACTGTCTTTTTTGATAGGTAGTGTTCGTAAAGTGTCCACAAAGAATCAACAGGTAAACGAAATTCCAGAAAGCAAGTCACTAAAACACACACTACACGTCGACCCCAAGTCATAGGGTACAGTTCTTGCAATAAGTGTTCGTAATCTTTTACCGTGTGAATCTTTTCATTGATATCCTTCCACGGAATCTGTTGGATCACAAGTGATAAAGGTTGTGGCATGGCCGTTCTCTTTTATACTTCTTTAGGTCGAAGACCATCAGTGTATATTCAACCCAGAATTAAACACAGAATTAAATCTGCTCCAAAAGCGAAAGTGATTAATATAACGTGTAATTTCGTCCCACTGCCATTCAGGGTAACGGTTAAGAAGGATCAAAACATCTTCAGATGTAAACGTACTAAATTGGAAACAGAGCAAAAAAATACCCTTGATCCAGAGAAATCTAATACGTTGGTTAATTTTTGTCACTTGCCTCTTGTGAATTTCACGACACAAAAGTTCTACAGTCACCCATTGAGATTTTTCTTTAGCAAGACCTTGCCAAACGTCCTTGTAGATCTTCTCTTGCAATTCGTGTGGTAATCCTTGAATATTATGTTTTAGAGAGGGTTTATATACTGGTCTAGGTGTGTTACACGACATGGAGTAGTAGTGTCACTTCCAATCACTAGGTCCCACTAAAGGTAGGTATTGACAATTCGGAGACCATCGAGCATGTTCCAAGTAAGCGGAATCTTTATGTTCCCACTCGTAAATGGATACACCACAACTGAAACACTTGACTTTATCCCCTTCGCCCAAGTAGAAAAATCCGGCTCTGGCTAATTCTTCAGGAGTTGGTCCAGGCAGATATTTTGGCCATTTATCTTTGAAGGTTTGAAATCGACTTTTAAAGTGGCAGTATTCAGGTAAACTCGTCGGGAACGAATATTCGACTCTCCTCACTTCTGTTCGATGTAGGTACGGTGAAATTCCTAGGAGTCCACGATAACGTGTGGCACCGCTTTCACATCCCTCAGGTTTGACACGCACAGCATCACTTTCCAGGGTAGATATAGGGGTAGTAGTCATAGCAACGTTCCCACGATATCCTGCTGAATCGCTAAGGTCACAGCGCCTGGCATCACTACAATCGCAAGGTTTAGCATCGCACTCCACTTGAGAATTCCTAAATTTGAATGATGTCTGTTTAAATGGATTCATCTTCTTTCTCACTTGGCAGTGTTAGTCACAATGAACTATTGGTCTTGGACGATATCCCTTTTTATATGCTGCCCAATTTCGACGTGACCGTACGGGAGAGTAAAGTAATTGGGAAGTCGTACTCTTTTTTGGTACACGATTTGATAGACTTTTTCCAAAGGTCGGCTAACGATTTGGTGTGTGGGTAAACGGACAATCTTGTGCGGCTCGTGGGTAGTCACTTGAAACGTTTCATCCTGTCCCGACTGTAAGGCTTCTTGTAGCACGTCAAAGTTTACCACTCGACTGGTGCGATAATTGAGAGTCAATCCTTTCACTTTACATTCGGTGTGTATTTCTCCTTGTGGATCTCGGTATTCGTAGCCGTAATTTTTAGGACCGATACTTGCAAAACTTAGAATCTTGTCGACGGGATGTTCATCGGTCCAGGTTCCTAATCGGTCTCCTTCGATGACAGGGTTACACTGGTCCGGTCGGTGAATGTAGATGCAACTGTCCGTGTCAAAATGCAACACACGGTCTCCTAACAGTTCTAACACTTCGTACAATTTTAAGCGAGCGTGGGCTGTCACGTAAGCCGCAGTGATGACATTTCCAAATTTGTCGCCTTCTACAAAGTCTAGTTCTTCTTCGTAATTGACTAAGATCAAGTCCTCACGAATGACGTCCACGTGTTTCATAACTTTGGTTTTGTCGTGAATCATCTGGAAGTAGCGAGATGGCTCGGACAAATACTCCGTCTTGGGTAAAGACGGTCGTTGTGCCATTTTACCCCACAAACAATTGAGCATCACTTTGGCAAACGATCGCCTTCCTTCATTTTTCTCGATGTGGTCTAAAGTGATGCCTTCCTGCTCCCGATATTTTTCTTTGAATATCTTTTGGTCTTCGGGAGTGTGACACCAGGACGGATAGCCGCTAGCTTCTTGTTTTAGTTTTAAAAAAGCATCCACGTAGTCTGCAAAAATACCTTTCTGTGTCTCGTTGCCCTTATGGTATTGTTGTGTCTTGGGAAAGTGGTAAATTTCGTGCACTTCTAACAGTCGGTATCCTAGGTCCAGAGCTTTAAACAATTCCACGCTCACCCACGTTCCTGTCAAGGCACGTTCTTCCTGGGTGTGATGACAAGGTTGGTTATGGTTGCACGTTTCGGCACATGTGCGACACAAAGGAAACATCAGTTTTCCTTGGCAATGGTGAGGTAAAACGGGATGGTACAAGTCTGTTGGTGGTAAAACTTTACACTTGATTAATCCATCGTACTGACGAATGTGGTCCAGGTCAATGTGTTCTGTCATCAATTCTGGATGCCCTACGGGAAAGTGACAATATTTACAGACGTAAGGATACAGCGAACACACGTCCAAGTATTTGATTTCTTCTCCCTTCTCCTCGTCCGCTTGGTACAGCAAACAAGTGGCATTCGTCCGTCCTCCGTACAAACTATCCCGGGGGTTCAATGGGTCCACGAACTTGTAACTTTCTACGATGCGTTTAAACTCGGGATCGGTTTTCAAACGCTGATCGTACTCGTGTTCCCACATTTCCACTACCTGGTATCCTTGCTGTTCTAACTTCAAACGTCGCTGACAAGTAGTCTGGTACAAGTCTTCCATGGTCCGTTGTAAAAACTGATTTTTGGTGTTACGCTGAGGGTAGCATAGGGGACATCCGTGAAATAAGCATCCGTTAAACCCGTACACGATCTGAGGGTTTTCTAAGTCCCATCCATCTACCGAATACGTTCCGATGGTCTTTTCGCCTCCTCCGTTGCGAGCGTGTTGGATCCATTTGTCTTCCTTGTCGCACAAGTAATGGAGCCAGCGTAGGGCTTTGACCGAGTATTGACGTTTGACAAAATTTGTCGTTTGAGGACTGATGACCGCTAGAGTATTTTCGGGCATGAAGCGTTTTCGGTACACTAAGGAACATGCTTTGGCAATGGTACAAGCTTCTTTCAAAGGATCGATCCCACCGTATTCCATGAACAATTCTCGAAATTTTCCACAGCAGCGTCGTAAAATGTCCACGTCAGATCGACAATACTTTAACATTTCTTCTTGAAAGTCAAATGGGTTCGAGGCGTGAGTCTGGTACCAAGCATGGAAAGCTTCTCGTTGTTCGGTGCGCATGTTGTCGGGGTCGTAGTCGTCAGCCTCAGGCAAATGGGGTAGAACGGCATGTTGATTGGCTTCGGTATTGAAAAAGTGTGAAAATAACCTTTAGCCATTTCTGTCATTCCAAACGTTTTAGGCATGCGACTCAATGGCATGGCCAAGTAACACATCGAATCTTTAAACTGTACTTGTCCTAATTGCATAGAAATGATTTTGGCTCCGTTCAAAGTCACTTGAGGCCGTTCGGTACTTTGTTCCGCATAGTATCTAAGCAGAAATTGCCCATCGTATCCCGAGAAATTGTGAGCCATGACCGTGGCATGGCGATGACAATCGCCGTAACGTTCGATGTCTTCTGGACTCCACGTTTCGTCGATGGGGTTTAGAATCCATTCGGCAAAATCGGCTAACGTGTTTGACCCTCAAAAGATTTTTTCACGTCCTCCAGTAATCTTGCTGCAGTGAGGGCAATGACTAAAGATGGGCTCTTGGATGCACTGCTCGCACGCACGGTGAGCCACGCAGAAATTAGGAATGTGAATACCAGTTTCTTGCATGCATTCGAAATCAAAAAAGATAAAATTCCCTTTCTTCTGGGTATCTTCTGGTCGGGGTTGGTATTTTTGAATGAAGCATTCGTGTTCCAAGTCCACGATTTGGTGACAAATGTGACATCGTTTCTTCCCTCGACAAACGTGTAACTTAACACTATTGGTACGTATGCCTTGTCCACAAGTAGGGCACAATCTCAAAAGCTGACAAGTATTTTTCTGCTGTGAACCTTGCATCTTCAAATGTTGTTGGTAACAGGTAGGACTGACAAAAGTGCGCTGACAAACAAGGCAATGTACTCTTTCTTGTCCTTTGTCCAGACAAGGTTGAGAGGCCAAACATCCCTCACATTTCGATCCACAATGTTTGTGTTGTTCTCGATTGTTATAACCATAATCACATTTTTCACAGTAGTAACTGTATCCCAGGAATCCAGTGATACTGGTAATGGTATCAAAATGACCATCGTGATGATAGACGTGAATGTATTTTCCGTCTTTGAAATGGTGGCCTCGAAACAAAAGAGGTCCACGCACTTCTTGAGGGTGTACTTTCAAGGTGTAACGTGGAGCCAAGACGTCTTGCAATTTTTGCATTTCTGGAATGCCGCAAGGGCTGTCTCTGGATATCCCCGCTTGCTGTAACAGGAGTTTTGCTTCACTTCGTTGTTTGGCTCGGTCCGATTGTCGAATAGTTTTCCAGGCTCTTTTCCATTCTACCGTCTCGTTCTTGTTGGCATACGTTCGTCCCACGACGACAGCACGGGCTAAACACATCTGGTCTTGAGGATTGTTAATTCGGACGAGGCTTAGTTTGGTGTTGCGAAGGTTGTTGACCAATAATACTTTTTTGCGTCCGGTCCCCTGGGGAAGAGACACGTGGGTCATGAACAGTGTGGCTTTTCCATCGGTGATGTGAAACTTGTCGTTGGATTGTTGCACATGTTGAATTTTGTCAATGACTTTGGAAGGTGTTAATTGTGATGGGTTAGTAAACTCGATCCAAACGGGAGATTTTAAATTATCGTGATGAATAGAAAGTCTCAAGCGATCGTCTTCTTTGGCTTGACATTGCTGTTTCAATGCAGTTAACACAGAATCCCACACCTCGGTAATGAACCCTTCTGTATTCTCCAAAGGTACATTGGACTTGAAATCTTTAAACTTTACGGTATACCTGTAAGCCGTTGTTCTAAATTTTCGAGAGGAACGCTTTTCCGTCTCTCGAATGTGATAGTAATTTTCAGGGTTTACTAAGGGTGGTGCACTTTGCTTGGACGTCGATTGTCTGGGTGTAGATTCGGGCTCACTCATGTCATCTTCAAAATCACTGGCATGAATTTGAGCCAAGACTTCAGCTACTGTGCTAGGCGATACATTACGTTTCTGTCTCTTACTGTTTTCTCCTTTCTCCACAACATGATGTGGCCTTTTCATCTTGTCTGCAAAAAGTCAAATGACTACCTTTTAAAGACCATAACCCCTATATATTCATGTCCGATCCGTGCATATATAAAGGGTTAGTGTCTAACCTTTCAGTATTCATTTCACTCTCACATTGACCAGAACGATGGAAGAACCTACACAAGTGGAACTTCTCATTAGAGCTTTACGTGGGGTCATACGAAAGTTTTCTTCAGACCAGCCGACGGACTACTCTTCCTCCTATCGAGATAAAAGTCAAGATACTTGCTATATCTGTAAGAAGAAAGGACATTGGGCTACAGGATGCTCAGATCGTGACAAAAACAGAAAAGGGTACAATAGAGACAAAAGTCAAGATACCTGTTATTATTGTAAAGAGAAAGGACATTGGTCTCCAAACTGCCCTAAGAAACAACAGGAACAGGAGGAGGGGGAAAGAAATTCTGAACAGGAGGAGGAAGAGGTACCCTCCCCCAAGGAAGAACCCCGTCACGTTCACAAAAACAAGAAAAGAAGACGAAACGAAAGTGAAGAGGAAGAAGAAGAAAAAGCTGTGACAGTAAAGAACAAAATAGAAAGAGTGAAACAGAATAAAACCTATGAACTTTTTTAAAGTGGTATTGTGTTATGTTATGTTGTGATATTGAATTGTAACATTTGTAATAGAATTCACCAGAGAGAAAAAACGTAAGTGTCTCTTGGTTTTGATTTGATAGAATAATTACCTACACTCTTACATTCATTTACTCACACGTACATCATGGATTTAAAAAAATATAGAAAAGGACTTTTGAGTTTTCATTGAAATAGGCAATTGAAATGGTATTTCTTTTCGAAATAATTGGAGTGGCCCTGAAAAGGACCGTTGGTGTTTTGTGTGTTTAAAACAAAACAAACTCAGAAACGGGACGAAATCCTCTTGAGCTGACTTAAGCCTTTGCCACGGCCAAGGCCTACTTCAGGACTGGTGGTTCCTGTCAATGATTTGGTAGAAATCACTAACGGTGGTATGGCAGACGCAGTCACAGAGAGATCGGGTTGTTTAGCTCGAGAAGGTCTTTTTCTCTTCGGTCGTGATAAAGAAGTCTGATACATTTGTTTCAGACTCCTTAACTCAGCTAAAATATCTAAAAGTACCGTCGTGACCGTTTGATTTTCACTATTTTCTTTCTGTCCTTGGTCTTCTTTCTTTTCGGTTGCTGCTGCTACTGTTTCTTCCTGGTGTTTCCTTCTTGCTTCTTCTTCCTGCTGTTGCATAAGAAAAGCTTGTTCTTCTACTTTCTGTTGTTGTAAAAATCGCTCCATTTCTTCTTTTTGTCTTTGTTTAAAATCATTGACGTGTACATAAGAAGATACAGAAGGCAACGAAGGTTCCGGAATAAATTCTTGCGATGTTAAAAAATCCACAATATCCCAGTTAAAATCAACTTCTTCTGGATGTAGATTTGTCATGACTTTAGTAGTCACTGCTGTCCCATGACTTGCTGTCTCTACTCCTGACTCACTCCAATTCATCGTCTTCTTAGTGTCCGCCATGATTGACAACTCTGTCTCATCGATTGACTGCGCACAGGCGCTAGTACCTCTATATAGACAAGGTGACGTCACAGACTGCTCTCTTCCGATTGGATGGCTGTGACTGACTTTTTTAACGCGTGTTTGGATTGGTCGATACACTCAATCCGTTTCGATCCGCTCTTCCCCTATAAATAACCGCAGTAACGGCATTCGCTTCACCTGTTTCTCATCAGAAGATGTGGACTAACGTTGAATCGTCTACCCTTGTGTCTAGCATGCTGTTTCGGACTGACATACCCATATATGTCAGATCATCATGGAGTGTCATTCATATGACGGAGACAGCCTTTTGGAAGAGAAGAGTCTATGTCGAAAGGCAAGGTTGCTTAAAGAGAGTTCTCTTCTATGGACCCACAGTGAGGAGAAGTTTAAGGAAGAGAAGAAGATCTGTGAGATGTCCTCTGTGTTAACAAGATACTGTTAACATTTCACATAACGGCCCTTTTCAGGGCCCCTCATAGGTCTCGAAAAGATAGTAGCTTTCATTGCCACCCTTTTTTTCCCTTGTCCCTAGACAGTTTCCCTATACCCATACAAATCATATTCCCCATGTTCCATGTCCCTTGAGGCTAAATAGGCCCAAATAGTTCCCCATGTTCAATTTCCCTTGAGGCTAGATAGGCCCACCATGTTCAATTTCCCTTGAGGCTAAATAGGCCCAAATAGTTCCCCATGTTAAATTTCCCTTGAGGCTAGATAGGCCCACCATGTTAAATTCCCCTTG
The DNA here is from genome assembly GCA_029339505.1 of Unio delphinus. Taxonomy (NCBI): domain Eukaryota; kingdom Metazoa; phylum Mollusca; class Bivalvia; order Unionida; family Unionidae; genus Unio; species Unio delphinus. Next base: position 3,302,058 of record JAQISU010000009.1, on the reverse strand, counting down.
AGGCTAGATTAGCCCAAGCTGTTTTTGACTGGATTTTCCATTGAGGCTAGAGTGCCCCCTATTACTACTTCGATGTGAGTTTTTTTCTCCCTATAATTATATAGCAGTTTCTATTCGATCAAACTTTTCATGTTCAAACCCAGGTTATGTACGTCAAATAAGAAATCAAGTTAAATGAGGGTTCTATATTTGTATTTGTACGAAATATACAATTTTAACACTTGGATTTTAAAGAGTGTATTATTTTAAAGCCATATATTTCAGTACGAAACATAGCATTATACATAAATTAAATTAAAATGTGTGTAGATTGCGTGGAGACTCCATAGCTGATAAAAAAAGTTACAATTTACTGTGTTTTACACCGAGTTTAGATACGTAAATTCTTCAAAGGAGCAGCGCAACTGATTAATTGGTCAAACGCTATCAGATATTTGTTGATTTCTTCTAACCAATACTTTAAGATTCGGTGCATGCAACATTATTTGCTCCCTTGTCATTAAAGTGAACATACAATTTTACCGTTTGTGTTAGACACAACTATACAAAGTCTAATAATAATAATAATAATAATAATAATAATAATAATAATAATAATAATAATACTTAAAATAATAATAATAATAAATAAATGTTAATTCATTTGGTACATAATTAACGCTATACCCAAATGTCTAACAGTGTAATTAAAATGACACATTATTGAAACATATTGTATAAGCAACGATTAAACATGCAAATGTTTCACAATAATAAATAAGTCGCATAAATAAATCATTGTCAGTGATTTTCTCCACTCATTCGTCATATATATATATATGAAGAGGCCTTTGAAGACGGTTTATTAACAAAAAAAGGATGAAAAGGTATTCCACTATAATATTGCAGATGTTTCATTCTGCCTAGTACCTATGTCCTGTGTATGCATGTGACATGTGCAATGTTCAATTCTACTTCGACGTCATATCTTAACTACTTTCCAACAAGATCGTGGAATAATAGTATGCTTTTAAGAATGGAATAAATGTTATAATTAAAGGAACATATACGCTTTTATTGAATTTAATTACAGATTGTTTGAATGAGATTTTATTTTGTCAAATCCAGCCTTGGTCTGTTCATGTTTCTTGGAGAGTCAATAGTACAGAACTAGAATCGAACCATAAAAATTCGATTTTGGCGCAGCGCAGACTGTTGTGCTTACGTGGAGGGAACTAAAGTAGTGTTTGGCGTTTGGAAAATTTAAACATGCCTATTATGCAGTAAATTTTCAGTAGCTAGAAAATTGAAAGAACTGAACATAACCTTGATAGTTTTTTTTTTTTATTAACGACCGACATTATGTCGTGCCAAATACGGATAAATATCTGAATCTATTACATACTCTTTGTGGAATTAGCATAATTCTACTATGCAAAATCATGGTCTGATTAATGCTAGTCATGAGGTCGAAGGCATGCCACAAACGAAGAGCGGCTGAGCAATCGAGCTTGTCCTAGAAATAAGGGGTGTTTAAAGTGTAACCGGTACCTGCACAACAAATTCCCTTGCCCAAAACACCTGATCTCAGATAAATCTGGTAATTGTTAGAATTACCGTTAAACATGTAATATCATTTATTGAATTTATTTTTCGTATTTTCCCTGCCATGGTGTGTTTTCTGTGGACTCAAATGTTTAACCTTAGCAAGACAAATTTAGTACTGCAAAAATCATGGTTTATTTCATTTAAATAATATCAATGATGAACAATTTTAACAAAGACGTCACCATTTTTTTTCTTCTATTTTTAAAAACAAAAAAAAAAAAACAATTGCTTGACAAAACGTCTTTGTAACATTTCCTGTAGTAACTACACAATTGTGGTGTATTCAAGCCATCTTTTCATAAAAGGCGGTAGATGGAATATTCCTTTCAACATTAGTTTCTGTGTCAAATAGTGTCTTTCTTATTCAGGCAAAGCTTTCTGAGTTTTGATGTATTCTAAAGCTTTTGGGATGGGAGTCATATAATGTTTTTCGATGCACTTGAGAAAGTGAGATCTCTTGCATTTTCATTTAGGTGTTAATATCAGAAAGGTTATTCTCATTAAGAAAATGCGTGATAAATGGTGTTATGTGTGAAGAACTTAACACTGTACTTGCATTGTAACCGTCCAAAATGTAAATGTTGTTGTTTTTGCTTTTTACTGAAGTGAACCAGTGAGCATGGCCTGTAAGAAGGAGATGTACGCTAGGTGAATGTAGAGGTTTAAGTTAAGTAGAAAATATTTCTTTTTGAATCTTAATATTTGTGTTCTTTCGGATTCAAAAATCCCATCGATATTAGGAAATTATAGCCTTAACATGCGTGAAGCAAAATTGATGCTTTGGCAGCAAAGTTTTTGATCAAGTAAAATGTCACTTTTGTGTTTGAAAAACAGTGTACATTTTGGACAATATCCAGATTTTACCCTGACTTTCGAATTAGGTGAAAACGAGTTTTGAACACATCGTAAAGGAGAACGTTCTGAATATTGTTTTTAATGAACAGGCGGTTTCAGGAAGCAGCCAGAAGAACTTTCCAGAGATTTTGTTAATTGCACTGAGGGGTAGAAATTAAGCTGGACTGCTTAATTGGTCACACCGCCGATGGTTATGAATTTTCAGAAGATTTGTTTTAAAGAAGGCTGTCGAATTTTATTAGCTTCCTGGAACAGGGAGCCAGTGATTTTCTTTGTTTCTTCATAACAGGGCAAGGTATTTCACGATGTTGTTGACTGAATTCAGTTGTTGTGTTAATAAATAACAAATTTAAATTTAAAACACGTGTCTCTGTTAGCTTATTGATATCAATGCTCAACCTAGCTGCCACGCACCAAGAGATGGGCACAAGCACGTTCATTTGGATATAATAGAATGACATAATTATCATCCCTTGAATCTTCTACTATGAAGGACAAAGTTTAAGGAACATGGTAAACCTTTTTTCTTGCGTACCTCTGCAACTATGAAAGCACGTTATGTGCAACAGTGTGCTGATCCTGGTTGTATGGTCCATTTCTAGAAGTCTCAGTGTCAGGTTTGCTTTCTTTTTTGTTGGGTTTGCACCAATTTAACATGTCCATTTTAAATGGACCAAGCATTTAGGGTTCGCACACATTTCGTGGAATGTGTGCGTCTTCTCTGTCAATGGCATCAGGAGAGTGAAGTAACTTTAATCTGAAATTTCCAATATCACACAATCCATGTAGACTAGACGTTCGTGAAACGTACTAGTTTTGCAGGTGGTTGAAAGTCGGAATAACGCTTTGCTGTACTTCTTTGGAGACAATAACGCACTTTATCACTGTATAATTTGTAACATCAGGAATAGGGTAAATCCTTGTGCATCTACTACTACCCAGGACCATGCTTGCTGTATTAGGTCTTCTTTTAGACTGGTTTCAGAATAATCGCCAAACGGTGCACTCCAGTCAATGGAATGTCTGCTGCACAGATTGACGAATTATGTAGCAGTTCCTTGATCTCATTTGAATATACGGCATTGTCTTCCGTTTGAGCACCATAGTTCCTAATTAAGGATTTAATGCCTAATTATTGCATGCATCTGAAGAAACAAAATGTCATTAGAAAAAGTGTTAAATGAAAATTGGTAAATGACAGTTAAGAAAGTGTATACCTAGGATTCTACTCTCGAAAATTGTCAATAAGCGTCTTCAGTTTCAGCAACATCCCAGTATGTGGATCTGATGATAAGATGTTGACACCGACGAGAAGTGCAGTTAATGCTGACAATTTTGGGGCCTGACAGTTAGTGCTGACAATTTTGGGGTCTATTTTACTCCAGTGTTTTTCTCTGCAGTAGCAACTTTGATAAGAGACTGCATACCCAGTAGGTAGGTATATATTTGTTAAAGTACATGGGCTGGGACCTAACGATCACATGAACCGAGTAAGGAATGATATTTGTGTTAAACTTTGCAACTGTACTGAATGAAGTCGAAAGATCTTGGTTAATTTATGGACTATAATAAAATTTTATATCAACCAATAACCCAATATTGCCAGCTTGTTTTTATGAAACTGTTATGAAGGTTTTTGCTTGTTATGTGTTTGTGATTAGCTTTTCATAACCTTCTTCTCATTTCTTGCTATGAGAAGGAATTACTCGTAAGTTGGGGAACGTCTATATCCATGGTAAGAGAGAGAGAAAGAAGAAAGAAGTCAGGCTCTCTTAAAGAGAGCGCCACGATGATAAAACAGCTACATCTGAAATTAAGAGTCAAACATTCATTCTCTGCTGACATGGAGAACTTTATTTAAATAATCAACACACATATATATTACTACATTCTAGAAACACATCTAAAAGCTTTATAATAAAAGTTCATGAAATACATATTACATTTTCCTATTAAGCTTTCCAACTTCATTTATTCGTATAACTTCTGCACCTTAGAATATTATACAATAGTTAATTCTCAATCAATTTCAAGATAGCCGAAGTATGAAATATAATAATTAATGCAACAATTAATTTAAAGAATACATTTTACTTATCTTAAAGTAGAATATTGATTTAGAATCTCAAGCATTAAAAATACTTATTTCTTAAAATAGGTATAAAACATATACAGTGTCCTTACCTGAAATTAAGAGTCAAACATTCATTCTCTGCTGACATGGAGAACTAATCTGACCTGATCGCGCATCTGTATTTATAGTGTCAGGGTCAGAGGTCATACCCCCATGCATCAGTCAGAAAAGATGCTGACTTACTTTCAGGTATAAACCAGTTTCGACCGGCAGAAACCAACTTATCTTACGTCATAAGACTCAATTCTGTAATCATCTACACCGGCCTTAACGACGTCAGACCAAATATGGATATCCGTTAGTTGGAAGCCATCTTGTTTCAGAAGTTTCTTAGAGAGGAAAGTTACTCGATCTTCATTAACCGAATTGAACCTTTGCCAATCACTAGGTCAGAGACATATTTTTACTAATGAAACCTAGAACTTATAGCTGAGCAGGCAAAAATCCATGTATTATGGTATACAATCTTACAAAACACTGTAAATTAGTTATTTTTACCGATGTTAGGGAGTATACTTATACACACTGCCTTTTATTCTACTTGTTCAGCAACCTTTTCTATTCTGTGTAGTTGTACTTCAAAAACAAGTGAAATTACCTTTAATATATTTTAGAAACTACTTACATATAAATAAATAAGACATAACTTTAATACAATTCAAAGAAAATATCAATCTTTATTAATTTTACTAAAAATTTAATCCTAACAAAACTATTTAGACATCAAACCAGCAACGTTGTAATTTCAGTCATTTGAACCAATATATAAACGAGCAGCTCAGAACATCTAAAAATGATGGCTTTAAAACTGAGGACACAATATTTCCTTGTTTGCCCCCCCCCCACATTTTATTTATATATCAAAATAATACAGACAGTCTCAAACTCAAAAGAACTTAATTTGTTTGACAGCATATTATAATGTCTGCGTGATCCTTGCAATATATGGTCATTTTATTGTCCAGCCTCAACATATAGGCAGATGGCGATATATATATATATATATATATATATATATATATATATATATATATATATATATATATATATATATATATATATATATATATATATATATATATATATATAACGCAAGACTAAGAAATATAATTTTTTCTATTATTCCCTGATTAATATAAGGAAATATGTTTTAGGTAAGGTGATTTTTGGGATGGCAACGGACATTGGCGATACTTTTTAGTCTGTACATCTATTCGCTATAGTATATCTACCACATTTTCGTTTTGCCTTCTTTTGCTAGGCTCTAAAATCAGTTATAATCCCGTTCGCAACCATTTTCTGTTTCAGCTTCCTTGTTTTTTGCTTTTGTTCATCTCTTGTTTGGTCCCTTCTCCCTTTTTAAATGGCAAATCCCACATTATATTGGGCCTGCTCAATTGGTAGATAAACACAGCAGGTTGTAGAACATAATCAAACGATACAAATTCGATTCTGGCGCAGCACGGACTATTATAGGTTAGAAGTAATGTGGAGGGAAGATTATCATTGGAAGATTGGAACATTTAAATGTGTATTATGTATTGTGAATGTTTAAATAACCCGGAGATTTAATGCAGAATTCATATACTCGCACTGATAGTGTTTCACGACCGATGCAAACAATATATTGAGTTATGTTAAATATAAAGAAATATCTTCATCTACATGTATTTAATGCTCTTTGTACAACAAGTACAGTTACAATACGTAGAATGCAGTGTAATAGCAGCAATGCCACAACCATGCCAGGTAAAAGCTGTACTGACCAATCGAGTCTGCTCTATGTGTCATTATGGATATACATACAAATTAATATTTCTAACATAATATCGTTTAACGACACACTGTGAGATGTAATGGTCAATGAACATTACAAGAATTGAATAGAGGTATCAACAATATTATTTGTTACAGACTTGAATTGATATATGAACAATAGTGCCTGTTACCAACTTTCGCTATTGTATAAACAATGATTTTTAATGTAAATAATTGGTCTCAAGATGAATAAGAATGAGAAGGCTGCAATAGACATATATTTCTTATACAGAAAGTTTTCTTTTCACTTTGCTAATGTTTTCAATTTTGAGGTCGTTGGTGATATTTTGGATAATATCAGAATGGTAAAAGGAAAGAGCAAGAAACAGTTTCATTGCGGTGACTGTAAGAAAGCTTGTGAGTCGGGCTGTCTTTTATGTGAGGTATGTCATCTTTTTAATTGCTTATATATTGTTTAGTTTCCATTTAACGATCTTTAATTTATATCATTATTATTATATTATCCCTGCAAATTCTTTGAGCTGTCTGTACAATCATTCAGTTGAATATGCAAACCTCCTGTTATCTGTGTTTAATATTAAACAGTATCTACATAAAATACATAATTGCCAATAAAATGTATCAGTTGTTACCATTGATAATAAACACAGTGCTTCAAGAATTATAAATAATATGTTCCCAAGCGTATGTATGTCATGTTTGTGTAATGTTAACAAAATCACATGTAAAAAGACAATTACTAACAGTACATTTATTAAATTCAGTTAAACGTGGCAAAGTAGATGTTTTTCATAGTAATTGCATTTTATCAGTAGTTTTATTATTGGATTGATTATGGTATGCACTCATCACAAAATGATGACTTTTAGTTTTTAAATTAGCATTATATCTTTCCGTCTTATAATTGTGTCTTTGATACGAAAATTTGACCAATTTGGTGTTATTTATTACTTATTGTATACCGGTATGTATCTTGAAAATGGTTCATGTAATGTAGTAAAATAATCAGTTTAAAGGAAGAAAATGTACTGAATGTCATAATAACATTTTGGGTGATAAATTCCAATACCTCGATAATACATGTAATCTCTCTCTCTCTCTCTCTCTCTCTCTCTCTCTCTCTCTCTCTCTCTCTCTCTCTCAATGATATTCATACATTTCAGCAACTTTATTGTCTGATGATACATGATAAGCATATTAGGTATTTTACTGTAGTAATGTATTAAGCTTTTTCTGTAATCATCCATGCTGTAATGTCTCAAGCTTTTCTCAATGACAATGATGTCGGTAATAGGTTCCCTAGAACTATTGTTGAATTCTTGTTTTTAATCAGGCCGTCAAATAAATCATATTTTTCATAGACTAATATAATTAAACTGCCAAAATTATCCGCTGGAAATATTACAAGATATTATCTATCTTATCATTTATTCTTTCTGCATATGTATATTATGTATATTATTTTCAATTTGTCACTCTCGGCAGTTTGCAGCTATACCTTTGGATTCACGTATGTGATTCTTGGTTCCACTCTACGTGAGAAGTGATAACAAGCAAAGACTTTAAGACCAGGTCTTCCATTGATGAAGTATACATCTGTCGTCAACGTCGATTGCTAGGAGGCAAATGTGATTACTTGATGGGTATCAAACGACTTCACACACAAAGTAATGACTTATTTTATAAGGATCTAATTGTTTATTTTTTAGGCTATTCGATATATTTCTCTCAAACATTTATAATGGTCCTTTTATTAAACCTGTAATTATATAACTCAGATTTCAATTTCTTGCAACTTTTCAGGAGACCAAATATATGTAATGATCTGTAATTTTAGGAATCTGTAAAGTTACTATGACTTACTGAAAATTGATTTTTATTATATGTGTCTACTTTCTTAAATATAGTTATATGTGTACATGTCTTGTATTTATTATTGCGGAGTACATTTTTGGATTGTTTTGTATCAATCAAGATATCAACTGTTTAAAAAATGATAAAATATCCAGTATATTAGATATCTGGTTGACATGAACTATTTCATTATTATTGGTACATTTATTCAATTTCATTTTGATCTTTACATAAATATCCTGTTAAGAAATTCGTGGTAGAAAACCTTGTTTGAAATAGATATTCTACAAAGTTATAAATGTTTATAATATTATATTTTTCTTTTTCTCATTGCAACAGGTTGCTAAGATTGGACTTGAAAAACCTCATAGCTTCAGTTGAACGGGAGGCTTTGTTTACTGATGAAAGGTACTGTTCTTAGAAAAAAGTGATAAATGAAAATTGGTAAATGCCAGTTAAGAAAGCGTATACCTAGGATTCTGCTCTCGAAAATTGTCAATAGGCGTCTTCAATTTCAGCAACATCCCAGTAGCTGGAGCTGATGATAAGTTGTTCTTGTGAGTAGTATGCAGAAAACCCCAGTCTACCAGTCAATGCAATTGCTGATGAGATCTAGTTCCGGTACCATGCTGCGAAAGGAATACCATTAAGATCAACTGGGGACGAAGACTGTCTTTTCAACGCCGTCTCAATCCTTTTGTGCGATATGAATCCAAGTCCATTAAACTGCGTTACAAGACCACTTTAATGATGGTGCTTGAAGAGTCAGCGGTTTTAGGGCATCCAGATAATCAAGTATTCAGTTATTATTGCCAGATTACTCCGATGCCGCTTTAAATTGCACTCAGATTGGGAGTTTTCCTCGGCGTGGATTATGATTGCCCTTGCCATGGTTACGAAGGATCCGTTACGTAGCGTTTATCCAGCTGTAAACAGGACAAAGAACTAAGTATCTAGGGTACTAGGGCAGCAGAATGATCGATGGTTTAAATGATGTGGAGCAATGCCACCAAACCAGCTAACGTTATTTTGGTTAAAAACAAAAATACATGGACCCTAACCAATTCGTGGCATTAATTGAAAGAGCAGCAGAGGGGGCGAGCCGGACAACATTTTTAAACAAGTTTTCAATGAAATCAGGCTTCTACGGCCAAGATGTGGTGAATCGGATACAAGTTTTCATGGATTAGGATGAAATCAGTCCAAAAAAAATCAATGATCAGGCAAAAAATAATAATGAAAAATCAATGAAATCAATGAAATAAAAAAATGACTAAGCCTCCATTCGATTTTCAACCGAATATTTGATCCAGTCCGATACGATATCGTGTTCGAAGGTCATGTAAATTTATTGTTATAAATCCGTGTGGGGCAGACTGAGCATGACTAAAGAAATTTCGAAATTGATTGAAGTCCATATCAGAACACTATGTCTGCCAAATATTTCGTAGCGTATGTGTATCAACGCCGTTGAATACAGCAAGAACATTACAGTTATCTCTGATCACTTTTGGAATCTGAGTGTAGCGTTGAGTGACATAGATCACGTCCGTGTTTTTGTGTCTGCCTCGGGAAAATATTCTAGCTGGTTTTTTTTTTGTTTATCTAACATTACATCGTCGTATACAGCTAAATTGTTGATACTTCCATCGAGGTCTTCTACTGATGGTGCCTCGTCAATATCGGTTATAAATTCAATAACATCCTCGCCGGCAATCTCTGAAGCGTTTTCATTAAAATCTTTTAGCACTTCAGAGCATCGTTGGTCATCTACGCTAGGGGCAATTAAATACAACTTATCCCACTTTATCCATCTCATTATTAAATTGAGCAACAATTGCGTCTTGCCGGATCCAGATGGCCCGATTATAATTGCGCGGATAGAGTTTGGTAGCGCTGCATGATGCTTAACTGGTTCTCTTGTTTTAGTCGCTGAAAAATCAATTATATTCATATCTCTGTACATAAAATATGGATCTATATTGTGTGAAGTGTAAAAAACGTACTGGCACAGATGACTTGACGACGATTACAACAAAAAATAACCGATCAGCGCTTTCTGGTAAATGCGTACAATGTAGTACAAAGAAATTTAGATTTGTTTCTAAACCCAAGGAACCTTTAAAAAAAAACGAGGAGGTGATATCGCTGCCAAATTAGCAAAACTCCCTGGAACCCCATGGGCAAAATACCCCGGAGAAAAACACCTTCCAGGGTATAGTTATTGTGGACCGGGAACAAGACTTGATATCAGACTCAATGATCAAAATCAGCCCCGACCCGGTGAGGAACCAATAAACGCTTTTGATAAGGCCTGTCACCTTCATGATGTTGCTTATAAAAGCAGCAATTTGCAACACAGGCATCTAGCAGATGTGAAATTAATTCATGCGTTAAATGCTATTCCTGATAAATCCTTCAAAGAAAAATTGGCTTCATTTTTGATAAAATCGGCTATGAAAAGTAAATTGATGTTAGGTGCTGGTAATTAATAACAACATAGAATCTATTTACTATTCCCCAAGAGGATACTGGAGGGGTAAATCAGCAATCCATAAACTCGCTAGCGCTGCAAAAGTGAAAAAGGCTACTGCGGCTCATTGGTTATCCAAACAGGCACTATGGCAAATTTACTTACCACCGCCTAAACAAATTAATGTCTCGCATATTGATGTGACCGGACCCAATGAAGTTCATCAGGCTGATCTATTATTTCTGCCACATGACCACGGTTACAAGTACGCATTAACCGTAGTTGATATTGCAAGTCGATACAAAGAAGCAGAACCGTTAAAAACAAAATCGGCCACTGAAGTAGCTTCTGCATTTGAAAAGATTTATCGACGAGGTCCTCTGCACTGGCCAAATCTATTACAAATTGATCCTGGCAAGGAATTTCAGGGTGCTGTTTTAACAACGATGAAAAATCATAATGTCACTATCAGACGAGGGCATACTGCACTGCATCGTGATCAGGCAATTGTAGAACGGTTTAATAAAACCCTTGCTGAGCGGTTATTTGGATATCAATACGCAAAAGAATTCATCCAAGAAAAAAGATCCCGTGAATGGGTTAAAAGGTTACCAGCTGTGATTACTGCACTGAATAACGAGATTACTAGAACAATCAACATGAAACCTATCAATGCGATTAAAAAGAAGTCAATACCTGAAAAACCACAAAAAGATTTCAAAGAACCAATTCTTGGTAGTAATGTCATTGTGAGGTATTTATATGAACCAGGAGAGCTTGAAGGGGGCAGAAAAAGGGCTACTGATCCTATTTGGAGTGTTACTGCACACAAGATATCTAGTATAACACGATCTACGGGTAGACCTCCAGTCTATAAACTGGATTCAACTGCCCCTCAGCGGGTTTTTACTAGACAACAATTACAAGTGATTCCTGACGATACTCAATTGCCACAGCATGGTCTTAACTAGCACCGTTGCGTCTATTGCACTCAAGACAAGTCAACATCACATTATTTCTGACATGACCGAGATTGTTATTTTTTCTGTCAACGGTGAATTGGCGAGGATCCTTATCCGAATACTGCCAACGCATTATACAATTGCAACTTGCGCAGTGATTATTCTGTTGTTTCTTCAAAGTGATTATTAATTCAGCATCAATATCAAATTCTCGTTGTTTTTTTTGTCTTGTTGTTTGCAACCGGAGAGTTTTTTATCAATCATTTTAACATCAATATCATCTATTGTGGTGTCATTATCATCGCCAATGATTTCATCATCGAGGACAATTCTTCGAAGTTGATTTATTTTTCGTACTCTGGATACTGAAAGATAGACTAAATTCGACCATTCTATGCGATTATCTACCATCCAAACAATTGTATCCGATATAGTCAATCCCTGTGAAGAGTGTATTGTTGCTGCGTATCCTAGCGTCCACGGGGATTTATTAGCACGCAATGCATCTTCAACGACATTGATATCAACCAGCACAATATCATTTAGTACTAAATTCTGTTTTTCACTTTGTCCTGGAATATCAACTTCAATGTTCTGTTTTCGTGTATCCGATGGCCTATAACAAAGAGGCACTGGAAGTGTTGCAAATTTTTGTTTATGCAATTCAAATAATTTCATCTGAAGTGCATCCCTGACTATTTTTCTACTTGCAATGATCAAATCATTTGGTCTCCATGTTTCCCAGAAATCATTCATGGGAGTTTCCGTAATTATTTCACGGGCTATTTCACACTGGATTATATCCGGTTGTAATCTAATTAGTTTCTTAAATTCTTTTAATTCATTATCAAGTGATCTATGATCGGTATCAATTTCTTCATAATAGTCTACAAAACCCTTTAGCCATTCATGTGGGGATGCACCGACAAATGGTGGTGGTTGCCCGTGATCACCGCACATGACGATTTTTGTATTTTTCAATAACAACCACTCAAGAAATATTTTTAATACATCTTCTGACACTGTGTCTATTTCATCCCAAATGATAATTTCAGGAATAAATTTCTCTCCCATGCGCTCAGGAGTCCATTTATCTCCTTTCCATCTAAAGAAACTATGATAGGTACAGGCATTTACCCCTCTCTGTATCATCTCTCTTGCAAGTCTGTGTGTTGGTGTTAGTACAATCATTTTTGTGAAATCCGTAGGATTTTTCCCACGAAATAACTCAATTGCCCGGGTTGTTTTTCCTGACCCACCACAGCCGTTTAAATAAACTGTTTTATACAGGCATATTGGATCAGAAATCGGTGGTGCATTAGAAAATTCTGAACACTGATTGCTTTCTAAATAATTATTTTCAATGGTAACATCTGCTGATTGAATATAATCATGAATCATTTCTTTCTTAATTCTCCATGATCCCCAATTCTCGTTGCCAGTAGCCTTAAAATCAGCCATTTTGCTATTTATGTAAAATGAATCAGTGGCGACTCTAACTGCGGTGTTAGGAAATCTATTGATCATTGAAAATAAATTAATAGAAGCATAACCAAGCATAGAAGCTCTTAAATGTGTGTACTGCGGATTGTATCCATCATTGTAAGTAACAGTTGTACCCAATTTGGTTCCATCGGACATAAATGCGTCCTTACGATTGACATATAGGCCTTTATTTGTTAAATCCGCGATTACAAAATCGTATTCAGCATTTTCTATAATCAATCGTGAAGAATATTTCGTATTGTCGTATTTACCACCCTGAGTGAATTTACCGATTATTCTTCTACTGAGATTTTTTGCTTCATTGTTTCTGATTTCAAATAACTGTTTGGACCAATCCATGATTTGTTGTTCATTAAAATCAGGAAACAGTTTTCGCTCTTCGCTAATTATTTTTTCTAGATCAGGTTGTGGTAACCAGACTGATTTCTGTGCTCGATAGCATATAATTGCTTCACTGACAATTAATGATTTTAACATCTTACAATCAAGCATATACCGTAATAACACTATTGGCATCCAGTGTTTTTCAGACATGTGTTTACCAATCCAAAGATAACTACACGGATGAAGTCCTTCAGCCATTTCAAATGATACCACACAAGCGAATCCGGTTAAATCAAAATCATGCAGTGGTCCATTAATAGCAACACGGGTCATTTCGTGTGTGGGGTGTCCAAATCGTTTGAAATATTTCTCGCATTCTCCATACCCAAGAAAACTTCATATCAACTGAAATAACGGTATCAGGGTCGTATTTTGTATTCCATAATCCTCCATGGCTGTATTCAAGACAGGACAATCTGACATCTGATAAAAACTCACTTCGTGTTGGTTTCCACGCGTTTTTCTTCCTAGCAAAATGTGCTGCAATTGATGGTAGTGTAAAACAGTTTGCTAATAATTGATCGTTGTCTTCCCCCTCCCCAGAAAACTCACTAGCTAGTTGTTTCATTTGATTATGCAGTTCTTCAGTACGGTACAATTCTCCGTTGGGCCTTACAAACTGATCAAATCTACATTCCTCGTCTGAAGTGCTATGAAATAGCCACATTGACACGGGATCGTTTTTACTCAAATGGTAAATAGCATCAAATAATTTCTGCTCTGAAAAAAAACTCTTCGGTTTGGGATAGATATTTTACGGTTCTATCCCGTGGGAATATTGTTACTGCAGATGACCACGCGTGTTCGTTATGATCAATAATTTCAATTGGGTTTCCTTTTTTGATTGATATTTCGGTTCTTTTAATACTTCTCCGGTGATTGTTCTTACCGATATTGGAAATCTCAATGATGTTTCTAATTTAATTATATCCTGAATTGTTGCCCCATGCTCTTTTACCGTTAATTCCCACTCGGTTATTTTTTTTCGTCTTAGATCAGTTAGTTTATTTCCCCGGGACGCATTTGTGAAGTGTTCTATTATTCGTTCTGCTACACAATTGAGCCCTGTCGAATATTTCATGGGTGCTAGTTTTGCAATATCAGGTTTTTCATTGAGCGGATAGATCCCGTAAACAACTGCTGTTACAGGGTAAGATCTTTCGTAGTAGGGTTTGTCGATTCCAGTCAAAATTCCTGGTTTTGAATCCTGATTCACAGTGATAGTTTTTTTACCCTTGAGAATGGGTTCAAATTTATCCCTAATAATCCATTTTCCATCCTCACGGATAAGGAATTTTATTCGGAAAAAATGACTTTTTTCCCCAAGACGAAATTATCACTGCTGCTTTTTCATCATTCATGGTAGCGTCAACAACACCATCAATTCGAAATGTTGACCAACAATAAGATGCTCCATCACGCTTGAATTCATTAAAACAGTCTCTGATGGCTTTATCAAGAATTTTATTCTTGGGTGTATTAGAAACTATATCAAGATTGAATTGAGCATCTTTCCATGGTAATTTCTTGTTACGTTTTTTAGGTCTATCGCGATTAAATCTAGGATTAATTTTCAATAATCTCTTAAACTCCTTCATGTTTCTGTCTACTACACGTTTTTTGGGTCTATCGCGATTAAATCTAGGATTAATTTTCAATAATCTCTTAAACTCTTTCATGTTTCCGTCTCTTGGACGTTTGTTACGTTTTTTGGGTTTATCGATATTAAATTTAGGATTAATTTTCAATAATCTCTTAAACTCCTTCATGTTTCCGTCTCTTGGACGTTTGTTTCCGTCTCTTGGACGTTTGGGTCTATCAAGATTAATTTTCAATAATCTCTTAAACTCCCTCATGTTTCCTTCTCTTGGACGTTTTTTGGGTTTATCGATATTAAATTTAGGATTTATTTTCAATAATCTCTTAAACTCTTTCATGTTTCCGTCTATTGGACGTTTTTGGGGTTTATCAAGATTAAATTTAGGATTAATTTTCAATAATCTCTTAAATTCTCTATCAGTATTGAATTTAGCATTTTTCGAAGTCAATCTCTTGAACTCCCTCATGCTATACTAAAAACAAGTGTCTAAATGAAAGATTTATGTATAATGAATCACTGCAATGGGTCAGTCATTGAATTAGACAAATAGTATAGTATACGAATGACCCAAGAATTCAGACAGCACCCTGTGATTACAAATTATGAAGCATCCAGTGATGGTGTTGTAAGACACTGTATACTGAAGAACCCAGTTGGTGCTGACAATGGTATGGGGTATTTGGTGTTTACTGTTGGAAAGAAGATATATCGCAATCATCGTTTCGTATTTGAATGTTTTAATGGATTGATCAAAGATGGTTTTGTTATTGATCACAAGGATTCTAATCGAAAGAACAATTCTTTATCAAATCTGCAAGCTATCACACAAAGTGAGAATACCGAACGAGGAAAGACTGGAAAATGCTCAAAAAAAAACGAGACCAGTAAAATCTTTGAATACAACAACTAACGAAGAGAAAATATTTAAATAAATATATGAAGCCGGTAAATTTTTCGATATTTGTAGAGCCTCGGTACAAAAAGTTGCATCGGGAATAACCAAGACGGCTATTTCAAAAAAGAGCGGACAGAAAATTCAATTTAGTTATGTCTAATACTTCATATTTTTCAATTAGAGATATGTCATTGTTATAGAATAATGAATTCTGAAAACATGAATAGCATCATAGTTGAAATTTTAAAATTGAAAAATCAGGATATTGAACTATCAGATGGATTAAATCCTGATCAAATCAAGTCGGATTTTCAGGATATAGAATACGGGGTTAGCACTAACAAATACATGCTGCCAAAGAAATATGCACTCATCAAAAGAATTCAGAATTCTATTAGAGACTCTCTTGCATTTTCCAGTGACATCAGTGTGTTTGTCCCGTTGTATTCTATCGTAGAACGAATACGAAAAGAATTAGGTAACGAATACAAATTGAAAAAAGAAGTCAACTCTAAAATTAGAAATCTACGAGCATTAATTCAAGAAAATTGATTACCCGACCATTGATTGTCCGACCATTATCATTTCTTTTAGCCGACCTTCAAGAGAAAATGTCAAAAAATCAGTGATAGATGATCAAAAATAGAATGAGGGAAGTGACAGTATTATTTATTTTATATACAATTTGGACACTTCCCTCAAACATGATAGAAGGTGTTTTATGATGAAATAACACTTCCATGGTGGTGTTAAAATCAGTGAATAAAAAATATTTCACATACACTGAATAAAAAATCGATGGATGGTTCTGTCGATATGATATGTCGGATTGATCAATGGAAAAGTGAGGAAAGTGACAGTATTATTTATTTTATATACAATTTGGTCACTTTCCTCATCAAAGATAGAGCTGTTAAAATGTCAAAATAACACTTCCTTGATGGTATTAAAAATCATCCGATATGTCAAAAAAGTGGGGAAACTATCAGTATTATTTATTTTATATACAATTATGATACTTTCCCCATCATTGATAGAAGGTGTCTCACGATGAAATAACACTTCCATGACCGTATCAAAAATCATCTGACATGTCAAAAAAGTGGGAAAAGTGTTTTACAATTGAAAAATTGTTTGCTATTTCAAATAATGGTCAATGAAGCATTAACAACCCGATTGGCTCGTGAACGATTAGATGCAATTAAGAGATTTGTACCAATTCGTGACTCTGTCAGGAATAAACTGCAACAACGACAGAGTTTACAAACTGATTTTGCTGCGGGATCTGAAGAGTTGTTTAAACCAGTAACCACAGCAACGTACGGGGTAGAGCGTGCTATACTGGGAGATGATCCTGACGGTAAAAGAAAAGAAGAGGGTCTTATTTCTGTACTTGAAAAACTAGCAGCGAAAACTGAACAAACTGAAAAAACTGAACCACCTACTAATCCGAAAAAAACGACTGTTTCTCTGTTGAACAAATTTACTGATAATGCTAAAACATTAATAAAACAATTTAATTTTTTCAAACCAAAGGATTATCGAGCTTTTGGTGATTTTGCTGCTCAAAGCTATAATTCAAAAAAAGATTTTTTAAAGGACGAGTATAAGGATGATAGAATATCAAGTAATGATTGGTCCGATAATTTGTATAAACTAAATAAAGGGATTGGTCGTTTGAATAAGGATTAGATGGGGTACAAGGAATTTCAAAGGGGAATTAGTAATTATAAAAGAGAACAAATATAAGAGCGACAACGAGAATTAGAAGAACGACGTCAAACACCAACACGTAGACAAACAAGAAGACAAAAAAAACAAGAAGAACCTGATGATGATTATTTACAACAAACGGATTTAGAAAAACTAGATGAAGCAACTGGTTATAGCGGAAGTGGATTAGGGACATGTCCTGATAGTGTTATCAATGATATATCACGATTAGATGTTTTAATCGGAGGATTCCGAGCTGGAAATAATTCACCGGAAATAATTAATGAAGCAGCTGATATCTGTAGACGGTTATTTCAAGGTGGTATCATGGATATCAAAACATATCGAGATTTCATTGACGAGTTAGCAAATGGGTATCACAGCGATTGACAAATTGTTTTACAACTGAAAAATTGTTTCTGATTTCAAATAATGATCATACATTACAATCATGATAAACCAATCCCCGTCTATGTAGTTAATTCACGGTTTCCAGTTTATAAAGCATACTATGGAGATGGTTTAGGCAATGCCATTTGAGGATTCTTTTCAAGAATGGCCCCAAAAGTGATGCCGTTAGCTAAACAGTTATCAATGAAAGCTATTGATGTTATTCGTGATTGGTGCTGTTGGAGATCTTGCCGGAAAGGCATTTTCAACTGCGAAGAATAAAATAACATCATTAGTGAGGCGAAAAAAGAAACCGTTACCGTCTACAGCAGAAATGCCTGCAAGTGTTAGTAAAATAATAAATAACGCAGTAGATGAAAAATTAGCGTCGATGGCTTTAACCCCCGACCCAAATATGATAGCGGGAAGTGGCCTTAAAAAACTAAGTAGAAAACGCTAGCGTTTTTCACGATGAAAATCGCGATTTAGACTCTGATAAATAGAATAAAATGTTCAAAAAGTCACGTGATCCAGCATTTGATATAGACGCCCCAGTTGGCAAGGATGATTCTGTACGCGATTATCAATATTACGCCTATCATGCAATAGACCCAAAGAGTCGATCAAGAATTGATCTTCAAGTCCATGATACCAGTAAATACTTTTTACCCTGTGAAGCGTTTATTGAAGTAGAAGGAGAAATTGTAACAGCTGCTGAGACTACTGCTGTACCAGCACCGTATCCAGCTGGTACTCAAGTCGGTTTTGTCAATAATGGTATTATGGCGTTATTTGAGAGTGCAAAATATCTCATTGATGGAAAAGAAATTGAGTCGATAGATCGTGATGTTGATGTGGCTACAACAATAATCGGGCTAGCAAGATATTCTGATGATTATACAAGATCAGCAGGACCCTCTATGATGTTTGCAAAAGATGTTAAAAATACCGCTGGAGGAAATCAATTTGTTGTAAGACGACCAAAGAATAATGCTGGCACCGCTAATATTGATGCCGAGGATATGATTATAAACAACGATGCTAATTTCAATCTAGGAGCTGCAACACGTATTTTAATGTTGCAAGGAGCGCGTAAATCATTTTCATGCGCGATTCCACTGCATCAAATATTTGGATTCTGTAGAAACGTCAGAAAAGTTATCTACGGGGCGAAGCATACAGTATCGCTTGTACGAAAGAGTGATGATAATGACGCAATTTGGAGGATTCCAGCAGACAATGCAGCCCCCAATGATGATGCCGGTAAAGTCAATTTAACAAAAATATCATTGTGGATGACAGTGTTGACTCCAGCAATCACCGCAGAAGAACGATTACTATCATTTATGGACCAAGGAGGAAAGTCGTTGTTGAGTTGGTTATCAGTGAGTACAGATGTGAAGCAATCAGATATTAACGGGTTATTCACGTGGAATCTAGCATCAAAACAAGGTGTTTCTGCGCCACGTCATATATTTATTGCGTTACAGGATAACGCACGAGTTGGCAATGAACTCTCCAGCCATATGGTATTTGATCAGTTGGGTGTGAAAGATGTCTCACTGAGAATAAACGGCCAGCAGGAACCATCTGAAGATATACAACTTAATTACACAGAAAATCATATTGCACGCGTGTATCATAGATTGTTGTCATTTATGGCACGTGATCAAAATGTCGATACCGGTCTGCAAACATCACAATATGATTTTAAAAATCTGTATCCAATCTATTACTTTTCATTGGAACATCTTGATTTAACAAGACAATCTGTTGTTGATATACATTTTAGAGCTAATGCGAGCCGTGGTGCTATTGCTAATTATAGAGCGGTTGCTGTCATTCTCAGTGATAAATCAATGCTACTTGAAGGTGTTGGAGGAAAAATGAGAGTGGTAGATGCCCCAGTAGAAAATCTTTGAACGATTTTCTCGATTTTTCATTGAAATTGTAAACGATTTAGAATCAATCTATTATGTATAACATGTCATATAGTGTTATTAGTGTTGCGTTAACTCCTGGTCAAATCAAAAAATTGCAATCAGAATCGGCTAAAAAATGTGGAACCACAATCACGTTGAAACCTAATCAAATGACTGGTGGTGCAAATAAATTATCGCTGACAACTCGTCAAGTAAAACATTTCAATGATGCACTTGTAGCAAAAAAAGGTGTTCAGATTACTCTTTCTGCGGCTGCTATCAAAAATATGATGAAAACAGGCGGTATATTCCCGTTGTTAGCTGCAATACCAGCATTGATTGCAGCAGCAGCCCCAGCAGTGGCTAAAGCAGCGGCGTTAGGAGCCGTTGGTACTGCAGCAGGAATGGCACTAAAAAAGGCAACTGGACAAGGATATAAAAAAGGGAAAGGGTCTAAGACTACCAGGAACCCCGTATTCATGGTACAGCGGAAAAGGTCTGAGACTACCAGGAACCCCGTATTCATGGTACAGCGGGAGATCCGTTCACGGATCAGGCCTGAGAATCCCAGGAACGGTTTATTAATTGAGGAATCTTTGATGGTTCCAATGTCCAATTTTGATTTAATGGATGCTGCTAAAAAACTAGCGATTAAAAATTTCAGAGGTGTTTTTATGAAAGATCAATTACCACATCAACCAAACAAAACTGAAACAGGTATTATTAATCTCGATAACAGCACCGGACCTGGAACTCACTGGGTTGCATACGCTATTGATCCACGTGTGATTGTCTATTTTGATTCATATGGATTAGCCCCGCCAAAAGAGTTTATGCGTTATATAAAATATTTTCCAATGAAGACTTGGTATTCTACGCTACCAACACAACAAATCAATGACCCACCAATATGCGGCAGTGAAGTATTAAATGTCCTTAACGCTATTTCAGCATCTAGAAAACCACCTCATATTGTCGTAAATGAATACTCTAGTAGTCGCTGGAAATCGAAACGATTTTAAAGAGAGAAAGAGTTTTACAATAACATGAATGATATTTGGGGAAGACCTCTGAAACCCAAACCCGATGACACTGCAACCGGTGATATAAAAAAAAAAATTAAAGATGAAATCGCTGAGACGTTAAATTTAACAAGTGTTGACCCGAATGAAATAGTTGCATTTCAGGACAAACAGGGTAAATTGAAAACTAGTAATATTTCTCTGGATGATATTTTAGTTAAACAACGAAACGCAATCGAGGATACTATCGCGTTATTTTCCGATCAGGGTAAACTCAAACCGGGTGTACTTTTTTCGACGATTACAGATCGATTTAAAACTCTCAACGATTCTGCGTTGGAACTAGCAACACTTCAATCTAAAACCGAAGAACACATAAAACAGTTTACCTCATTTCGTAGAAATATCATTGATAAATTTATTGGAACTACATTCGATAAAATTGAAATAAAACTCCCTGATATTAAAAAATCCATCGATGAGACGAAAATCTTCACCGAGGCCATCAAAAATGATTTTTCGAGGATGATAACAATTATTGAAAAAACAAAAATCCCTCATGAGAAAACCAATAATGTAGTATACACTATCCAACACGGATCATTTGAGTGGACACCTACAAACAACAAATTAGATATCACTGCAACCGTCAAGGGTATTTATCGATTAACACTAGTAACACCATTGACTCAATTTAATATTTCATCGTCCAGTTCATCCGGGGTCAATAATACGATTTCAACGATCATCGACAAGAATACAACTGAAAAGTTCACGATAACATCTACTGATAAAAATTTGGTTAGGGTTTCATCAACGTGGTATGTGGAATTCGTAGCGGATTTAAGTTGAAAATTGCAAAGCAATTTCACTAACGATTTCAATTGAAAACGCTAGCGTTTTTAAAATAAAAATGATTTCATCATCGCAATATCGCTATGATCAGGTCAGAGAATATCAAACTAGACTCAAAACCCTGTCTGAGGAGTATGCAATGAAAATTAAAAAATATCGCAGGAGAATTACCGCAATTGATGTTACCGTGTATTCAGTGAGTGGTGTAATCACCGGAGCTGGTATTATACTGTCTTCAGTGACAATGATGGCCCCGATAGCTGTTCCAATTTGCATTTCTGCGGCAACAACAATCGCGGGAATAATTTCAATAATCACAAAAAAAATATCATCATGCAGCCAACGAAAACTACAAGACTACATAATTCAATTTCATGTTGTGTCCACTGCATGCTCGCAATTATCCTCATTGATATCGTCATCTCTCGATGATACAATTATATCAGGGAGTGAGTTTTCAGCGATGGTAGATATATATGATTCTGCGATGTCAAAATTAGAAATACAAAAACATGAGTATAATAACAATGACAACACCGATGGAATTGGAGAACACAAACCCGAAAACCAGAATGATCTCAATAACCTCAACGATATCAGATAGTGAGTTCTCAGTGATGGTACGTGTCTATGATTCCGCAGTATCAAAATTAGAAATACATCATGAGTATAATAACAATGACAACACAGATAGAATTACTTCAACAAATAGTGGAGAACACAAACCCAGTACAAACCAGCATGATCTCAATAACATCAACGAATCCAGAATTCAGTGTGAATTTCCCCTCTCCGGTCCCAGTGAAGGAGATAGCGCTAGCAAAATTACGAGTGTATCACAGTTGGCCTAATATCAGATCAAAATCATTTGGTGGTCAACAACCCAATAATTCCCTGGTATTTGCAAATAAGAATAAAGACGACGGTACCCCAGACTGGAATGTTGTTTCCATATCAACCGGATCATACCAAATTGAACAAATCAATAATGAATTCGCGCGTAGAATAAAATCGATTACTGGAAAAGAGTAAAAAATAGCTATAACAGTTCATGAGCCAACACTATCATCTGCCATTGAAATAAGCACAGAAGGATATGTCGTAGATATATATCAGAGTTCTATTAGAACCGTACTAGGATGGCCTGAAATCCCACCAGGGGGAAAACCGTTGATTTACCAGAACCACAAAAAACCGATTATATCACCGACAGGATAAAATCTGATATCTATAAGAGTTTTAGAGAATACAGCAGATTAACAACTAGCTATGGAATAAAAAAATTTGACGACCCAATATTTTATACAATTCGAAAAGAGTTTATCACTGAAAACTTCAGAGAAATGAATAACGATTTTTCACGGTTGTTAATACCCCTTAAATCCGGCTCTCTTACCCGAGATGAATTTATCAAGGTCGTAGAAACATTCAACAAAATTATCAATGACATGGAAACATATCATTCTCAAATCATGCAAGTGATATTAGGTGACAGTAATCCTAAAACAAGAACAGAGTTTGCATCAAAATTTAAAATCCGCGTTGAAGATATTCCAACATTTAAACTACCAGGATATAACCTACCAGAACTACAAAAACTTCTCAGTGATGCCATCGATGTTGGTTTTAAAATAATTCATGATGCATGGAAAAAAACAGTACCACAACCAACTATCCTCAAACACAATAATGACCCAGACGGTGGCGGCAGGCATATTGCTCCGTTCAATGTGAATATTTCAACGGTGATTGCGCTCAATTTAGTATGCGATGCTATCGAAGGAAGCTATCAAATAAATTTAGAACGATCAAATCAAGCTCAGCAAGGATATATTCTTTATTCGTTTGCACCAACAGCCCCTTCAGGATTTTTAATAATTGAGTCCCCGGTGAATCCAGTCTATATGCGATGTCATAATAATTCATTAACCAGAATTAATTTCAAACTCACTGACCAGTCTAATAATCTGATTGATCTACAAGATGAGGTTTTACAAATAAGTCTGTTTGTAAAGTCGTAGTGATTTTCGTCCTAAGGACTGGATCAAATATTCGGTTGAAAATCGAATGGAGGCTTAGTCATTTTTTTTTATTTCATTGATTTCATTGATTTTTCATTATTATTTTTGCCTGATCATTGATTTTTTTTTGGACTGATTTCATCCTAATCCATGAAAACTTGTATCCGATTCACCACATCTTGGCCGTAGAAGCCTAATTTCATTGAAAACTTGTTTAAAAATGTTGTTCGGCTCGCCCCCTCTGCTGCTGAAAGTAACGTCAATGACACACCCATCAATAACCAGACCATACGTGAGCCATTAATCAGTAACCCGACCATCCGTTCTCCAAATAAATCAGATATTAATAAATTTTCTAAATCCTCCAGATTGGTTCATAATAATAATTAAATAGTTTAATCTTCAAGAACTTGTGGAAAGAATCAGCTGACAAGATAAAGTGAAAAATAATAAATAAAAATTATGAAGAAGGGGGAATCACAATGATTGATTTTAAAAAATGTAATTTGTTCACTCGAAATTACAGAAGACAAGACTTGTGTTGAAAAATAATTGTAAGGAAGTCCTTGGGATGGTTACCAATGTACAGGGAATATGAAATTAAAATATTTAAAAATGATTTTCCTTATGACCTTGACTTCGGTGGATGCTACATCTACCATCAGTAGTCAATACACTATTACAATTCAACTGTTTTCATAATTTCGCTGGGTCATTCATATTCTCTTCAATCTTAAATTTATAGATGTTATGTAAACATATTTTTTTTATTATTTGCGTACATCAAAATTAATTTGATAGGTTTATAAATGTTGATTCCAAATATAAACAAAACAAGTTTCAAAGATTTAATCACTGCTCAGCAAATGCTGTTGAGTTTAGAAAATATAGAAACTTCATTTTAGATGTCATTAATACAGTTTATACTATATTTGTACTTTGATGACATTGTTCACAAGTGAATGTCACAACCTGTCTTAAATTCCACTTTAAACCGATGAAAGCGAGGGGAAAATATACTTACTTTATGCTTTAACTTCGTCAATTTCGCTGACGAATTGTTGCAGAAACCTACAACATCTTGAACTTTCCCATCCAGAAGATTGAATACATTATTGACAAACACCTTTGTCACAGATTTATTTGTGGTCTTGTTGTTTACGTATTTTTCCGTGCAAAACGATTCATAAATATCTATGTCAACATCCTCCATTCTTAACACTCTAATGAAACTCATGTTAAGCCAGCAGCTCGGTCTATTTATATCGGTTCGCATGGTCACGCAATTTCTCGAGAAAAAACGCAACAACTCGGGATTCCAAATTGTTGCGTTATTCCAAGCTGGAGCCCAACAGAGACACTTTTACATCAGCCGTTCAACATTTTATTTTTGAATACAATAACTGATTTGGGAAAGGTAAGTTTTGTGTTTTAGAACCGTCTTATTTACTCAAAAAGAGACAATAACGATATATGTTCGATAGGGGATCCACATTAACTATCGTCAGACATTTTGACGCTCTCGCTCTACGACTACAGAAAAATGTCAGACGGACACTATTTAAAGGAGACTAGAAATGAAAATTTTTATTTTATAAATGTAATTCTTTACAAATTCTAATTCGAATATAATGTTTATAAAAAATATTGTGTGCGGATATTGATTATATTGCGAAGAAGATACAATGATTCTGTAAATTTCCCAGTTTTAATGAGACGACATATCACGTGACGTCATACTAACCAGTCCTCGTATACAAACATATTACTTTTGGAAATAATCAAACTAAATTCGAAAACTAAAACTTATCCCAAATTTACACAAAAAATTAGATAAGGATTCAACTGGGAATTTGGTTTAGATAGTGCCGTCCATACAAAATACTCTCCATCATACAAAAAAAGATACCATATACACTCACATATGGACATCTGGCTCTCGCAAAGCCAACTGGGAATATATAAAAAAAAAAAAAAAAATACTTATACTAAAACAAAGGAGAGGAAATTAGCCCTGGAACTATTATAGTTCCGAGGGAGAATAGTACGATCCTAAGGTTAGCGAATTAGACTAAAGAAATCATTAGTCTCTATGGCACAAATAGAGACTTGAGAGTATTATCAGTCGAAATTCTCTTTTGGGTAATACAACCATAACAATTTGACAATTTGATCAACCGTCATCCAAATTACATAAATGAATACAAAAACACACACTTATAACCGCACTCATGGGTGGACAGGGAACCACTACACCCTTACATACATTTTCGCAATAGACGGTGTCCCTAAAAAGACTCAAACCAGCTATATGCTGGAGAGAGTCATAAGGGTCAACAGCACACACAAGCACCCCACAAAAAATCTGCGAGTAGGAAATCATACGTACTTAATTAAAACATTAAAAAGCTTCCTTTCTTCTTTGATTCAATGAGTGTATTTTACATGCATGCTACAGTCACAGGTGCTCGACGCAAGCTTCATGTGATGAAAAAGATAATCTAAGGAAAAAAAAAACATATAGAGAGAAAAATACTTTAGAGTACTATATAAAAAGAGTAATTGGCCATCAAGGGTAATTCTGATGTAATGACTAATGTTAAAACAAATATTTTTTTGTACAATATATTATTTAGTATGTTGGGTCTGTAATATATTACTACATGTATGTACTTTAAATATTGAAAAATAGTCATATATTCATATTTGTTGCATTATTTTCATTTTTAATATATAATATTAATTCTTTATGCACCACATGATTTTTGTTTATGCTCTGTGGCATGCCAACTTGCTTAGTGTGACGTTTTAACTAAGCACTTGAAACGTTTGGGTTCTTATTGTGTTACGTGCTTAGGCTCGAATAAGCAGCAACACAGAAAGAGTGAAAACTAACAAGCTTGTATAAATTGAACAATGAATTTATTAAGTACAATTATTTTCATAAAGTAAATAAACTTACAGTTTTAGAGAATCAAATCCAACATTAATCCAATATAGAATTCACAAAAATAATCCACTAATGGAATTGCAAGAGTCCTGATAAATAAATGTTCTAATAGTTCTAGGTTTGAATCTTGACGATGTAATCCAAAATGGCTGACAATGTCACGTGATGCAGTTCTTGTTTAATTATCATCCAAATGAATTATGAGCACATGTTTTCTCCTCCAAATAGATAATAAATCCTCATTCTTCAATGAATTGACACAAAGTCCAGAACAAAATAATTAAAATAAAACTCAAACAGAAAATACACAACTAGTATCTTAAAGCCCAAAATTCTACTGAACCTCTCTTCCAGTACACTGATTAAAATACCCTTTTCTGAAGTAAACAAGTGATCACGTGATTTTTCTAGAAATTCATGGAAGGTCGCTACCTTCAGCAAGTCATCTATTCTAGATATGTCCTACACCCCAAGAACTAAAAATAAAAGTTATCCTTGAAATTAACCAATAGTATTAAAGACCTGTTTATCAATCTAAAGAAAGGTCAGATAAAGAGGTAACTAAGCCAAGGTCAGCCTGTTTACAACTAGAATCTAAGTCAGCCTGAATTTTCTAGAAAAAATCTCCCAATTAATGAATATTAAACCCTAAATGACAAATTTGGATTTAACAATAAAAAAATAAATAAAATTAAATCCAATAGCCGTATCAATTGTTCTTACTGTTTATCTGATACTGCTGTTCCTATAAAGTCGCTTGGCAGTCCTAAATCAATGTAAATTCTTGATATTACTAAATTCGTGTAAATTCTTTTAAAATCTGATTTTATGAAAAGCAACGATATATTGTGTAACTTTATTTGACAATAGACAAGAATCATATTACTGTGACTGACAATTCTGTTTGGTAAATGTTAGGCGAGATGCACATGTATATGTTAAATAAAAGTAATCAGATTATACATAATCCTTAATTGTAAATGCAGTTTATTTCAGTTTAATTAGGTGCATGTGAGTGCTATCCTCTTAATATTATCATTACAAAAGAATCACAGTAGTCAAGGTTTATGACTGATGTTTCATCAGTGTCATGTGATTTGCACACAGCTTTCATAAATAAATCTTTTGATTATACTGCAAAAAAAACCAAATGTTAATATTTAGGTAACTTTCAGGCATAATAGGAAAAATTAGTATAGTGTTTCAGTTGTGTTTCCTAAATATTATTGCTGTTTATGCACAACAATATAACATGGATGAACACTTTGGATCCCTAAATCTTAATTGATATTGGTTTTGATGTCAGTCATAAGGGACCATCTAAAGAGTGC
This sequence comes from Unio delphinus, assembly GCA_029339505.1. Taxonomy (NCBI): domain Eukaryota; kingdom Metazoa; phylum Mollusca; class Bivalvia; order Unionida; family Unionidae; genus Unio; species Unio delphinus. The sequence goes on along the minus strand of JAQISU010000009.1, from coordinate 3,273,825 downwards.
CAAGAAAATACTGGTGTTTCCAGGCTGAGTTTTTTCATTTCTAATGGTTATCACACATTTGTAATTAAAGAATAACTATTTACGTTAAGTCTATTTACTCACTGTTTAAAGAATTGTATTATTATTTGTCGCATTCCATTTAACTTGCCAGTTCATATACCAGTCACATAACATCTTTTTGGACATCTTTAGTGAGAATCCTGATGAACTGTTATCAGTTTCCATGATAATTATGGACAATAAAATTGCATGTGTGCCATGTGTAAAATCAATGTCATAGGCACCTGTTTGGCTTTGCGTAAAAATAGAACCCAAAATTGTACTCACATTATGGTGAAAGCATACAGACACAGACATTTATCCATAAATTCATAAATTTGTCACATGTTGAATATAAAAAAAAAAAATTTTTTATTATTCAGATACAATATAAAATGACTCCACAAAATGCACATCATACTATTTATTTTACTGAAAGTATTATGACAAATCAAGTCGTTGTAACCAGTCAGACAGATGCATCACATTTAACAAGTGGGATCATACAAATTAAAATTTTTGACATTCTGTTCCAACCTGCAAGACAACTTTTACAGGTTTGAAATCTGAATAAACTCGTTTCTTTCAAATATCATTAGTTTATATACTTGAAATGATAAAGAAGCACTGATTTAATTTTGTTATGTAGACATGTAATGTCCCATTGTGATCTTTCTGGAATGTAATGTTTTTGTAAATAACAGGAAATTAATAATTACAAACATTCGATTTATGTCAAAACTGTCTTGATCACAGTATCACATATAATAAGTAATATTTATGAGCACTTAAAGTCTGAAATGCTTTTCATGGCTTCTTTTCAACCAACATTAGCATCTAGCAGTAGATGACACACAGCCATATATCAAATTAACCACTGAGTACCTCTAACATACCAATAACTTGTGCAGTCATTTTCTCACTTTATAACATAAAGCTAATATACAGAAGCTATAATCTGACACGTTTATTGCAGAGTTTGAAATTGATAATGGTAGGACCTGACTTTTTCTTTTTGGTGATTTTGTTGGTGAAGCATGATATGACTCGCAGAAGATTTGCACACTTCAGATGCTCTTTTTTGTTATCATGAACTTGTGAACTTCTATACCATTTTAAAGACAGCATGGAGCTTGAGGATTGCTAGTAAACAGTGTAGTCAAAGAATATCTAACTTTGATGCTGACACAAGGTATCTGATGTGTCCATGTAGGTTTTAATTGATTTGAATCTCTGATAAACTATTTTCTTGTAGATGTTTGATTGATGCTCTTCATCAATATATATGTTTGTAGCATTTAATTCTGTTCAGCATCACCACAAATACTTAACCATCATTTGTTCATTAAGAGCACAGATGTTCACTATTTGTTTATGTTCATCATGATCCCAGTTGACACATGGTATACATTTAACTTGTTTCAGCTATTAGGAATCGTTTTTATCTTAAAAGCTTGTATTAGTGTTCCATTTAGGGTTGGTCAATGCCATAATATTCCTATTGAATTGTGATTTAAGACATGTTTAGATGCATACTATAATATATTGAGAAAATCTGTAAAATGTGCACAATAATATTAAATTAAGAATTCAAAATTCTGTGTAACTTCAATTTCTTTTAAACCTCAAAATATTAAAATAAAATTTTATAAAATAAATGCTTTCCATTTTACAACATTTTCCATTTGTAACAATATAATCTATATATTTAAGGGCCATTAACAATCAAATATTAAGGTTATAATTACCCACAGAAATATGTGTTTTTGTTTTATGACTCATTGTGTATGTGATTTAGATTTTTAACATAGCTTTGAAAAAAATTCCGTCATATTGCTGCATTGTCTGCAGTATGGCAGTTTATAGTGAAGTTTTAGCACTGGGGCATCATGCCGCAGACATGAAGTCACATTATCCTGACACCAGGCTGACCAGGTCTATCATTATCCTCTTAATACCTTGCACCTAGCAAGGCAGCTGTTTATGTCATTTTTATAAATCTTTGGCATGACTCATTTAGGCTTGAAACTCACACACTCCATCATAGGAGGCAGGTGCTATTGCAACTAGGTCACTGGAGCAGTCCAACTTCTAATTACGCTATTGACATTGACCATATATGCTGCTTAATATTTTAAATCAGTGATGTATTATTTAATTGTTGCTGCCAAAATATCTTTTTGGCCAGTCTTTCTTTATAAATGTACTTCTGCTTGATGATATTCAATTTTTAATAAAACGTTTCATCAATCACTCTTCCAGCACCTCCAGAAAGTCATGTATTTGGCCTAAACTCAGATGGTAATGACATCATCAGTTACCAGTATGTTGTATGCATGTTAGACTCATCTCGTGCATAAGTAAGTATATGATCTTAATAAGTGTAAGGCTTACATGGTGATAAAAAACTAAACATTCACTTATCTTTGAAAAACCTGAAAATAAAATTCCCCACGTTAGCAGTATAGTTAAAATTTTCTCAGGCAAATTATATTTTTTATTTTGATAAGCTTTTTGGCCACTTTACTTAGAAGACATGAAGAGTCTGGTCTGAAGTTAGAAATTAGTTAATTTAATTATTGCAATTAGTCAGTAAGAGAAATCTGGCTGTAATGGAAGTTTATTTTCTATTGTACAAAATGTAATGATTTCAGAGCCAAACTTTAAAGCAACACAATTAATATGCATTACAATAGTATCATGATACATATTGCAGTTATTGCCCTTGATATGATATGCATCACAATACATATTGCAGTAATTTCCCTTGATATGATATGCATCACAATACATATTGCAGTTATTGCCTTGATTAGATATGCATCACAATACATATTGCAGTAATTGCCCTTGATATATGTGTCACAATACATATTGCAGACTTGCAGTAATTGCCCTTGATATGATATGCTTCACAATAGTTATCACAATGCATATTGCAGTAATTGCACTTGATGATGTGCATCACAATAGTGTCACAATAGATATTGCAGTAATTGCCCATGATATGATATGCATTACAATAGTTATCACAATACATATTGCAGTAATTGCCCATGATATGATATGCATTACAATAGTTATCACAATACATATTGCAGTAATTGCCCTTGATACGATGTGCTCCACAATAGTACCACAATACATATAGCAGTTATTGCCCTTGATATGATATGCCTTACAATAGTTATCACAATGCATATTGCAGTAATTGCCCTTGATATGATGTGCATCACGATAGTATCACAATACATATTGCAGTTATTGCCCTTGATATGATATGCATTACAATAGTTATCACAATGCATATTGCAGTAATTGCCCTCGATATGATATGCATCACCACAGTATCACAATACATATTGCAGTAATTGCCCTTGATATGATACATCACAATAGTATCACATTCGTAAAATAACTGAAAATGTACAAGTATGTCCATATCTTCTGTCGTTGCATAAACATATGGAGGATGTAAAATTTCCAGAACAAAGAACATTGTTCTTGTTATTTGTTATGCCGATTTTTTTAATGTTTACTAAACTTTGATTTGTTTCCAACACATATATTTAAAAAAAGACACATTTTGTATTGTACTACTTCTTCTTCTGCTATGGTTTAACGCCATTTTTCAGCACAAGATAGGCTATGCGTGGCGGCCAGTGTTAATGGTGGAGAAAGAACCCAGGAAAGAACCACCGACCCATGAGAAGCTACTGGCAGGCTTTCTCACATATTCACATTAGCCGAATCTTAGACTCGAACCCACGCAGACAGAGGTGAGATGGCAGTGATCCGTAATGGACAGCGCTTTAGACCACTCAGCCACTCAGGGCCCCTGTATTGTACTAAGGCAAACAGATGCACCTGATGCAAGAGAATAACTGAGATGGTATCACTTAAGCTATCATACATAGTTATCTCTCACAGGTCTCAGAAATGCTCAATCATACATATTTGAATGCAAATTTTATATCTGGTACACAGAAAATTACTTATGGCAGATTATGCCTTTTGCATGCAATAATTGGGCAGCAAATTCAAAGGCTTGCCAGTACTACTTTCAGACACCTGCTGAATGGGAAAATATGTTGATCAATCAATGATTTTAGCTTTGCTGATATTTACAATGACAGAATGCAGCAGCTGAAAGGCCCCAGATGTACATGTTCACAGATGTCATTATATATCAACAGAACATAATGCTATAGCTGGGCAATCAGTTCAAAGACTTCTACTAGCTGCTTTGTTTCGGGAAAATATGACTGAATTGAGAGGCAGAAAGACCCAGTGATATTCATGTGGTCTTTATACGAGTACATCAAATGAACTCAAATGTGGCTTTCATTATTGTGTTTATTTCAAAGTGTACCTGAATAAGTAGTATATGTGACCTCAAAATCAAGATGCATTGAGACTAGGACAAAATGCCATTTGCAAATTTGGATAAGTATTTTGTGGTTAAACAGCAAATTGACTAAGATTGTAATGCGATTCAGAGTTTGCTAAAGTTGCTAGAACTGATAGTTCACGTGGAACAGTAACCAGATGTAAGAAAGTGTGATTCCCTGCTTAGTGTTTGGAATAATATAATATAATAGATAGACAAGAGCAATATGCCATTGTGTAAAGAATTTAGAAACTTCTTTTTTTTTGTTGCCAGTTCATGATGTGATGTACCTAAACAAAAATAATAGCATTGATCCAAGTCTGGACACGTAACACAACATATTCTGATTATTCTTTTTGTGTCTACCAAGTAATAGTATAATTGCAAAGGTCAAGTTAATATGGTAGCTACAAGGTTATATCGTAGCTACAAGGTTATAGTTCGCTTTATCATTATGTTGAATTACTTAATGGTGAAAAGTTCTTGCAATATTTTTACACTTTAGTTGTTAACTTATTAATATAATTTCTATATTTAATATATCTACAGCATTGCTTCAGTGGCATAGGAATGTGGAATATCTGCATTTTTAATAGCACAATTAAAATGATGAAATGTCGCCTTCCCCCCCCCCCCCCCACAATGTTTGTTGTTCAGATTTGGTGTATTTCCCTAGATCTGATTTATAATGCAACTCGTGTATCTTTATAATGCAACTCGTGTATCTTTTTTTGATACATGTATGTCAGACCCTTCATCGTGTACATGTGGTCAAGGACAACCAGCTCTTGTCACAGGCATGATATTTTATGATATATAGGATTTGTATGTAAAATCTTATATGTTCTGATATTCCTGCAATCTGATTCAATAAGGTCGACAGTGCCTTGTTACATAACACTCTTATAGTCTGCAAGCAAATCTGTGCCAAAGAATCATAAGTTAATTTTGAATTTGTTTGGAAGATATTACAAAGAATAATTTTTGGAGAAAATCACCATGCCATTTCCTTTGAGATATTTGCATTTATGTTTTGCTTCTGGGGAATTAGGCCATGATTACTTAGCAGCTAAAACTGTTGCCATTGAAGCAGTCAAATTGATCCAACTTGAGTTGATGTCTAAAGACCAGTTATGCTATGCATTGTATTTTTTTTTTGATTAATGTGTTTCATATAGAATGAAAATGTTGTTGACACATTTACCAACTTGAGGTTTTCTAAGCATATATTTATCAAACTTAAAGGAAACATATATAAAAAAAATGAGGCATTAATTGAATTATTTGTACATGTAATGAGTTTACATGAGAGTGTAGGATAAAGGTAGCTGCATATTTTATTATAGTAGCCAATTCTCCACTCCTGCTACTTAAATGGTCCCATTGCAGTCAATGGTCCAGCAGTACAAGTTCAGGCCTGCCAACCCTTATAATTTGATCACAAGTATTCCTGAAATGATCCTTAAATTACAGCAGACTTGCAGAATAATAGCAAATGTTATGAAAGATACAATTGTTCCAATCAAAGCCAGAACTGTAGAATCAGTGAAGTGCATCAGGCCATTCGAGCTTTGCAGGGGTACCTCAAATGAATTACACTCCCATACTTTTCATGCAAAATGCCTGCATTATCAAGCAGTTGTTTAATATCAAATCGTTTTTTAAATGAACAAAATTGTATTGCAGATGAATAAGACTAATAACTTTGTATAAGTAGTCAAAGTGGCCTTTTTGTTTTTAAGTAAATAAAAAATAAAAAAATGGTCACAATAAGTCATCTTGGATACTTGTTATGTTTTGAAGATAAATGCTCATGTGCAGACTAATGTAGTGCAGCAGAGGTCATCAGCATTGTTTGCTGTTGATACATTAAGTTCATTTGTGAACTGTTTACTTTGAAACAGTTTATCTGCTTGTTTTTTTTTTTCTTTGTACTTAGGAATACCTGAATCATACCATATCACTATTCCGTTGTTTCCTTCTTGTAAATGAGAAATTGGTGATGTAAAGGTAAACTTGTGTCTTCCATTCCTTGCATCATTCAGATTTGTTGTTTAAAATGTTAGATGTTGTTATTAGAACTTCTTACAAAGATGTAATTTAATCTTTAGTTATTTACAATGAGGCTTACAACACTTGATTATTCAGCTTCCTTTATCTAGAATTACCTTATATCAAAAATTAATTCTTTGCCTTTAACAAATTTGCTGAAAGAAATTGCAAGTAACTCATTGAACTTGGATAAAGATATACCCAACTGTTGGGGTATATACATGTACATCAGTTGTTTTGTTGTAAATTTATATCACCAACTTATCCATCAGATGAAATTAATATGATACTTTTTTATTTTGTTCTGTCTGTTTCCCATTTGTATATTATGCATGTAATTAAAACAGAAAAATAAGATACGGACTCTGAGTCACTAATTCACAAGTAGATCTCTCTATTTTGGGTTTCAGCTCCCATTGTCAGCCAAACTGCTGCTCCCATAGCCTCATCAGAGTATTGGATGTAACAGCAGTTCATGTAAAGCACTTAGTAATCCCTGTCATAAAAGCACTTAGTAATCCTTGTCATAAAAGCACTTAGTAATCCCTGTCATTAAATACTTAACTGACTGGCTGATACACATCTTCAAACTAGAGCTGTCTGTGGGTATCGTGGTACTCGGGTACCTGCCCATTGATAATAACTGCAGTAATAAAATTAGCCATCAGATACCCATTTACTGTATACAAGTTTTCTGCCAGATCATGTGGCCCCAATTTTAATATATTGTTCATTGCCAAGTAGTGTTCTGTCTCTTCCAGTAAGCATTTGACCTAAATTCCTTAACTTGTTTTCCCATGTGACACTTCTTTGACTGATTGTGAGTATGATACTAGTTCATTGGCAAGTAATATAGGGTTATTATTTGATCTTGCTGAAGAATTGACATGTTTTCATCATAAACTTTGATAGATTCAACAAACTGTATGATCAAAGTGTTACTTTTAGAGCACAAACTCAATCTCTACATAATCATTAAGGTAGTCAGATATTTAGGATGACCAGACCATGACAATTTACAGCCAGTGGACAATTTTGTTAATCATTTTGTTCATCTTATTGACTTTATATTTTGATATGAATAAATAAAAAATACACGGTTTTTCTTCTCTTCTCTTTCTTTTTAATGCCACGTTTTCAGCACAATATAGCTTATACATGGTGGCCAGTATTAATGGTGGAGGAAGAACCTAGAAAAACCCTTGGAAAGAACCACCGACCTACGAGAAGCTACTGGCAAGCTTTCACACATAACTACATTAGCCAAATCTTAGACTCGAACCCATGCAGACAGAGGTGAGATGACAGTGATCCGTAACAGACAGCGCTTTATACCACTCTGCCACTCGGGGCCCCGCAGTTTTTCTTATCTACTCTTTGAGCGCAGACTATGCACTTTTGTATGCCATTTGTACCATTGTCAACCTAAAACAAAGCACTTTACAAATCAGATGAGAAACAGATGATCTTCCATAAATCTCAAATGAACTGAGTTGTAAATATATAGTTGTATAAATATAAATATAACTTTCAATCTAATTTATTTGATGTTCAGTTTTCTATTACTTTTGAAGTCATGATCATATTTAGAAAGTGTTTTTCAGTAGAAGAACTCGTATGATTTGCTAGTTGGTTCTAAATAAAAATGCAATTGATCTTGCATCAGATATGGTTGACATGGTGGTGAACTTTAAAATCTTATTTTTACTGCACCTCCTGATGAGATGGTATTAAAGACATGGAGTTTGCACTAAAGAAATCTTAAGATGTCTAATTGCATGGAATTAAAATGGTTCCTTGCTGATAATATGTATAGGTTTACTTCTGAATAGGTAATATTGACCAGTTGATGCAAGATTTTCATGAAAGCACTTAATGGTATGTATCTAATTTTAATGCAAATATGCTCATCTGACCTTCAAAATGGTACAATAGCTATTTTAGACATATTTTTATCCAAATGAATTGAATTAATTTACACTCAAACTATAACACACAATCTTGATTCTATACGCCCAATCTTTCTACTGACTTTTCTCTTACATTACAATAATTTAAATGCCCTGTTTTCGTAAACAAGAGGGATCACATGATTTTCCAGGTCATAGAAAGACCCCATATTCGCAAAATCACATATACAGCATGATCTAAAAAGATGGACTTGGAATCAACCAATCATTTTAGAAGTTTGTTTACACTCTGAAGCAAGGTCAGAAAATGAGGTTAACATCTGATGTTTACCTGCATTGAAGCAAGGCCAACACCTGGTGTTTACAGATAGAATATAGATCAACCCAACTTTCCAGAAAATCTCTCCCAATTAATAAATTTTAAATCCAAAATGTCAGATTTGAATCTGACAAAAAAATTAATAAATTATTTAAATCAAATATACGTAACACCTTCCCCCATAAAATAAAAAGAAAGGTTTATATTATAAAACTTTCTTTTTATCATAAACCAATTTACATCTGAGGTTGAAAAAAAAAACCATAAATTACACAGAGTATACAGTATATTGTTATACACGGGAAAGAGCGTCTGCAATTATATTATCTAGAAATAGCCTCAACCTTGGCATCTATTGGTTTAACTTGTCCATGTCCCACAATATATCCTAAGAAAGTCATACTAGCATGGCAGAACTCACTTTTAGATAAATTAACAGACATGCATCAGTGAGTCTGTAAAAGAATTTTCGAATTGTTACTAGATGTTCTCTCCAAGTGTCGTTGTAGATGATGACGTCATCTATATAGGCATCACAATTTTCTAGACCAGAGGTGATTATATTCATGAGACGTTGAAATGTACTTTGTGACCCTTTCACCCTGAATGGCATTACTTTATATTGGTAGAGTCCATCTGGAGTCACAAATGCCAAGATTTCCTTTGCTCTTTCCATTAGTGAAAATCTGCCAAAATCCTTTCAGAAGGTCAAATTTGGTGACATACTTGGTATTTCCAATTTTATCAATACAATCGTCAATTCTTGGTAATGGGAATGAATCTGTTTTTGTCACACTGTTCACCTTCCTATAATCAGTGCACATACAGAAAGTTTTATCTGGTTTTGGAACAAGTATGCATGGTGAACTCCAATCACTTTTACTGGGCTCTATAAAATCATTCTCCAGCAAATATTGAATTTCCTTTTTTAAGTATTCCTGTTTGAGTGGATTCATCCTGTATGAATGTTTAACAGGTTTGGAATTTTCAATTTCAACGTCATGAAAAATTTTGTTTGTCCTTGAAGGAATATCTGGAAATAAGTGCTCATATTCAATTAATAATTGTTTCAGTTCATTTCTTTCTTTCACTTGCAAATGTGAAAGTTTCTGGTCTAGATTTTTCATAATTTCTGAATTACAAAGATTCGTCATTTCAATATCAGTCATCATTTCAATATCAGTAGAATCTGATGATATTCCTTCACTGAGTGGGACAGGTACAACTAAATTAATTACATGTTTAACATGGCTATCTCTTTCAATATACTGGCACTCCTATAATTTATTTAGATCCCAGAAGCACTAATACTATAATTTAACTAATTCTTTTTCTTCTTAACTTTGTAAGGGCTGTAATATCTAATCTGAAGAAAAATATGAAGAATGAACAAGATTGACACAACTCCATTATCAGTCTCAAAAGTTCTCTCCCTTGTAGTTCTTTCAACCCATAGTTTCATTTTTAACATGAATTGCTGAATGCCCAATTCATTCATAACTTGCTGGAAAATTCCAGACATGAAGTTTGAACCTTGATCAGACTGAACTGATTTGGGAAGGCCATACTGAGTAAAAAAACTTTATCAAAGTTTTTACTATTGTTTTAGATTATATATTCTTCAACAGAATAGCCTCTGGATACCTTGTTGACGCACACATAATGGTCAACAGGTATTGGTTACCTGACTTGGTCATGGTTAAGGGACCTACACAATCTACCATAATTCTACTAAATGGTTCATCAAAGGCATGAATAGGTTGAAGATGAGCCTTTGGTATCTTCTGATTGGGTTTTCCTACCATTTGACAAGTATGACAAGATCCACAGTATTTGGCAACATTACTTTTGATTTTTTGCCAATAGAAGTGAGTCAAGATCTTGTGATAAGTTTTATTAATCCCTAAATGACCAGCCAAAGGAGTTTCATGGGCCAGATTAATTATTTCCGGTCTGTAAGGTTTTGGAACTACTATTTGATAATTCACAGACCACTCATCACCAGCAGGTACCTCAGAAGGTCTCCATTTTCTCATAAGAATTCCATTTTTAATGAATAACAGACAGGAACTTCAGTGGCTTCAGTCTCACTTATGGCCCATTGAAACAAACAGGAGATCTCTGGATCTTTTTTCTGTTCAACAACAAGTGACTGTCGTTTATCACCCTGATTAGAATAGAGAGAATGAGTTGTTAAAAGAGGATCACTATGATCAATACCTTCTGATTGATCTAAACAAGGAGTAAAAGTGACCTCATCAAAAGCCTGACCTATACACGTGTCAGCTAAAGGAATACTGAATTCATCAACATAAGCCTGACCTATACTCGTGTCAGCTAAAGGAATACTGTCTTCATCAACATTCTCAAGAGCTTTCTTTGCCATAGCTCTGGTAACTGTACAAGCTTGAAATATATCAGGGATTTCTTTCTTAATTGGATCAACTTTCTGATCCAAATTAGGCATGTCAGTTACAAGTGGATTAACCACAACCTTGTCCCCAGCTAAGTCGTTGCCTAGCAATAAATGTATGCCCTCTACAGGTAAAACCGACACTGTTCCGATTGTGACAGGGCCTGACACTAAGTCTGATGACAAATTTACACAATGGAGAGGAACATTAACAAAGCCAGACTCTACTCCCTGAATAAGAACACTTTCATTAGAAGAAGACTTCTCAGAAAAAGGCAAAGTATCTGACAATGAAAGACTCAGAGAAGCTCCTGTGTCCCTTAAAATTTTAATAGGGGTGGGATTGGCTGAATCACCCAAGAGTGATATAGAACCCGATGATATGATTGGTTCATAATTCTCCATAATAAAATCAGACTGAGATTTATTAGACCCAACAAATGTATTGCTTTCAATACATGACCGTGACCTTAGAAATAAGAGCATTTGGAACAGGTCTGTCTTGATTCTGAAGTTTGATTTTTGAAAGTTGTGTTAGTTTGAGTTTGAGAAGGGCTTGATTTAGGCGGAAATACTTTTCTGCCAGAAGACTGTTGAGTAGAAGTCTTGTTAACAAAAGGAACTTTATGTGTCAAAGAATACTCATCAGCTGCTCGAACAGCATTCTCTAAAGTTTCAATCCTATGCTCATCAAGATAAGACTTAACATCACTATGTACACAGTTTTTGATTTCTTCAATTAATATCATTTGCTTAAGATTTTGATAACCTTGTTCGACTTTCTTGGCTAAGCACCATCTATCAAACAACTGCTCTTTTTCTTTAGCAAATTCGACATGAGTTTGTCCAGCTTCTTTTCTGTAATTTCTGAATTTTTGCCTATAAGCTTCAGGGACTAACTCATAACCCCCTAAAATCCATTCTTTAACCATATCATAGTCCCACTTTGCTGAACGGACAGTGAAAAGTAAATATCACTAGCCCTACCAGTGAGTACACATTGTAATAACTGAGTCCAATTTTCTCTTGGCCACTTTAAATTTTCTGCAACTTTTTCAAAACAATTGAAGTATTTATCTACTTCTTCTCTGAAAGGGGGCACTAATCTAATCTTTTTTAAATCAAAACTTTAATTTGGATTTGAAGTATGATGGAGTTTTTCACTTGCCAGCTCTAATTCTTTCATTTTAATTGATATTCCCTTTCTTCCTTCTCTCTCTCTCTCTCTCTCTATCAATCCGCATCTGCTCTTTTTGTAATTCAGTTTGCCTTTCTTTCTCATCTCTCTTTCTATCAATCCGCATCTGCACTTTTTGTAATTCAATTTGCCTTTCAATCTCCTCTTTTTCATTTTGTAATTGTCTTTCTTGAAATTCCAGCTTCGTCAACTCTAATTCCATCTTGAATTTTAATTCTAATTCCTTTATTTTTATGTCAGAGTCTGATGCAGACTTACTGACCGAAATCAAATCACTTTGTTCCAAAACATCCTTTTCCACCAAATACTGGACCAAAATCTTTTTGATATCTTGTTTCGTTAAAGAAGCCCTGACTTCTGAAAGATCATATTTTCTGGCAAGCTGAATCAACTCATCTTTTTTGAAAAGATCTAATTGCTCCTGGGTAGGATTAGAAAGAAATATTTCTACTTTAGATGTCATTTTAATACAGGCCTGTCAATCTCACTTAAGATTTAAAAATTTCACAAACTAGGGGAATTCAAATTTAAAACAAATGTTTTCTGAGAAAAATTCTACCCAAATTCCAATTTATCTCAATCCGGACGATAGCACCCAATTTCAATGTTATGTGTTTAGGCTCGAAGAAGCAGCAACACAGAAAGAAGTGAAAACTAACAAGCTTGTAAAACTTTAACAAACAATTTATTGAGTACAAATATTTTCATAAAAGAAATTAAATAAATTTACGGTTTTAAAGAATCAAGTCTAAAAATAAATCCAAAAAGAACTCACAATATAATCCACTAGTGGAATTGCAAGAGTCTTGATAATAAAATGTCCAAATAGTTCCCGGTTCGAATCTTGATGAAGTAATCCAAGATGACTGACGATGTCACATGATGCAGTTCTGATTTTATGAAAGTTTATGAGCACAAATAATTTCTCCAGATAAATAACACAATTCCTCTTGATCCAAAAGAATTGAAATAATTTCCAATATAAGGTAATAACACAATAAATTCCTTTTTATCCAAACGAATTGAAATAATTTACACTCAAACTATAACACTCAATCTTGATTCTATACGCCCAATCTTTCTACTGACTTTTCTCTTACAGTTCAATAATTTAAATGCCCGTTTTTCATAAACAAGAGGGATCACGTGATTTTCCAGAAGGTCATAGAAAGAGCCCATGCTCGCAAAATCACGTATACAGCACGATCTAGAAAGGTATCCTTGGAATCAACCATATCATTTTAGAAGCTTGTTTGCACTCTGAAGCAAGGTCAGAAAATGAGGTTAACATCTGATGTTTACCTGCCTTGAAGCAAGGCCAACACCTGGTGTTTACAGATAGAATATAGATCAACCCAACTTTCCAGAAAATCTCTCTCAATTAATGAATTTTAAATCCAAAATGTCAGATTTGAATCTGTCAAAAAAATAAAGAAATTATTTAAATCAAATATACGTAACATGAAATATTGGGACCAAATACAGGAGCTATATTTTGTCAACCTGAAAGTTTTATACTCTGCAATACTTCCGCAGTACATATATCAGGATCCATATTTCAGATTTATACTGCAGTTTTATTTTAGATAATTGCCTACAGTTTCTTCCAATGTTTGATCCATTATTTCAGATCATATACTATCAGAGTCTATGATTTCCATTTTGAAGTCAATGTTGAGGGTAATCTGGAATTATTTTATGCAGAGAGATAATGTTATTTATTTTAAACATATTTTACTGTCATTTTGTTAAACAATATGGGACTGGGCAAGGGTTATCTAAGTTACAAAACATACAGAATGATCAAAAGATGAAATTTGTTAGAAAATAGTATTGTAGTCTATTGACAAAAAAGAAAAGGTCAATTTTTATTTGGCTACTTAAGAAAAATCAGAACATTCATAATGATTCCATTTCAGTATTTTCACATCTATTATAAAAGTCATATTCTGCCATGTTTGGACTGGTAATGTAATTTGGATTAATGTGTCTAATTAAAACATAACTTCCAATACTCTAGAAGAAGGTATGACATTGATTGTATTAATGTATAGACAGCTTGAGGATACATTTTAAGTATATTATATTACCAATATATAAAAGAATATTCTTTAGAAAGGTGAAATATGTTTAAAGTGTCTGAAAAATCCATTTTTGGTTACCTATGCAATGTATTTCACCAAAGATATGCTGAGGGTACCCCAGATTTAATGTCTGTTAGAAGTATAATTGCATTATACCAAAGTCAAAGAAGGAATTGTTTGCAAAAAATCTTTCAGTATATTGCTCCACTGCTACGTAGCATTATTTCCAGTGACATATATCAGGCTCATAGTGTTCTGTTCATAATCAGTCTTCAATGAATGAAATCTTAAGGTCAAAGTAATATTAATGTTTTGCTGCGCTCTGCTTCTAAATATGTTTCAAATATAAATTTCTTTGTACATTTGATATATGTTTTTATGTGCTCACTGATGCTTCTGCACATTTCACAAGCTTGAAACTTCCAAGATTTTCAGAATAAATAAATTATTTATTGTTGAGTGTAATTGTGCTCTCTCTCTCTCTCTCTCTCTCTCTCTCTCTCTCTATATATATATATATAATGTAAAATAGAAAGAATAATGAAAACTTGATATGATGTTGAGGATTATTCCAAATTTAATTACACACTATCGTAAATATGTTGAATTTTCATTTTGTATTGTAAGAAAATAAATTGTTTGTCTTTGAACCAGTAATGCATTGTATTAATTAAATTAATAATAATTAAAGTCACAGTCTTGAAGCTCTGTCATGTGATTTGGGGTCGTCATTATATATACACATTAGTTTTACAATTTTAATTACGACTATTTGGATGGGACCTGTTTCTGAAGATGAATAATTTTTAAAGAAACAATTCAAGATTTGTAGTCTTCTAGGCAGAGATATGAAAGTTAATTTTACGAGACTTTAACAGTATACACATTTGAAGGGCATGAGAAGACGAAATTTGACATACAGTCAAATGTGTCTACAAATGTCTCAATCATGTTTCATGGGAAATATATGTACTTTGAAATGATTAGCATTAGAATATTTTGTAGTATTGTCATTTTTATTGTTTCACAGGTATTATTATTAATTCAAATTGTTTAGTCTTATATAAAAATGGTAACATGTTCATCACATCATCTAATGTGAAAATTGTAAGATTATCAATGATTTTTTTAACAGTTACAAGGATAAAATGGTTTTATCTTGTATTCCTGAAAATTCTTTAGTAGAACATGAGTTTCCCTAAAGAGAATTTATTTTTTATGTGTAGAATACGGGCAATGAGGAAAATGAAGATACCCTTGTACAATAATGTCATTCAAGAGAACAAGGTAAGTAGCAGATCACTTTAAAGAAAATAAGAAAAATTTGGCTACCTCCAAAAATTTGGATAAGGTACCATATTTATTAATTAAAGAAAATCCTGTCAGAATATTTCATTTTTAAAAGCTGGACAGGATTTAACATGTCATGACCTAATAAATTAATCAGGTACAAATGATTGGAATCCACCATCTAATATGGCTGCCGACCTGAAAAAAGGAAAATCTTAGTAAAATCTTCTGTAACTCTTAGAACAAAATAAACAGCAATGAAATTACTTTATTTTTCATACCTGCTAGACAGAATTTCACCCAGATTTACCACGAGTATCCTGCCATAATGGTCTTCAAAATTGATATAAATGATTTTTATTTTCCAACATAAATAATCTCTATTGCAGAAAATTTTCACAGGTAATCAGCTCAGAAATTTCTCTGGGTAAGTTGACCAACATTGAAAGAAAACATTCAGAGATTAAAGGTTTTCAAATTTGTACAGCAAAATATTCTTCTTATAAACCCAACAAATATATTGCTTTCAATACATGACCGTGACCTTGACCTCATAGAAATAATAGCATTCGGAATAGTTCTCTCTTGATTCTGATTCCTATTTTGTACTTTGTAGCAATCAGAAATAATGTGTCCTTTCTTCTTCAAATAGGTGTACAGTTGACTCCGGTTAACTGCACACCTTCAGGCCCGTCACGAGACTGTGCAGTTAACCAGAGTGTGCAGTTAACCGAAGTACGGTACAGTACAGCTTTAAAATCAGCATGGCATGAATACATGTGAAGAATAAATTTAAACAATGATTGGAATCAACTCTTTCAACTTCTACTTAAATGTTAAGCTTGTTTTCCTTCCTCCGAACAGAATTTCACTGATTCAACCAATTCAAGAAATTCTATGGATCGCTTGTTATTTGAAAACTGCTGTCAGACATTGATGGGTCATCTCTGACAGAAAAAGCGTTCATCTCCAAAGTCATGTGCATACTGTTTTTCGACGTGTTGTCGTTTGAATTGAATTCCGTTGCGCATTTTCCGTCTTTCCAACCATCCATTTTTTGGTTTGAAATCATTCAAACCCAAACGGTTTAGAGCAATGTTTCTCATGCTGCACTATGATTTTTCCCACTCTATTGCTCCCTAGTGGGAGCGGATATACATATATATACCACCTAAGGCGTCCTTTACACTTCAATCATTTACAATGTCGCTTTACCTTCTTAATTGTCAGCTTATTTGAAGCGCTACAGCAGTGGACTGGCAATAACTGATCATGAATATACATTGTGCAGTTAACCGGAGTAAAATTGTACTGAATAATGTGCCTCGGGCAGAAATTTATCGTGCTATTATCCGGAGTGTGCATTTAAGCGAAGTGCAGTTATCCGAAGTTTGTTCCCATTGAAAAGCATTGGGAAAAATGGGACCAGTATGACTACATGCAGTTATCCAGCGTGTGCAGTTAAGTGTAGTCGACTGTACATGTAGGAAGAGACAAGAATCTAGAATCAAGCCTCTCTTAAGTTTAATTTTTAAAAGTTGTGCCAATTTTAGTTTTATAAGGGCTTGTATTAGGCTGATATACTTTTCTGCCAAAAGATTATGACCATTATCTCAGATTGAATTTTATTCATGGCAGTTAATTTACCTTCCTAATATCTATACTTACAGATAAACATATTTGCAATCAAATATCAGCCAGCAGTATCATTGTACCTTCCAATACATGTTTACAGCTTTGTGACAATAAAATGGAAACATGTCTTTCTTACCTGTTTCATACCTGTACAATTATCTTCGCAACTTTACACTAATCATCCACAACTAATTTTATTCTCAAATTTTATAAATATCATATCAATGCCTTGTATAAAGGGTCAATAAAACCTTCAAAACTTTTTCTTACGGATAAATATCACTTATGCAGTTGGATATTCTGCATGCATACACAGGAGAGGCTTGACAGAACTGGTAAGACTCGGCATCGTTTGTGTGTGTGATTTAGATTTTTAACGTATCTTTTAAAAAATAAGTCATATCGCTATGATGTCTGCAATGTGGCAGTTTATACTGATTTCTAGCACTGGGATGTCATGCTGCAAACATGTAGCATTATGCCCACCCAGTCACATTATCCTGAAACCTTGCCAAACAATCCTAACACTAACCTCTTAATGCTGAGAGCTAAGCAAGGCAGCAGTGAGTACCGTTTTTGTAAGTCTTGAGTATGACTCGGTCGGGGGATTGAACACACGACCTCCAGTGTCCATGGCAGACTTTCTAACCACTAGGCCACCAGATTGGTTATAAGACTCAGCAGACTAAATAGCTCTTCTATAATATGCTCCAAAAATCTATTACAAAAATTATTTTTATTTTCATTCACATTTATTTACATAATTATGTATTGATATTTGTTAATAAAAATAATCATAATAGTATTAATTATAATGGTGCCTATGGCATAGTTTCTCAGTCTCTCATGGAATATTGAGATTTCAAGAATAAATATGTGGTTTTCCATTGGTTGCATGAGATCATATGGTCAGTAGGAAACCATGTTAGTCTCAATCAAGTACTTAGAAATTTTAATCTTGTTCAGCTAATAAGAATCCAGCGTCTGATTATAATGGTGCCTATGGCATAGTTTCTCAGTCTCTCATGGAATATTGAGGTTTCTCGAATAATTATGTGCTTTTCCATTGGTTGCATGAGATTATATGGTCAGTAGGAAACCATGACAGTCCCAATGAAGTACTTAGAAAAAAACCATGTCAGTCCCAGTCAAGTACTTAGAAATTTTAATCTGGTTCAGCTAATAAAAATCCAGCATCTGAAAAAACTGATCATAAATTTTTATCTCTTATCTCTTCCTATTTGCACTTATTGCAAGAAAATGAGGTACTTTATTTCTGATTGCTTTACCTGACTGCTCTGGTGGCCTAGTGGTTAGAGTGCCCTCCTTTCGGATGTGGTAGGTTGTGGGTTTGAAACTTGGCAGAGTCACATCAAAGACTTTTAAAAATGGTACTGACAGCTGCCTCACTTGGTGCTAAGCATTATGAGGTTTGTGTTAGGACTGGTTGACCTGTTGTCAGGACAATGTGACTGGGTGGGACATCTTACTTCATGTCTGCATCGTCATGCTGCAGTGGTAGACGTCACTATAAACTGTTACACTGCAGACATCATAGCGATAGGACTGAAAAATTGTTAAAGTTATGTTCAAAATCCAAATCACACACACAAACACACATTGCTTTACCTTGATGAACACAATATAGACATTTTAGAAGATGCTGCTTGTACAATAACAAATTAACCACAACCTTGTCTCCAGCTTGGTCAGTGCATTGTAAAAAATGAATGCTGTCTATATGGTATAACAGATACTGTTCCGACTGTCAATAGGTCCTGAATCAAAATTTACTCTATGGAGAGAAAAATTAATTAAGCCACACTCTACTCCCATAATAAGAACACTCTCATTAGATGAAGACTTCTCAGAAAATGGCAAAGTTCCTGACAATAAAATACTCCTGCGTCCCTTACAATTTTAATAGGGAAAGGACTGGCCAGATCACCATAAAGGGATATATAACCCTTCGATATAAATGGTTCATAATTCTCCATATTAATATAATCAGACTGGTTTATTAGACCCAAGAAATATATTGCTTTCAAAACATCACCATGAAGAGCATTTGGAATAGTTCTGTCTTGATTCTGATTCCTATTTTGTAATTTGTAGCAATCAGAAAAAATGTCCTTTTTTCTTGCTATATGTACATGTAGTAAGAGACAAAAATCTAGAATCAAGCTTCTCTTAAGTTTAATTTTTAGAAGTTGTGCCTGTTTGAGTTTTAGAGGGGCTTATATTAGGCTGAAATACTTTTCTGCCAATAGACTGTTGTGTCAGATGTCTTTCTTTACAAAAACAATTAAATTCAAATAATTATATATTAAATCAGATATATGTAAGAATATCTCACTTTTACATATAAATGTTTTATGCATTTTGGTGTGATTATAAACATAAATGATTCTGACCTTTATGTTAGATGGAATTTTATTCATGGCAGTTAATTTACCTTTCTAATATCTCTACTTACAGATAAATACATTAGCAATCAAATATATGCATCAATATCAGATAGCAGTATCATTGTACCTTCCAATACATGTTTACAGCTTTGTGATAATAAAATGGAAACATGTCTTTCATACCTGTTTCATACCTGTACAGTTATCTTTGCAACTTTACACTAATCATCCACAACTGATTTTTGTTCTCAAATGGTATAAATATCATAATGCCTTGTATAAAGAGTCAATAAAACCTACAAAAACTTTCTTTTTTGCAGATAAATAGGACTTATGCAATTGGATTTTTTGCATGCATACAATGGAGTGGCTTGACAGAACTGGTAAGACTCGGCATCGTATGTGTGTGTGATTTAGATTTTTAACGTATCTTTTTTAAAAAATCAGTCATATCGCTATGATGTCTGCATTGTGGCAATTTATAGTGATGTCTAGCACTGGGACGTCACTCTGCAAACATGTAGCATTATACCTACCCAGTCACATTATCCTGAAACCTTGCCAAACAATCCTAAAACACTCACCTCTTAATGCTGAGAGCCTAGCAAGGCAGAAGTACCATTTTTGTAAGTCTTGAGTATGACTCGGTCGGGGGATTGAACACACGACCTCCAGTGTCCATGGCAGACTTTCTAACCACTAGGCCACCAGATTGGTTATAAGACTCAGCAGACTAAATAGCTCTTCTATAATATGCTCCAAAAATCTATTACAAAAATTATTTTTATTTTCATTCACATTTATTTACATAATTATGTATTGATATTTGTTAATAAAAATAATCATAATAGTATTAATTATAATGGTGCCTATGGCATAGTTTCTCAGTCTCTCATGGAATATTGAGATTTCAAGAATAAATATGTGGTTTTCCATTGGTTGCATGAGATCATATGGTCAGTAGGAAACCATGTTAGTCTCAATCAAGTACTTAGAAATTTTAATCTTGTTCAGCTAATAAGAATCCAGCGTCTGATTATAATGGTGCCTATGGCATAGTTTCTCAGTCTCTCATGGAATATTGAGGTTTCTCGAATAATTATGTGCTTTTCCATTGGTTGCATGAGATTATATGGTCAGTAGGAAACCATGACAGTCCCAATGAAGTACTTAGAAAAAAACCATGTCAGTCCCAGTCAAGTACTTAGAAATTTTAATCTGGTTCAGCTAATAAAAATCCAGCATCTGAAAAAACTGATCATAAATTTTTATCTCTTATCTCTTCCTATTTGCACTTATTGCAAGAAAATGAGGTACTTTATTTCTGATTGCTTTACCTGACTGCTCTGGTGGCCTAGTGGTTAGAGTGCCCTCCTTTCGGATGTGGTAGGTTGTGGGTTTGAAACTTGGCAGAGTCACATCAAAGACTTTTAAAAATGGTACTGACAGCTGCCTCACTTGGTGCTAAGCATTATGAGGTTTGTGTTAGGACTGGTTGACCTGTTGTCAGGACAATGTGACTGGGTGGGACATCTTACTTCATGTCTGCATCGTCATGCTGCAGTGGTAGACGTCACTATAAACTGTTACACTGCAGACATCATAGCGATAGGACTGAAAAATTGTTAAAGTTATGTTCAAAATCCAAATCACACACACAAACACACATTGCTTTACCTTGATGAACACAATATAGACATTTTAGAAGATGCTGCTTGTACAATAACAAATTAACCACAACCTTGTCTCCAGCTTGGTCAGTGCATTGTAAAAAATGAATGCTGTCTATATGGTATAACAGATACTGTTCCGACTGTCAATAGGTCCTGAATCAAAATTTACTCTATGGAGAGAAAAATTAATTAAGCCACACTCTACTCCCATAATAAGAACACTCTCATTAGATGAAGACTTCTCAGAAAATGGCAAAGTTCCTGACAATAAAATACTCCTGCGTCCCTTACAATTTTAATAGGGAAAGGACTGGCCAGATCACCATAAAGGGATATATAACCCTTCGATATAAATGGTTCATAATTCTCCATATTAATATAATCAGACTGGTTTATTAGACCCAAGAAATATATTGCTTTCAAAACATCACCATGAAGAGCATTTGGAATAGTTCTGTCTTGATTCTGATTCCTATTTTGTAATTTGTAGCAATCAGAAAAAATGTCCTTTTTTCTTGCTATATGTACATGTAGTAAGAGACAAAAATCTAGAATCAAGCTTCTCTTAAGTTTAATTTTTAGAAGTTGTGCCTGTTTGAGTTTTAGAGGGGCTTATATTAGGCTGAAATACTTTTCTGCCAATAGACTGTTGTGTCAGATGTCTTTCTTTACAAAAACAATTAAATTCAAATAATTATATATTAAATCAGATATATGTAAGAATATCTCACTTTTACATATAAATGTTTTATGCATTTTGGTGTGATTATAAACATAAATGATTCTGACCTTTATGTTAGATGGAATTTTATTCATGGCAGTTAATTTACCTTTCTAATATCTCTACTTACAGATAAATACATTAGCAATCAAATATATGCATCAATATCAGATAGCAGTATCATTGTACCTTCCAATACATGTTTACAGCTTTGTGATAATAAAATGGAAACATGTCTTTCATACCTGTTTCATACCTGTACAGTTATCTTTGCAACTTTACACTAATCATCCACAACTGATTTTTGTTCTCAAATGGTATAAATATCATAATGCCTTGTATAAAGAGTCAATAAAACCTACAAAAACTTTCTTTTTTGCAGATAAATAGGACTTATGCAATTGGATTTTTTGCATGCATACAATGGAGTGGCTTGACAGAACTGGTAAGACTCGGCATCGTATGTGTGTGTGATTTAGATTTTTAACGTATCTTTTTTAAAAAATCAGTCATATCGCTATGATGTCTGCATTGTGGCAATTTATAGTGATGTCTAGCACTGGGACGTCACTCTGCAAACATGTAGCATTATACCTACCCAGTCACATTATCCTGAAACCTTGCCAAACAATCCTAAAACACTCACCTCTTAATGCTGAGAGCCTAGCAAGGCA
This sequence comes from Unio delphinus, assembly GCA_029339505.1. NCBI lineage: Eukaryota > Metazoa > Mollusca > Bivalvia > Unionida > Unionidae > Unio > Unio delphinus. Next base: position 3,251,019 of record JAQISU010000009.1, on the reverse strand, counting down.
GAAGTACCATTTTTGTAAGTCTTGAGTATGACTCGGTCCGGGGATTGAACACACGACCTCCAGTGTCCAAGGCGGACTCTCTAACCACTAGGCCACCAGAGCAGTTATGAGACTCAGCAGACCAAATAGCTGTTATATAATATGCTCCAAAAAGCTATTACAAAAATTATTTTTATTTTCATTCACATTTATTTACATTGGTACGTATATTTGATTTAAATCATTTGTTTCTAAATGTCAGATCCAAATTTGTCATTTTGGGTTTGAAATTCATTAATTAGGAGATTATTCTAGAAAATCACGATGACCTTTTCTTTGCTGATAAACAACAAGTGTTGGCCTCATTTTCTGACCTTGCTTCAGAGAGTGTCAACAAGCTTCTAAATTGATTGGTTGATTTTTCTAGATCATGATGCTTACGTGATTTTGCGAATATGGGCTCTTTCTATGACCTTCTGTAAAATCACGTGATCCCTCTTGTTTACGAAAAATGGGCATTTAAATTATTGTACTGTAAGAGAAAAGCCAGTAGAATCTCTGGGCTTTAAATTATTAATTGTGTTTGAGTTATATTGGACATTATTTCAATTCGTTTGGGAACAAGAGGAATGTATTGTGTTATTATTTTGTATTGGAAATCATTTCAATTCGTTTTGGATCAAGAGGAAAATATTGTATTATTTAACTGAAAAAGCTTGTGCTTATTTGACTTTAATGAAATCAGAACTGCATCACATGACATCGTCAGCCATTTTGAATTACATCGTCAAGATTTGAACCGGGAACCATTTGGACATTTTATTATCAGGACTCTTGCAATTCCACTAGTGGATTATTTTGTGATTTATTTTTGGATTTGATTCTCTAAAACCGTAAATTTATTTATTTTCTTTTATGAAAATATTTGTACTCAATAAATTGTTTGTTGAAGTTTTACAAGCTTGTTAGTTTTCACTCTTTCTGTGTTACTGCTTATTCGACCCTAAGCATGTAACAACATAATTATGTATTGACATTTGTTAATAAAACTAATCATAATAATATTGATTATAATGGTGCCTATGGCATAGTTTCTCAGTCTCTTATGGAATATGGGGTTTTCAAGAATAATTATGTGGTTTTCCATTGGTTGCATGAGATCATATGGTCAGTAGGAAACCATGTCAGTCCCAATCAAGTACTTAGAAATTTAAATCTGGTACAGCTAATAAGAATCCAGCATCTGATAAGACTGATCATAAATTGTCATCTCTTATCTCTTCCTATTTGCACTTATTGCAAGAAAATGAGGTACTTTATTTCTGATTGCTTTACCTGACTGCTCTGGTGGCCTATTGGTTAGAGTGCCCTCCTTTCGGATGTGGTAGGTTGTGGGTTTGAAACTTACCAGAGTCACACCAAAGACTTTTAAAAATGGTACTAACAGCTGCCTCGCTTGCTGCTAAGCATTATGAGGTTTGTTAGGACTGGTTGACCTGTTGTCAGGACAATGTGACTGGGTGGGACATCATACTACATGTCTGCATCATCATGCTGCAGTGGTAGACATCACTATAAACTGTTACACTGCAGACATCATAGTGATATGACTGAAAAATTGTTAAAGTTATGTTCAAAATCCAAATCACACACACACACACACACACACACAAACACACACATTGCTTAACCTTGATGAACACAATATAGACATTTTAGAAGATGCTGCTTGTACAATAACAAATTAACCACAACCTTGTCTCCAGCCTGGTCATTGCATTGTAAAAAATGAATGCTGTCTATATGGTAAAACAGAGATTGTTCCGACTGTCAATAGGTCCTGAATCAAAATTTACTCTATGGAGAGGAAAATTAATTAAGCCACACTCTACTCCCATAATAAGAACACTCTCATTAGATGAAGACTTCTCAGAAAATGGCAAAGTTCTTGACAATAAAATACTCTGAGTAGCTCCTGTGTCCCTTACAATTTTAATAGGGAAAGGACTGGCCAGATCACCATAAAGGGATATATAACCCTTCGATATGAATGGTTCATAATTCTCCATATTAATATAATCAGACTGGTTTATTAGACCCAAGAAATATATTGCTTTCAAAACATCACTGTGAAGAGCATTAGGAATAGTTCTGTCTTGATTCTGATTCCTATATTGTAATTTGTAGGAATCAGAAAAAAATGTCCTTTTTTCTTGCTATATGTACATGTAGTAAGAGACAAAAATCTAGAATCAAGCTTCTCTTAGGTTTAATTTTTAGAAGTTGTGCCTGTTTGAGTTTTACAGGGGCTTATATTAAACTGAAATACTTTTCTGCCAAAAGACTGTTGTGTCAGATGTCTTTCTTTACAAAAACAATTAAATTAAAATAATTATATATTAAATCAGATATATGTAACGATATCTCACTTTTACATATAAATGTTTTATGCATTTTGGTGTGATTATAAACATAAATGATTCTGACCTTTATGTTAGATGGAATTTTATTCATGGCAGTTAATTTACCTTCCTAATATCTCTACTTACAGATAAATACATTAGCAATCAAATATATGCATCAATATCAGATAGCAGTATCATTGTACCTTCCAATACATGTTTACAGTTTTGTGATAATAAAATGGAAACCTGTCATTCATACCTGTACAGTTATCTTTGCAACTTTACACTAATCATTCACAACTGATTTTTGTTCTCAAATGGTATAAATATCATATCAATGCCTTGTATAAAGAGTCAATAAAACCTACAAAAACTTTCTTTTTTGCAGATAAATAGGATTTATGGAATTGGATCTTTTGCATGCTTACAATGGAGTGGCTTGACAGAACTGGTAAGACTCGGCATCGTTTGTGTGTGTGATTTCGATTTTTAACGTATCTTTTTAAAAAAATCAGTCATATCGCTACGATGTCTGCATTGTGGCAGTTTATAGTGATGTCTAGCACTGGGACGTCACTCTGCAAACATGTAGCATTATACCTACCCAGTCACATTATCCTGAAACCTTGCCAAACAATCCTAAAACACTCACCTCTTAATGCTGTGAGCCTAGCAAGGCAGCAGTAAGTACCATTTTTGTAAGTCTTGAGTATGACTTGGTCCGGGGATTGAACACACGACCTCCAGTGTCCAAGGCGGACTCTCTAACCACTAGGCCACCAGATTGGTTATGAGACCAAATAGCAGACCAAATAGCTCTTATATAATATGCTCCAAAAAGCTATTACAAAAATTATTTTTATTTTCATTCACATTTATTTACATTGGTACGTATATTTGATTTAAATCATTTATTTTTAAATGTCAGATCCAAATTTGTCATTTTGGGTTTGAAATTTATTAATTGGGAGATTATTCTAGAAAATCTCGATGACCTTTTCTTTGCTGATAAACAACAAGTGTTGGCCTCATTTTCTGACCTTGCTTCAGAGAGTGTCAGCAAGCTTCTAAATTGATTGGTTGATTTTTCTAGATCATGCTGCTTACGTGATTTTGCGAATATGGGCTCTTTCTATGACCTTCTGTAAAATCACGTGATCCCTCTTGTTTACGAAAAATGGGCATTTAAATTATTGTACTGTAAGAGAAAAGCCAGTAGAATCTCTGGGCTTTAAATTATTAAATGTGTTTGAGTTATATTGGACATTATTTCAATTCGTTTGGGAACAAGAGGAATGTATTGTGTTATTATTTTGTATTGGAAATCATTTCAATTCGTTTTGGATCAAGAGGAAAATATTGTATTATTTAACTGAAAAAGCTTGTGCTTATTTGGCTTTAATGAAATCAGAACTGCATCACATGACATCGTCAGCCATTTTGAATTACATCGTCAAGATTTGAACTGGGAACCATTTGGACATTTTATTATCAGGACTCTTGCAATTCCACTAGTGGATTATTTTGTGATTTATTTTTGGATTTGATTCTCTAAAACCGTAAATTTATTTATTTTCTTTTATGAAAATATTTGTACTCAATAAATTGTTTGTTGAAGTTTTACAAGCTTGTTAGTTTTCACTCTTTCTGTGTTACTGCTTATTCGACCCTAAGCATGTAACAACATAATTATGTATTGACATTTGTTAATAAAACTAATCATAATAATATTGATTATAATGGTGCCTATGGCATAGTTTCTCAGTCTCTTATGGAATATGGGGTTTTCAAGAATAATTATGTGGTTTTCCATTGGTTGCATGAGATCATATGGTCAGTAGGAAACCATGTCAGTCCCAATCAAGTACTTAGAAATTTAAATCTGGTACAGCTAATAAAAATCCAGCATCTGATAAGACTGATCATAAATTGTCATCTCTTATCTCTTCCTATTTGCACTTATTGCAAGAAAATGAGGTACTTTATTTCTGATTGCTTTACCTGACTGCTCTGGTGGCCTAGTGGTTAGACTGCCCTCCTTTTGGATGTGGTAGGTTGTGGGTTTGAAACTTACCAGAGTCACACCAAAGACTTTTAAAAATGGTACTAACAGCTGCCTCGCTTGGTGCTAAGCATTATGAGGTTTGTGTTAGGACTGGTTGACCTGTTGTCAGGACAATGTGAATGGGTGGGACATCATACTACATGTCTGCATCATCATGCTGCAGTGGTAGACATCACTATAAACTGTTACACTGCAGACATCATAGTGATATGACTGAAAATTTTTTAAAGTTATGTTCAAAATCCAAATCACACACACACACACACAAACACACACATTGCTTAACCTTGATGAACACAATATAGACATTTTAGAAGATGCTGCTTGTACAATAACAAATTAACCACAACCTTGTCTCCAGCTTGGTCATTGCATTGTAAAAAATAAATGCTGTCTATATGGTAAAACAGAGACTGTTCCGACTGTCAATAGGTCCTGAATCAAAATTTACTCTATGGAGAGAAAAATTAATTAAGCCACACTCTACTCCCATAATAAGAACACTCTCATTAGATGAAGACTTCTCAGAAAATGGCAAAGTTCCTGACAATAAAATACTCTGAGTAGCTCCTGCGTCCCTTACAATTTTAATAGGGAAAGGACTGGCCAGATCACCATAAAGGGATATATAACCCTTCGATATGAATGGTTCATAATTATCCATATTAATATAATCAGACTGGTTTATTAGACCCAAGAAATATATTGCTTTCAAAACATCACCGTGAAGAGCATTTGGAATTATAGTTCTGTCTTGATTCTTATTCCTATATTGTAATTTGTAGCAATCAGAAATAATGTGTCCTTTTTTCTTGCTATATGTACATGTAGTAAGAGACAAGAATCTAGAATCAAGCTTCTCTTAGGTTTAATTTTTAGAAGTTGTGCCTGTTTGAGTTTTACAGGGGCTTATATTAGGCTGAAATACTTTTCTGCCAAAAGACTGTTGTGTCAGATGTCTTTCTTTACAAAAACAATTAAATTCAAATAATTATATATTAAATCAGATATATGTAACAATATCTCACTTTTACATATAAATGTTTTATGCATTTTGGTGTGATTATAAACATAAATGATTCTGACCTTTATGTTAGATGGAATTTTATTCATGGCAGTTAATTTACCTTCCTAATATCTCTACTGTATTACAGATAAATACATTAGCAATCAAATATATGCATCAATATCAGATAGCAGTATCATTGTACCTTCCAATACATGTTTACAGCTTTGTGATAATAAAATGGAAACCTGTCTTTCATACCTGTTTCATACCTGTACAGTTATCTTTGCAACTTTACACTAATCATCCACAACTGATTTTTGTTCTCAAATGGTATAAATATCATATCAATGCCTTGTATAAAGAGTCAATAAAACCTACAAAAATTTTCTTTTTTGCAGATAAATAGGACTTATGCAATTGGATTTTTTGCATGCATGCAATGGAGAGGCTTGACAGAATTGGTATCGTTTGTGTGTGTGATTTCGATTTTTAACGTATCTTTTTAAAAAAATCAGTCATATCGCTATGATGTCTGCATTGTGGCAATTTATAGTGATGTCCAGCACTGGGACGTCACTCTGCAAACATGTAGCATTATACCTACCCAGTCACATTATCCTGAAACCTTGCCAAACAATCCTAAAACACTCACCTCTTAATGCTGAGAGCCCAGCAAGGCAGCAGTGAGTACCATTTTTGTAAGTCTTAAGTATGACTCGGTCCGGGGATTGAACACACGACCTCCAGTGTCCAAGGCGGACTCTCTAACCACTAGGCCACCAGATTGGTTATAAGACTCAGCAGACCAAATAGCTCTTATATAATATGCTCCAAAAAGCTATTACAAAAATTATTTTTATTTTCATTCACATTTATTTACATTGGTACGTATATTTGATTTAAATCATTTATTTTTAAATGTCAGATCCAAATTTGTCATTTTGGGTTTGAAATTTATTAATTGGGAGATTATTCTAGAAAATCTCGATGACCTTTTCTTTGCTGATTAACAACAAGTGTTGGCCTCATTTTCTGACCTTGCTTCAGAGAGTGTCAACAAGCTTCTAAATTGATTGGTTGATTTTTCTAGATCATGCTGCTTACGTGATTTTGCGAATATGGGCTCTTCTATGACCTTCTGGAAAATCACATGATCCCTCTTGTTTACAAAAAACGGGCATTTAAATTATTGTACTGTAAGAGAAAAGCCAGTAGAATCTCTGGGCTTTAAATTATTAATTGTGTTTGAGTTATATTGGAAATTGTTTCAATTCGTTTGGGAACAAGAGGAATCTATTGTTATTATTTTGTATTGGAAATCATTTCAATTCGTTTTGGATCAAGAGGAAAATATTGTATTATTTAACTGAAAAAACTTATGCTTATTTGACTTTAATGAAATCAGAACTGCATCACGTGACATCATCAGCCATTTTGGATTACATCGTCAAGATTTGAACCGGGAACCATTTGGACATTTTATTATCAGGACTCTTGCAATTCCACTAGTGGATTATATTGTGAATTCTTTTTGAATTTTTGGGGGGATTTTATTCTCTAAAACCGTATGTTTATTTATTTTCTTTTATGAAAATATCTATACTCGATAAATTGTTAAAGATTGTTAAAGTTTTACAAGCTTGTTAGTTTTCACTCTTTTTGTGTTAGTGCTTATTCGAGCCTAAGCACGTAACAACATAATTATGCATTGACATTTGTTAATAAAACTAATCATAATAATATAAATTATAATGGTGCCTATGGCATAGTTTCTCAGTCTCTTATGGAATATGGGGTTTTCAAGAATAATTATGTGGTTTTCCATTGGTTGCATGAGATCATATGGTCAGTAGGAAACCATGTCAGTCCCAATCAAGTACTTAGAAATTTTAATCTGGTACAGCTTATAAGAATCCAGCATCTGAAAAAACTGATCATAAATTTGTATCTCTTATCTCTTCCTTTTTGCACTTATTGCAAGAAAATGAGGTACTTTATTTCTGATTGCTTTACCTGACTGCTCTGGTGGCCTAGTGGTTAGACTGCCCTCCTTTTTGATGTGGTAGGTTGTGGGTTTGAAACTTGGCAGAGTCACATCAAAGAATTTTAAAAATGGTACTAACAGCTGCCTCTCTTGGCGCTAAGCAGTATGAGGTTTTTGTTAGGACTGGTTGACCTGTTGTCAGGACAATGTGACTGGGTGGGACATTATACTACATATTTGCATCGTCATGCTGCAGTGGTAGACATCACTATAAACTGTTACACTGCAGACATCATAGCGATATGACTGAAAATTCTTAAAGCTATGTTCAAAATCCAAATCACACACACAAACACACACATTGCTTTACCTTGATGAACACAATATAGACATTTTAGAAGATGCTGCTTGTGCAATAACAAATTAACCACAACCTCGTCTCCAGCCTGGTGATTGTATTGTAAAAAATGAATGCTGTTTATATGGTAAAACAGAGACTTTTCTGACTGTCAATAGGTCCTGCATAGCTGCCAACTGTCCCGTTTTTTCCGTATTTGTCCCGTATTTTGGACCTGAATACAGGTGTACGTTTTTTGCAAAAAATACGTTTTTGAATTTAAAAAATAATAATAAAATTTCTTTGGAATTGTCAATTTAGAACGCGCTCTCGGTTCTATTTTGACAGAATATCACATGTATATACGAATTCAGTTCTATAATACGATTGGTTCATTCGAAAATCGAGGCTACCAGGCCTGTCGTTATCCGACATATTGGATTTCGCAATAGTTACCGCTGTTGCTGTATCTAGTCTTCATAACATTCAGCTTCTAATCATGATAAATTGGAAGGCAGAATATTCAGAATTTTTCTCCAGGAGAAGTAGGAGACATCTGGAAGGATAGTTGTGCCGTCTTGTATAGATTTGTGAAACCATATAGCAAAGGAGAAAAATTGACGTTTTGTAAATTGTGTAACGTGATTTCGCTATTGGGCACGGAGGCGCCCATGAAATGCAAGAGCATGAAAAAGCTAATAAACATCCTGCTTCATCACACACAACTCAGCCTGAACTTACGACGTAGATAAATGACAAAGAGAACCTTAATGTACATAGATTGAAATTTGATTTTTAAATATCTTTTAGAAATAAACTTTCTTTTTTCAGTTACTAGTGTTGTTGGCGATTTATTTTGCACACGTTTTTCAGACATTAAAATCGCAGAAGATAATTCTTATGCTTGAACGAAGACATTTCAATAAGAAAATCTCAGAACATCAGTGAAAGTTGGTACATTAGAATTAATGATTGAAAAAGAAAAGGCGTGGAAAGGGCTCCTATAAATACCTTGTGTTTGAGTGTGTTGCACTCTTGCACCTTTTGAATGGGCACCCATATGGAACATGGTGCAACTCCAGAACGTAAAGATGTGGAACATGTACATCTTTGACATTAAATAATTACGTAAGGCACTGTTCAACTTTACTGATGACGTTTTAAATAGATACATATGCATTGAAATTTAAAAATCAGTATTTGTTCCTGGAAATCAGTATTTTTGTCACAAGTAATCAGTATTTTTGCACTCGGGGGTTGGCAGCTATGGTCCTGAGTCAAAATTTACTCTATGGAGAGAAAAATTAATTAAGCCACACTCTACTCCCATAATAAGAACACTCATTCGATGAAGACTTCTCAGAAAATGGCAAAGTTCCTGACAATAAAATACTCTGAGTAGCTCCTGTGTCCCTTACAATTTTAATAGGGAAAGGATGGCCAAATCACCCAAAAGCGATACATAACCCCTTCGATATGAATGGTTCATAATTCTCCATAATATAATCAGACTGTGGTTTATTAGACCCAAGAAATATATTGCTTTCAAAACATCACCATGAAGAGCATTTGGAATAGTTCTGTCTTGATTCTGATTCCTATTTTGTAATTTGTAGCAATCAGAAATAATGTGTCCTTTTTTTTTTGCAATATGTACATGTAGTAAGAGACAAAAATCTAGAATCAAGCTTCTCTTAAGTTTAATTTTTAGAAGTTGTGCCTGTTTGAGTTTTAGATGGGCTTATATTAGGCAGAAATACTTTTCTGCCTAAAGACTGTTGTTTCAGATGTCTTTCTTTACAAAAACAATTAAATTAAAATAATTATATATTATATAATTATATATATTTATGTTACAATATCTTGCTTTTACATATAAATGTTTTATGCTTTTTGGTGTGATTATAAACAAAAAGGATTCTGACCTTTATGATGAAATTTTATTCATGGCAGTTAATTTACCTTCCTAATATCTCTATCGACAGGTAAGGTCATTTGCACTCAAAATATATGCATCATTATTAGCCAGCAGTATCATTGTACCTTCCAATACATGTTTACAGCTTTGTGACAATAAAATGGAAACATGTCTTCCATACCTGTACAGTTATCTTTGCAACTTTACACTAATCATCCACAACTGATTTTTGTTCTCAAATGGTATAAATATCATATCAATGCCTTGTATAAAGAGTCAATAAAACCTGCAAAAACTTTCTGTTTTTACAGATAAAAATGACTTATTCTGCATGCATGCAATGGAGAGGCTTGACAGAACTGGTAAACCTCAGCATCATTTGTGTATGTAATTTGGATTATTAACATATCTTTAAAAAAAAACAATCATTCATATCGCTACGATGTCTGCAATATGGCAGTTTATAGTGATGTCTAGCACTGGGACGTCACTCTGCAAACATGTAGCATTATGCCCACCCAGTCACATTATCCTGATACCAGGCCGAACAATCCAAACACTAAATTCATAATGCTGAACACCAAGCAAGGCAGCAGTGAGTACCATTTTTTTAAGTCTTAGGTATGACTCGGATGGAGAACAAACCTACAACCTCCAGTGTCCAAGGCAGATGCTCTAACCAGATTCAGCAAACCAAATATCTCATTGGAATATGCTCAAAAGAGCAATTACAAATATTTTTTTTGTTTTCATTGACAGTTTTTCTACTTTATATTGCTTTGTTTTTAATATGTGACCTTTAGAACAGAGTGTCATTTTTGTCTTGCCAGCTTCATTAGGAAACATGATTGACTTATCTTGCCATAATGTCAAGTGATCATTTGTATATTGTCCTTAGTCTGTCTTGATCAATGTATGGGGTATTGTCTTTTAGCAATCATGATTTATACCACCTTGAAAGACTTTTGAATATTAAGTGTTTGCATTGTAAAGACATTGATGTTGTTTAAAATCTATGAGGGAATGCAAAACAAAAGATGAATATAAAAATATCTCTCTTAAACTCAGAACGTCTACTACTGCTTTTTATTCAAATATAATTAATGCGGGAATACAATTTGATAACATTAGGTAGATCACATGATAAATTGCCTGTTAGAAGATAGAGTAGCATCCCATTACTGGTGTGTAAACATAGGTTATTTGCTACATCATTTGCACTTTTTTAGGTGTATATAAATAAAGTAACATGTTTGGCAAAGTTATATTTAGGTAAGTAAAAAGTAATTCTTTAGAAACATTTAAAGTTTTTGAAGATTCCTTATAAATTCTTGACAAAGTTTATGAGCCTATGATGCATGATACTTCTTCAATAAGATACAAATGCTCAACAGAATACAGATATATTCTACATGTCATTTCCTTATGTGAGAATCGATTTATTGTAAATTTAATTTGACCAATTATTAGACGAAGCATCATATAATTAAATACTTTTAAATAGAAACTTTCCAGTATCTTCACATGGATTGATGGTTCTTCCTGGAATTTTCTCTGTACCTCGTCCACCAATTATATTGGACATCATGTATTTTGTGGTGACAAATGGCATTAAACCACACAACTATGTTAAAAATGGCTTTCTAATATATACAAATGTTTGAAGTTGTCTTTCCAAAATTGACATTTTACACACAAAACACGAATTAGTTTTTATACAACTCTTTTCTTGAAAGAAAATGATATGGGATTGATGCAATCAAAAAGAAATCAGCTTGACATAAAATTTCTGAAAGAAGAAGGACTTTCTTTTTTCCAGAACAATGTTACTTTTCCATATCAGCAAATACTGACAAAGAAAGGAGTGACAGAACAGGTAAGATTCAGCAGACTCAACATCTCGTTGTAATATGCTCCCAACAGTTTTGTTTAGAATGTTTTTTTTTATTTTCATTGACGGTTGTGCTCATTTATTTTGTGTTGTTGTCCATATGAAATTTTTGTCTGGAGTGAGTGTAATTTTTGTCTATCCAGCTTTAACAAGAGACAGATCTGTTGACTCATCTTGCCATCAGGTCAATTTTACAGTCCCTCATCTGTTTTCATCGATGTATGGGTAATGTCTATTAACCATTGTGATTCATACCACGATTTTAAGCATTTTTTTAATTTGATGGGTTGTCTTGAAAAGACATTGAATTTGATTAAAACTAAGAGAGAATACAAGCCTGAAAGCTGAATTAAAACTTATCTTTTTGAACTCAGAATGTTTACTATTGCTCATTTTTCAGACTTGAATACTTTAATAAATTTGGATAACATTGGGTAGATCACATGATAAATTTCCAGTTACAAGCTGGAATAGCATCCCATTACAGTATTCTTTGTGCTCAGTTTGTGCCAGTTGGTGTTGACCATTTATTTTAAAACCATGTAAAACATTTATGACACTGACTCGTCCATGACACTTATTCAAAATCAACACAACAATAACTCAACAGAATTCAACCAGATGTTATAGGTGGCTTCTGAATGTGATGATCTCTTTGTTGTTAACATAATTAGACCAAATTTACCAGATTGGAGAAAAAGCATAATAGAATGAAAGACCTAATATTTACAAATATTTGCAGGCCTCTTCAAAATATTGATGCTGTTTCTCAAACAAAATGTTCTTGAATCAGTTCCATTTCAAAAACAACTCAGCTGAATTTGACCAATTGTAACAGAAAGCATCTTAAAGGGCTTTCATGGGTGTATACTGTTAACTAACCATCAAACATAGTTGTTGTTACTAAATATAGGAAATATTTAGCATCTTCTCAAAACCACTTAACAAATTATACAACTGTTGCATTGCTGTCCACGATCAAATGTGACTGCCATGATCAGAGGAAAACATTGACAAAACTTTATAGTAACAAACCATTAAACAGAACTTGACCCATTTTGCCTGAAAACATAATGTCATCATGGCTTTTCATTATTGGAAATAGATGTTGACACATCATCAAAGACAGATGAAGATACAAAGCTATAGAGAGCTTTAAGCCAGGCCTTCGCGGAATAGATGCGATCAATAACAGTACATTAAAAGAAATTTCTCAAGAAAGCATCTGGTCAATCCAGATTTCTTGGCCAACTGCTCTTCTATTTGGCTGTTAAGTAGATGTCATCCAGAAAAGAGGAACTCGGGTCCATCTGGACCACTTCATGGATTGTTGTTTGACGTAACTTATTTGGATTCCGTAGATTAAGATAAATTTGCAATAATGCTATCATAAAATAATGCAACAATATTACGAGTGTGCCATAAAATACCAAGCATGTCAATAACTTTGTGACCATAAATGCAAAAGTATATCTTTATACTAATATTTTAAGTAGATACTACATATTCTGTGCTAAAGCTCACTAAGAATTAAATAATTTAAGAAATCATCATGAGTAAATACTATTTTCTACTTTAAACTCGTGTTCCTCTATGAAGAATGTATTCAGCATGATGTGTAAAATAAATGGTAGGAGAAATGACAACTCTTTCTGCCATCGAAAATTAAATAATAAATTCAACCCCAAACATGACATTGCAGTTGTACTTGTGTTAGTTTTTCTAAAAATTAACCATCATCTAATTATTCGGCAGATATTCAAAGGCTGAAAAGTTAAAAAGAGAAGATATATTTAAAATTCACATCTAATGATTCCAAAAGTTACAATCAACTGTTGTCACCTTTGGAGCTTTAAACAAGGACCATAATACTTCCAATGGGACTAATGAAATACATTGCCAGTTTTTAAACACCTATCAGAACCCCCATTAATCACTCTTGGAAATATTAAATGATTTATGGACCTCTAATAATATATCGGGCACATGGAAAGAGTCTTGTGTAATACCTGTTCCCATTCCAGGAAAAGATATTGTAGATCCTATTAACTACTATCCCATTGCTTTGATGAGTTGTGTCGGTGAAACAATGGAATTAATGACAAAAGCAGGGCTTGTTGATGTTTGGAGACTAACAATTTAACAGCTCCTTTCTAAAGTGTCTTCTGATATGGCAGTAGTACCAACCATTACCACGAAAGTAACATTCAGTTAATGTTGTTTCCTTCAGTTTGAAAAAAACCCAGAGGTACAATATTGAAGAGATGGATAGTGAATGACCTACACAATCTGGGTATCATGGCCATCTACCCATTTTTATATCAAACTTTCTAATAGGGAATTCAAAGTGCAGGTGGACTCCACCATCTCCAGTATGTGCAGACAAAATATGGGTGTGCTCGAAGGCAGTAGTTTATTTGTTACACATTTTAACATTAAAGTTAATGACATTACCAAGTGTTTGAGTTCTGGAGTAGATTGTTCCCTATTTTTACATCAAAGGGTTTGTACTTTAGTAACAAGATTATGTAAAACCCAACAGGCAATTCAAATTTCTAGAATTATACATTAAATAAAATATCAACTCAAACTAAGCAAACGAATTAAAAATAACTTAGCATGTGCATTCCTAGACTGTAATCTTAAGTATCCTAATAATATAGAATCATTTCTAGCTAATCCAGAAACTGTTCTATGGTATTCTGAACAAAACTTGTATGTTGCTTCTGTGTTACCATGGTAATACTGAATTCAACAGAATTATTAATTTAAAGATTATTACATGCGCTTCAATGTAATCTCATGAATGAATAATATCACTGAAGTCCTGGAATGTTGCACATTATCTCGTAAAGTTAGATATTCGTGTCCATGAAAATAGTCACTTAATCCTCCAAGTACTTACTATTTAAATCAAAGTTTTTCTGCTCTCACTAACACTGTATAACTGAAAGAACAAGCATGGTGCATATGGTTATTGTTAAAATAATTACTTATTTGGATCATTGGACATGTAAGCCATGATGTAAAAATGACCATCATACATGATTTGCTAGTTGTAAATGTTTGTTAGAGTACTACAGGATGACTTTATAATCATCCTCAGGCTACTCCCTTGCATTTGAAATCTCATATTTTCTGGCAAATGATTTCACACAATAAATGTTATAGGATTCCTATAACAGTCTCTACCTGTAGCCAGGTGCAGTACAAGTGAATCATTCAAAATAATTGTCTGGAGAGATTTGCATACTATTATATATCCAAATAAGTGTGATATCTGACTAAATGAAGGATGGGGAAAGTTTTAGAGATAACTAGTTCATATTATGTAAAAATGAATTTCATTCAGTTTTCAATTCTGTCACATCAAACTTAATTTACCAGCCTAATTTCTGTACTGTTACTAGCCTATGTTCTTAACAGTAAGTAACAGAAAAGAGTGAAAGACATCAAGCATTGTAAAAATTAACAAATGTATTTATTTCCCTTAAATACAAAGTGAAAATGAGAAAAAAGAACTTACATTATTGCAAATTAAATCCCAAAATAATGCAAGAATTACAAACACATGTTCAAGTAAGTTAATGTCCTGAATAAAATTCATTGAAAAGTATTTTTTAAAAATCCAGCATTGAAGTTGATGACGTGTCTGTAGTAGCTATTAATGTGTTGACATGTCAACTGTCTTTTGCTGAATCACAGAAAATAAATTCCAGGTTTGAATATACCATGAATTTCAATGAAGAACTCTATCCAAGAATTTTATCAAAGCACTTTTGTATTTCCAGAAAAAATAATCACTTGATTTCAGTAATTTAAAATAAAAAGATTCTATTCCAAAACTGTGAGTCACAACATATAATATGCAACTTTAAAGTGCTGGATGCTAATGCAGGACTGACCATGTCCTCACAATTACAAGATTATATAAATAGTTCTCTACTTGACCTCAGATTACAATTAGCATTCCTATTAGAAATTAACCTTCTATAATGATCCTGATGTTGACAAAATCAATACTGTAACCTGTACATTTCACTCAGTGAAGTCCCAAAACCCTGACCCAAATAAATATATTTACTTCTTATATATTATTTCAGATCCTCATATTATGTCCACAACATATAATATACAACTTGAAAGTGCTAGATGTTAACTTATGAATGACCATGTCCTCATAATTACAAGATTGTGTGTGTGTGTGTGTGTATATATATATATATATATATATATATATATATATATATATATATATAGTTCTCTACTTGACCTCAGGTCACAATTAGCATTTTCTGAAGAAAAAAAAATGATCTATTACCTATTGGAAAAAAAACCTTCTCAAATGATCCTGATGTTGACAAAATCAATACTGTAGCATGTAAAATTCACACAGGAAAGTCCAAAAACAATTAAATTAAATAGACATAACAGTACATTAAGATAAAATTACAATAAAAATATAAGATGTGGAACAATATTAGTCAGGAGTGAGATAAATTGTTTATTGAATGAAGAGGACAGGTCCAAGAACAAAACACTGTGGAACTCCACAACATAGATCAACTGGGCTGGAGGGTATTTCATTTGCAGGTACAATTTGTGTCCTGTTGACTAAGTAGGACTTGAACCACAGTAAGGCAGTATTGTGAACACCAAATACAGGCCAGAGACAGTGACGTAATATATCATGGTATATTGTGTCAAATGCTGCAGACCAATCAAGGAGGGTGAGGACTGTAATCTTTCCACTATCCATAGCAGAGAGAATGTCATTAAATACTTTGAGAAGAGTAGTTTCAGTACTGTGGCAAGGGCCATATGCAGACTGTACATTGCTAAAAAGACTGTTTGAATTCAAATGAGATACAAGTTGAGTTAGAACAACTTTTTCTAAGATTATTTATATGAACAGTAGATTAGAAACTGTTCAGTAGTTCTTTAAATTGTTATGGTAAAGTGTTGGTTTCTTCAGCAGAGTCTTTATGATGGCAGTTTTGAAAAATGATGGGAATTCCCAGGATGAGAGAGATATTAAAAACATCAGTTAGTGAAGGCAATATTGGGTCTAAGCACTCAAACTGCAGTGATGTTGCAATTGGATCAAATTCACAAGACTTTGGTGCACTCTTCATCATGATCGTCCATACCTAATCCATAGAGACAGGTTCAGATGCTTCTAATGGTAATGGTTGTCACTGAAATTCTGTATCGTAGCTGTATGGTGACGAATCAATTGCAGTTGTGTTGTCAAGCGAACCTCTGATGGTTTGTACTTTGTCACGGAAGAAATTTGCAAGTCTACTGGAGAGAAGGTAGTTGAAAGTGGTGTACATTTGTTCCTTGACATTAGTTTGTTAGTTATCTTGAAGAGCTCTTTGTAGCTTGAACACTTCATGATCTTAGTACTGTAGTGAGATAATTTGGCTAAATGGACAATGTTTGTGACAGTATTCTTAGCGACTTTATAGATTTGTTTATGAATAGTGAGTCTGGTGGAAAGCCAAAGCCTGTTCACTTTATGGTGGTCTATTTTAGCAGTGCAAAGCTGGTTCCTAACAATGCTATTCCACGGAGAACGCTTTTGAATTGATACTCTGCACATGGTGGCTTGGGCATGTTTTAATGAAATGCAGGGTTGTCTGTTTTCCATTTTTTGTTTTCTTTTCTTTTACCTTTAAAACAGAAGTGGCTGTAAACAGAAATTTAAATGTATATACCGCAGATGATTACTTTCATGTTTAAACAGTAGCATAACTTTGCACTTCTCAAGAGAAGATCAAAAAGGTCTTGTCAAGTCTGTGCATAAGTTTGTAAAGACTTATTTGAAAAAAGTACAAGATGAACTTAGATAAAATAAAAAAGTACAGTACTATTAGTACAGTTTTCGAAGCATTGTGATTATGTTAATGTCTAAAATTTGACTTGGCATCTAAACTATTACTTAGTCTTCATTGGAACAAGGAAACGTAAAATTATCATCTAATAACGATGTAGATCAATTGGCATCTCTCTCTATCTCTCAACCTCTAAAGAGCAATCTTGCAGGGTTCATACACAGTAAGCCATGCCCATTTATTAGAGGCCACGTCCACCCAATGGTGGTCATCCTTAATTACTTCATGACAAATTGTGGTGTACATTGCAATTCTCCATGAGCAACTCCCTCAGGATTCATGGAGAGTTGGTGGAGGAATTTTTCTAAATCCTCTCCACTTTCTCTCTTCCATCACCGCATTGTTTGGGGTTGCAAAAATACATGTGAGCTGTATTGTACTTTGTTTACTCTCAGCATCCACTTCATAGTTACTTTATCAATGCTTCAGATTTTACCTCTGTAGCCATTCTAAAAGTGGCCACCCAACAGGTAACATATTTTTAGATTTTACAATTTAGCACCCACTTCATAAGTATTAATAGCTTGGTATGGACACTTCAAAGTTCATTAAGCAAGAGGCATGCCACACTACAACTGTGTATGTTGTCTGTTCTTTTTCTGTCTCATAGATTTAGACAATTGGCATGATCAGACAGACAACCACTCAACAGCTTTAGCTGACTTGAGTTGTCATTCTTTAATGACAGACTTGCATATTATATAAGGAAGTCAGTTTTTGGGTACTGAAGGTGAAGGTGCAAATGCATACTTTGAGGGACAAGGTCATCATCAGTTTGCTCACAAGGGTTCATAACCATATAATTTACTCGGGAGTGAGAATGAGAGGTACAGCAGCCTCAGTTACCATCTTACATATTAGAATTACGTACATGGAACAAAACCCCAAATCCGATCACAACCGCAAGAACTGGACACTAAATCAGTGAAGATGGCCCACATTAGTGTCTCACTCAGCTAAAAACTGGTTACATGTGGTGGTATCAAGGGGAGGTAATGGACAAGTGTTACTGCCCTTTGGCTATGTAAAAATAGACAGGATAAGATGTTTTCATCTTTTAATTTCGATTTTTGTCTGAACAACCTGTATTTGTAATATAATGTATTTTGCTATAGAAACACTGTGTTTTTGAGAATACAATTTTTGGTTTGATTCAGTTTGTCCATGGTGCTTATTCTAACTCCTGTGATCATACTGCACAATTGGTACAAATTTTTTTGCATCCTGTAATAGATTTCACAGATATGATTAGTGTCATTCACATAGCCCAAGCTCAGTCTCAACATGAACACCCATGTGTAATTATTAGACTAGCTTTGATTTTTGTTTTACAATGATTATAACAACTGTTATCCTTTGGGCATTGTTTTTATTTCATATTTCTATCTACAACTTTTCTGTTTTCAGGATTAGTTTAGGTCTTTTCAAATTACTATATGACATTACAACTACATACTTTATCAAAACACTGAGAACAGTTTGTCAATATGCATTATTGCCCTATTATACATATTGAATATCATTGATGCATCATTACTTGTACTGTGTTTAACAAAAGCTATACAGTTAAAAGTAAAAAAATGTTTTGATATTAGCTTTGTTCGTAGAACTTTAAATAAATAGTGATACTTGGATTTTTTTTATTACTTTAAAACACTGATATCAGTGATCTGTTGACTGACAGAGGGTCGCCCTTAAGCTGACGAAAACTTGTACTTTTGTCATAAAATTGTTTTACTTGCGATATGATGTTTAGGATTATTCCAAATTTAATTACACAATATTGTAAATGTGTTGTGAGTTTTCATTTTGTATTGTAAGGAAATCAGTTGCTTCTTGTATTACTTAAAAATGATGGTTTGACTTTCTTTCTCTTACATATTTTAAGACCTAAAGTTGTAACATTTATTGATATGTAATTAGGAACAGAACAAACAAAGACATATTTTAACAGTTACCATCACCAATTAAGTATCTTATGAGCCAGTAGGAATAGTGGAATCCTTTCATGAAAACTAGATCCATTTAATTTGGCCAATATTACAGTATACATAGTATCAGGTCACAAGAATCTCATATTTGTCACATTTAAGTTTATCCACAAACCCTCGTTACTTGATTATTTGGAGTGTTATGGCCTCTTTGTCTTAAAGTAAGAACAGAAAAGAGTGAAAACCAACAAGTTTAGTAAAATTCAACAAATAATTTATTTCCCTTGAATATAAAGTGAAGCTTTTAAAATATTTACAGAATTGTGATTTAAATCCAAAATAGTCGTAAATGATCTATCACAAGAAGAAAAAAATATCAGGATTAGTAGCAATACTGTGGTTTTCAACATGGCCTCATTTTTGGACCTGATAAATTTATTAAGTAATTTCATTACTATTTCCAATAGGTCCAGGGGCTCCGAGTGGCCGAGTGGTCTAAAGTGCTTTCTGTTACGGATCACTGCCGTCTCACCTCTGTCTGCGTGGGTTCAAGTCTAAGATTTGACTCGTGAAGTTATGTGAGAAAGCCAGTAGCTTCTCGTGGGTCAGTGGTTCTTTCGGGGTATTCCCGCATTCTCTCCACCAATAATACTGGCCACCATGTATAGCCTATCGTGTGCTGACAAATGGCGTTAAACCCTAAAACAACAACAACAACCACAATTAGGTCCAACTGCATGTAATTTTTGTTTTCAACAATACAAGACATGTGGGTTTATTAGTACTTAGCTGTTTAAGTAAATTACCAAGCCTAAGGACATCATAGTAGAAGACACTTTGCTTCAAGTAGACCCGAGATGTTGGAATAACAAATAACTACATATTGCCTCATATTTGCCGGCCTGTTGATACATTTTGACCAAAAATCTGAGCTTTGTCTTGTACTCCTAATTGACATATATGGATTATGTCATCTGACATGCTTTATCATATGTCATATAATTTTTTTTTAAGATAACAAATTCTCCAAAAGTACGAAAATAATGTGTAAAAGAAAAAGTTATGGTTAGAAATTGTTTATGAAAAAACTAAGACCCCACACTGAGACATTTTTTAAAATAATTACAAAATCATCAGGATTAAAAATTAAAGTACATTAGATGTAATTGCACTAAAGCATTATGCACTAGTAATATAGTTTAAATTTGATTACATAAATCTTCATTAGAATCGACAAATTAAAACATGAATGACCAAGACAAATACAGGGGTATTCCATCACATGTTTCTTTGTGCACCTCATGTTCAAATAAAAATTATGCCTATATATGAGAGAGAGGGGCATCATGATGTCTTTATCTCTATTGTTTGTGTACCTGATGATTATGATCTTACTCATGTACAAGTGCAATAGCATATTTCATTATCAATGAACACCACTGGATACTGCTGGATTTGGAGTGGTCAATGCACTTGAAAATTAAATTAGACATCATGCAACATGGCAATGCTTAGGATGTACCGGTAACCGAAATTGAGTCTATATGGATGTAAATACTGTGAATATTTCAACTTTGAAACTGAAGGAGTATGGTTTTTAATTTGGTAGTTTACATTTACTATTTCATTTATTACCATTGTCTCTCTTTGATTAAAGCTTCAGCTAAACAGGGGCAGTAAGTTACAAAATAGCATGAAGAAGAACGGAAATCTTTGTGTCTCGCTCATGCTCTAATATATTTTATTTTGATGCCACGATGCAAGAAGAAGATTGTGATTACATATGCATCTCTCTCTCTCTCTCTCTCTCTCTCTCTCTCTCTCTCTCTCTCTCAAAACAGAATAGAGGCTGCAATTTCCTTATTGTTGGTAATCGGAGATAGCATATAATGATACTTTTAACATTTGTAACCGCTCCGGTGGCCTAGTGGGTAGAGTGTCCGCTGCAGAAGTGAGAGATTGTGGGTTTGATTCCCGGAAAATTCATACCAAAGACTTACAAAAATAGTACTAACAGCTGCCTCGCTTGGCGCTCAACATTAAGAGGTTAGTGTTCGGACTGGTTGGCCTGGTGTCAGGATAATGTGACTGGGTGGGGACATCATGCTACATTTCTGTGGCATATATATATATATATATATATATATATATATATATATATATATATATATATATATATATATATACATACACACATCTCTTTGATTGCTGAGCTAATCAATATCATCCTTACCTGCTCTACTAATGTAAGGTTATCTCTCAACAGGAATAACAATTGCGCAGTGACAAAGCGGCTGGAGCCAACCTGGCCCATGCCAAAATAGCCGGTGCCAAACCGGTCATGCCAAAACAGCCGGTGCCAAATCGGTGGCACCAAAACATCCTGCTTCGCTGTAAACCTATTTTGTGGAAGTATAGGATAAGTTGGTGTCTTTGCTGTTGTTTTCTTGATGATATTTATTTTTTATTCTTCACAATGCTATTGGAGTTATTTATTTATTGCAAAAGTATTATATAAAGTATGACCAAAATTTGAATTTGCTTTTAATTATTTTTCAAATATATGTCCTGCTAGAAGAAGTAAGAATGAAATTCATTAACAGATCAAAATCAATATGTTCTGAGGTAAAATCCTACTTGAGATAAGTCAGGGTCTACATAATGTCTGTTCTACATTTTCCAGTCTCTATTTTATCAATTATTGGGTCTCAGTGATTATGATTCATGAAAATGGTTACCTACAGTACAGTAGAGAGGTGCATTTCTGATTTGAAATCATGGATGACATGTAACAAGCTGCAGATGAATGATGATAAAACTGAGGCTATTCTGATCACAACACAAAGACTTTCTTATTCACATCCTTTACCTCAGACAATAAATATCAGCTTAGCCAACATGTCTTGAACATATGCAGGGCTGCATATCTTGAACTGAGGTGTATCAGTTCCATTTGTAAATATCTTTCAGTTGATGCCAGTGAAACACTTCTGTGTTCATTAGTACTTTCAAGACTGGACTATTGTAACTCAATTCTGCCTGGTTCAATACAATATTTACACCAGAAACTTCAAAAAGTTCAAAACACAGCTGCTCAGATCATCTTTAGAGTGCCTCGATCAAAGCACACCTCACCACTGCTCTGTACCCTACAGAATCAAACAAAAAATTTGTTCTCTGTGCTATGTTTCACTGACAGACTCCAGTCCAACATACCTATCTGGGCTCACCCATGTGTATACACCAGCAAGATACTTATGCTCCTCTTCTGACAATCGTATACTCATTGTTCCCACTATGAAAACTAAGTCATATGGACAACGTTCTTTTGCATACCAGGGCCCAACAATGTGGAACGAATTGCCCATTGAAACTAGACACAAAGACACAGTGGTCTCTTTTAAAAGTGCTCTTAAAACTCACCTTTTTTTACTGCAGGAACAAACTTAGAGACCAAATAATGTTTTTTGTATCTTTTTATGTTTTCCAATTTCATTGTTTTTGTCATTTGTGTTTCTTTAGTGTAGTCATATCATTATAGATGGTGTAAAGTGCTTAGAGCTTCTACAGATTAGGCGCTATACAAAGTCCTCATTATTATTTATTATTATTAGAGCTTCTACAGATTAGGCGCTATACAAAGTCCTCATTATTATTTATTATTATTATTATTTACTTAACGAAAATTGCAAGTTTAACCAAGAAAATCAAATGTCAACTCTGACACCATATTATAATGCAAACATTTCAGATAAACTTGCTTGTAAGTTGGTTTCTTTACTTAAAATTTGATTCATAAATATTGGGATTGCCTTATGACAAACAATTTGATAAGTCTTTGAGTAGTATGAAGGGCGAATCGGACAATCTCTAATTGGGTTAGATTTCAAGCAAACAATTTTAGAGCTCTGTTTGTCAAATTAAGGCTTTCAGCAGAGAGGAATTGGACAATCTTTAATTGAGTTAGATTTGAAGCAATGTTAGATGTCCGTTTGTCAAATTAAGGCTTTCTACAAAAAAAAAAAAAAATGACAAAACCAACAAAGGCATGTTACGAAACCGAAACACAGATGCATATTTGTTGTCGTGGTTTTGTTAGTTGTTATGGTTTTAACCGAATCTTTTATCAAGTCCGATACGATATCTTGATCAAGGGTCATGCAACTTCGTTATAAATCCATGTGGAGTTGACTGAGCGTGACTAAAGAAATTTCTAAAATTAATTATGTCCATATCTCCACTGCACCAGATCTGGTGAATATTTTGTAGCGTACGAATGTCAACTCCATTAAACACAGCAAGAATATTACAGTTATCCCTGATCACTTTTGGTACTTGAGTATACCACTGAGTAACATATATCACTTCAGTATTTTTATGCCTACCCCGTGAAAGTATCCTAGCTGGATTTTTTTGATTGTCTAACATCACATCATTGTACACAACTAGA
This sequence comes from Unio delphinus, assembly GCA_029339505.1. Taxonomy (NCBI): domain Eukaryota; kingdom Metazoa; phylum Mollusca; class Bivalvia; order Unionida; family Unionidae; genus Unio; species Unio delphinus. The sequence goes on along the minus strand of JAQISU010000009.1, from coordinate 3,227,153 downwards.
TTGTTAATACTTCCATCAATAGAATAGGAGATTCTTTGATATTGGTTATAAATTCAATAATATCCTCATCGATTTCTGATTTTGCTTTCTCTTAAAATCCTTTAACACTTCGTAACATCGCTGATCATCTATGCACGGGGCTATCAAATATAGTTTATCCAATTTCATCCATCTCGTTATCAAATTACGTAACAATTGTGTTTTACCACTTCCAGGCGGACCAATTATAATCATTCTGATTGAATTCGGCAATATCGCATGGTGTTTAACAGGTTCCCATCGTCGAGTAGCTGAATAATCAATTACATTCATGTTATTATAAATAATTATGGATCTATATTGTGTTAAATGTAAGACGCATACTAGCACAAATGACTTGACAACAATTACAGCAAGCATTAACAGATCAACACTTGCTGGTAAGTGTGTACAATGTGGTACAAAAAAATTTATAGATTTGTTTCTATGAAATCGGGTAATGATTTTGTAAAAAAACGAGGAGGTGTTATTGCAGCAAAATTGACAAAACTCCCAGGAACTCCATGGGCAAAATATCCAGGAGAAAAACACCTTCCAGGGTATAGTTATTGTGGCCCTGGAACCAGACTCGATATCCGATTTGATAGCCATGACCAACCCCAACCCGGCGAATATCCGATAAATGCTATTGATAAGGCTTGTCATGCTCATGATGTTGCTTATAAAAGTAGCAATCTGCAACATAGACATATCACAGATGTAAAATTGATTCATGCTTTGAATTCTATTAAGAATAAATCTTTCAAGGAATCATTAGCTAACTGGTTTTTAAGATCTGTGATGAAGGGTAAACTGGTATTAGGTGCTGGTAATTAATAACAATATGGAATCTATTTATTATTCCCCAAAAGGATACTGGAGAAGTAAATCAGCAATTAATAAACTTGCCAACATGGCAAAGGTTAAAAATACCACCACGGAAGATTGGTTAGCAAGACAGGCGATATGGCAGATTTATCTACCACCGTCTAAACCAATTAACTTTGCACGGTTTGATGTCAGTGTCCCCAATGAAGTTCATGAGGCTGATATATTATTTCTGCCACATGATACTGTTAATAAACACACATACAAGTATGCACTAACCGTAGTTGATGTTGCGAGTAGATACAAAGAAGCTGAACCATTGTTGACAAAGACGGTATCAGAGGTTTCTATTGCATTTGAAAGGATTTATCGATGAGGTCCTCTGCAGTGGCCAAATCTATTACAGGTTGATCCTGTCTAGGAATTTCAGGGTGTAGTGTTGTCAACAATGAAACATCATAATGTCACCATATGACGAGGACATACTGCAATACACCGCGATCAGGTAATTGTTGAACTATTTAATCTAACACTTGCTGAGAGATTATTTGGATATCGATACACAAAGGAATTCATCGAAGATAAACGATCTTGTGAATGGGTCAAGAGATTACCAGGTGTGATAGCTGACCTAAATAATGAATTTACTCGTACAATTAAAATGAAACCTGTTATCGTGATGGAAAAAAAAGTATATACCTGTACAAAAACCACAAAATGATTTTTCAAAACAGCGAATACTCAGCAATGTCACTGTGAGATATTTATATGAACCAGATGAACTTGAAGGTGGTAAAAAAAAGAGCTATTGATCCTATTTGGTGTGTCACATCGCATAAAATATCTAACATAGTATGATCCACGGGTAGACCTGCAATCTATAGATTAGATTCAACTGCTCCTCAGCATGTATTTATACATGAACAGTCAATGACATTTTGTGGAACGAATTGCCCATTGAAACTGGACACAAAGACACTGGTTCCTTTTAAGAGTGCTCTTAAAACTCACCTTTTTCAACTGCAGGAACAAACTTAGGTTTATAGATTTGAGGTCAAATAGTTGGTACAGAAAAGGGCATGAGATGAGTATATAATGTGATGCATGGATCACTTGTTTGCTCAAAACTGGATGTTTTGTGCCATCTTCAAAATTAAAATTACAGATTTTGAGAGGGATATTATGCATGCAACTACCATCAGCCCTTGTGAAATTGTGAAATTTTTGGGTACTTTGAGTATGTTCATCTTATCCATCATTGCAGTGAAATGTTTTTGTGCAGTGAACATTGCAGCTAAATTGGCATCAAGTTAATAATGCATTAATGAGAATAGACATACAGGTATGATATTTGTTTGAGAAAATAACTATCTTAAAGTTTAAAATGACATCTTTTGGTTCTAAAGAACTTTTTTACATATACACATTTGTTAATAGGCCAAGAATATAAGGATAGTTATACACTGCATGTACATTATCATAATTTATCATATGTCCTTTATGATAACTGCCTCCTAATGCACCAGTCATTTAATTTGGTAGAGGTGGCATGGGGCAACTTTAATTTGATTTCAAACCAGAAATGTTTTCTTTTGCCTTATGTTAATTAATTATTTTGACTAATAAAGTGGACATTTTTTCTTATATGTTGATGTTAGCCTAGTAAGCCATACTTTATTCTTTAAAAGTTTGCTTCATTAACCCCATTAAAATTCACTTCTCATCTTTAAAAGATATCATTGAAACTTTTATGGAAGCAGTGCTGCAGTGTTGACCATACAGTCAATGTGCATGTAGTAATAAATTGATTTTGCTCATTCCAGATTAAGAAAGTCCCATCTGAAGGTAAAACAGACACAAAAAGTGCTGGTCAGATCACAAACTCAATATGTACAATTCTGATCACAGTCACAAAAATGGGAGATCAGATAAAAGACACAACAACTGAATGTCTTATCGCAAACATAAACAAATTTGCAAGCCGGATCATAGACATGATAAATGTAAATCTGATGTGGCAGAAAGCTCAGACAGAAGTTGGCTGTATGAAAGATGTAGAAAATGAAACAAACGAGAAGCACATTATTTATTATTATAAGGAATCTTGCAGGTAAGCAGATTGCACAACATTCACTATTCTTAATGTGCAGTTTTGTAAATTGTCTTTTATGACATCTGTATTAGTTTTTGAATGGTACTTTAAAATAGTTGTTTTGATCTGCATGTGCAGTATTTTTTGTATTCTTGAATCTTACAAATTGATTTTCCCAGTTATTTATATATCTTGAAATTATCTCCAGTAGTATTTGTCATACATTTTCAGGTAGAACACATTTTTAAAGTGGAAATAATTTCTAATTTGAAGCTAATTCTATTCCAAGGTTTATAGTGTCTCTAGCTGTTTTATTTTTGTTCTAAAGTTGCAAACATAATTCTGCATCCCTGATGCAGCCTCCAGTATTTCAATTATTTCATAAGAGGTGATGAATGAAGTTAACTGAAGATGTTAGTATAACAGACTTGAAATTGGTCACAAGAGTGCAGGTTCAAATCCTGCCATTGGATAAGACTAGATCAATTACTATGGCATGTTCCTCGGCAAGAAACTTGACTCTAATTGTATTGGCATTGAATAATCTATACTCTTGTGCCATAAAGCACCAAATAAAAACAAAAGGAACACAATTATGCAGTGTTTAAATTAGATTCTTTAGTAAAGAAGCCTGTAGCACAAAAGAAATGAGATAACTGTTTCTTTTTTCCATCGCCATGACGAAAATTGAAATACTTCAAATCTTCACCTCAACAGTGAGATGACGAAATACAAGGAGATTGAAGCAAGTAAAGGCATGAGTCTATACATAGAACAACTCGAGGTAAGAACAACTCTTTCTACATGTCCCTTTTCTGCTTATTTACAATGTGGTAGTTGGGATCCATAACCACTGAGCTTGCTATACATTGAACCATGCTAAAGCATACATTTTTGAAATTTCATTGAATACAGGTGTCTGTGTGTGAGTAAAAAGAAAAAAAGTAAGCAAACGGCCAAACTGTTGATCACGTTTTGTACTGAATCAGTACTTGTATGTATCAAGGGTTGGTTGGTTTTGAATGAAATGCTATTGAAAGCTGCCGAACCCATTATATAGCAAGAATAACCAAACATTCAGTCAGTACAAAAGTCATGTATTCATGTTTGGGCAGGGAGAAAATAAGGAAACATCATTTAAGGATGTAGCAGTGATTTAAACTGATGTGAATTAAAAAATTTCACTTCATTACTGTTTTGTTTGTTTAAGTTTATAAAATAATATTTTAACAAGAAAATCAAAGTAGAGTCATGTAGAACACTAAGCTTCATGTTGCTTTCTTTTAAAGCATATTGCCATGCATTTATATACCAATTCAAGTACAATAAAGCTGGCATGAGTTTTCAAAACTCCACATGTCTCAGTGGCAATGCAGAGAGAGTGGACAGGATCAAGAATAAAAGCATTTACCATATCTCATTGTGTCCTGCTGCAGTAACCATGGTGGCTCACAAAAAATAGCTGTACACACCATGCTTTCTCCAAGAGTTGCCTCATATAATCGCCACTGTGGAAAGGATGTGGTTTCAATAAAATTAGCATGGTTTACTGTTATGGCCCCAGCAAGCATGCTCAAGAGGTCAGTGGAGTTTGAAAGAGACACTGATTTATCAACATCGATAACTCTGTCGTGAGCAATATGCCTACTTTCTTGTACTTAAAATAAAAGTTGATAAATCAGCTAATTATAAACATCAAGTTTTAATGAAGATAAAATAACAGACAAAATGATAAATTACATATGATTTTTTTAGACATCTAGTGACACGATTATAGATGAGTAATTATTAAATGCTTATTAATGCTAACCAAAATTTAACTTAAAATATGTCATGTTGACATTTTTGGGCAATCGATTAAATAAAAAAAATTAAAAGTTTACCAGTTTTAAGTCTACACTTTCAAAAAATGTAGTGAGGAAAAGATCATAAGTGGTAAGAAAATTATCATTGTAATTGACATCATGGAGGAAAATAAATTATGACCTTCTGTTCCCATGTCAATTTTGTGTATGCATGTGTCTGACATTTTATCCACTTGGTCATAGAAACTAGCTTCAAGGCAATATACCACACACAGAAGCATGTCCAGTACAATTCAAAGAAATTAATCTGCATGTTTGTTGTTTTGTATCTGCTCCAACAGTCACAAATAAGAAACTGCATTGTATTTTAATTTCTGCATCAAAATAAGATCATTATGAATATTTTGATTTTTGTTATGATTAGGTTATTGCTGCATTTTTTTTCAGTATCTTTTTTTTTTCTTTCTAAGATAATATTTTGCTTTTATATATTCTCATTACAAAAATGAGCAAATAATAGCTAAGGATATATTTGGATATATCCAGACAGAATGCCCTAAATTTGGTGAAAATTAAACTCTATTAACTTCTAAGATTGCACAATTTGTTCACATTATTATGCATTTCAACAATATGTTGAGGTCAGATTAATTAAGAACAATTATCAAACTTCATTGTTAACAATAGGACCATAGTAGCTGCAAATTACAATGTGCCAAGACAGTTATATTCATGTGTTAGAAACACGTTTCCCAAGATGTAAATGACATCTGATGATAATGTTTTATAACAGTGTTGACAATATTCACTGCTTTGATTTTGGCATAATGTATGCTGAAATCGAGTCTTTATTTAAGGAGACCACCATTTAGTTTTTTTAGTGTTGGGGTATTAATGGTTGAAAACATTTGTCTTGCTTTATTTAGTATAAAATGGTCGTTATGCCATTCCTTTTCTTTTTTGAAATCAATGTTATGTACATGTGTATATAAAAAAAACAATAAAATAACCCAGTCAGAAAGTACAGTCTAGTCCAATAAATTAATTAGCCACTCTCTTACAGACCAGATTTAGTCAAAATTGAACTAATTTGAAATTTGAAGTTGTGTACATGTAGAAACAGTAGGATAAATTTACACCATTCAGAAGACCCTCAACAGGGTGTACCTCACGTCAAGTCGTTGTGTAAGTTATTCAGCATGACCTATTTTTATTGTTTACTTTATATGATTTAATAAAGACCACTTGATTCTTCAAATGGTATCTGTTTGTGAATCACTCATGACTTCTCAGTCTTTCCATAGTAGGTTTTCTTTTCATTGACTGTTCATATGTCAGTCAGTAATGCCAACCATCCCCTCCATGACAGTTTTACCATTAGCATGCAATCCATGGTTTGCTTATAATTTCTTGATATTTATTACTCCATTGTGGAATGTAAGTGGAAGGGATCAAGTCCCTCACCATGGTGCATGTGCTTTACTTGATATAGATAGATGAAAAAATAGATTTATATAGATATAGTTATAATTGTAACTCCTTTAAATTTTATAGATTAGGTTGTTCTTCATCATATATTTGTCTGGAGTTACATACATTTACATTTTGTTTACATTACCATTATTTGGTACCATACAGTTACTCACGTGCTGATGTGCCATAGATTACTACTACATGTATCAACATAAAAATGTTATATCTTAAAAGAATTTGATAAACAAACTGAAGGAACAGGCTTTTCTGAAAAATATCAGCTAACACAATACAATTTCTTGGCTAAAGTCATCATCTAGTGGGTTTGTTGAAAATATAAGATGCTCATGTCATATTTTGTTAGACATTTTTAATTTTATCATTTGGATTAGTCTTATTCCACATGTGGCATTTCTCCCTTGTCTATTTGATAAGGCTTTCAAATGTACTTTTTTTTTAAAATTTTTTATTTTTTTTTATAGGTGGAATATCTAGATGATGCCTTATATAGATCTGGGCATAAAGATTTTTTTAATGCGATTCCTGGGGGTATTCAAGCCTCAGAGTGTAGTATGAACAGGCCCATTAATCATAATTACGTTTGCTCTGATGATGATCGTACCACATACGACTCACAAGAAGGCAAGAGGATAGGAAAGTCAGGTAAATTATATTTTTAACCTCTCCAGCAATCAAAACCCAGTTGTCATGAAGTATATTCAGTAAAGGTTATTTGCTTGAAATTGGATACATTTTATTGAGTGAGTGAAATCCTCACTATTTTTATGAGTGCTAAAATATATTCCTTATTCACTCGTTGCAAGCACATTTTCTTTTGTTTCATGCTTAAACATATTTCCTAGCAAGATGTAATGTGTGTGCAGTCTGCATTTTTTTTGGATAATATTAGCGAGTTTTGTTTTGCAGAATAATACTGTACTGCCTTTGGGAATGAAGTATGATTCTGAGTAAAATGTTTATATTTTCCCTTACAAATGCATTACCCTTTTTGTTATATACTCATTTTGTTATTCTACCTAAGGCATAATTAGGAAAATATACACAAGAAACAAAGTGATTGAATTTATGCTTTTTCCAAAATGAATACACAGCAGTAGATTTCATCAACGGAATAGCAATATTAATGCACACATAGCATCTCCCTGAAACATTTGAACATCATCGCATGTTTGATATTTTACTTGTTAAAAGATTTGCCATTTTGGTCTACTTAAAATTCGTATTGTAAATAAAAGTGCATCACAACAACTTTTCCAGTTTGTCTGGACTGAATGGATTTTTTTTCTTGTTGATTCTACCCAATTTTTAGGTATGGACTAGATTTATTAACTGTTTCAAATCCACATAAATTAGATATGATTTGAGTTGGGAGAGCTGTGTTTGCTTCATCTGCAGGTGTGAATGTTTGGAGTCATAATGTGGGAAAATAAGAATTCTTTCATTTCCAGTTACGGGAAACAACTTAGTAGGTTTTTTTGGGGTCTTAGGAAAAGTATAGATATTTACTGGACTACAGTAGTAGCCAGTACAGAGTGTTCTTTTTAAGCTGTACATTAGGATATACTTTCAAATATTCAAAGACTTACCTGCTGTAATGTATTACATTTTACATTTTAAGAGGAATGCAGGTTAAACCTTTTGGCAGATCCTATGTGAATATTTTCTAAACTGTGTTATGGTATAATGATTTTAGTTACCATTGCTATGTATATAATTACCATTGCTGTGTAGATAATTGTCATTGCTATGTAGACATTTGAGAGAGAGAGAGAAAGAGAGAGAGAGAGAGAGAGCCTTCTTAAAGCCATGCTCAAGAAAAGGAAAAGTTCATACAAATTGAAACTAAAAGCATTGAAACATTTCAAAACTTTATTGCAGAGAGTATTCAAGTAATGAAATGAAGTGTAAGAGAACTGCCATAATAATTGTATACCAGCAAAAGGATGGGATGTGTAGAAATTATATTGACCATTTATCCTTCCTTCTATCTGTTTGTCCTTCCTTCCTTTAAGCACATATTAGTGCAACTATCCCTGCAGTATTTGATGGGCTGCCATGAAACTTTGAACAAGTTTTTTTCATCAGCGTAAGAAGTGTACATGGATGAAATCACTTGGCTCCAAGTTATTTGAATTAGTGACCTTTTACATGTGTAGCATTTATCATCTATTATACACATATTGACAAATCCTTGTTCACCTATGACTTATATAATGTTTTTGCCATTTCTAACTTCCTAATTTGCACAGGATTTATCCATTAATTCAGTAATTTAGAGACCGGTCAGGTGGCCTAGTGATTAGAGCATCTGGTTCAGAATCAGGATGTTGTGGCTTATAATCCCAGCCAAGTCATACCTAAGACTTATAAAAATGGTACTAACAGCAGCTTCGCTAGGCGCTTAGCCTTGGCATAATAATTCCGCTTTTTTTTTCACAAAATTACGCCTTTTGCGTAAACATAATTATATGGATTACGCTTTTTTGGTATATTCATGTTCACAAAAAAAATCAATTATTTGTTTTCTCATTTTTATTAACATTCCATTAATCCCACAGACCATATTTTAGAAAGGACGGCTTCTACATAATTACAATATAAGAGTATGTTTTTATGTTAACTTGCGTGCACTTTCTTAACAGTATCATGTTCTATTTATAGCAACTATCCTGTTACCAAGAAACATCCTGGTTCTACTTTCAAACTTTCGACCTCGTTTCTATTTATAGTGGTTGTATGGCTTATTGAGGAGAGAACAGACTGGTTTTCTAATTTTAATCTTTACATGCAGATTCTTTGTTCTAATTCATATTTAGTGCGGAACCAGTCTGAAGGTATTTGGTGCTAAAAAGTATATTTTATTTTAGTCTATGCGTATATAAGAGCAAAAATATCTCCTTTTAAATAATTTTACAGTTGGATTAGAAAAAGACAAAAAATAAATGAAACAAAAATAACAGAATCCTCCAAATATGAAGACAAGACAGCAGCATCACATGACGTCTATTACAGGTCATGAGGAAAGAATTTTAATATTTGGCGCTAAAAGTCTTCAGATGGATTTCCACAGTCAATGTGTGTGTAAAGCTAAAAGTCTTGCATATGAAAACTTGAAGCAGTAAAGGATGTTAAAAGTGAGAGGGACAAATAAATCATTGTTCATTGAAGTTTTAGCATGTTATATGTGGATTACGCTTTTTCTGCCTGGATTCCACTTTTTGACCACTTGGATTATGCTTTTTCCTTGTCAAGGGTTGGCATGTATGGTGTTAGGACTAGTTAGCCTGTCTCAGGATAATGTGACTGGGTGGGACATAATGTTACATGTCTGTGGTATGATGCCTCAGTGCTAGACATCACTATAAACTGCCTCTCTGCATACATCATAGAGATATGACTGAAAAATTGTTAAAGCGATGTTAAAAATACTAATCATTATACAAAGTAATTTAGCATCCCTTTTGAGTTTACTTCTTTTGCAATATTAATTTTCTTTATAGTGTTAAATTTATTGTGGACACCATGGCTATTGAGTATACTTTAGTTAAGCATGTAGAGGAAGATATTAATGGTTGCCATGACAACCAAATCCAGCCTAGAATGTGTAGAAATCATGACAAAATGACATATTTTTAGTATTCATTTATATTAAATGAAAATGAAATCATTACCAGTGTGCCCTCCCAAAACTTGAAAAATCTTCTAGCAGCTTCACCAGCTTCAATGTCTTTACCAGTTTGGTTTCTTGTCTCCTTCACACAGTTAATAGTTATTCCTGTAGTAACACATCAACTCTTGGAGATGTTTGTCATTTTGACCTGAAATAAGAATTGGTAACACATTTTGGGCACTGCTTCTGAATACATCCAAATAGATCTTCATCCAACTGATTTCTGTTTGGCTTGATGCCTAGTTATAAGTTGTGTTATAAATCTCAATTTTCATTGGTTATTTTTCTCACGTGTCCATCTACAGAAGGATAAAAGTTGGAAGATCTTTTTCTTTTTGCATATTGGATCCATCATTTTTGTGTCTTGTACACTTTTACTTGAAATCCCCAACTTATCCTACTTTTTGCAAACGTTTGCATGTCTGTGTGCAGTGCAGACCAGGCTGCCTTGGAACTGTAGCCACAATGTGTAAAATCTGGCACAAAATCTGATTCCAACAATGGATGAATCTTTGGTTTAACAAATATGGTCAAAAAAATAGTTTTTTCCTCTGTATTGTGTAATGTGAGTAGATTAGTTGGTATCCTTTTAGAGCTATGTCTATTTTTTCTGTTATACCATCCATTTTGGTATATCTTAAATGACCTTGATGCTACATTACTCAGACATAGGGTACGACCTCATAGTGCACAAACGTGGCACCAAGGGTTAATGAGTTCAACATATGATGATAAAACCTTCAGAATGGCTGATATCCATCCCAAAAATGTTTTCACTAACCACTATAGGCTAGCAACATGTAGCTAGTTTTGAATGATAATGGTGCTTATTTAACCATCAACATGGTACCTTAGTCATCTTGGAAATTTTTGTTATTTTGTTATCACTTCTCACCTTGCTTGAATGGTGGCATTGATATGGAGCTTTCAATAAAAGTGCTTTTGCAATATTTTAAGTGCTTTTGAATGAAAATGGTGCTAGATCCAAGAGCTGTAAAAAGTTTAGTAATGATCTACTTGGTAACAGTTGATCTTAATTATGTGTTACCTAATACCCAATCAAAGAGAAATTGTATTGAATGTGTACAAACCTGAACTGCATTATTTTAGGTTGATACTGGTAAGAATAGCATGCAAATATGCATATTTTTCAGTGATTGAAGGGTTAGTATACAAGTTGTGGTGTATTTTGCAGTTCAGATCCATCGTCATATAATTTGTTCTGATTAAATCCATGAACATCCAAAGTACTTGACATTTTAAATCCATTTATATGATCAATTTGTGAATTCAATTATAAGCTGCATGATCCGATTTACAATATCCCATAATATGTTAATTATGTGCATCTTACAATGACAGTTCAGTCCAGATCATTAAAATTCACATTATCCTGCCACCAAATATCTGATTAAGTCTGTTTCAGTCAAGGGAATAATTAAGATATATTATTTCTTGGAATTTCTTGTTTTCATAAAAATGTAAAATGTTTTCTGTCCGAATAGTCTTACAGTAGGTCTTAGTAGAGGAACGTATGCCCCAGGCTCATCTTATTCTGGTGGAGAATGCTTTGTAGATTGCCCATGGCATGTACCGTAATCATTTACTCTCTTCATAAAATCAATGTTAATGTAGAGGACCTATAATGTGGCAAGTTTACGTGAGATTTTAAGAACATTAGCGATATCTGACTACATGTAGTTATAATTTGTTGGTCAAGCATAATACTGTATTATGTATCTCATAAAATGTTGTATATATCAAATGCTAAATTTCAAAGTTTATTAATTGTTCTTCTTTACAGGTAGCATGATACAAATACCCAGTTTTGAAGTTAACACAGACATCGAAAGTGATAAGTCCTGGTAAGTTTTAACTTATTCAAGTTTCTGGTTTATTGTTCTTGGTTTAGACATTATTATGTAATACACCATTGGTCCCCATGACTATTAGATTCTGTTCACCATCATCATAAATGTTCAGTCTTGATTCATTGCCAAACAAAATCCCATAGCCAAACGCCCGGGACCCTTATAATTTTAGATTGGGCTCGTCCTGTATTCAATGCAATGTGCATGTCAAGTTTGTCAGAAAAAAAAATTGAATTTGCGTGAGGAAACTTTGATCGCACTGATGATATGTGTAAATGTATTTTCAAGATGTTAACATACCTGCCATAACATGGTGCAATGTAAATCAGATTACCACTGTCCTATATGAAATTCAGATCTAACTGTAATGAAATTGAAGCATGTCGTGTCATGGTTGAGATGATTTGTAGCACAATACATATGGTAATAATTGCCCTTCATATGATATGAACCACAACTGTATCACATACATACGTATAAAATAGACATGCAGACCTGTATCTAAATGTGTCATTGAGTAAATCCATTATAGGTCATGTCATATTTCCAGAACAAAGAATTTTTTTGTCTGAGCCTGATTTTAAATGATCACTAAACTTTGCTTTATTTCCACTAAAATATTTTAAAAGCACATGCACTTTTGTCCTATGACAAACAAATGTAGCTGATGAAGGGAATAACTGAGAGGGTATCACTAAATATATTATACCTTGTTATCTCCTTGCATTTTTAGGTAAATGTACTTTAGTTATCACTTCTTAATGTGGTCTACCATGAGCAAATAAAATGCATCATTCAAAGTCAAAGTTATTGCAGTACTAAGATCACTGAAAGCTCAAACTTCAAAGAGCTCTTTGATATTATGAACAAGCTAATCTCAAGAAATAAATGTACACTACTTACAACAACCTTTTCTCCAGTCAACCTTCTGGACCTATTTACAAATTTCTTTCATGACAAAGTTTAATCCTTTGGAGGGAAGCTTGATAGCACAATTTTAAGTGACTGATCGTCACTGGGAAGTTGTGATACAGAATTACAGAATGAAAAAAGGTAATCTTTAACAGCATTGAACATGTCTCTGGTTTTTATACAGTACAGCTCATGTGACATAGTATAACCATATGCATATTTGTGGTGGTGGAGAGGATTTTAAAAACAACCTTCACCACATATTTGCATGCCCTGATGGAGTTGCTGTGTCAGCTTGCAACAAATGTGATTTAGCCTGCTCATCATGTTTATCATGCAGTCAACGCAGATGACTAAAACCCACCAAGTGGATGTGGTCTGTAACAAATGGGTGTGGTTCACTGTGTATGACCCCCTCCATCCATTCTCTATAGAGGTTCTTGGAGAGAAAGAGGGTAACTAATTATCTACATCATTATCAGCTGATTGTAAACATTTCCTGGGTCTAATGAAGATAATGTAATACAAATAATACCACATCAAAATTTAAATAATATTAACATAGTCACATTTAGGTCTGCATCAATATACTGGTTAATTGCAATTTGCTGTTCTGGCAATGCATACCAAACTAAGATTTATATACCATGACTTTTTCAGTCTAGCTTTCATCCTTCAAATCTGTGTATTTCTCGTGCTTTTTCTTCAAATTTATTTAAAAAACCAATATTTTACTGCTAAGCCGTCAACAGCCAGAAATGTGTTATGTTAGACCTGTATTTGTAAAATATAGTCAAACATACCTAATCTGCCCCAGTTGAATCAAACATAATAATGTACCCAGCAAGATTCCTCCACATCTGCATCGTTAGGAAGCAACCACAAAAGTGTAGGCTAAGGTCTGTCTCAATGAGAAACTTACACTGCATTTGGACATCACCGCACATCCAGCAGTCCAGTTGACTTCAAGATACCCAATCTGGTTAGGTTCGTTGCTGGAGGATATGACAGCTCAAAAACCGGTACACTGACAAAGTTTCCTCGTGGATGCAGAATTTGCACCTTGCTACTGCCCAGATGTAGGATGTTTAGTATTAATGGGGATGATATCAATGAGGTAATCTTGACTTAACATTTTTTTAATAAAATAAATTAAAAGAAATGTTAGTAATAGTAAGTATTTACTTGTGTTTATAGTTTCATTTATGTATCCTTCAAAATTAATGTAAGAATGAACCTTGAAAAAATTGATTTTAAACTTTGAAAAAACCTTGGAAATTTTGAAAGAAATATGCTACTAATTTGAATTAAAGGAATTCAAGGTACCTATATTTAAAATATACGCAAAGTAGTTTTCTAGGAAAATGAAAATAAAAATCTTTGACACAAGGTAGTTTCATGATCTAATTGGCAGATGCGAGGGTTGCAGGTTTCAGATCCAACTTGAATAGAATATACTAGATGGAAATGCAAGTGATTTTTTAGCCAATGGCTTCCTCCATTTGTAAACCATACTTTGTCTAACAGACAAATTACCTGTTTTTCCACATTAATTTTTTAGCCAATGGCTTCCTCCATTTGTAAACCATACTTTGTCTAACAGACAAATTATCAGTTTTTCCACATAAAATGTTGATTAAAATATTTGTTTTGAAAGAAACAGGATGTTTGCATACATTTATTTTGAGTATCTTTTTGAGAGTGTAGTTCCAAAGTTGTACATTTAATTTCAGGCAACTATCTGAGAGCTTGCAAAGTTACTATCTTTTGTATAGTTGGTCCATCAAATTTCCTGAGACTACTGAAGCTAAATACCCTATTATTAAAGGCAAAATGATCACAACTGTTGAAGTTAACAAATATTCATATTTATAACGATCTACATCCTATGTATAACCATGTGTGTTTCATTTCCAATTTTTCACTTGGCATTGCCAGTTCTCTTCAGGACCAAAGAAATTCACAAATATTGAGAAATTGCTCAAATAGAACTTTACTATAATCTGAAAATGAACTTTGCTTGGAAATTTATTTTAGCTACTGTTACCCTAACTTTTAACCATTAGGTGTCAAAATGAATAGGGTTCCTCCTTTCATCATGGGCAATGCTTGGATAAACATTGAAAGAGATTGCTTGATAAGAACTTCAGTTATCATCAAGAAACAAAATTTGAATATAGTCTACTTTTAGAAACTGATCTTGACCTGAACCCAATAAAATATCCTGCATTCCTGCTGTTATCATCTGTAACACTTGTGTAAAGTTTAAAGCAAAATTGCTTGGATAGAACTGATGTTATCGTTTGGAAATGAATATGTTGTTGGACAGACAGATGTACCAATAGTGATTACTATAGGGATCTTGCATTTTTCATGTTGGCCCCAACAAAGATATGTTTTCATTCTATTTTTCATTATTTAACTCATTCGGCCCCGATCATGTCTTACACGTGATCCAGCTTCTGCATTCAATGGCCAATCTCACAAGTAGTCAAAGTTTGTTGACTGCATTCACTGGCTGATCCCAGCTTCAGTTGTTTTAAATGTTTGTTGGATATATCTGTGATTGCTTATGATAGGGGCTTTCAAAGAATCAGACCAATATTGACCAATCAGAAATGATTTTACTTTCCTTTGTGCAAATTTGAATTGTTCAGAAACCAAAGGTTACTAATGAACCTACCTTCACTCCTATTACTTTCTCTAACTTTCCTCTCAATACAGCCTCATCAACAGTAAATAATAATTACCAAATACGTATCAAATTCTAAAGTCAGAAAGCCAAAAGTTAAATATAAATAGATGGTCTGATACCAGACTATCATAAAATTCTGACCCAATATTATGGTCCCAATTTAGACAGTATGAGTAAGTCTAAAAGCCCAAGAATACCAGGCCCCGCAGAACAAGGCAGCAATTAAATTTTATCTAACTTTAGGCATATAGACCCCCAACTCAGCTATAAGGACTGGGGCGTATGGGCTGTAGATTCTATTAACTCAAAACAGCACAGAGTTAATCCAATTTAGGGGGGAAAAAGTTTGGATAAAGGACATCACCGCTGGACCAAAACTGGAAAATCATCAGAAGAGAAAAAGTTTTAAAGAACCCAGGACAGGACAAAGGAAAATGATGGCTGGTTCAAGGGAACAACCATATGCTGGGACACCATGAGAACAAGATGGCAGCCTGACATTAGGGGCTACTCAAACAGACAAGAAAAAGCAACACAGAAAAGAATCCGATTGCTTTCATTGATTGGTTAACAGAGTCCTCATTTGCTACGAGAACCCTCTTCGAGCAATCTATTTCACGAAACCTGACTTGATAAATTTTTTTGCACATCATATAAAATTAACAAGCTATTTTTGCCAAACAGTGACTATACTTCTTTATGTCGCATGGACATCTTAGTATTCAGTCTTGTTAGGAACCTAATACATGTACACTTTGTACTAGAAATATTAGAAAGTTAAGATAGTTATACAAATTTTACCACTTCATTGATTTGATTTAATTACATAGGTGGCTCACACATTATTGGTATTTTCCTGTCCATTAGTAATAACGACCAGATTTGAATTAGGCACGGAATCATGATGTTGCGGGCTGTACGATATCCTTGGACATAATGGTACCTCTCTTTTATTGCCACAACTCGGATAGCTCCAAAATGGCGGAGATGTGAAACTAATTTCCAATACCTCCACTTGTGCCATTGCACACCATTAACACACATAATTGGCTGTTAAGGTTGAGTGTGCGTTGGGTCTATTCCCTCTCACCCAGGGTCCTCCATTCAGGTCGATGGTTACTTAATAGCAACCCCGACCTGACGACCAAATTAAATAGTTTTCCTCGAGTACATGAATACCTGGGGGAAGTGGCACCATTCCTCACCCCCCAGGAGAAATTAAATATCCAGCTTTGCTGGAAATTTAAAACAGTGCTACATGCCCCTAGTGGGCGATACAGCACTATAATTCAAATTCATCATCTTAATGGAGGGCAGTTTCACTACACATGTTCTGTTAATGAAAAATCATAAATGATGGCAGATGTAAGACTTTTGATGATGATGAGAGCGAAAATGAGGATATATTCAGCAGTTGGATATTTTGCAAGATTTGGATTCAGATATAGAAATTTAAATCGTCAGAAGAAGAGGATGCTGATAGGAATGATGATAGAGTACTTGTGGATCTAGCAGATTGGAGCAATCATCCTAATTTTGTAAATAGTGTATAAGAAAGTTGTGAAAGAATAGGACAAATAAAATAAATACATCACTGTAGACAAATTCTTTTCGAAAAATTGGTGACAATTTCATTGATTTTCAATTGATATAAGAACAAATAAGGTAAGAGTGAATGCATGTGCATGATGTTTACAAAATTTTCCATACAGGTAAAAGCTCTTGGGCACAAGCAGCTAGACACAGCTTTAAGTGCAGCTGGGGTATAGCAGCAGTGATACTGATGTGATATAGATAACACAGATCAGTGTATTGTAGGCATATGCTGAAATGGTTTAGTTATATAATTCAGTAGAGGAATTTTTGTTACAATTCAACATTGCCAAAATTTTCCGCTCCAGTGGCATAGTAGTTAGAGCATCTACTTCGGATGTGTGAGATCACGGGTTTGAACTCCAGCCAGGTCATACCAAAGACTTATAAAAATGGTACTAGCATCTGCCTTGCTAAGTGCTCAGCATTAAGAGGTTAGTGTTAGGACTTGTCTGCCTGGTGTCAGGTTAATGTGACTGGTTGGGACATGATACTACATGTTTATGGCATGATGTCCCAATGCAGGACATCACTGTAAACTGTCACAATGCATGCATCTTAGCAATGTGACAGAACAATTGTTAAAGCTACATTAAAAAATCCAAATCACACACACAATGACAAAAAAACTGATATGCATATCAGCTCTGTTAGTGACATTATTCATACATTTAAATGTAGGTGGTGAAAATATTAATATCTACCAACATTTTATTCCATGTGATCAATACCCATATTGCTACAATAGTTGAAGAATTGGTACAAAACAATATTTACCCTGTACAAATTATTTCAGTCTTCACCATTCATGAATAATTATTAGTCATTTGCCTTTTCATTCTCTAAATTCATTTGAGACTTTCATAGCAGGAACATTCACTCATTTAAAAACAAGCTAGGCTAACTTGCATGATTTTGAATAAACCACCACATTGGCTACGGAAGAAAATCAAAATATACATTCCTCTTTAGTATTGGGTCATCTTTTATAAAAGTTACATTTAGCCATATCTGGACTATTGTAATGTAATTTTGGGAAATACCTCTAATTCAAAATATATTTTTTTTGTAAGACTCCATAATAGGGCATGCCATTTAATTCTAAATCAGTATATTAACAATTTTGAGGATGCAATGAATAATATAAAGATTTTAATAAAACACAAAAAATGTTTCTTAGAAAGGCCGTATTGATTTATAGATTATCCACAAAGGCCATTTCTAAGCAGTATCTTTCACCAAAGGGATACTCCAAATTTAAGGTCCATTAAAGTAAAGAATTACATTATACCAAGGCCAAAGAAGGAATTGTTTAAAAAATGTTTTTAGCATCCTAATCCACTGGTATTGATGAAATCTTAAGACATTTGAACAATTATAGTAATATAATTAGCACCTGCTTGTGCATCATTTTTACAATTGAATATTTGAATGCAGGATGATATTATATATTTTATATATGTCTATGTGTTCACACATGCCTGTGCATATATGTTCCAGGCTTGATATTTTTAAAATCACTTAATTATTCAGTCAAATTAGTGTCAAGCCAGATTCTTCACATCTTGTTATATATACTGTATATAACAGCTAGAATATGGCCATAATGTAGATTAGTTCTGTAAAAAATTGATTTACCCTCTATAAAGCCTGTATTGTTATAATTATTATAATTATTATCCAAACCCTGCCAATTCCATGCTGATTTATTCATCCCCTCAGCATAGTCTGCCATTGATAATATATCTCACAGTAAAGGAGACTTCCAGATTTGTTCCTTATTTATGATGTAAGTACTTGACTGATAATTTAGTAACAACATTATACAAAGTGTATCCATTGCTAAGCATCTTGTCTGCTTTCATCAATGAGGGCTACCTTAAGTCTCCAGATTCACACAAAGAAATATGTAACATATAATTCTGATTTGTGGATATTGTGCATTCAATTCCAGAGTAAAAGAATAATCACCAAAAAGAGATAACTGCGCCATATTCACAGCATGACAAACGGGAACTATTTGCATCCATACTAAGTCCATTTATGTATAAAAGTAAAGAGAAACTCTGAGCAAACGTGGCTATTAAATGATCTGTATTGTATATTAATTGGTTAACAAGTTTGTAGTCTCTTTTTATACTGATATTTGGAATTAGCATTTGAATGGGCTGATGTGATTAACACACTTGACAATAATTAGCACATAATTGGCAGGGGCTTTGATTCCACACTGCTCTAGTTTGTCACCATGTTAATTTGTAGATGGGGAGTGTCAACAATTTATTTTTTCATTGGCACAAATGAGTGGCCATGCCAGTTGTATTGCATCATCACAACAGTTCATTGTGAATCATTTCGTTGTTATCTTTACTTTAATTTCTCGTAAGTCTTTTGAAAGTAGTTAATAACATTCTGCTTTGTTGGATAACAGAAAGATTACAGTCCTCACTCTCCTTGATTTGTCTGCAGCATTTGACTCAATAGAGCATGATATATTACTTCACTGTCTCCAGCATGTATTTGGCATTCACATACATACAGCCTTACAGTGGTTTAAGTCCTACATAGTCAACAGGACACAAATTGTATCTGCAAATGTAATACACTCCAGCCCAGTTGATCGATGTTGTGCTGTTCCACAGCAGTCTGTTCTTAGACATGTTCTCTTCATTCTATACACCTAGCTACTCTCAAGTGTCATAGATCATCATCCAATGTCTCACCAATTGTATGGTGATGACACCCAAATATACAAATCTAGCCACCCAACTGAAGTTGCTGCTATAATCCAAGCAGTAGAGAGGTGCATTTCTGATATGAAATCATGGATGACATGTAACAAGCTGCAGACAAATTATGATAAAACTGAGGACATTCTGATCACAACACAAAGACTTTCTCATTCACATCCTTTACCTCAGACAATAAATATCAGCAACACCAACATTAAATTCAAACAGTTAGTCGGAAACCTAGGTGTTACTCTGGACAGTACTCTCACATTGCACCAACATGTCATGAACATATGCAAGACTGCTTATCTGGAATGAGATCTACATGTACAAATAATTATAAAATTTTGGTTTGGAGTTGGCATTTTATAGCACATCAATGCAAATGTAGTATTCAAATTTATCCCCCTCTGAAAGTTTCCCCATGGAAAGAAGAATTTGCAAGCCAATTGTTTTCCGTGTGAAAAGAATCAGCTAGCCAATTCTTTACCCCTCCAAGAATCGGCTAGGTGATTCCTTCCCCCCCCCCCCAAAAAAAAAAAAAAAAAATACAAGACTAGCTAATACTTTCCCCTTCCAGTTGAAAGTTTTCCCAGGGGAAAGAATTGGTTTGGTGATTCTTTCCCCCTCCCCCTCCAATTGGAAGTTGAACGCTTGATACTGAGAGTAGTTCAAGAAAACTGAGAACTGGTCAGTAAAAAGCCATTGAAAAGTCAGTGAATTTCAGTTAAATTGATCTGTATGATCCCTGCTTTATTGTAGGTCTTTTTTAATGATTGTTGTGTTAGGGATTTTTAACGCCGATTTGCAGCAGACGATCATAGGCTATGCTTGGTTGCGAGTATTAATGGTGGACTTTTTAATGAGAAAGTCTAATAAAATTTTTAACAATATTCTGTTTTTGTAGGTCATGCTAATGGAAAAATCTGATCAAATTATATATGATATTACATGGAAAAGTCTGATAAAACTATTATCAGTATTCCATTATTGTATATCATGTTTAATCAGATTGTTTCATAACATTATTTAGAGTGCTCTATTATGCAGGTCTACATTTGAATCAGCAATGATCATACTATACAGAAATGTCATCAGAAATGAGACTTCCAGAATGATGTCAAGTATTGACATGGTCGGGTTTAAGGCAGAGCATTTGTTTGGGCTTGAAAGATCACGGATTTTCTTTGACTTATTGGATGAAGAATTGTGTCATTTTGGATCAGCAGGAGCTATTTCTAAGTTTGTACCCAATATGGCTGAGTCCACTGTCAGGCAGCATGTTATATCTTTCTTTGAACATGCTAATGACACGACGAGTAGACTAATGACATTGTTATTAAGGTAAGTGTAGTCTCTGTACTCTTGTAATTTTAGGCACTTTTCAAACCAAGTTTCCCCATTATTGTTCTCTGATGTAAGACTGACTTGTGGTTTTATGATGCTTCTCTCATACTTGATGTGTTACCCATGTGATATTTCATGCTAAATATATTTTTCTCACCTATGAGAAATCTAGCCATTTTGCTAACCTGTCTTTTTCTCCTATCTCAGTCTGGTTGTTTCAGCCATGGTGTCCATATGCATGGAACCATTTTTAAAAGAAGAAACCAGCTTATGATGTGCCAGATGGAGTTGTTATAAAATCAAACAACAATAACATACATATATCAAAAATACTTTTAGTTACATTTAGTGATGCTGAACTGAACAATTACCGAGTTACAGATAGGATAAAATTGACAATGCTGTGTAGATTGAACAATAACAGAAAACACTGTTCCAGGTATACATATACACATAACTAGCAACAAAATAGATTTTCTCAAGACCGACTGCAAAGCTGCCAACAACCAGAAATGTGTTATATCAAACCTGCGTTCATCAAAACTTTGTCAAACACACAAAATCTGCCCCTGTTGAATCAAACATAATGCAATTGAAAATGAAAACTCGTGCAATTGCCAATCAGAGTGGTTGATTCAGTGGTCCACACGCTATTCTACAGGAAGATTTCCATGTGGTGTATTCATTTCACTACTACTGCAGAACCTGTCCTGAAAGACCACCCTTTCTGCCATAAAATTTGGGTCTCTCAAGACAGGTTGTCCCTCATAATAGGTCACAATGCTATATAATCATTATGGTCTCTCAAAACAGGTTTTCTCACATAGCAGTCTTTCAAGACAGGTTTCACTGTATTAGCAACACTTGCCATATTTCTAGGACAGAAAATATAAATTTGCAAGAAAATCATGGCTTAGAAATCTCCTCACAGTCATTACATTTTACGTTAGAGCTATGTACCCAGTATTGTATCGTACCATTGACTATCATATAACTTTGACCAAATTAGAACTGATGAAAGTTAAAAGATATTAGTATAAAACGTATTGATTACTTATTGTCATTTCCATAAGACATTGATTGAATGTGATAATACATTAATAGTATCAATTATGTTTTTTGTTTTTTCGTTTCTCATGTATGGAATGTGTAGATAAGGTCAACATCTAACCCCACTGCCATCATTAACATATAAGTATTCAACATTAGTATCAATGTGCAGTGTGTGCATGCAACATCACATAGATCAAGATGCTCATGATTCAAAACTTACAGCATATAACAATTATAACATTTTTTTTTTCTTTTCTAAGAATGCATATATTGCTAGATTCTAACTAGATAAATATTCACATTTGCTTAATACAGCATAGGATCTGATTAGCTATATAAAAAGTGAGAGGCAATAATATAATCTGATGATGATTGTATGTATTGAATCTGCTAACTATCATGCAAAAGTATGTAAACTGTATATTACAACCAAAGAAACTCATGGTAATATTTATTTCATAATTTATTGGCATTGGTAAAGATTTTGCATTCAGCTCTTGATGATATAAGCCTTAGAAATGTCATATGTGTTATTTGAACTAGAATCATGCAGCATTGTAATTGAATGTGTCATGATACATTCTACATCCTTACTAAGAGACCTCAAGTGACTAAGTGGTCTGAAGTGCTCAACATTACAGATCATTTGCCATCTCACCTGTCTGCGGGGGTTTGAGTCTTGTATTCATCCAAATTAATGTGGGTATGAGAGAAGGCTTGCCATTTTTTCCGGGGGTTTCCAGAGTTCTTCCTTCACTATTTATACTGGCCGCTATGTATAGCCTATCTTATTCTGAAAAAATGGCTCTAAAACCCTACAACAATAACAACAACAATTATCTCTAAAAGGCTTTAGATCAAGCTATGTAGGAATGCAGGATGAAGCTGTTCTGATTCTATCAAATTGTCCCACTGGAACTGATAATGGTTACATAACAAAGCACAAAATTGTCTGAAGATGCTGCCTTGGGAGGCTTTAACAACAAATGTTACTTGTCCTAAATAACAGATACACCTCACTTTGAAACTTTGGTGATGCAGCAGTCTTAGATTAGGATCAGGACTTCTCTGGTGGATAGACTGTATGCCTCTGATGTGGGATTGCTACCAAAGACTTATAAAAATGGCACGAACAGCTGCTGCACTAGGCGCTCAGCTTTGAAAAGTCAATGTCAGGACTGGTCATCCTGGTGTCAAGATAATGTGACTGGGTGGAACATCATACTTCAAGTTTGTGGCATGATAGCCCAGTGAGAGGCATCGATATATATATATATATATATATATATATATATATTGTCACAGAATTAGGCGAAAATTTGAACTGATTTTTGTTGTACTTGAATTGCAAACGAAACTCACCATTTTCTTGATTACGTCGTACACGCATTACCTGGGGTGATTAAGTGGCGTGTAACGATTTGCATGTGCCAATTTGTAATTTACATGAAATCCGAAATACTCGTTTTACGTGGTGCACAGCAAGCTTGATGTGATTTATGTTCACCTATTGAGAGTATATAAGGTGAACTATTTATCATAATTTTTTACGGGAACCAAAATATCTAATCGAAGGATAGATAACCTCGTCTTGCAAATCTCCAGCCAAAGGGGTGAGTGTTAAATTTACATTTCGTTTTATTGTGAATTTTATTCAGATTATCATTTCGTATAATGATGCTTTTATTGCAATTAAACGTGGAATATTTGGAATTACTAGTCACTTTTAGACTTTAAATACAATATCGTAATCTACGGCTTAGATTATTTTTGAGACAACTATTATTAGTCTGGTTTTGTTTATTATAGCTGATTCCGTCGTTGATTCAGTCTGATTCCAGCTGATTCCGTCGTTGATTCCGTCGTTGATTCCGTCATTGATACCGTAGAAGTACATCACTGATAGCGCATCTAATAACATCGTTGATACCGTCTCTGATACCGTAGCTGCTAACGTAGTTGTTACAATGTATCTGATACCGTAGCTGCTAATAACATCGTTGATACCGTAGCTGCTAATAACATCGTTGATACCGTAGCTGTTAAACACATCTGATACCATCTTTTGATAAACGTCTTTGATATCGTTTGATTTGTTGTGGGACATCTATTGTTTGTTCTGGAACATCTCTGTATAAATATCTGAATGTGCTTGTGCCGTTAATTTGTGCAAACGGAATTGAAGTATCTGTCTGTGTGTCGAACTGTCTGTTCGTCAACATCTGTGTAACATGTAAATATCCGGAAAGCTAGAAGTCCGAGTGTCGGAGCTGTCTTAGAGTTGTAAAACGTCCGGGTCGACATCTAGGGGAGTGAGGAACCGTTGGTTCGGGTAGATGTTGTATGCTGTCTGAACGTATAACTGTGGTGGATCCATGTAGGGAAACGTCCGATAATAGTATTGGTCAACCCTCGGTTCTCGGGGAAACTGGGAGACGATTCAACTGTTGCTGAATCGTGCGGTTATACAGGGGAGACACATAGGTGTATTGAAATTGTAATATAATTTAATACATTGTTGTATTTGCATGCTTATGTCAGATCGCAATAATATTTCAAGTGATCACATAGATATCAATAAAAGCTAGCAACTTGATTGAATACAAGTATATGATCGGGCTAGTTATCGCAATCCATCGTGCGATAGATAGTTTGTCGTTTGTGTTTATTTTTTTCCGTAAATCACACTTGCATTTATTTAACTTTCGTAAAGGATTCTTGGATCTGTGTATAATCCAAGAGATCCCTTTACATTTGTGATTCCTTTTTGTATTGTTATTTAATTTGTTCATGTATGGTGAATGGTTGTGAGTTTAATTGTGGGTTGAGTGCATGAATTATTGTGTTGTTACATCTGTATTTTTTTCATTTATAATTTATTACATAAATTTATATTTTCTTTCACAAATTGTGTTTGTATTGTTTATTTAATCCACCCTCCTCTCGGTAACAATTCTGTTACAATGGTGTCAGAAGTGGGATCGTTGGATTAAGTGAACTGTCAATCATTTTTGTGAAGGTATACATTTAATGTTTATATTTGAGCGTGACCTTCTGTTAAGATAATACTCTAGTTGGAGTTTATTTTTGTTTAGTTTACCTAGGTCCGTGTGTCCAGTATAAACGTGTTTAAAGTATTGGTTTGGTTATATATCTATATTCATATTACAATTGTCATGTCATCCCTTAAGGACTTGGTTGCCTTAGGCAAAGAATTTGGGTATGAAGGTGAAAGCTTAAGGAAATTTATTCAGGAAGAACAAGCCCGGGAAAGGGAAGAAAGGGTAAGAGCAAGGGAATTAGAAAGGGAATCCGATGAAAGGAAACGGGAATTAGAAAGGGAATCCGAAGATAGGAAATGGGCCTTTGAGAGGGAAAAGATAGAATTTGAGAAGGAAAAGATAGGATTAGAGAAGGAAAAGATAGAATTAGAGAAGCAGGCCGAAAAAGACAGGATAGAATGGGAAATGGAAGCGGAGCAAAAGCGAATAGAGTTAGATAAACTAGCTAAAGTAGAAATGTTAGAGTTAGAAGAAAGAGCAAAACAACGGGATCATGAGCGTAAGGTAGAATTAGCGACATCTGGAAGAGAACACGATTCTGCCACTAACAAATTAAGGGGCCCCAAATTACCTCCCTTTGACGATGAAAAAGATAACATAGATAGTTATCTTCATCGGTTTGAGCGGTATGCCGAAAACCAGAAGTGGAGTCAAAATGACTGGGCGCTGCATCTGAGTGCTTTATTAAAAGGTAAAGCACTGGATGTATACTCGCGACTTCCTAGGGACGATGTGTTTAAGTACGACGTCCTAAAGGAAGCACTTCTCAAAAGGTACGAGCTTACTGAACAGGGTTTCCGTAAAAAGTTCAGGTATAGCAAGCCCGATAAGGGAGAAACCTTTGGTCAGTTCACCGTCAGAATTGCGAACTATTTTGAGCGGTGGATTGAATGCGGCAAAGCGGTGAAAACGTTTGAAGGGTTGACTGATTTCTTGCTCAGAGATCAATTATTTAATACAGTTGGGCGAGAATTAGGTCAATTTCTGAAGGAGAAAGTCTTCACAAACGTAAAAGATATGGCTAAGCAAGCCGATTTATTTGCCGAAGCTCATGGGGGAACCCAGAACGTGGTTTTAAAAGATTTTAAGTCTGGAAACCAGTCTGTAAGACCTATGCCTAGGGAGCCTGTAAAATCAGCTGAGGTAAAAAGGTCAGTTGGGAATCCAGTTTTTCAGCGTGTGCGGTGTTTCTTGTGTAATGCATTGGGTCATGTTCAAAAAGACTGTCCTAAAAGAAAGGCACTTATACATAAGGTAGCAGTGGCTATACAAAGTAAAGGTATATCCGATAACAACGTACATGTAGAACCTTGTATTCATTCACTTGGCACGTGTATATTTCCTGAAGCGCGTGTACCAACTGCGAGAGGGTTTGTCAACGGTCGAGAAGTCGTGGTATTGCGTGATACTGGTTGTACGGGCGTAGTGATCAGACGTAGTCTCGTGCAGGATAACCAAATGCTCGGGTGGGAATCCCCATGTATGTTGCTTGATCAGACGATGGGTCGCATTCCCGTAGCAAGGATCACAGTAAAAACACCTTTCTTAACGGGAACTGTTGATGCCCTTTGTATGGACAATCCTATTTACGATCTGACGATCGGTAATGTTGAAGGTTCCCGTCTTCCAACTATGGCCGACTTTAAAATACCTTTGGCTCAGGCAGTCGAAACGCGAGCGCAAACACGGCGAGAGAAATCCGCGTTTCATAAATTAATAGTCCCTGAATCGATCTCAGGAATTTCCCGTGATGATTTCAAACAAGAGCAAGAACGTGATGAATCCATCAGAACAATTGTTGAGAAAATCACGTCCGGCGCGATTAAACATTGCAAGCGTGGGGGTAGCTCTAGATTCGTACGCAAGAACGGATTAATTCATAGGGAGTTTAGCGCTCGGGAGGGTAAGAAGTATTGGCAAGTGGTCGTACCCCAGAGATATAGATCTCAAGTACTTAGGGTGGCGCATGAGTCAAGCATGGCAGGACACCTAGGTAAGGCTAAGACCACTAGCAGGGTAGTCGCTGAATTCTACTGGCCAGGTGTTAATGGCGATGTCACACGGTTCTGTAGGTCGTGCGACGTATGTCAGAAAACCGTTTGTAAGGGAAGGGTCACAAGGGTGCCCTTAGGACAAATGCCATTAATAGATACACCGTTTAAAAGAGTGGCAGTAGATATTGTAGGACCAATACACCCGGTTACCGAAAGAAAGAATCGGTACATACTTACTCTGGTTGATTACGCAACCAGATACCCTGAAGCCGTAGCGTTACCAACTATTGAAACGGAAAGGGTAGCTGAAGCATTAGTTGATATCTTCAGTAGGGTAGGGGTGCCAGAAGAAATCCTCACTGATTGTGGTGCCCAATTCACCTCTGACCTCATGGGTGAAATAAGTAGGCTGTTATCCATCAAACAGCTAAACACTACCCCATACCATCCGATGTGCAATGGACTGGTAGAGAAGTTTAATGGTACCCTGAAAAGCATGCTACGAAAGATGTGCGCGGAACGTCCGCAAGACTGGGACCGTTATTTAAACGCTGTTCTGTTCGCGTACCGTGAAGTACCGCAGGAAAGTTTAGGGTTCTCACCCTTTGAACTGTTGTATGGTAGAACAGTTCGAGGCCCGATGCGGATACTACGCGAACTATGGACTGGTGATGTCGCGAACGAGGAAATAAAAACGACTTACCAGTACGTGTTAGATCTAAGAAATAAACTTGAGAGTACATGCCAGATGGCACGTGACGAATTGATTAAATCGGGGCGCAGATATGCCAAGTATTACAACCGCAGAGCGCGTAATAGGAAATTTCTTGTGGGAGATCAGGTGCTATTGCTTCTTCCAACGAGTTCGAATAAGTTATTAGTCCAGTGGAAAGGTCCATATGAAGTTAAAGAAGTAAAAGGTGACATGGACTATAAAATTGACATGGACGGTAATGTAAAGACATTCCATGCTAACATGCTCAAGCTGTATATTAAGAGACAGAGCGACAATGTTGGAAAGGGGGTCTTAAATGTCGTTTGTACGGCAGTCGTAGACGATGAAGCTGATTCGAATATAGAGAGTTCCCTTGAATGTCCCTTGGGAGTTGCGGGGGAGGGGATAGATAAAGTCGATGTGAGTGCGGAGTTGACGAAAGACCAGCGTCAACAGATTAATGCGCTCTTGGCTAAACACTCGTATGTATTCACAGATAGACCAGGTTGTACAACTTTGTTGGACCTCAAAATTAAACTGAATACGTCTGACCCTATTCGAATCAAGGGATATCCGGTGCCATACAACGCACGTGAAGCTGTGGACGAAGAGGTGAGTAAAATGTTGGATCTGGGGGTGATTGAACCCTCCAACTCACCATATTCGTCTCCAGTAGTGTTAGTAAGGAAAAAGGACGGGACGAACCGATTCTGTATCGATTTTCGGCAGTTGAATAAAATCACTGTGTTCGATGCAGAACCAATGCCAGATATGGAGGGTCTATTTGCAAAGTTGTCGGGAAACCGATGGATTTCCAAATTGGATCTGTCCAAGGGATATTGGCAGGTTCCCATTGTCTCAGAGTCCCGAACTTTGACGGCATTTGCGACCCAGAAAGGATTGTATCAATTCAAAGTGATGCCTTTCGGGTTAGTTGGAGCCAGCGCCACTTGTTGTCGTTTGATGCGAAAGTTGCTGAAAGGTTTAACAAACGTTGATAGCTTTGTAGACGACATATTCGTGTACACGAATACTTGGAGTGAGCACGTGTCCGTACTGAGCGAGCTCTTCAATAGACTCCGCAGAGCGAACCTCACAGTGAGACCCACTAAATGCAGTATTGGTTATACAGATTTAGATTGTTTGGGTCATAGGGTCAGCGGTATGGGTCAGTTAAAACCTCATCCTAAGCAAATTGAAGCAATTAAAGACGCACCGAAGCCAACCAACAAAACGCAGGTAAGATCATTTCTAGGTCTAGTAGGTTTTTACAGAAAGTTTATACCGAACTTTGCAGCCATTGCTAGCCCGCTGTCTGATTTGACCAAAAAGGGGCAACCAAACAAAGTTGAATGGGGACCGCCACAAGATAAAGCATTTTGTACTCTGAAAGAGAAACTGGTTAGTGCACCTATATTGAAATTGCCGGATGTCAGCAAACCCTTTATTCTAAGAACAGACGCTTCTGAAACTGGGTTGGGGGCAGTTTTACTGCAAGAGCAGGACGACAGTAAGTTACCCGTAGCTTACTCGAGTAGGAAATTGCTACCCAGGGAGAAAAATTATTCCGTTATAGAAAAGGAATGTTTGGCCGTAGTATGGGGAATTGGGAAGTATCACGCATATCTGTTTGGGAGAGATTTCATTCTCGAGACTGATCACCAACCCCTACTGTATTTAAACAAGGCCAAGGTCGCTAACGCTCGGTTGATGCGTTGGGCGCTAACACTGCAACCTTATCGTTTCCGTGTAGAAGCAATAAGGGGAGTTGAAAATATAGGCGCAGACTACTTGAGTAGGGCATGATGGGAAATTTGTATGAATTTGCCCAGTAATAAAATCCAGTTTGTAGTATAACCAGTGTAAATGTTGTAAGATATCATCAGAAGTTATTTTTCTTCTATTCTGTGTTAGTTTTAAAAATGTGTACATTTTTATTCTTAGGGGGGAGGTATTGTCACAGAATTAGGCGAAAATTTGAACTGATTTTTGTTGTACTTGAATTGCAAACGAAACTCACCATTTTCTTGATTACGTCGTACACGCATTACCTGGGGTGATTAAGTGGCGTGTAACGATTTGCATGTGCCAATTTGTAATTTACATGAAATCCGAAATACTCGTTTTACGTGGTGCACAGCAAGCTTGATGTGATTTATGTTCACCTATTGAGAGTATATAAGGTGAACTATTTATCATAATTTTTTACGGGAACCAAAATATCTAATCGAAGGATAGATAACCTCGTCTTGCAAATCTCCAGCCAAAGGGGTGAGTGTTAAATTTACATTTCGTTTTATTGTGAATTTTATTCAGATTATCATTTCGTATAATGATGCTTTTATTGCAATTAAACGTGGAATATTTGGAATTACTAGTCACTTTTAGACTTTAAATACAATATCGTAATCTACGGCTTAGATTATTTTTGAGACAACTATTATTAGTCTGGTTTTGTTTATTATAGCTGATTCCGTCGTTGATTCAGTCTGATTCCAGCTGATTCCGTCGTTGATTCCGTCGTTGATTCCGTCATTGATACCGTAGAAGTACATCACTGATAGCGCATCTAATAACATCGTTGATACCGTCTCTGATACCGTAGCTGCTAACGTAGTTGTTACAATGTATCTGATACCGTAGCTGCTAATAACATCGTTGATACCGTAGCTGCTAATAACATCGTTGATACCGTAGCTGTTAAACACATCTGATACCATCTTTTGATAAACGTCTTTGATATCGTTTGATTTGTTGTGGGACATCTATTGTTTGTTCTGGAACATCTCTGTATAAATATCTGAATGTGCTTGTGCCGTTAATTTGTGCAAACGGAATTGAAGTATCTGTCTGTGTGTCGAACTGTCTGTTCGTCAACATCTGTGTAACATGTAAATATCCGGAAAGCTAGAAGTCCGAGTGTCGGAGCTGTCTTAGAGTTGTAAAACGTCCGGGTCGACATCTAGGGGAGTGAGGAACCGTTGGTTCGGGTAGATGTTGTATGCTGTCTGAACGTATAACTGTGGTGGATCCGTGTAGGGAAACGTCCGATAATAGTATTGGTCAACCCTCGGTTCTCGGGGAAACTGGGAGACGATTCAACTGTTGCTGAATCGTGCGGTTATACAGGGGAGACACATAGGTGTATTGAAATTGTAATATAATTTAATACATTGTTGTATTTGCATGCTTATGTCAGATCGCAATAATATTTCAAGTGATCACATAGATATCAATAAAAGCTAGCAACTTGATTGAATACAAGTATATGATCGGGCTAGTTATCGCAATCCATCGTGCGATAGATAGTTTGTCGTTTGTGTTTATTTTTTTCCGTAAATCACACTAGCATTTATTTAACTTTCGTAAAGGATTCTTGGATCTGTGTATAATCCAAGAGATCCCTTTACATTTGTGATTCCTTTTTGTATTGTTATTTAATTTGTTCATGTATGGTGAATGGTTGTGAGTTTAATTGTGGGTTGAGTGCATGAATTATTGTGTTGTTACATCTGTATTTTTTTCATTTATAATTTATTACATAAATTTATATTTTCTTTCACAAATTGTGTTTGTATTGTTTATTTAATCCACCCTCCTCTCGGTAACAATTCTGTTACATATATATATATATATATATATATATATATATATATATAATCTATGTTGGAGTTTGGGCAGAGACAAGGAAATTCCAGTCAAGGTGTTACATTACAAAGCTTGTGGAAAGACATATAATGTAACTTCATTAATGGGATTTCCTTATCTTGATCCGAACCCCAACATAGATTATTTTTCTCACCTAATATATTCCTCCAAAGTAACAAAGAACACCCACGTCCAATGTTTTCATGTGGCACATGAATGTTTTTGAGGGCTGTGGTGTGACCATTGCATCTGAAGTGCACACTTTATGTGTGTGAGCAAAGAAAAATAACAACATAAAACATCTCATTGTAATGAGGTATTATTACAAGAAATTCTTTCATTTTCATGACTTACAATTTTGAAAAGTTATATTGTAAATAATGAAATGATATAGGTTATTCAGATCTACTTTAGTTATACTTAATGTTAGTACCAGCTGTAATGAAGAGGAACACTGTTGCATTAGATTATTCATTGCTAATTAGTGATCTCTGTCACTATTGTCTATAGCTTATTTTCTTTGGAGGTGAAACTGTGACATACTTGTGTTTTCCTTGATATTTTATAATATGTAAAATTATCCCCTTGTATAAAAGACCTTCCAGATTAATACACACCCTAGTGGATAACCATGTGCTAAACTTTCAAGTTCACTGATTCTTTGAAAAACTTTTTTTCTGTCTTTTGAAATATGGCAAGTGCTACAGTGAAATTTGCTTATGGATTAATGTGTTGATGGATAAATGATTCATTCTGGCAGGTAAGTGCATTATTTGGAATTAATTATTTTAGGTATATTTTTGATTCAACTGGGGCATAATGCAGATGCTTAACAAAATAACAAAATTAGGGAAAAAAGCATGTTTGACAACACATTTCTAGCTATTGCTAAGTTTTCTGTAGTTCTTAAGAGAGTTTGGAGGCTATGAAGTGTATAGGTCTATAGTCTATGTAAATAGATCAGTGTTTTCTGTCAGTTCATTTCACACAGCACTTTCTTTTGTTATATATTTGTTGTTGTTTGATTTTAGAATAACTAAATCAGGCACAGCAGAAGATATTACTTGCCAAGAATAAAATGCATGTATACCCATGTGACTTGTTGCTGCTCATTTCCTTAATCATTGAGAAGTTATTTTTTGTTGTATTTTGATGATTTAAACTGTTAATTCATATATTATGCATACTTAAACAAATTAAAATCATGATCAGGGTACTTAACAGATTCTGGTTACACAGAATGTACATGTGAATCTGTGGGTCATTCATAATCTACACGTCTGAAAGATATTAATTTCATAAGACATTCATTTTCCATTGTTTTCAATATTATTGAAGTCAGTTCTCATT
The DNA here is from genome assembly GCA_029339505.1 of Unio delphinus. Lineage (NCBI taxonomy): Eukaryota > Metazoa > Mollusca > Bivalvia > Unionida > Unionidae > Unio > Unio delphinus. The sequence goes on along the minus strand of JAQISU010000009.1, from coordinate 3,194,274 downwards.
TATTTAAGTTATGAAATTTACTCAATTTTTCATTGTTGGTCTTTCTCTTCTTCAGCTGTCCATGTAAAATATTACAACAAATGCCAGTGCAAAATTTCATATCCTTAATGAAGACTGTCATTAAATCATCACTAAAAACTAAAAGCAAAGGAAGAAAAAAGCTATCTTTAGAAGAAAACATATACATCATGGTTGACCCAAAGGAGTTTGAAAGAGCACACGGAGAAGAAATTCCAGAGGATGTTTTAAATAGACTTAGGCGTGGAGATGAAATGGTTGTGCATAAGTTTGTTCATACAAGACTGGACAGACATCAACCATCAGACAGAAAAAAGAACAGGCCCATTCATTCTATTTTTTTTCCTTCTGATTGTCGACTTTTCATTTACATTCCAACAGAAAATGGAAGCTATTGGCATCAGTCAGATATGCGGAGAGCTGATGGGATAAGTCGACATGGTAAATAATTGTTCTAATGTCACCAGCAATTACAACTCCATCAAGTGCAGTCAGTAATATTACAGAGAGGACAGCAGTGGGTGATATATTAAATATCTTCCTTCATTTTGGCACAGAGAAAATGTTGTTTATTGTTAATTGTGATACTTATTTGCTTATAAATATGAGTTGATTTACATGCATTCAAATGTAACTTACATGAGTTGAGCATTAATAATTTCATGCCAGTATTTGACTCACATGAATGATACAAGGATCCCACTCTATAACAGGAATATTGGACAAAGAAATTAGATTTTTTTTTCCTGACCATGGAAAAATCACGAAATGAAAGCATAGGAAAATCAAGGAATTTGACAACAGAAACAATTACATAATTGTCCCCTAACTGAACTCATTGTCAGTTAAATTTCTTGAGTTTAGACTTGACTATTCAGCAGTTGCAATCCAGCTCATTTAGATGCTTGCCATAAACATGTATATTCATTAGGACTGCTCAGTGGATTAGATTCCTCTAGTTAACTGGTTAGATCACAGCTTCAGATTGGTATCATATTTGGTAAATATGAAAACTAGTCCTACATCACAATAAGTTGACATGGTGGTGGCACTGTTTAGCAGCTTTCCAGTGAGCCTAGGAAATCTAATCACTGTTACATTGATACGTACTTGTATGGAATTAACAGGAAAATGTTTCATTTTCTCAGAAAATGCATATATTTAGTCAGCTGATAGACAGGATGGAACTATACTGTTAATGAAATTTGACAGCTACCTATCTCAAATGTTGTAGGAAAAATGAAAAACAGATATTATGTGATGGTTTTGTTGTATAACAAATACCACGTTGACATGTGCTCTCTGCTTGAGGAATCTGTCATCTTTACCCATGTTGCACTGAAAGTGACAGGTTTATTTTAGTTGTTCTCAAAATAAATGTTAAGAATTATGTGTGTTTTGAGGTCTTTACAAGAGGTATGTGATTTTCATTTCATATATTTCAATTTTTGCATTACAAGATTGGAAAGGGATTTATTGTTGATATTACCGACTGTTTGACCTCTGATGTCATGAAAATGTAGTGTGAAAGTTTTATGTATTAATTAGACTAGGATCTATGTCAAGTACCAGGTCAAGTTTCATTAATGTTGTAGATTCGTCTGTGGGTGAAAGACGTACTAATTATAATACTTACAATTTCTGAGAAAATAAATCATTTTCCTATTGATTTCATGCATGTATGACTCAATGTGATGATGTTAAAGTTGCTAAGCTCACCAGTGAGTGGCTAACATATGCCACCACTGATGGTGGTGGTGAATTTCGAACTTTTTGATAGGCCATATATTCAGACTACACACCCCAACATAAATGTCCAATTATGAAAAATTGGGTGGGAAGCTATGATCAGGAAACAGACTTGTCATTCCTTATATATAGTAGGAAGTCAAATTTGTTGTCTAAATGTTAAACCTCTGGGCAGAACTTTGCTTTCTTAACATTTACAGTGTGCAACAAATAGTTTGAATATTGGTTTCAAGTCTTAGATAGATCACAGGAAAAATGGGAGATCATTGTCCCATATATTATATATTAGGTACATTTTAAGGCAACAAATGAGACCCTGTGAGTATCAGTACAGAGTTTGGAATATGTTTATCAGATTAAAAGCTGACCTATGTTGAGTTTGCAGAAAATTCAGTTAACTATTATGTATATTTAATTTATATTGTTGGCTTGTGGATAGAATTTCGGTGTGTTCTTGATTTTTGTCATGTTTCTAAGTCTTCATTAAGTTTACTGATATTTGCAGAGTTCAAGCTCAAGGTGGAAACGAAATCAAATAATGAAGACAGTGCAGTTCACATATGAAAACCAAATGCTGTGCATGCTTGCTGAAGTGTCAATCCTACTTGAGTTTTGTGTGAGAGGGAAAAAAAAAATTCTTTTTTAAATATTTTCATATGGTATTAAATAAAGGAATTGTAGCTGAAATAACCAAAATACAGCAAAATGTATGAAACAAAAAGGCAGCATGAAATGTCCACAATATGTAAGCAGTATGATGTTCATCCTTGTATAAAACTTGACTGCTTTTACACATTTCACCAGTAGCACTTTCAGAACTAATTTAACAGAATGACCAATTAAACTTTTGTATATAATTGTATATATACTTATATATATCATTTAACGTTGTATAAAAAAAAAAGAGTAAAATTCTGCATTAAACTCGTGGAGTTTCTTATTAATACTGTGTAAGTCAGTGGGATACAAATATCATGCAGACATAAGGTAATTTAGTTATTGCCTTTATTTATGCATGGTTGTAGGATATAAAATCAGTCCTAATGAATATCATTGTAAATTTGACTCCCAGATCATGACTTAAAATGCAGAAATTGACTAACTGTTTTGGCAATTTTCATTGATACAGTTGATACATAACATTGGAAGTAGATATGAGAACATCCACCTAACCTATGTGGTTTGTAAGTGTGAATAAAATATCTCACACTCACATTTTAAAGGGCATTAATGTGAATTTAAACTAGTCATATACAAATTTATTTGAATTTTTAATAGTTATTTATGTTGTTTGTAACATGGTACATGGTACATGGTCAAAGGTCTCATTAAATGTTATGGAAGATCTTTAAAATGAAAGCATCTGATGATTTGAAATATTCAGATGAATTGAAAGACAGAAATGTTGGTTGTCTTCAGTACATATCATAAGTGAGCCTTGAAATAATCAATTACATCCAGGAAAAACCTGGTAATTTATTTTCTCAGAAAGTAGGGGAACCCTGTACTAAAGATGTGAAACAAGAACTTTTGAGCAAAGAATAATTATGAAAATAGTTTGATACACATATAAGAAGGAACTTGTACTAGAAAACTGAAAAAGAAAAACTGATGCAAGTATTGTAAGATTGAGTTGAAACTATATTGAATTGATTATTAAAATAATGAAATAAAGAACATGAGAAATGGGGAATGTTTATTTTTATTCTGAGAGACTCTTTAGTCTGAACCCTTGATATTCACTACATATGTCACTTCAACATATATGACCAAGAACCAATGATTTCTCACAAATATTGAATTTAGGTACTTCAGAAACATTTATTTGCTAAGTATAATGCCAAGCATTATGAAAAACATGTGACTGAAGTTCTTGAATATTTGTCTTTCTTTTATAGCAAGAAAAAGTTATCATTCACATGGCACAGTAATTTCACACATACATAGCAGCTTCCGACACACCACCATTCATGCATGCACAAAACTTGAATGCTTAAATTGTTGCCCCATTTGTTACTTGTGGCCCAACAAGATTTTGGACTTGGTGAAAAATCACCTGGCCTAGTGTGTCACAAAGAAAGGTCATGCTTATCCCTTATCTTCTTTGGAGGATGGTCAGTGTTTCCATGAAGGTACAGCCAGATATAAGGAAATAGCCTGTGGCTAAAGCCCGTCCAAGTGACAGCATTTTTTGGTATATGGAAGTCATCTGATTCAATGAGATTAGTGATTTAAGTTTTCCATGCTCTGCAGAAGTTTTCTATGTCTGTGGCACATTTCTGTTGTGCAAAGAGTCACCCTTCTACCCCCTGCAGGACAGATTATTGGTACGTTCCTACAAAGGAATTTGCCAGCTCTAGACACTGAGCCCTTCAGCAGCAGAGAGGGTGAACCCTACAACGTTTTCAGACAAAATTTTGATTGAATCCTTAAAACGAGCCTTCCTATAATCTCATTTTAACCAAAAAGAGGGTGAACCCTACAACGTTTTTAGACAAAATTTTGATTGAATCCTTAAAACAAGCCTTCCTACGATCTCATTTTAACCAAAAAAAATGTCTCAGGGGCAAACCCTACAACGTTTTCAGACAAAAAATTGATTGAAATCTTAACGAGCCTTCCTACGAAATCTCATTTTAACTAAAAAAAATGAAAACGGAGACTTTTACGATTTTTTAATTAATTTTGGTCGCAACTTGTTGTCATCCACCCTCTCTGCTGCTACAGGTTAACAAAAAATAATAAATGATTTTAACCGAATATTTGATCCAGTCCGATACGATATCGTATTCGAGGATCATGTAGATTTATTGTTGCGAATCCGTACGGGGTTGACTGAACATGACTAAAGAAATCTCGAAATTGATTGAAGTCCATATCAGAACACCATGTCTGCCATATATTTCTAAGAGTATGAGTATCAACTCCGTTGAATACAGCAAGAATATTGCAGTTATCTCTGATGACTTTTGGAACCTGAGTGTAGCGTTGAGTGACATATATCACGTCAGTGTTTTTGTGACGCCCACGGGAAAATATTCTAGCAGGATTTTTTTGTTTATCTAACATTATATCGTCGTATACGACTAAATTGTTAATATCTCCATCAATATCATCAATGCTCGGTGCTTCATCGATATCGGTTATAAACTCAATAATACCCTCTCCGGATTTTTCTACCGCGCTGTCGTTAAAATCTTTTAGCACTTCATAACATCGTTGATCATCTACGCTAGGGGCAATTAAATACAACTTATCCCACTTCATCCATCTCATTATTAAATTGAGTAACAATTGCGTTTTACCGGATCCAGATGGCCCGATTATAATCATCCGGATAGAGTTTGGTAGCGCTGCATGATGCTTAACTGGTTCTCTTGTTTTAGTCGCTGAAAAATCAATTATATCCATATCTCTATACATAAATTATGGATCTATATTGTGTGAAGTGTAAAACGCGTACTGGCACAGATGACTTGACGACGATTACAACTAAAAATAACCGATCAGCGCTTTCTGGTAAATGCGTGCAATGTGGTACAAAGAAATTTAGATTTGTGTCTATGAGATCTGATTTTAAAAAAAACGAGGAGGTGATATCGCAGCCAAATTGGCAAAGCTCCCTGGAACCCCATGGGCAAAGTACCCCGGAGAAAAGCACCTTCCAGGATATAGCTACTGTGGACCGGGAACCAGACTTGATATCAGACTCAATAATCAAAATCAGCCCCGACCCGGTGAAGAACCAATAAACGCCATTGATAAGGCCTGTCACCTTCATGATGTTGCTTATAAAAGCAGCAATCTGCAAAACAGGCATCTCGCGGATGTGAAATTAATTCATGCGTTAAATGCTATTCCTGATAAATCCTTCAAAGAAAAATTGGCTTCCTTTTTAATAAAATCGGCTATGAAAAGTAAATTGATGTTAGGTGCCGGTAATTAATAATATGGAATCAATTTATTATTCCCCAAGAGGATACTGGAGGGGTAAATCAGCAGTCCATAAACTCGCTAGCGCTGCAAAAGTGAAAAAAAACACTGCGGCTAATTGGTTATCCAAACAGGCACTATGGCAAATTTATCTACCACCGCCTAAACAGATTAATTTCTCGCATTTTGATGTGACCGCTCCTAATGAAGTTCATCAGGCTGATATATTATTTCTGCCACATGATCGTGGTTACAAATACGCTTTAACCGTAGTTGATATTGCAAGTCGATACAAAGAAGCAGAACCGTTAAAAACAAAATCAGCCACTGAAGTCGCTTCTGCATTTGAAAGGATTTATCGACGAGGTCCTCTGCACTGGCCAAATCTATTGCAGGTTGATCCTGGCAAGGAATTTCAGGGTGCAGTATTATCTACAATGAAACATCATAATGTCACCATGCGACGAGGGCATACTGCGCTACATCGCGATCAGGCCATTGTAGAACGATTTAATCGGACGATTGCTGAGCGGTTATTTGGATATCAATACGCAAAAGAATTCATTCAAAAAAAGCGATCCCGTGAATGGGTCAAAAGGTTACCATCTGTGATTACCGCACTGAATAACGAGATTACTAGAACAATCAACATGAAACCTAACAACGCTATTAAAAAGAAGTCTATACCCGTACAACCACAAAAAGATTTCAAAGAACCAATTCTTGGTAGTAATGTCATTGTGAGGTACTTATACGAACCAGGAGAGCTTGAAGGGGGTAGAAAAAGGGCTACTGATCCTATTTGGAGTGTTACTGCACACAAGATATCTAGTATAACACGATCAACTGGTAGACCTCCAGTCTATAAACTGGATTCAACTGCCCCTCAACGAGGATTTACTCGACAACAACTACAGGTAATTCCCGAGGATACTCAATTGCCACCGCATGGTCTTAACTAGCGCCGTTGCGTCTATTGCACTCAAGACAAGTCAACATCACATTGTTTCTGACATGACCGAGACTGTTATTTTTTCTGTCTACGGTAAATTGGCGAGGATCTTTATCCGAATACTGCCAACGCATTATACAATTGCAACTCGCGCAGTGATTATTCTGTTGTTGTTTCAGCGTAATTATTAATTTAGCATCAATATCAAATTCTCGTTTTTTTTTGTCCTGTTGTTTGTAACCGGAGAGTTTTTTATTGATGATGCTAACATCAATATCACTTATTGTTGTGTCATTATCATCGAAAACAATTCTTCGAAGTTGATTTATTCTTCGTACTCTGGATACTGCGAGATAGACTAAATTCGACCATTCGATGTAATTATCCACCATCCAAACAATTGTATCCGATATAGTCAATCCCTGTGAAGAGTGTATTGTTGCTGCGTATCCTAGCGTCCACGGGGATTTATTAGCACGCAATGCATCTTCAACGACATTGATATCAACCAGCACAATATCATTTAATACGAGAATTTATTTTTCACTCTGTCCTGGAATATCAACTTCAATATTCTGTTTTCGTGTATCCGATGGCCTATAACAAAGAGGTACTGGAAGCGTTGCAAATTTTTCTTTATGCAATTCAAATAACTTCATCTGAAGTGTGTCCCTGACTATTTTTCTACTTGCAATTATCAAATCATTTGGTCTCCATGTTTCCCAGAAATCATTCATTGGAGTTTCTGAAATCACTTCACGCGCTATTTCGCATTGGATTCTATCCGGTTGTAATCTAATTAGCGCTTTGAATTCTCGTAATCGTTCATCAATTGATCTATAATCAGTGGTAATTTCTTCATAATAGTCTACAAAACCCCTTAGCCATTCATGTGGAGATGCACCGACAAATGGTGGTGGTTGGCCGTGATCACCGCACATGACGACTTTTGTGTTTTTGTTTAACAACCACTCGAGAAATGTTTGTAATACATCTAATGACACTGTGCATATTTCATCCCAAATTATGATTTCAGGAATGAATTTATCACCCATACGCTCAGGAGTCCATTTGTCACCCTTCCATCGAAAGAAACTATGGTAAGTACAGGCATTTACCCCTCGCTGTATCATCTCTCTGGCGAGTCTGTGAGTCGGTGTTAACACAATCATGTTTGTGAAATCCGTAGGATTTTTCCCACGGAATAATTCAATTGCACGAGTTGTCTTTCCTGACCCACCACAACCGTTTAAATAAACTGTCTTGTATCTACATACTGGATCAGATACCGGTGGTGCATTAGAAAATTCTGATTGAATTTCAATACGGTTACAACAAAGATATTTATCATCCATGGCAACGTCTGCCGATTCACAATACTCATGTAGCATCTCCTTTTTAAATCGCCAACGCCCCCAATTTTCTTCGGGATCTGTGAATGCCGCTACAGCTGATTTGTACTTATTGTGTATATACATCGAATCAGTGGCCACTCTAACCGCGGTATTAGGAAATCTATTTATCATCGAAAATAGATTAATAGAAGCATAGGCTAGCATAGATGATCTTAAATGTGTATACTGGGAATTATATCCATCACAGTAGGTAACAACCGTACCTAATTTCTCACCATTGGATAGAAAAGCATCCTTACGGGATAAAAGTTTTCCCTTTTTCATTAAATCCGTTACAATAAAATCGTATTCAGCGACGTCTATGATCAACCGCGAAGAATATTTTGCATTGTCGTATCGTCCACCCTGGGTAAATTTACCGATTATTCTTCGTCCAAAATCTTTTGCTTGTTCTTTTTTAATTTCAAATAACTTCTTAGACCGATTCATGATTTGTTCTTCATTGAAATCAGGGAATTGTTTTCGCTGTTCACTGATTATTCTATCTAGATCGGGTTGTGGTAGCCAAACTTCTTTCTGAGCTCGATAGCATATAATAGCCTCGGAAACAATCAACGATATTAGCATACCACAATCAATCATATATCTCAATAGCACTATTGGCATCCAGGCCTTTTCAGATAGGTGTCTACCGAGCCAAACATAACTACACGGATGTAATCCTGACGCTAATTCAAATGATATCACACGAGCGAATCCGGTTAAATCAAAATCAGGCAATGGTCCATTAATCGCAACACGAGTCATTTCATGCGTGGGGTGTCCAAATCGTTTGAAGTACTCAGCACATTCCCCATACCCGAGAAAACTTCCGGGATAACACGCGGATATATCAATTGAAATCATACCATCACGTGAGTATTTCGTATTCCACAGTCCTCCATGACCAAATTCGACGCAACTCAATTTAACATCCTCGAGAAAATCACTTCGTGTTGGACGCCATGAGTTTTTTTCTCTTGCGAAGTGAGCTACCACTGATGGAATAGTAAAACTATCCGTGAGTAGTTTTTCATGGAAACTCTCCGGTGAAAAATCACTAGCGATTTTTCTCATTCTGTTATCTAATTCTTCAACGCGATATAATTCACCATTTGGTCTTACAAATTGATCGAATCCTATTTCGGGATCTTCATCACTTCTAAGTAACCACACTGACACAGGATCATCTTTACACAACGCATGAATAGCATCGAATAATTTCTCTTCATAGAAAACATCCCCGACGAACTCCTTAGGGATATATTTCACGGTTCGTTCTCGTGGAAATACTGTTACCGCAGGTGACCACGCGTGTTTGTTATGATCAATAATCTGTATTGGCGCTCCATTTTTGTTATATTTCGGTTCGTATAAAACCTCTCCGGTTATCGTCATAACGGTTATTGGGAATCTTAATGATGTTTCTAATTTAGCTATATCAGAAATCTTTGCACCATGCTGTTTCACTGTCAGTTCCCATTCGGTTATTTTCCTACGTCGCAGATCAGTTAGTTTATTTCCTCGGGATGCATTTGTGAAGTGTTCCATTACCCGTGTTGCCACGCAATTCAGTGAACTAGAATATTTCATAGGAGCCAGTTTTGCGATATCGGGTTTATCATTTAACGGATATATCCCATAAACCATTGCTGTTACGGGATAAGATCTTTCGTAGTATGGTTTGTCAATGCCGGTTAGAGATCCTGGTTTGGAATCTCTACTCACAATGACAGCTTTTTTATTCTTGAGAATTGGTTCAAATTTATCCCTAATAATCCATTTGCCATCGACTTCAATAATGAATTTGATTCGGAAAAAATACTTTTTTTCCCCAACACGTGAAATTATCACTGCTGCTTTTTCATCAGTCATGGTAGCGTCAACAACACCATCAATTCGAAATGTTGACCAACAATAAGATGCTCCATCACGCTTGAATTCATTAAAACAGTCTCTGATTTTACTAATCATGGCTTTATCAAGAATTGTATTCTTTGGTGTATTAGAAACTATATCGAGATTGAATTGAGCATCTTTCCAGGGTAATCTCTTGGACGTTTTTTTGGGTTTATCGAGATTAAATTTAGGATTAATTTTTAATAATCTCTTAAACTCTTTCATGTTTCCGTCTATTAAACGTTTTTTTGGTTTATCGAGATTAAATTTAGGATTAATTTTGTTACGTTTTTTTGGTTTATCGAGATTAAATTTAGGATTAATTTTGTTACGTTTTTTAGGTTTATCGAGATTAAATTTAGGACTAATTTTTAATAATCTCTTAAACTCTTTCATGTTTCCGTCTATTAAACGTTTTTTTGGTTTATCGAGATTAAATTTAGGATTAATTTTTAATAATCTCTTAAACTCTTTCATGTTTCCGTCTCTTGGACGTTTGAGATTAATTTTGTTACGTTTTTTTGGTTTATCGAGATTAAATTTAGGATTAATCTTCAATAATCTCTTAAACTCTTTCATGTTTCCGTCTCTTGGACGTTTTTTGGGTCTATCGATATTAAATTTAGGATTAATTTTCAATAATCTCTTAAACTCCTTATCAGCATTGAATTTAGCATTTTTCGAAGGCGTTCTCCTTAATTCCCTCATGCTATAATTAAAACAAGCATTTAAATGAAGAATTTATATATAACGAATTACTGTAAGTGGCTTATGATTGGATCAACAACCCCGTGTAACAAATCATGCAGAAATGAGTTCTGTGGGTATCATATGCAAAGCTTTCGTCGTGGAAGCCTTGGCCCGTTACCCTGCATACGATGTGGGGTTGGGGTCAGGGGAAAATCTCAGTTGTGTTTGAATTGCGGTGGAAAGCGATACAGGGAGTTTAAGCGTTATTATGATAAAAGAATAAAAAATGGACAATCAATCAGAAATTAAGACCCTGATAAAGTCTCTGACCCTGACACTGTCAGCGACAACGTCCCTGACAAAATCATAAGAACTCAAGACTACATTGAAAGATTTATCATTAAACCAAACAATGAATTAAACAAATAGTATTTAGTATACGAATGAACCAAGAATTCAGACAACACCCTGTGATCACAAATTATGAAGCATCCAGTGATGGTGTTGTAAGAAACCGCAGACTGAAGAAACCAGTTGGTGCTGTGAATAATCAAGGGTACTTGATGTTTACTGTTGGGAAGAAAACTTATCTCAATCATCGTTTCGCATTTGAATGCTTTTATGGATTGATCGAGGATGATTTTGTTATTGATCATATCGATTCTAATCCAAAGAACAATTCTTTATCAAATCTGCAGGCTATCACACAAAGTGAGAATACCAAACGAGGAGAGACTGGAAAATGCAAAACGGTTGGGAAGAGACCTGTGAAATCTTTGAATACGATAACTAACGAAGAAAAAATATTTCAATCAATGAATGAAGCCGGTAGGCACTTCGATATTTGTAGAGCCTCAGTACGATATGTTGCAGAGGGGATTTATCGATCGGCTATTTCAAAAAGGACGGGACAAAAAGTTCAATTTAGTTATGTCTAATGCGTCATATTTTTCATTTAGAAATATATCATTATTATAGAATAATGAATTCTGAAAACATGAATAGCATTTTATCCGAGATTTCAAAATTGAAAAGTTGGGATATTGAACTATCAGATGGGTTAAATCCTGATCAAATCATGTCTGATTTTCAGGATATAGAATACGGAGTTAACAACAATAAATATATGCTACCAAAGAAGTATGCGCTCATCAAGAGAATTCAGAATTCTATTCGGGACTCTCTCGCATTTTCCAGTGACGTAAGTGTGTTCGCTCCGTTGTATACCATCATAGAACGAATACGAAAAGAATTGGGGTACGAATACGAATTGAAAAAGGAGGTTAATTCTAAAATTAGAAACCTACGGGCGTTAATTCAAGAAAATGAACAATTTTGATTGACCATTTATCATTATTTGATTGTGACCGTCCCTCATAGAGATTTTAATTTTTTTTAGCATTTTTTGATTGATAATATTTTCACTGAATAAAAATTGATGGACGGTTCAGATTGATCAAGGGAAAGTGTGATATTATTTATTTTTATAAGGATTTCCACACTTTCCACAAACCTGATAGGATGAAATAACGCTTCTATGATCGTGTTAGGTCGGATTGAAAAATTGTTTTGCAATTGAAAAATTGTTTCTGATTTCAAAAATTGGTCAATGAAGCATTAACAACCCGATTGGCTCGTGAACGACTGGATGCAATTAAGAGATTTGTACCAATTCGCAACTCTGTACGGAATAAACTGCAACAACGACAACAAGCGCAGACTGACTTTTCTGTGTCAAGTGAACAACTGTTTACTCCGATAACAAGTGCGACCAAAGATGTGAAAAAGTTAACTGAAGCAGCGATATACGGAGATATTCCTGAGCGAGAACGAGTAAAGAAGGCGCCGCTGCTTGATACGCTTGAAAAGATAGCAGCAGAGACCGGACAAACACGCGCAGGGATACAACAGTTATCCAGTGATATAAAAACTCAGCGCGAGTATGAACGATTAGCTGATATTGATGATTCTGCACCTGAAATTCAAAGAGTTTCCACACCTGAACCACAACCTGTTGATGTCGTCACCCCAAGAGGTATTCCCTTTATAGACAAATTCACCGAAAAAGCTATAACAGAAATCAAACAACGTCAATTGGATAAACTCGAAGATTATGCGGATTTTGGCGTTTTCGCTGCCCAAAACTATTATTCAAGGAGAGAGTTTTTAAAAGACGAGTATAAAAAAAACACAATTAAACGAGACGACTGGGTAGATTGGTTATATAAAATAAACAAGGAGATTACTGGTAATTTGAAAAAGGATACAATTAAGTACAGAACTTTTAAAGCAGGAGTTGATAGTTATGGTATACAAAAACAACAAGGTCGAGGCCGACAAAGGCAATTACTTGATGATAGTGAGGGCGCAACTGGTACAACTGAGGAAACAAGCGGAAAAGGATATTCGATTAAAAATCCAAAGGATTTCAACGCTGGAGTCTTTGACTCTACCATGACATGTCCAGGTAGTGTTCTCAGTGATATATCACGGTTAGAGGTTCTCATCGGAGGAAAACGAGCCGAAAATAACTCACCGGAAATAATTAATGAAGCAGCTGATATCTGTAGACGATTATTTCAGGGTGGTATCATGGATATCAGCACATATCGAGATTTCATTGGCGAGTTAGTGGAAAGTGGGTATCATAGTGACTGAATTGAAGAGTCAATTGAAAAATTGTTTCTGATTTCAAATAATGATCATACACTACAATCATGATAAACCAACCCCGTCTACGTAGTTAATTCACGGTTTCCAGTTTATAGAGCATACTACGGAGATGGTTTAGGTAATACCATTGCAGGGTTATTTGCGAGAATGGCTCCAAAAGTGATGCCGTTGGCTAAACAATTAGGAATGAAAGCAATTGATGTTATTCGTGATAAGGGTATTGGTGCTGTTGGAGATCTTGCCGGAAAAGCGTTTTCAGCTGCGAAGAATAAAATAACATCATTAGTGAGACGAAAAAAGAAACCGTTACCGTCTACAGCGGAAATGCCTGCAAGTGTTAGTAAAATTATAAATAACGCAGTAGATGAAAAATTAGCGTCGATGGTAACTCCCTTGATAAATCAAGGGGACCAAAATAACATGATAGCAAACATGATAGCAGGAAGTGGCTTTAAAAAAACACGACGATGAAATGGAAAATCGCGATTTAGACTCTGATAAATAGAATAAAATGTTCAAAAGGTCACCTGATCCAGCATTTGATATGGATGCCCCAGTGCGTAAAGATGATTCTGTACGCGATTTTCAATTTCATTCTTATCACGCAGTACAACCAGATCTCCGATCGCGAATTGAACTTCAAGTTCATGATACCAGTAAATACTCCCTACCGTGTGAGGCATTTATTGAAGTAGAAGGAGAACTTGTAACAAATGTTGCAGCTGATACCCCATATGTAGATAACGCAAATGTCCGAGTTGGTTTTGTTAATAACGGCATAATGGCGTTATTTGAAAGCGCTAGATATCTCATTGATGGAAAAGAAATTGAATCCATTGACCGTGAAGTTGATGTTGCAACAACAATAATCGGGTTAGCGAGATATTCTGATGATTATACAAGATCAGCGGGTCCATCTATGATGTTTTCTAAGGATATCACTGATCACCCTGATCACCTTCCATACATTAAAGTGTTAACAGCAAGAGATAATGCAGAAGCCGATCAACAGGAAGCAGCTAATCCAGAACGTCGAACTAGACCCGGAGCTGCGTTTGATATTCTCGGAGGCGTTAATGGTAATCTCAATTTAGGATTTGCAACACGTGTAGCAACGTTGCATGGGCAGCATCGACGATTTTCATGTGCGATTCCACTGCATCATATATTTGGATTCTGTAGAAACGTCCGAAAAGTTATTTATGGAGCGAAGCATACAGTAGCACTTGTACGAAAGGGTACTGATGATGATGCAATCTGGCGTAATGCTGGGGTTGCTGCCGGTAAAGTTATTTTAACAAAACTATCATTATGGATGCCAGTGTTAACTCCATCAATCACAGAAGAACAGCGACTACTATCATTTATGGATCAAGGAGGAAAGTCGTTGTTGAGTTGGTTATCAGTGACCACGGATATTAAACAAGACAGTGTTGATGGTACATTCACATGGCACCTGGCATCAAAACAAGGGGTTTCAGCACCACGTCATATATTTGTAGCGTTACAGAATAATGCGCGAGTTGGTAATCAAGAACGAAGTCATATGATATTTGATCAGTTAGGTGTTAATGAAGTCTCGCTGAGAATAAACGGACAGCAGGAACCATCCGAGGATATACAACTTGATTACGGTCAAAATCATATTGCACGTGTCTATCATAACCTGTTGTCATTTATGGCACGTGATCTAAATGTGGATACTGGTTTGCAAATATCACAATTGGATTTTAAAAGCCTCTATCGGATTTATTACTTTTCACTGGAACATCTCGATTTGATGAGACAATCTGTCGTTGATATACACTTTAGAGCCCGTGTAGAGCGTCCGAGAGGTCCCCCAATTGGTGGGGTACCTCCTATCCTTATTCCGAATTATAGAGCGGTTGCTGTCATTCTCAGTGATAAATCAATGCTACTTGAAGGTGTTGGAGGAAGAATGAGAGTGGTAGATGCACCAGTGGAAAATATGTAAACGTTTCATTGAAATTGTAAACGATTTAGAATCAATCAATTATGTATAATGTCATATAGTAATATTAGTGTTGCGTTAACTCCCGGTCAATTAAAAAAATTGCAATCGGAATCAGCTAAAAAATGTGGAACCACAATCACGTTGAAACCCAACCAAATGACTGGTGGTGCAAATAAACTATCGCTGACAACTCGTCAGGTGAAACATTTCAATGATGCACTAGTAGCAAAAAAGGGTGTTCAGATTACTCTTTCTGCGGCTGCTATCAAAAATATGATTAAAACAGGCGGTATATTCCCGTTGTTAGCTGCGATACCAGCATTGATTGCAGCAGCAGCCCCAGCGGTGGCTAAAGCGGCAGCGTTAGGAGCCGTTGGTACTGCAGCAGGAATGGCACTAAAGAAGGCAACTGGGAAAGGATATAAAAAAAAGGGAAAGGGTCTAAGACTACCAGGAACCCCGTATTCGTGGTACAGCGGAAAGGGTCTAAGACTAGGACCGGTTTATTAATTGGAGAGTCTATGATGGTTCCCATGTCCAATTTTGATTTACTCGATGCTGCTAAAAAACTCGCGATTAAAAACTTCAGAGGTGTCTTTATGAAAGATCAATTACCACATCAACCAAACAGCGTTGAAACCGGAATCATTAATTTAGATAACAGCACCGGACCCGGAACTCACTGGGTTGCATACGCTATTGATCCACGTGGGATTGTCTATTTTGATTCATATGGATTAGCCCCACCAAAAGAGTTTATGCGTTATATAAAAACTTTTCCAATGAAGACTTGGTATTCTACGCTACCAACACAACAAATGAATGACCCACCAATATGTGGCAGCGAAGTATTAAATGTCCTTCACGCTGTTTCTAACTCCTTGAGTAACCCAAGCGGAAAACCACCACATGTTGTCGTGAATGAATACACTAGTAATCGCTGGAGAAAATCGAAGATTTTTCAACGAAGTCGTCAAAAACGATTTTAGAGAGAGAAAGAGTTTTACAATAACATGATTGATATTTGGGGGAGATCTTTGAAACCCAAACCCGATGACACTGCAACCGGTGATGTAAAAAAACTAATCAAAGATGAAATAGCTGAGACGTTAAATTTAGCAAGTGTTGACCCGAACGAAATAGTTGTATTTCAGGACGAACAGGGTAAATTGAAAAGCAGTGATGTGTCATTGAATGACATTTTGATACGGCAGCGCGACGCTGCTGAAAACTCTATTGCGCTGTATTCCAACGACGGACGACTTAAACCAGGCGCACTTGTGTCTACGATCACCGACGCGATTGCCGCCCACGACAACAAGATTGCCGCCCAAGACAGCATGATTACCACCCAAGACAACAAGATTACCGCCCACGGCCGTGAGCTGGATGATTATATACGAGGTTATAGTACTTTTCGCAAAAATGTCGTACATAAATTCTTTGGAACCCCGCTTGTGGTTGGCATGACTCTCGCTGAAATTAAAGACTTGTTGAATTCATTCTTCGCTAACAAGGAAGCTGGAAGGATGATGACTGCTTCAGAAATCAAGGCAAATTATCTCGAGATTTCTAAACTAATAGAAGATCAAAAACCCACTAATGACATTGTTGGTAGGTTCTTTGGAAACCCGCTTGTGGCAGGAATGACTCTCGCTGAAATCAGTGAGTTTATCGGCAAGCACACTCACAATGCCTACATCGCTAATAGTTTCTTTGGTGTCCCGGCTACATCTACGATGACTCTCAAAGATATTAATATGTTTATGGTGAGACAAACAACACTTAATACCATCGTTGATAGATTTCTAGGGAGAACACTTGTGTCTGAAACCACATCGTTGACAGGCCCGACCCTCGCTGAAGTTAAAAAAGCTATTGACGAACAAAAACTCACCGACGACGTAATTGTTAGGTTTTTTGGAACCCCGCTTGTGGCAGGCATGACTCTCGCTGAAATTAGCGCGGCCATCAATAAAATAAAAATTCCACATAGTGTAAGCGTCAATAACATCGTGTACACGGTTGATAGTGGGACTTTTGATTGGATCCGGGGAAATGATAATTATCTTCGTGTTGGCAACAGACATACTGGTGCACCAGGTTGCTACCGACTTACAATAATACATCACCGTAAATTTGATTTGGAATTCAGCAACACAGGTATCAGAGGTGTTAACACATTAATGTATATACTAGAGAAAATACCAAAACCTCCACCCTATATACCAATCCCGCTTACGATTGTTATAAGCAGTCCCGACGAATTTGTGATTAGGGAGTCACTACCGTGGATAATAGAATTTGTATCCGGTGTCCCCTCATCCGATCCTAAAACCACTTCGTTGGTGGGATAATTGAAAACACTAGTTGGTTTAAAATAACAACAATGATTCCATCATCGTCGTAATATCGATTCGACACCGTGAAAGAGTTTTCCGCGAATTTGAAATTACTTTCCGCGAACTTGAAAACACAATTGAAAACACTAGTATTTTTAAAATAAAAATGATTTCATCAACGCAATGTCGCTATGATCAGGTCAGAGAATTTCAGACTAGACTCAAAACCCTCGCCGAGGAGTATCAAATAAAAATAAAAAAAAATACCGACGAAGAATCGGGGCCCCGAGTGGCCGAGTGGTCTAAAGCGCTGTCCGTTACGGACCACTGCCATCTCACCTCTGTCTGCGTGGGTTCGAGTCTAAGATTCGAAAAATGTAGTTAAGTGAGAAAGCTTGCCAGTAGCTTCTCGTGGGTCGGTGGTTCTTTCCGGGGTTTTTCCGGTTTCTTCCTCCACCACTAATACTGGCCGCCATGTATAGCCTATATATTGTGCTGAAAAATGGCGTTAAACCATAAAAACAAACAAACAAACCGACGAAGAATCACCGCAATTGATATTACTATGTACTCGGTGTCAAGCGTTCTCGCTGGCGCCGGAATAATACTTGCATCGGTTACAATGATTGCCCCGGTTGTAGTTCCAATTTGCATTTCTGCGGTGGCTACAATCGGGGGTATATCAACCGGGATAGCAAAAAAGATATCATCATGCAGCCAGAGTAAACTGCAGAATTACTTAATTCAATTTCATATTGCATCAACCGCATATTCGCAGTTATCCCTGATGATATCGTCGTCACTCGATAATACAATTATATCAGATAGTGAATTCTCAGCGATGGTCAGTATTTTTGATTCAGCGATATCAAAATTAGAGCAACAACATGAATATAATAACAATGACAACACCGATGGAATCAGAAAACACGAACCCGAAAACAAACCCAAAAACCAAAATGATCTCAATAATCTCAACCATACCAGATTGTGAGTTCTCAGTGATGGTCAGTATTTATGATTCCACGGTGTCAAAATTAGAAATACAACATGAGTATAATAACAATGACGACACCGATGGAATTACTTCAACAAATAGTGGAGAACACGAACCCAGTACAAACAAGCATGATATCAATAACATCAACGGAACCCGAGTTTAGTGTGAATTTCCCTAGCCCAGTCCCCGTGAAGGAGATAGCGCTAGCAAAACTACGAGTGTATCACAGTTGGCCTAATATCAGATCAAAATCATTTGGTGGTCAGCAACCCAATAATTCTTTAGTGTTTGCAAATAAGAATAAACCCGACGGAACCCCAGACTGGAACGTTGTTTCCATACCAACCGGATCATACCAAATCGAACAAATCAATAATGAATTCGCGCGTAGAATAAAATCGATTACTGGAGTAGAGTCAAAAATAGCTATAACAGTTCATGAACCAACACTATCATCCGCAGTTGAGATAAGCACAGAAGGATACGTCGTAGATATTTATCAGAATTCTATTAGAACCGTACTAGGATGGCCTGAATTACCACCGGAAAAATCCACCACCGACTTAACCACGGACGTAGAATCATATCATGAAATCAATCCCAGTTATCGAGATAATTTATCTGATATAAGAAAAGGAAAAATCGCCGATAGATTTATATTTATCAACAAAGACACATTGCAATGGGATTTTATCATTAAAAGAACAGCCGAGTCAACTGTTACTATTTCATTTACGCTAACTGACGTCCGTGGTTATTTTAATGAGATTAAACAATTATATGACACACAACTAGAACAACTACGGAAAACAAGATCGCAAAAACACGTTGAAATAATAAATCAGCTTATATCGGACATGGAATATATCTATGAACTAATTATTCAAACAATAATTAATGACAACAGCGACAATAAACAACGATTCCTAACCGATTACAATATCACAGAAGACAATCTGCGTAATTTCAAGTTTCCGAAATACAACGCTGATGAATTAGCAAGAATTGTTAAAACCGATATCAAAGCGCTACAAAAATCAGATTCAACTGTCCTCCTCAAACATAATAATGATCCAGATGGTGGTGGTAGGCATATCGCTCCGTTCAATATGAATATTTCAACGGTGATTGCGCTTAATTTAGTATGTGATGTAATTGAAGGAAGCTATCAGATTAATCTAGAGCAATCAAATCAAGCTCAGCAGGGATATATTCTTTATTCATTTGCACCAACAGCTCCTCCAGGATTCCTAATTATTGAAAACCCAATTAATCCTGTCTACATGCGATGCCATAATAATTCGTTAACGAGAATTAATTTCCGACTTACCGACCAGTCAAATAATCTGATTGATTTACAAGAAGAGGTGTTAGCGATTAGTTTGTTTGTAAAGTCCTAAAGACTGGATCAAATATTCGGTTAAAATCATTTATTATTTTTTGTTAACCCATAGCAGCAGAGAGGGTGGATGACAACAAGTTGCGACCAAAATTGATTAAAAAATCGTAAAAGTCTCCGTTTTCATTTTTTTAGTTAAAATGAGATTTCGTAGGGAAGGCTCGTTAAAATTTCAATCAATTTTTTGTCTGAAAACGTTGTAGGGTTTGCCCCTGAGACATTTTTTTTGGTTAAAATGAGATCGTAGGAAGGCTCGTTTTAAGGATTCAATCAAAATTTTGTCTAAAAACGTTGTAGGGTTCACCCTCTTTTTGGTTAAAATGAGATTATAGGAAGGCTCGTTTTAAGGATTCAATCAAAATTTTGTCTGAAAACGTTGTAGGGTTCACCCTCTCTGCTGCTCCTTCCTTTCTAAAGCAAGGGAAACTTAATCCTTGACATGCACTATTAGACCTTGATTTCAAGCATGATCTTGTTCATGAGAGTTGAGTTCCCCTATTAAAGACAGTTTTCCTCCTCTGCTCAGCATTCACAAAGAGAAGGTGCTAAATTAATGGGCAAGGTATCAACTACATTTTGTAGCTCCTGTTCTAGTTAAAATCTTGTCTTAGTTGTAACTTTTGTCTATGTGATTAAGATGGATTCGTTCTTCTTTGCTCAGTTCAAATATTACAATTCTTTCTAACTAGGTCAAAAAGAAAAACAATAACTATGTTCTTTTTTCATCCTTTAAAGAGATACTTGTGACTTGTGATATTTTGGCAACCTCTGTCTTCAGATGGATTGTTCAATCTATTACACCTGGCTTCACATTCTACCATATACATTAACATAAATGTATTTGAATATAACAGAAAAGGAGGGGGGGCCGAATGGTATAAAGCGCTCTCCGTTATGGATCACTGCCATCTCACCTCTGTCTGTGTGGGTTAAAGTCTAAGATTTGGCTAATGTAGTTATGTGAGAAAGCTTGCCAGTAGATTTTCGTGGGTCGGTGGTTCTTTCGGTGGGTTTTCCCGGGTTCCTCCTCCATCAGTAATGCAGGCTGCCATGTATAGCCTATCGTGTGCTGAAAAAAGACATTAAACACTACAACAACAACAGAAAAACGGAACATACATTCCGAGGCAGCAGGCCCAGAAAACTAATTGAGAATAAACGTTGATTTACATTCACTGTTACTTGCCTTACTTGTTAGTCTTAGGAGAATGGTGGGATAAAGAGATGATTTAATCTCAGGAAATGTACAGTATTAAAGCTTGAACCCTGAAAACACTGATGTTAACCGTTCATTATTTTGTACAGTCAATGGAATGCCAGATTAAGCATTTCAATCTCAGATAGAAACACTGAAATATTTATGTTAAAAGAACTCAGCTAAATGTAGAAAACTCTATAGTTCAAGAACACTTAAGGGGAAAAATGTCACAAAGTCGGTGATATGCGGAATATGTTTCTAATAAGCTGATTTACAAATGTAAGAATGATTCAAACTTTGGCTATCATGGCTTTGAACATAAATTAAAATTATAAATCACATCAGTATTTGTATGCCAACCTCGGGAGAATATTCTATCTGGATTTTATTGTTTATTTTGCATCACATCATCTTATGCAATTAAATTACTAATAAATCCATCAATATCATCCCCAGCTGTCATTTAATTAATATCAGTAATAAATTCATTATTCATGACATTATTACCACGCCCTTCCAACAACTTTGCGTTTTCATTAAAATCCTTAAATATATCATAGCAACTCTGATCATCTACAGATGGTGCAACTACATACAACTTGTCCCATTTTAACCACCTCATTATCAAATTAAGTAACAGTTGGTTTACCACTTTCAGATGGACATATTATGATCATCTAGATAGAATTTGGTAGTGATACATGTTGTTTTACCAGTTCTCGTTTTCAATTACATCCATGATGTATAATAAATAATTTGGATCCATATTTTGCTAAATGCAGGGCACATACCCCCACAAATGAATTAACAACTGTTACAACAAAAAAATAACATCAGCAGTTACAGGTGAGTGTGAACAATGTGGTACAAAGAAATTTAAATTTATCTCTGGTCCAAACAGTATTTTTAAAAAAACTAGGAGGTGATACTACAGCAATATCAGGAAATTTACTTGGGACTTCATGGGCTAAATACCTAGGAGAAAAACACCTTCCAGGATATAATTATTGTGGTCCTGGAACCAGACCTTTTATTCGACTTGAGACAATCAGGATAAACCAAGACCTGGTGAATACATGATAAATGAAATTGATAAAGCGTATCGTGCTCATAATGTAGCTTATAAAAGTAACAATCTGCAGCATAGACATATTGCAGATGAATATTAATTTATGCATTAAACTCCATAAAAAATAAATCTTTCATGGAATCATTAGCAAATTGGGTTGTATGAACTGCGGTGAAAGGTAAATTGTATTAGGGACTGGTAATTAATATTATGGAATGGATTTATTATAGTCCAAGAGGATATTGGAGAGGCACAGTAGAGAATTCAAGTAAACAACTGAATTAAAAATCCATAGGATTTTCAGCGCTGGCAAATTTATCGCCTGCAATTTGAAATCTATTATAATAAATAAATTGTCATCATTGACAAGGTCACAACAGTATCGCTATGATCAGGTCAGAGAATTTCAAACCAAACTCAAAACACTCACTGAGGAGTATCGGGTAAAAATAAAAAAATACCGACGAAGAATTGCCGCAGTTGACGTTACCGTGTACTCGGTATCAGGTGTAATCACCGGAGCTGGTATAATACTCTCCTCGGTGACAATGATTGCCCCGATAGCTGTTTCAATTTGTATATCAGCGGCGACAATAATCGCGGGAATAATTTCGATTATAACAAAACAAAATATCATCATGTAGCCAGCATAAACTGCAGGATTACGTAGTTAAGTTCCATGTTGTATGTTGTGTCATCCGCATACTCGCAATTATCCTCGATGATATCGTCTTCCCTCGATGACACATTAATATCCGATAGTGAGTTTTCAGCGATGGTACGTGTTTATGATTCCGCGATGTCAAAATTTAAAAAAAAAACACGAATATAATAACAATGGCAACATCGCAAGAACTACTTTAACGAATAGCGGAAAATACCACCCCGGTGAAAACCAGCATGATTTCAATAACCTCAACCAATCCTGAATTCAGTGTGAATTTCCCTACTGCGATTCCGGTGAAAGAGATAGCACTAGCAAAATTACGAGTATACCACAGTTGGCATAACATTAGATGACAACCATTCGGTGGTCAGCAACCAAACAATTCCCTGGTATTTGCTAGTAAAAATAAACAAGACGGAACTCCAGACTGGAACGTTTATTCGCTACTATCTGGGTCTTACCAAATCGAACAAATCAATAACGAATTACAACGCATAATAAAATCCATTACTGGGAAAGAATCGAAAATCGCTATAACAGTTCACGAGCCGATGTTATCATCAGCGATTGAAATAAACTCACCCGGGTATGTCGTAGATATGTATCAAAGCTCAATAAAGACCGTGCTAGGATGGCCTGAAAAAACTCCACCACAAGAACCTAAAAAATCTGATTTTACCACAGATGATATTAAAGGCAACAAAGACATAGTTTTAAGTCTTGTAGGAGATATAACAAAAATAAAGAAAAAATATATTTCCTTTGGTAGCAAGAATTACTCTATATGGTGTTTTGATTTTTAACACAATGGTAAAATCAATTATCATGAGGTTCAATTAGATAGGGATATTAAGGAGGATTTTAAAATATCAAGTAGATATTTTGAATCTTTTCAAAAATATCTTTTGGATGTAACAGGTTCACATCATGAAATCATAGAAACAATAAAAGAAATAAACTCGTATATAAAAGATATGAAAGAATATAATTCTTTTTTTATAAAATCTATTACTGAATCTATTGACATCGAAGAAAAACAAAAATTTCTATCCGCGCATAGTTAAACAAAAGAAGAGTTATTAAATTTTAAATTACCAGGATATAACGTTCCAGAGATGGAAAAATCTCTCAGCGACGCCATCGATGATGGTTTTAAAAGGATGCACGACTCATGGAAGAAAATAGCACAACCACAAACAACAATCCACAAACATAATAATGACCCAGATGGTGTTGGGCGACATATCGCTCCTCAAAACGTCAATATATCCTCGGTGATTGCAGTGAATTTAGTATGTGATGTTATCTAAGGAAGT